>OZ018319.1:185314671-185940189 GCA_963969495.1 Ceratothoa steindachneri
CTAAACTAAATTTCCCCCTTTCAAAATATCACGTCGCTGAAATATAGAATAATAGAAGATATATAAAATTAAATTTTCTCAACTTCACCATTTGTAATTCTTTGGGTTTTAAAAATCTCACAAAATTTCGATACTTATATTTATTTCTGAACTTCGCCATTTTATTTTTTGATATTATAAAAGAATTCTTAGAAATAACTTTGATAAAAAAACATAAGTCATAACCAAACTAAGATGGAATTATTATTCAAATACTAAAAAAAAACCTTCTTACATTTTAGCTTCCCTTAACTTTATTACTCTACGAATCTCTTGAGAAAAACTCGTTTAGTTTCATTTGTAAAACGACTCCAACCTTTTTTGCCAAAAATGTGACGTTGCACGAGTTGCATTGCAATAGTATCATAATCGGAAGCGGAATAGCACAGGGACCCCCAAATTTGCAACTATCAAAACTTTTAGCCAAGACTGTATAAATCCAAAATATGCACCATTGCACCCTGTATAATCAGTTCAGGATGTCCATGAGTCTTGAGCGAAAACTAGAAATTCAATTCGCAATTTCCAACTAACCCAATCCTGTCCCTACCACCAATCCGGACCTAACCCATCGCGGGCGAGTGGAGTTCATCGTGGCAGTTGGCAGAGAGAGCAAAAACCAAAGCAATGAATGACGTCGTCCTTCGTTTAAAGTTTCATTAAAACGACCCAAATAGCAACCATGATTTTATGCGGAATAATTCAAATCCTCGACTACACTAACGCCGGCTGAAAAAATTGTCCTTTGACACCTTCTGGCGGAGAAGACGAAATTCGCTATATTAGCATAAACTTGACATTCAGTTGGAATAAAACTGGATGGGGTTGAAACGACAAGATCAAAAGTAGAAAGGACAGAATATATAAATAAATTAATCTAAATGATTGATGAGGGATTTCAAATCGAGTATACCAAACTCTGCGAAAGCAGTAAACGAAAATGCTTGACAAGTAGAGAACCTTCCTTTCAAACCTTTAAAAAATAACACTTTCTCTTGCGCATTCACTCCGTATGCTGCCATTCCCCTCTCTTACATCTTTATATCCCTGCTAATATAAGTGGCAGTATATCTACTTTGATCATGTTTTTACATCTTCATTATTTTTCAGATACGCAGAATACGGTGATCACTTGTTGTCAGGAAGACGGATGTAACAAGGGGACACTTACCGGAGCATCATCAGTCCTACTACTGTCCATTACCCTGATAGGGTATCTAATCAACATGTCCCCGTTTGCTCTTAAAGTAGAGCTGGAATAAGGTTTTAAGTACTCATTCGAGACAGGGGATCTTTTGTCCTTCTTTACACCACTAAAGGGGAGGCATTTTTCCAAAGAGGGCCTGAAAGGGAGGGGCTTTTTAACCCTTAATTATGCCACCATCACACCATTTTTCTTTTAAGAAGAGATTGTAATAAATCTACATGTTACTTTGACCTTGAGATCATACAACCAAGAGATTATGTACATGTAAGCGCGAGAATAAATTTATATATATATATATATATATATATATATATATATATATATATATATATATATATATATATATATATATATATATATATATATATTATGAGTTATGAGTTCAGTAAAGCATAATAATTCGTTTCATACATACATACATACATACACCCTGAAAACTATCAATAGGTGCCAGTGCCATCAATAAGTCACATCATATAGTATAGATCGGATGGTTGAAATATGAATTATAACATACATACTTTCATTCCTACATTCACACATCTACAGACAGCTTTGCAAATTCTATGCATGTGTCGTCAATTCCTGTCACAACATACATTTTGGATGAACCAAACAGCTTACCACTTATGCTTCACTCATAATCAGTAAAGTCAACTGAAAATAAATCTCTTAAACATTTCCCAAGTTTTCCTGTTTGCTTATAGTCAATTAGGTATTATAGTTTTAGTTTACTCAACTATAAGAGGTTTATAATAGTCTAAATTTGCCTTTTAACCATTCTTGATGTTAATTTATTAGTATTTTAAAAATACAAAAGTGTACATTTGAAATATACGTAATACAGTACACAAAAGACATTAGGATTCGTCATAAAAAATTCATTGTACTTGCATAATCTCCAAATTTTACGAGAGAAATCTTATATATATATATATATATATATATATATATATATATATATATATATATATATATATATATATATATATATATATATATATATATATATATATATATTCATATATATATATATATATATATATTTATATATATATATATATATATATATATATATATATATATATATATATATATATATATATATATATATATATATATATATATATATACACACATCATAAAACTTTACCATCGTTTATTTTTTTTGCATGTGAGCCACCATTTCCTATACTAATTTGTATTTATAGATCTGACTTAGATCTAAATGCATTAAATTTTAGGCTCTTGAAAGCTTAATTGATTAGCGAGTGGGTGTAAGAATCCTTTTAATCATGTAGGTGTGTGAAGGTATTTGTGTCGTTGTGTGTGTATGTGTTTGCGTAAGAGCAAAAATGGATGACTTTCATTTACGTGACTTTGTAGGGTATTTTAGAACATTAAATTGGTTTTTCCGTTCGTATTTCAATCTTTTCCTTGAAAAGAGAAGGTGTTTGACTTAGTTCGGACGAACGGGTAATATTTTTCCCTCAGTGAAAGGGCATTCTTGTAGCTCAAATATACCTACATATACGATTCAAGTTACTCGCTTTAAATCGTGTTATTTACCTGCCTCATAATGTTGAAACCTTTTATAATATAAATTATATATATGAGATAAATTATGCTGCGTATGGTATGTTTAATCATCCAATGGGGCAGCCGATATCCGAGTTGAGGTAGGCCTACTCTGCCGTAGCCTCTTTATGACGAAGCAACCAATGGTTCGGATCCTTTATTAAATTGTCCAGATTAAGATTGACATCGGATGGTGTAAATCGGCGGTAAAATTACTACCGAAAGCGAATATAGAATATGTAAAAAATGGCGAACCCACTACTAATAAAATATTTCAATATCTTGAATGTAATTAACAAAAGAAATGTAGAAAAACAGAACGATGAAGATATAATAGAAGTGAATTTGTATGTAATAACAACACAAAAAATCATCAGCACATTAACTCTTTTTATTCCCTTCCCAAGAACTTCTGCGATTAAAGATTTATGAACGCGAAAGGTATAGGTTTCACTAGTACTTAATATATATGGTTTGATTGGCCAAAGAAAAATGAACAAGAATTTGGCGTAAATGTTATTAATGGTGACAGACAAAGATTAAACAAAAGTGGAAAACATTGCGAGATACAAATATTCCTGCAAACTCTTGAATTAAATTTTCAGGCGCAAAAATATCATATGTTATTTAATAAAGCAAAAATATCGGCGCTAATTTTGTCGAAATTAACCACCTTAATTTAAAGAAGGAAACATGAAATAATTTCCATTAAGTTCTATTCACGTTTTACCGCCGTTTTGGAATTGCCTGGTTAGAACCGTTTTAATCAAACTAAGCTGAAAATGAATACTCTGGAAGAAAGGTGTGACCTCACTTTTTTGAAAAAAAGAAATGATTTTTTTCAGTTTGCTCATGGTCAATAAAAATGTAATACATCTTTTCTTGAATTATGAAAAAACGAAATGATTGAAATATCGAGTTAATTTATCTCATAAATAGATTTTGATTTTGGTGCAATATTAAATTTAATACGACTTTGCAATATCTGAATACAACGACAAACTGATGCTGTAATTTAAATTGACGTCATTTGAGACATGGAAAGACGACCTCTACTAGTATGTCTCCATATAAGATTAGAGATGGATATTAGAAATCCAACATCGACATCACTTGATAGAATTAAATTGAATTAATCGTAATCCTCGGACTGGACAGACCGGATGCCATTCAGCTCTGCAGATTTTAAGCACTAATTGGAGAAGAATAGTAAGGGACAACGCCTATGGCCGCGACTAGATTACTGAACAAACATCTAATGTCAATCTTTCAAATCAATCTTCTATTCTCCAAGACCAATCAATCCATAGAGTAATGTCAATCTTATTTTCTTCAAGACCAATCAATTCATCTCTTAATGTTAATCTTCCAAGTCAATCTTCTATTCTTCAAGACTAATCAATTCATAGAGTAATGTCAATCTTCTATTCTTCAAGACCAATCAATTCGTCTTTTAATGTCATTCTTCCAAGTCAATCTTGTGTTGTTCAAGATCAATCAATTCTTCTTTAAGCTTAATGAAATATGCAATTCTCCCTGATAGTCTCAAATTAGATTGAGATTGCCTTAGATTTTTTATTTCTTGACATTTCCATTTCCCCCCCCCCCCTTTCTTTGAAAACTTCTTCTAACTTATTTTCATAGCCAACGGCTAATTTCGTAGGCTAGTCGCTGACCAGATTTCGTCCATTCGACGGGATGGGGGAGTTTCATCCATCCCTTTTTACGCACCCGCAAGGGGATATCAGCTGTAGCATGGTCAACCTTGCAGCGGTTGACAACTGGATCTGGAACATTGTGCCTCCCCCGCCCCCAATATCTGCAGGGGAGTCTGCGGCTCTATATCTTCCACACCATCTCACTTCGTCAACTTCACCACTTTCTTTACAGATTTTCACCCTCACTACTTTCTGCGGGAGATGCCCTCGTTGGTATTTCCTTTTAAGTTCGATGAAAAAAAAATGTTGCCGTTAATTAACTGTTACGACAAATATTTGGCATACTCGTACTTCAATAAATCGTAAAGACCTAGATCACTTAATGATCTCTTGGTGATCACTTAGTGATCACTTAGTCTCAAACCCCCACTACTTTTGTTTCTTGTGTTAAAACTTCAAGATTAACCTTAATTTTATGTATTAAACCTCTTTTTCAAAATTTTAATTAACAATAATATTAAAGATTTAAATGTACTCGTATATTCTATTGTGTATGTGTATATTGGACAGACCGGTAGGGATATCTATATAAAAATCAAGGCAACAGCTAAACAATATTTGACAGAGACTAGAGGATAATGCTTTTGCTTTATTTTATTGTTGTCTAATTATTGAATTAATGGGTAAAGTGCTAGAATAGAGCATTTTAGCAGTAATACCCTCGCACAGGGTATTTTTCAGAGCATATTTTTAAAGCTACACCGAATTTCAATTAAAATAATGTTTGTTTTCTTCAAAAGACTATCACTGGTCTGTTCCTTCATCTCTATCACTTACTTATATTCATATACGAGGGTGGTTCAACAGTTTACTGAAAAATAATAAGCATACTAAAGTGTAAAAAGTAAAAGTTTATCTTTCTACATCTGACTCAAAAAGATATTCCAGCCTGTTTTCAACTTTCTAATCCTTTCGTGTAGAAATCAGAGTATTGTTAATTGAAGCAGGTTTTACGACTGTTTTTTAACTCTTCATTTGATGAAAAATTAACACATTTTATGTTTTTCTTCAAATTGAGAGAGAACAAAAAAGTGAGAGAGGTGGGGGTATATTCGCACTGTTAGGGGTAAGCGACAGAAATCCTTTTCGGATGTCTCGCAGTTTTGACCGCACAAGCGTTGACGAATGAGCTGGATGGATCAATGTCATGGTAAAAGAAAACACTGACACGAAACTTTACTGTTTTTTTCCTAATTTCGTTGTGTAATTATTGAAAAACACCTTTGTAATATGTCAAAAAAATTAATTGTACTTTGCCCTTAAAGGAAGTTTATAAACAACACACCTGCATACTCCCCCCACCCCCACCCCCTCGCCCGAGTTGCCATCAATCATTTTTGCCGTCAACCTGTCTGAATTTAAGAGATGGGCTCTATAACTACGAGTTGATCTTTACACAACAGTTTTGGGAACCCATCGAACAGAAGTCTTGTTAAGTCAATTTGATTCTTCAAGACTGTTTGAACTGATCCTAATGATGGGTATTGTTTCCGTGCTAGGACTTTCACAGTACATATATCTAAAATCGTCTTCTGCATAAGCTACCGTATGATTCATGTTTCCATTGTTGAAGAAAGTTCAAGGTCAGCCACATCGGGTGCCATTTTCAAGATCTTCTCTTCCATTTAACATGCGATTTATCCATTCACAGAGCATTGTCGTCTTGGAAGCAGTCTCCATAAAACCTTTGTTAAACTATTAATAATATCCTCTTTTTTATAACCAAATTTAACCAAATGGTTTCGTGTTGGCTCTAGCCTACAAATTCTGAGAATCCATGTTGGCTTTGGGGGTATACTATTGGAAATGACTTAAATTATACAATTTTCATTTATTACTGCTAGAATTTGCAAAGGACGTTACACCTGAGCATTATGATGGAACTCAACTATATTAAATCCTTTCATAAATGAGCAGGAGACCTTTTTGGGGAACCTTTTGAATCACCCCCTTACATGCCTCATTCTTCTGTCATGCTTTAAATAGATCATATTAAATAAAAACAGAGATTTTAGACTATTGGCTTAATTTTTATCGGATTTAGATCAATTTCATAGTTAGAAAAGAGATAGAAAGTCAACCAGTCCAACAATGTTTGGAGTAATACGTGGTTTATAATGATATATTGGCACAAGACTGACTAAAATGAATTCAAATTTAGTCAATCAAAATTTCTTCTTGTCCTTTTAGGAATTAACAGCATTAAAAGAGCACTTCTAAAATGACCTTAAAATAAGTTACATCGTATACGAAGAATCCTTGACGAGACACTTGACTGCAGAAAGGTTTAAGCATGATCGAAGGAAACCCTAATTAAATGGTGAACTAAACAGATATTTTAGAAAAAAAAAGGAAAGCGCATTTCTCAAGAGGGCGAAGAGCTCAGTAGGTAAAAATAAGTACAGTGTGAGAGAGAAGGACAGTAAGAATTCTTAACAAGTATCAACAATGATAAGATGTCTTGATGAGGCAAATATTACAGTCGCGGCCCAAAAAAATCGTAACATTCATACGATGTGGTTAATAAAAAACAAATATTTCACTTACATGTATTTTATTGTGATTATATCCTTAAACTTAATACTTTGACATACTGCCTTTGTTCTTTAACACCATACAAAGTCTTTTTAGCATTGATTCGGCCAGCTTGGCAAAGTAGGAGGCATCCATATTGATCCATAACCCTTTCAGTGCCTCCTGCAGGTCTTTAATGTTGACTGGTTTGGAAGCTTTTACCTTATTTTTCATAGCATTCCAGGCATTATCGATGGGGTTCAGATACGGCGAATTACCTGGCCAGTCTAACACATCAAATGGTTGGCTACAAGGAACTTTTTGACCACTTTTGACTTGTGTGCAGGGACCCCATCATGTATGAAATAATTGCATTCATGAATACTCCAGAAATATAGCAAATGTTTCTTCAACACATCAATGTAATTGCCCCCCTTCATGGTAACGTTCTTGGGGAGGAAGTACAGCCCTGCTCTGCTCTTTCCACCACTGAAAACACCCAACACCATTACACTGTCCGGATGTTTTACCGTCTTCACTGTGTACCGGGGATCGAACCGTGACACACCTTTCGGCCGACGCACTGTCTTGGACAAAACCAGCCTGAAGGTACTTTCGTCGCTGAAAATTACGTTTTTTCCATTTCTCTGAGGTCCAGTCCTTGTATTTCTTGCAAAATTCAAGGCAGATTTTCTTCATAGCATTAGTTAGAAGGGGTTTCTTGGCTGCGCGTCGTGCGGGTAATCCAAGTTCTTTTTGCAGCAGGTGCCGAATCGTCCTGAAGGGCGACGTTCTGGAGGATGTCTGGGGTTTTTTTCTTGAGTGCTACAGCTGCTATTGAAGGGTTTACCATCACCTCACGTTTTAACAGCTTCTGCGTCCTTTATGTCGTCTTTCTTGGTGTTTCATAGCCTCTTTCCCTTGGGGGGAGGGGAGGGGCGTGTATGGTTGTAGTGTCGCCGCCGCGTACCGGACACGATAAAGGCTTGTCTAGACACCTTCAGGTCGGTGGCTAAACGAATCACAGACATACCATTATCTAAAAGGGCGATAAGACGAGACCTTTCTCCCATAATGAGCTTAGTACGTCCCATTATGTTCAAATTAAATGGAATTATATAGCTGCAAAGATAGGGTTACAGTCAAGATCAGCGCTAACGAGAGCAGCATACTACAACATTTCTCTACACAAGCACTCGTCGTGCACGGATACATGCTTGGGTGTAGCTACAGACGCGTCAGGGCCTCTGCATTAACACAAGCTCCGCCCACTCTATCTATGGTGGAACAGCAAATAAAATCGTAATACACGAATTCCGTGTTACAATTTTTATTGCCGATGACGTGTTATGATTTTCTTTGCCGCGACTGTACAACCTATAAATGCTGAGTGAACCAGCATTTCAACATGCATCTTTATTCCTCCTAATAAATGAGTCTAAGAACTTAATTATACGACCTGAGATAATGAGTAATGAGAAGAAATGAATGTGATGAGTACAGCGTCAACTCAGCTTCAGAATCTCATAAGGAAATGTTGGTGGAAGATTCACTTGTTTTACACGTTATTTTCACCACCGACTCGTACTTATATTTTAACGTGGGATCTGGACCCATGGGTCACTAAAACATGGCGGTCACAGCAAGGAAACCTCATTCGATGTCTATCAAATATATCCAATGTAGGGCATGTGTGTGATCCAGCCGGGCTCCCTTCCAGCTCCCCACCTCCACTTTCACTCCGTCACGCCAAAATATAATCAAGTGTTGGAACACACCCCTTTACATATAATACTCTTCTTTACAATATCACTATTAATATTTTTTTCCATAAAGAGTCATGAATGGGAAAATATGTCGAGTTTTCAGATGATTTCATTGAGAATATTTCCAAGCGCAGTTGTAACGATCTTTTAGATATATATTTTTTATTTTGAGATCCTTTGTTATCCTATTTTCTTCTCTCATGTTTTTAAAATCCTCTTTCTCTATTTCTCGGTTGTTATGGCTGAGCCAGAGAGCCAATTTCACTTAATCACGATCCGTTACGAAATAAATAAGATCGAACAGAGATAAAAAGAAAGTACAAAAGGATATAAAGATAGAAATATTGAAGATAAAATAAGAGGAAAAATTAAAATAATAAAGCGAGACAAAAAGTGACATAATCAAAGCACTTATAATGGGGATATTCGGAAAACGTTCAGAAGAACGAACAGAGTCGTATAAGAGCATCCGTAATCGGAAGTGAGAACCTGATCGCCCATTTTACGGTCCTTAGGGCAAGGCTCTATTTATTCTAGAGACCGGGGTAATAGAAGATATTTGGACAACAAAAGACAGGCAAATAGTTCTTGCTTATCTTCGGAGGAACCCCATTAGTACAGGTCGAGAATTCTTCTCCAATATCCATAAAGTATATAAGATCATTCTTAAGGCCCTTGGGATCCTTAACACTACTTCTGGGTGTCTCAAATTCCGCTCATATGATCCTTAATGAATATCCGGTTAATGAGACTGCTGCTGTGGTCCTATTTTTCCTATCCGATTAAATCTCTTAAACATTATCTATTATTGTCTCCCACTTAAATTCTAACCCAAATCCATGGCAACCAAAGTGCCGATAGATCTAGATTCATTTATTTGCCTTTCCCTCACGTCTCTCAAACCCAGTCTCAGTATACTACGTAATTTAGTGACCGGACAGAGCGACGCGCCCCAATCTAATTTCTTCCCTCGCCTCTGTGACGTTGTATTATATTTTGGCCGTGTAATCGCCAGTCTAAATTAGAGCACCACTTAACTACCATCTCTCTCTCTCTCTCTCTCTCTCTCTCTCTCTCTCTCTCTCTCTCTCTCTCTATATATATATATATATATATATATATATATATATATATATATATATATGCAAGAAAACCACTATTATTGGAACATAAAGTTTATTATTATTATTAAAACGGTTATAAACTTTATGTTCCAATAATAGTGGTTTCTTGCATATTTATTTATTCGTTATTGAGTAAAACAGTGTTTTCATATATATATATATATATATATATATATATATATATATATATATATATATATATATATATATATATATATATAACCAAAAGAGGAGATTATTTGTGGCGTCAGCGCTTTAGAGACCGGAAACGCAACAAAGAAAGTAAAGGGTGATATCGTAGACCAGGAAAGAGGAAAAGAAAATAGAAGAAATTAATCTAAATAAAAAAAATACTAAAAATCTCTATCTAAATTAGTCAAACTGGATTTGTTACCATAAAGTTACCTAATAATATCTTAAATCAGTATTTCTAGCTTACCAACAAGAATCATGATTGCATACATGCGTAAATATGTACACGTGTACATAGGCTTCAGAAAATGCGTCATTGCCAAGGGTCTTGCACAAGTGTTGGCTTTGTTACGACTTAAGATCGCCGAATAAAATTATTCGATTTGAGTCATTGGCGGCAGTTCACTCTGAGGTCATTTGATACAGGTCTGCCCCGTCGGGGCGGCTCAAGAGGGTAGTTGAATACTTATCCCTGAAGGCTTTCTATGCGCACTCGGAGAAACTATAGAGAATATTGACAGAATACGAAGGAACGAAGACTAATACATTTCCCTCAGAGATACCAAGAAAGCAACTAAGATAACTTCGGAACGAGAAACATTTAAAGGAAAGGCCCTGAACCAATATATACATGAAAAGAAGTTGCTTAGAAAAGGTAATGAATGAGACCCAATTAAACAACTGCAAAATTTAATAAGAAAAACAAGAAAAATATTCGAAATAAAACAGAGGCGTGAGAGCCTTCTACCGAAGTAGTTAAGAAAGAATCATCAAAAACATATCTACTCAAAAATTAAAGAGATGGTTGGCCACCCAGCCAATCAAAGACCTCGAAATCATTCCTTTTCACCCCTTTCACCTTACCACTACTATCCGTTCTACTCTTATTCAACACTTTTTTTTTTAACTTTTTCAAGACGTAAATCAATACACTTTCGAAAATTGCCTTTCAATAAATTGAAATTATGGAGCGATTCGATTAACGAAGATTCGAATCCCAATTGTTGGGAGCGTTAAGACTTGAATTCCTCGCTCTTTCATTTAATTCTGCAATCTTAAGTAGCTCTGCGCCGTAATTTACATTTATTAAGTGGAGCCATCGTTGTGTTGTATTTGCATTCTAACATTGTCTACTTCAACAAGGTTGATTGCCTCCACTTAAGCAGTGTTTTTAAGGGGCTTAACTTGCATTCCAAGCAGCACCAGAAAGCCATATTTGGACTTAAAAAGCATCACAATGAATGGAATTGAATGCGATTTTTTCTTTGCTGCAGCGTTTGATAATGATTCGAAAGATTGCATTAGCCTCAAAAATCGACCCCAAGACCAGCAAATTGTCGTGGTAGAGGTATTATTAAAGATAATTATTATAATGAGTACAAATAAAATTAGTAAAAAATGAAGTCATTTAGCGTCTTTCAACTTTTTAGGCCTACCTATTTCTTCCTTTCCTCCCCCCCCCCCTATCTCTTCTTTTCTTTATTCTCCCTTTACTCTTTATAATGTCTCTATTACATTTCCTTTCACCTTATATCTCTCTTAATCACTCTTCATCTTCACTTTTCACAATAGTTTAGTGCATAATTTAATGCCAGAAAATATAAAAAGAAGATAAGAGAAATGAAAAACAAATCAAGGATGTATGGAATGGACCACTTTAAGACACTTTAAGTCGGCAAGTGACGCGACCGAATTCGCGGTCATAGAATTCATACATAGGATTATTTTACCAGAAAGCAAATTCGAAGAATGGCGAATTTTACGCAAAGATGAAGTAACATTTTATTGACGTATGCGACGCACATGTGACATTAAAGTTGTGCTATTCCTACTCTCGTACTACGAGGAAAACCACCCCATTTAGTTGTAGCAGTACAGTAGTGATAGGAAATATGGATCGTGAGGAGCAAATAAACATTGTGTCCACATAAAGGAGACGTGACCAAAGCTGTTTCAATCTTGCTGGCTCTTATGTCGACCTATTGGCCTCCAGGTGCAACATTAAGATCAGACTCTCTCATTTAAAAACTCTTACACACACTGTCTCTTACACAAACACTCTTTTACATACTCTCACACATAAACACACACACAAACACTCTTACACACACTCTCTTCTTCACAATCTCTCTCTCGCACACTTAATCACTATCTATCCCATACACACGCTCTCTCTCTCTCTCTCTCTCTCTCTCTTACTCTCTTTCACATACTCTGTTTCACAATCTCTCTCATACACTCTCAAACACAATTTCTCTCAAACATTCTCTCTCACGCTCTACCCTCCCTCTCTCTCTCTCTCGACTCTCACTCATTCTATCTCTCTCGCACACTAACTCACCCTCTCTTGTGCCCGCATTTAATCATACTATCTCTCGCACACTTACGTACACATCATCTCTCTCGCTCCCTATCACATTTTCCCACACTTTCCTTTCTCTCTCACTATCAGACTCTCTCTCTCTCACACACACATGCAGACTATATATCTCTCTCCCATTCACACACTCTTATCTCCTCTGCTCTCCATCACAATCTTTCTCTTCATCTCTTACTTTGTCTGCCCCTCTGTCTCTGTCTCCCTCTCTCTCAATATATATATATATATATATATATATATATATATATATATATATATATATATATATATATATATGCAAGAAAGAAACCGCAATGTTAGGATCGATTTATTTGCGGATTAAGACGTGGACATCCGTCATCTTCAATCGCTGGTAAACTAATGAATACAGAGAAATGTTTAGCCTAATGACGCACAAATTTGCAAGTCGGAAATGTAATTGTGTCCTTAGGCTAAGCATCTTTCTGTATTCACTAGTTTTACCAGCGATTGAAAATGACGGATGTCTCCGTCGAAACCTGGTTCGCAATAAATCGATCCTAACATTGTGATTTCTTTCCTGCATTTTCATGTACGTTACTGTACTACTCCTAATCTCCATCTTTAGACTATCGCTTTATCCGTTAATCGTTTTAACCCTTTTATCTCTGTTCTTGACTCTTTCTTTCTCATGGTTTGACCTTTCTATCTGTTATACCTAAATCTTAATGTGAATTTCCCCCTTCCTCTCCTACTTCCTCATTGGTGATTTCTTGTCTTAGAGGCGGTCCTTTATCTTTAACTAGCTTATATATACCCTTATTATATAATTTTCTCTTGTAGTTATCTTTGAGAATGGAATGAATAAAGTTCGAAAGTACTTGGAAGCACCTTTTCATTTTTCCTGCGGGACATTGCATTCATTGCGAACCTCACATGCTACTTTGTGAATTATTTAGTATATATATATATATATATATATATATATATATATATATATATATATATATATAGAGAGAGAGAGAGAGAGAGAGAGAGAGAGAGAGAGAGAGAGAGAGAGAGAGAGAGAGAGAGAGAGAGAGATTGTCAACAGCCACGAATGAAATGAAACACCGGAGATCGGCGAGGCCTTTCGACTAATCGTCCTTTACAACGCAGATTGAAGCAGAAAGAAACATAAGAAGAAATTTTTCATAGAAGACACACACACGTATATGACAGATGGGGACATTAGGATTATAAGGGCATTAACAGGTACCTGGAAACCAACCTTATTAAAGAATTAAGCCTGCCGAAACAGAAGGAGACCATTAAAAAAGGGTTTACAAAAAAAGGAGGGGGATTCAACCCGTCCAAACTAAATTAAGATTACAATTTCATAATTCTTCTATTTGAGAAGCAATAACAATTTATAAGAGATAAAAATTATCAAGAATAAAACTGAAAATATATTAAACATAGTCTGCTTTGTAAAGGACGATTAGTCGAAAGGCCTCGCAGATCTCACGTATTTTACTTTATTTATATATATATATATATATATATATATATATATATATATATATATATATATATATATATATATATATATATATATATATATATATATAAATATTTCTCCCTATCGCACTCTCTCATCTTACCCTATCTCTCACCTCCCCTCTTTTTATCTGTACCCACAGAGAAACTATATAAAATAAATGCAAAAACTAAAAATAATATTAAAGAACCCACCTCAGGTTTCATCTAAGCGTGAGTCACTGCCTCATTTGGGCACATTTCTTATTTTCAACTTCCGCTTAGTTGACGACCCATGTCTATGCCAAAAATAATTAGCAGGTCAGTTCTTCACCATTATTCCATGGAATGTGTGTGTGTGTATATTATATATATATATATATATATATATATATATATATATATATATATATATATATATATATATATATATATATATATATATATTATATATATTTTCACTATTTATTTTTATGTGGACAATAAATATTAAGTTCTTAAGCGACCCAAGCGGCTCACTTGCTGCCCTGGTGTTGTGGGGTGCGCTTTCGTATGAAATCCCGCTACCTTTGTCCTTGAAGGGCGAGAATACCATTAGAATCCTACTCTTGTGTCCTACCCAAATTCCTTAATTTGTGCATTGCTTTGAATATTCAGAAACTATTCGATTATCCTCAGCTTAAATTACTCTCATTTATTTTATCAAATATGTTTGAATTGTTTCATTTATTGAAAACAAGCAAGGGGTTCCTTTCGAATATTGCGATGGATGATCGTTAAGTTTGTAAAGTGCTAAAATATAGACATTTATTTAATAACAACGAAAAGTTGGATAATCTAAAGCTTCAATTTAAGAGAGAAAATATAAATGATCTATGTGTTAGTTCAAATAAGATCACGAAATGAATGCTATTAATGGGGTGGAGCTTGCCGGTTCCAGCCATTCCAATGGGTCACTTTTCCTAGACGTGTGCGTGTCGCTAAGTAGCACTGCTAGTCAAATTTGTAACGGCTCATTTGTTCATGATTAGAGCTGATGTGAGATCGCGAGTTGAAATACATACAAGCTCAGGTGATTTAGTGAGGAATGGCTTCATGATTCGATTGGGGGCATGAACCCCTTGAGTAAACGCTTACTTTGGCTTGCTAGAGTAGGCCGATGGAGACGCGTTGTAGAAGAAGAGTCGTCATCCGGATGATAGTCGCCAGGCTGAATGGGAGTGTGGTGTTTTCTTGGACGATATAAGAGTGAGTGGTTCTTCCAGGAGACTGGAAGAGCGTTGAAAAGTATGGCGTCCGGTCTACGGTTTCTGAATCGGGGCATGGTTGGAGAGCGAGAACATGGGTCTTTATGGGGGTAAATCGTCATTCCTTATTTATGCGGAGTATTTATTTAACACTTAAGACCACGACGGAGATAAGTTGAGTGGTTAGAGCTTTTCGTTCTCGAGGTAGCCTAAGTTATTACAACAGTCGGATCTGTTCGTGCGTCTGATTATCTCTGTTGCGGTGTTGATAATGTATGGATAAGATGTGAGGTACTATAAACACATAACTCGAGGAGTTAACGGAGGAAACTATTTGAGGCACTAGGGTCCGTGAAGCCGCAAAACTCTCATGAACTTGATCCGTCCGGTAGCAAAGGCAGGTCCCTGGCAAGCCTATTTGATGCGAGTGGAGTTAAATATTTGGACATTGGACATAACAAGTTAGGAAGTTTAGATTAGTCGAGAAAAAGTTAGAGAGTATAGGGGTGAAAAGGTTTAGACAAGGATAGTAAAGGTAAGTTTAGTATAAGTTTGAAGGGGGTATATTTCCCTGGCGGAAGGGTATCTCTATCAAAAGTAGATAGTATAGTAAAAAATATAACACGCAAGAGCAGAGATGAATAAATCCCTGGTCAAAGGGTAACTCTGGCAATGTTAGTCTCGTGTTGTGTTGTTTTGGGTATCGAAATTGGGTGGCATTCAAGCCTTTGTAGTAATTAGTAGACCTCGCTACTACGATAGGTCAAATTTCAGTGAAAAGTTGTCGTAAATTGGGTTATCATAATCGGTAAGAGTGTTACATGTTTGGGTTGGTGTTACCGTTCGGGTAAGGTCTTTTTCAAGTTTTTGGCTAGCTTTTGATACTACGCTCGCAATGTAGCGTAGATGTTATGGCGAGGAGTGTTCTATTTTCAGTCAAATTTTGCTCCTTGGGGGGAGGACGGAGGAGTCTTTCCCTTGCCGGATCTCTTCTTACGGAACTCTGCGTCCGTGAGAACAACATAAGTGTCGGTTGAGAATTGGACAAGGTCGCAGGAGAGAGCCTGCTTTACCAGATCTTCAGGTATGTCAGGCTCGAAGGCCCATTTGTATGGTCCGGCCCTAAGGCCATCGACAATATCTTCTGAGTCTGCGAAGTCAGGAAACTGGTTCCTTTCGGCAGCATATACTCTAAGGTTTAACATCCTCGAGTAGTACATGTACCTGTGAGCCCGATTATTTTAAGACGAGGACCACCTACTCGAACGACGTGACCGCGAGGCCTTTTTAGGGCGGAGCGAATGCTCCACCTTCTTAGGCCTCACAGCAGCAGCTTCCTTCCGCTCGACTTGTGCTACTGTTATGGTAGTTGGGTGTGTCTGTGAGTCTGTTTGTGCCTTCTGCCAGGCATCCATAGCTTGCACTCGAGGATTTCGTGAAAGATTAGGCCGGAGCATTTCGGCCGCTTTTCTCCGTCTGCGGTTGGAGATTCACTAGAAGAACCTCGTTTGGCGGAGGGTTTTCCGGGAACCACATTTTTCCATGCCATTATTCATGAGCATGGTGTTCAGTTCCTTCGCGAAGGTGCCAGGCTTGGTCAAGTTATCAATTTGTGCATAATATATGCAACACATTATTTTTGTCGATTTCTCGTTTTCGATTTGCGGGTACGAAGGTGCAGTGGCAACACTACTCTTCGACCATTGCCTTGGCAACCTTCACGTAGGTGGCGTTAGCCTTTCTTCCGTCCTCTTTTCTGTCTTTTTCCTTTGTTTTCTGTATTTGTTCCTTCTTTATTGGACAGATCATTGCCATGGTTCTGTGTGAGCCACCACAATTGAGGCATTTCTGGAACGAACTTTTACATTCGCACCAGGAATGGTCTTGGCCGGCGCACACAGAACAAACTGTGAGCGTAGAGTTGGGGCAAGTGGCGGTGGTGTGTTCGTTATACCTGTAGCACCTGAAGCACATTTGTTGGTCAACGAACGCCTCACGCTCAATCTGATAAGAGCAGGTGCGGACGTTAATGAGGAGAAGGCTGGGTTTTTTTTTTTTGCCATAATCACCATTGTGGTTTCCGTGATGACAACTTTAAAAACGTGGGTGTAGTCCTTGAATTTGATTATTTCGGCCACTTTTGCCTACTTATGATTCCCAAAAATCTCGTCCGTGATTTAGTCAATCTAGTGGCCTCCAACCCATGGGCCGAGGCGTCGACAGATCACACTTCTATGTATGCGTATTTGTGGCGGTGTCGGAGGTGTGAGATCAATTTTTCGAAGGGTGTCTGAAGCACGCGGGAAGGAAAGGGCTTTGATGTCAGCCTTCCTCGCACAGATAGCCGCGTAGCTATTTGGCAAATCAATTAACCGTTCGAGGGCAATATTGAGCTCGCCATAAATTCTCTCGAAGACCTTGCTCCTGCCCGGTTTTTGCCGGCCTGGCAAGGTCCTCAGGGCAATACGCCGCGTCTTCCTCATATCTCCGCCATTTCACCTAAGGGCGTAATTTGGCAGGGAATCTGGTGGGACTCGAGTCTGTAAGTGAGTGTAACAAGGTGTGTATGTAGTTTTATGGATCCGTTATGAAAATAAGGAAGAGTGGTATAGAGAAGGTGTAAAAAAATGTCCAATGAACAAAAGGCCACTTTACCTTCAGACAGCGCAGAGGAGTCCTTCTTCCTTACACTCAATTAGCCTCTACCAAGGCCAGTAAAGGAGAAAATAGCCACTTCCGAACATATCACTGTTGGTAGAATAGCTGGTCACGCACAACAAAGCTGTATGCAATTAACCTCATTCTAATGAAATCCAGTCCAAATTTCAAAAAAGTTTTACTTTACCGTACAACGAGTATGTAATAGGGCAATACAAGCGGCAAGCGCAGTCGAGTAGAGTTAAATAGTTATTTCATGAGCTATTTAGGACAAAAAAAATGTGGCCAACTACAAATTATTTTCATCATTACAAAAGACGTTCGACTCTTACTGGCTGCTCACCAAGAGCAAATATGGTGGCTCAATTTGCGTAAATCAATGCATCCTAAAATCATAGAGATAATTGATTAATTAGGGAACCGGGTGGAGTTGTGTGTGGAACCTTAGAGAGAGGTATGTGTATGTGGCGGGCATGGATTCAAGTACGTGCTGCACTGTCTTATATAGTGATTTATAAGGCCGTCGGGTGCAGAACATAGAGAGTATTGGACATGGTGAATTTTCCCTCGAATTTAAAGTGCAATAGCAACGAGGCCTCATCATGCAGAAGGTTAATAAGGAGAGATCTGTAAAGAGAGTAATGAAGTTAAATGAAATCAAAATAGTGAACAGGACGTAAAAAACAAGATAGGTTGACTGAGAGATAGAGAACAGAGAAAGAGGTGAACATCGAAAAGGAGTAAAATACACAGACTGAAAAAGAGAGAAAAAAACACATTGAATCAAAAGAATAGACTCCTATTCAGAGCGAGTGAGACAAGGGAGGATTAAGGCTCGGAGGAAATGACGAAAGGAAACACCTACGGCTCCAGGCGACTGCAATTTTGAATGAACAGATGACAGAACAGATACTTAAGAAGGCAGAAAATGCTCAACAAAAGGTACCTAAAAGAAACAGACCCACCCTTCTCGAATTTTGCCCTGCACCCTTCGAATCATGAAGGATGAAAAAAGAGTAAAAGACAATGACTCACCTGAGTCGTGCGTCACGAGGTTCAGGACTAATATCGTATTTCATATGTCCATGCATGTCTCTTGGTTCATGTTAACGTTTCTTTATAATTTTTTCATCCCGTCTATTTGTTTCTTTGTCCCTCTCTTTCACATCTGTTTCACGCCCTGAGTCTGAGCTGTGCCCCTCTCTGAAGGTTTACTGCCGGTATTTTTGCTCATGGGACGGTCATTCCCTCCCCCCCTCCCTCTCTCCGGACAAGATTAAGGTAATGAATGCATATCGAGGATGCAAATCCCCAGTCGGAATACACAGTTAAGAAGTCACTGAAGTGGAGAAATAATTAAGTGTGCTGAATGGCAGCGAATTGAAGTTCTCCTGAGATTGCATTGAGACATAAAAAGAACAGAATGACAGTTAACTTACATTAAGAAGTAGTTCAGTTTCCAAAACAAGGAAGTTGCGTTGCTCTTATGTAACTTGTTGGTGCGACCTCATTTGGAGTAGCGGTTAATTTCGTCCCGCAGCCTTCGAATACACCGAACGGCGAGAAAGGTTACAAGCCAAGGCCACGAAACTGGAGACCGCACGCCCAACTGAAGAGGTGTTCAAAATTCGTCGAGGCTTCTAGCATATTAAGTCCTAGCGGTTGTTTTCCCTTAACCATAACATGATTAGGTATTAGGTATTATGGTTATAAGCTTGAACCTCCGTTGTTCAAGACTACTTTGATGGGCAACTACGTACTTCCCACATAGAATATGCGAGGCATGCAATAAGCTACCTGCGAAGAAAGTTATGTTCCCGCATTGAGTAATTTACAGATAGAATTATAAGGTGCAATTTTACTTCCGAAATTTCTGAGGGGTTTTATTCCTTCCTTTCCTCACTAGTCAAATATCTTTACCGTACCCACAGGGGTTTGGAGAAGAGGTGGATGGGGTGATCCTTCGTTATATTAAAAAAAAAAATCAAGCTTTATGTTATGGATTTCTCTAAAGAGTACTTGCTCTGTATGGATGGAACTATTTTTTGAGGTCCTCATTTTTAGTAACTCTTCTGACTCTTTCTCTCGTTCTTAAATAATTCAAGTTGTAGAAAAAAAATCCAGTCATAAGAGATTTTAACCAATAACAGTAAAAAAAAGGT
Source organism: Ceratothoa steindachneri (assembly GCA_963969495.1). NCBI lineage: Eukaryota > Metazoa > Arthropoda > Malacostraca > Isopoda > Cymothoidae > Ceratothoa > Ceratothoa steindachneri. The sequence continues at coordinate 185,334,733 of OZ018319.1, forward strand.
CTTTAAAATCAGACTATTTTTCTCGTCAACACAAATATTTGCTGAAAAACTTAAACCGAATCTGAAAAATAAAACTTAAAAACTTGGAGTTTGTTGAAGTTAGGGATTAGAGTCAAGAGCACATTTAAAAAATCTTTTATTTTCTTTTATCTTCGTAAGTATTTTGAAAACGCTCATGCACTAAGGCTTAAACTCCACGAAACCCCATTCTTATTATATAAACTCACTTGACACTTATTAGTTATTTATTATTTCTTGCACAACTCTGCCTGAATCATATAATTACACCCACACTCATATATATATATATATATATATATATATATATATATATATATATATATATATATATATATATATATATATATATATATATATACAATAATATTCATGTTAATGAATAGTAGTTATCCTTAATCCCCTAGAGAAATGAATGATTTCCCAGTCATAGGGGTGGTGCTGGTGCAAAAGGTTGAAGAACTGAAAAATCTTTTCTAGCAGATTAAGGATTTATTACTATTGCTCTAACCTAACCGCATATACAGTGGGGGTGATAAAAGTATTCGTACACCTTCAAAATTCAATTTGCATAGACTTCCAACCACTCAAACTTCATGAAATTTATACAATAGATGTATATTAATGTAAAGTTGGATCAAGTAAAGATAGTCCATCTTAAGACAAAAAGGAGGGATTAACTTTACTTGGTAAAAGGGGAGGTATACGAGGTTATGTCATCGTCATTTTAAGCTTTCCATCCCAGTAACAGCAAAGCGTGCACGATCAAAGAACAATTCATATTTGCCTTTAAGAACCCTAAATGGATCGTAGTGTATTCAATGAAAGACAATTTCAATGTTTTCAATGATTTTGTGATACGATTGCAGCCAATACCTTTTTAATTAAGTTATTTAATTTCTAGAGTTCTACAAAGTTTACAATTTGTAATTGTAACAAATATGTTCTTAAATAAATTTTTTTAACAGTTATTTTTTCTATTTTATCCTTGGGGGGAGGGATTAGCTTTACTAGTGTAACTTTGGGAGGGATGATCTTTACTTGGTAAAATGGGAGGGACTATCTTTACTAGATCCGTAAAGTTAAAAGTTCTCTGCACAAAAAGGCATGAAACCTAATTGATATTCAGTAAACTTGAAATTAATGAAAACAGGGGTGAGCTAACGAAAGATATCCGAGGAGCTGAAAATACCTTTAGGGCACCATTGGCTCTGTCATTCTGAAGTGGAAAAAGTGGGAACCATCGACAACCTTCAACGTTCAGGTGCTCCTCGGAAGCACCTGATACTTAGGCAGGTTAGAGCTGCCCCTATGAGGACCCGTAAGGAACTACAAGATAGCCTACTGGCGGCAGGAACGTCAATCACAAAGCGAATCATCAGAAAACATCCCTGCTGCTGAAGAGAGACAGAGCTGCAAGGTTGAAGTTCGCACATGAGCATTTGGAGAAACCTGATGAGTTCTGGGATAATGTTCTGTAGTCTAACGAGACAAAAATATAATTGTTTGGCCTTATCAATGGATGTCCTGTCTGGGGGAAAGACGGCAGTGCCTACGACCCTAAGAACACCATCCCTACCGTAAAGTTTTGGGGAGAGAGCACCATGGTGTGGGGGTCTTTCTCATCTAAAGGTACTGGCAATACCCACATCATAGATGGAAACATAAATTCGGCAATCTACAGAGACATTCTAGAAAAACATCTGTTCGTTTCTGTAGAGAAGTATAGACTTAGAGAGGGATGGATCTTTCAACAAGATAACGATCCGAAGCATACTGCGAAAGCTACTCGTGAATGGTTCCGTATAAACAATGCAAACGTTCTAGAGTGGCCTAGTCAGTCGCTAGATTTGAACCCAATAGAGAACTTGTGGCGAACATTGAAGAGCAAGATTCGTTTGAGGGGTCCCAAGAACATCAAAGAATTAGAGTTAATGCGCAAAGAAGAATGGGTCGAAGAATGGCGGTGAGATCCAACAAAGGTTACACAACTAAGTATTTATCAACAAATATCGATTTGTACGAATACGTTTTTCACCCCTGTTTTCATTAATTTCAATTTTACTAAATATCAATTCGGTTTCATGCTTTTTTTTGTGCACCCAACGTTTACCTTTACATTAATATACATCTATTGTGTAAATTTCATGAAGTTTGAGTGGTTGGAAGTCTATTCAAATTAAATTTTGAAGGTGTACAAATACTTATTTCCCCCCACTGTATATATATAAATATATATATATATATATATATATATATAAATATATATATATATATATATATATATATATATATATATATATATATATATATATATATATATATATATATATATGCAAAAAATCTCACAGGAAAATGAAAGGCGGATTCCAAGTACTTTCGAACTTGAGAGATTTTTTGTATTTATTGCTCTACTCACACGCTACTTTGTGAGTTTCTCATATCCATACATATATATATATATATATATATATATATATATATATATATATATATATATATATATATATATATGAAATCTTTATTGTATTCAGTCATTGCTTTTAGCTATTAATACTATTATACGACAATGTTTTTGCTCAATAAATCTTGGAAATTATCCGTGTTTTCACAAGCCTTTTTCCTTATCGCCTATAAACTTTTATTCCATTCCTTTTCCACGTTAGTTTTGTCCAGAGGCAACCGAGGAAATTTCTTGAAACTGATCATTCCTTATTTTTTTTTTATTTCGGGACTTAGGATTAATATTGCCTAGCGGAAAAGATTTGCCTCCTCAGCGTATCTATTATTTTTCCCCGCTGTTGAAACAATAATACCCAAGTTACCTCCAGCTGACGCCAGGCCCTTGAGAGGAAAAAATGTGCTGGTGCGAGACCTTTTTTGGCCCCCCTCTTATAAATTATCAATCATAAATGATTAAGAGCTTCATCAGCTTTTCAATACTATAACTAGAAAATTATATGTTTTATTTATTATAGTTTTACATTATAACCAATGTTATTAGTTAATTTCAAAATGTCTCACGCTGATCTCAAAGAATACATATAACACAGTTGCTTTGTGAATTTCACAACTATATATCAAATTAAACAATAATAGTATATCAATTCTTACTAGCAAAACAAATTTAATAATTCTATAACCCTAATACCAGTAATAAAAGGACAAGAATTTAGCAAAAACTCCCTGTATTTTTACTTCTTGGCTTAATAATGAACATAAAAATGTACAAGCATTTCATACATGATAATGTAAAAAATTAAAATCAAATTTGCCATTTGGAATTTTTAGTAAGCCTACTTATATACTAACCAATAGTAGCCATATACATGGTCGAGGTATGCCAAGTGTACGTGAATATGCGTACACAGGCTCTAAGGTAGGCCAAGCAAGGCGACAGCTGTTATTATTTCTAAGAGTGCGATTTAAGTAGATAGCGGCAGCTGCGTAACCAAGGAATATAACAAACACAAGGACAAAAATAGATTTTTAATACAGACGAACTAAAAAGGGGTGATATCCAGCTCTTCCTTGGCTTGTGACCTTCACTCACACTTCTTGAGAGAGAGCTCGTTGAATTGCACTCCTTTCGGGAAAATTGCGTCTAACCGAATCTGTCCGTCAGCCTGGAGCGGGTGCATATATACCCGGAGCTATTCAAAGCAGAGAGAGAGATTGAGACCATCTTAACCTTCGTTATCGGGCGTGAGTGATGAACCGAGCGCCTCCTTACGAGGAAGTGCAAACGGCTGGGATCAGCAGCCAGACGGGCGACAGCGGCGGGGGCCATAAACGAGGTTCACGGCGAGTCTACAAAGCAGTCTCCCGACCCGAGGGGGAGGGGGGGTGGGGAAGGTTGAGACGACCGGGAGGATGCTTCGGTGTGAATTTCACGGGAACCTGCTCGCGGATCAAAAGAGGGAGAGGTCAGAGGAGGGGAGGGGAGTAACGGCTCCCTTTCTTTCCCGAAATACTGTTTTAAGAGGTGGGGAAATAATATTACTTAAAGGAGATTCCTCCACATATATAAATGTACATCTTAATCACAATTCACACCTAATGCATGTCAATATCATTAATTATTTACAAATATATCTGAATCATTCATCACCTGAATACTCACTGTTTCATGAAGTCTACCGTCTACAGAAAATATATAAATGATAGTAAACTTAGTAAATAGACTAATTTTATTAAAACAGGGTCGCCTTGCGTGCCTTTTTCTTGGCAAAACTACGAATTACAGTGCAAAAATATATATGTTTTGCAATGTCAGACTCAATGCTGAGCCTAGCCAGGTTGTTCAGGCGACCCTGACCCATGGTGGACCTGAGAAAATTTCTGATGCGCTTAAGCTTGCTGAAGCTCCTTTCTTCTGATTCTACTGTGGCTAGTGCTGTAAGGAACATACTCAAGCTGACACTTAGGTTGGGAAATATACTTTCTAATCTGTACTCTGACAAAGCATTTAATAGTTTCAATGCATACAACTGTTTTCTACCAAAATTGGCATTGTGAACCATTGTTATGTGATTCATTTCCTGCACAAGGTTTTCACTGCAGGTGTCTTTAGAATACTTCTCCGCTAGTTTAGCTGTTTTGCGCTTCAATTTCTCTTCTGACATCCTTTGGTAGTTCCAAAGAAAGCTGAAGGTGTCATAACTCTATTTGGCTGCACTGAAGCGAACTGTAAGCCCTCCAATAACATTATCCACTACTGCATAAAATATGTGCTTTCGAAAGTGGGATTCCTCAGAGGATTCATCTGTTTCGTTCATTTCATTCACATTTTAATCAGGTGTATCCTCATCATGGAATCTTGTTCTTTTTCTTCTTTTTCTGGCAGTGGTACTACGGTCCCTAAAGCAACAAGCTTAGCTTCATTCCACATTGCTTTCCAACTGTCCCGGCGAGCCACTAGTTGTGCAAGCAAGTTTTCTATATTTGCAACTTCCATATCTAAAATCGCATCACTAGCTTGAATGACTTTGTTGCAAAAGTCAATAGGGACCAGTATTCTGTGCTACACGACTGACATTATGATATCTTAACTGGACAGGTTCCACCGGAGGGGAACCCCATAAGTGCCAACACGCCAGCAGAATGAAAGTTAAGAATTTGCTAGAAGGTGTGTTGATTGCACTAAGTAATGACTAGATTATAGTAATACAATTAGGATAGTTAATTATGAATATAATATGTGAATACATTGTTATTGCTGTGTAGGTGGTTAATATTCGTATAGATTTTGACCGAGGTGCTCTGCTAGTTCACTCCTGAATACAGTTAAGGATGGTGATAGGATAACTGCATCTGGCAGGCTATTCCACAATGCAATCACTCTTACTGAGAAATATCGCCTGCGTATTCTGTGTTACTGTGGGGCAGGAATATTCTCTGCGAATTACCGCGGGTCCTAGAGGAGGTCTGGAGGGAGAACAACTCAGAAGGTTTCACAGGAGATAAGTCATTGAGAATCTTCCAGACTTTGATCATGTCAGCTGTGAGCAGCCTGCCACGCACAGAGAAGAGACTCAAGGCATCGAGACGGAAGGCATAGTCAATATTTGAAAGTCCAAAAATTTCCTTAGCCCATCGTCACTGCACTCTCTCAAGCATGTCAGTAGCACCCACATACCCAGTGTGCCAAACAACAAAGCTAAATTCCAACACAGGACGTATATGGGAGGCGAGAAGAGATTTAATAAACTCAGGCTCTCGATTAACTGTGCTCTTAAGTAAGTTTGACACAATGCCTGCAGGTTTATTTGCAAGAGAGCGTATGTGGAGATGAAATTTTAGAGAAATATCCACTTGAACCCCCAAATCAGATGCAGATTGTACAAACGGTAGAGGATTACCTCTAATGTATTAGTCAGAGTATGGGCCGAGATTAGGAGCAGATCCCCGGCAGAACCTAGGGAACACAAGTCTTGTATGAGTTGAGCCTCAGACCCCATGACTCCGCACGCGAAACCAGTAAGCCTACATCTCTCTGTATGGAAGTAATATCTAACAGTGTAAGAGAAGGTATAAGTATATTAATCTTTTGATATATTTTTAGATCATCAGCGAAATTTTTGTATTTACAGGTCAAACCATGAGCCACAAAGTTAATATCAATGGGAAATAGGGTTGGTCCAAGGACAGACCCCAGGGGAACTCCACTAGTTACACAAGAAGAATCACTCTCGAAACCCCCGACCATAACCCTGATTGCTCTACCACTCAGAAATACATATATCCAAGAGAGTAAGAGATCCCCTATACCAAGTTGGGAGAGCTTTCTGATCATAGGGTCATGATTGACAAGGTGGAATGCCTTACTAAAATCAAAAAATATGAGGTCGACCATGTGCCCTTGGTCAAGCCAGCATGTAACGTCATCGTATGTTGCAAGGAGCTGATCAGCAACCGAGTGGGCCTTGCGGAAGCCAAACTGGCTAGAATCTAATAGGTTGTTATCCACGAGACAAGATGTCAAATTGTTTACAATAATACGCTCAAGACACTTCAGGACACTGAAGTGAGACTTATCGGTCTGTAATTTAGGGGAGAAGAACGCACACCTTTCTTGAAGATGGGAACTACTAGGGAAGACTTGCAGACTGATGGGAGTTTTCCAGTTTGGACTGATTTATGGAAGAGCCAGAGAAGGGGGTATGAAAGGGATTAGGAGCAGTGTTTTAGCAAACAGGGGTGAATTCCCTCAGGCCCCATACCGCTAGAGGAGTTGAGATCACGCAGAGCATTGACAACATCAAACAGATTTATAACTAAATTACTCAGGTTAACTTCAAAGCTCTGGTGCTCCACCTGATTTTCAGGGGTACTGGTAGAATATACAGAAGAGAACGCATTGGTAAACAGATCAGCAATTTCTTTGTTGGAAGAAAAATTATACCTGAGGGTTGCTTAAGGTGTCCTATAGAGGGTCGTCCCACTTTCTTGTTGCGGATATAAGCATTGAACAGCTTAGGCTTAGCCTTTAGGTTAGAAATTAGGTGGGATTCATAAGCTTTCTGTGACTGATAGGAATAATTTCTGTACTCAAAATTTACATCCAGAAAGGAGGACAAGGCATTTTTGGCAACATCTGGGTTCCTGCCCCATGCCTGTCACATCGCCTCATAATGAACCCAGACATTGTGACGATTCCTAACCAGATCAGCTGGTGGTTTAGATTGCCAGGGGACCATAGGGCGGCCCCAGGCCACTTTACTAGAGACGTACAGAGAAATCATTGCTTGTAGTATTTCTAAAAATCTACTGTACGCAACCTCCACAGACCTGCTTAAGAACTCATAATCAAAGTCCAACTCTAGAAGTGCATTATTCATGGCTCGATAATTACCCAAATGCCATAGTATAATTGTCTTGGGAGTCTGAGTTGGAGTGAGACCAAGAAAGGTATAGGTAAAGGATACAATAGGTGATCACAGTTGGGTAAGGGAGGATGGAGTTGTACATGAGCTACCCTGTCATGTTCAGTAGTGAAGACCAGGTCGAGAGTGTGGTCTGCTCTTATGTTAGTAGGCTCAGCCACCCATTGTTGAAAACTCAGAGACATAAAGCAGTCAAGGAAGGATGCGTCATGAGCAGTGGAGGCAATGGGGACGTCACCAGACCAGTCGATGCTTGGCAGATTGAAATCTCCCATAAGGATTAATTCCTTACCAGGAGCAAAGTCGACTAGGAATTACTTAAGCTCACCATCATGAAGGAGAGAGTTATGGGAGGGCGATAAGCTGCTAGGATGTGAACTCTATAGGAGGGTAGGTAGACTCCTACCAAATTCCTGACTGGTAGGTCAAGCGCAATATATGCCATGGTGTTATGTATGTAAAGGCAGGTACCATGCTTAGCAGTGCCCTCAGAAGTATCTTTATGCACAATGCTATAGTTAGGAAAGGCAACAAATGAATCAGGAACAGAAAAAAAAGAGCCATGTTTCAGTAATAGCTAAAATATCAATCTTATTGTGTGACATGAAGTAAGAAACGAAAGTTAACTTATTACTAATACTATTTACATTAATCTGGGAAATATTTACTGAACTAAAGGGGCAGAGTGAGGCACAGCATCAGCAGATGGCAGGCCGTGCTGGGCACCGTCACCAATGTCACAAGAGGCTGGGTCAGCAGTGCCAGGCCCAGCCCTTTGCCGGGCACCGGCAGCACCCACAGTGCCCGCAAACGCCGTCGTCTAGCATACAACTCTTGTCTTTGGATGTAGGTTAAGTCTTTATTAAATTATACGTGCTTGTGTTGTTCATTGGCCATCAGCGTACTGGCTTTCTGGAGCAATTTCTGTCTTTTGTCCATATCAGCACATTTAACCCTGTAAATACCACGCTCGCGATTGATGCAGTATATATCAGACAAGGGGACAATGGAACCCACAGCCAAAGTGGCAGACTGGTTTATTTTAGTCAGGGCTTTAGCATCATTGTTGGCTTTGATACCCGGAACAATCAAGGAGTCTTTCCTTTTACTCCTGTCCTCTATCTCAGTAATCTCCCTCTTAATCATTACGCTAACAGGCACAGGAACTGACATAACATATAGCTCCATGGATTTCGTTCCTGGTTTTTGGAATGAGATTCACTTCTAGTAGGTCTTCCAAAGCTAACTTCACACCTGTAAGGTGAGCTACAAATGGTTTTACAGTCTCAACTCGATCTGACCATCTGGTGCCAGATATACCATAAAGCGAACAACCAATACGCTTTGCCAATACTTCCCACCTTTTGGGGTTGCAACTGAATAAGGTGTATATTGTTTTTATAGTTTCAAAGTAGGTGATTGCTTCTGGAATACATTCAGCAGCATCATTACCACATAAATTAAGTGTGTGGCAACCACAAGGGGAGAATATAGCGGTAGGGCACAGTTCTTTTATTTTGCTTGTGCACCATTCTATTTGCTTGACATGTTTGCCGCATTGTCATAACCTTGTGCCCTACAATCAGCAAGTAGAATAGTACTGGTTTTCCAATGTTTCAGTAATAATTTGAGCAATATCAGATCCTGTTTTGTCACTACAATCTACAAATTTCAGAAATCGTTCCACAATTTCAAATCGTGATTCATGGCAAACTAGGCAACGCAAAAGGAATGTTGTTTGCTCAACATAAGATGAATCTGGTCTGGAATCTATTATTATTGTATAGTACTTTGCAGACTGCTGTGAGGAAGGCAATGTGAAGCACGATAAGCCCAGTGCTAATATTTCCAAATGTATCTTGAACTACTTTCATTGATTTACTACTTGATTTCGGAATTTTTGTTGCACTTTTTGCCTGATTTGGGGAATCTACATTCTTATCTGCCCCACCAGGTCCAGGTTCTGAATTAATATCTATGACAATCGTATTTGTACATGCCCCCAAATTTGTTTGTTTTTTTATTAGCTTCTATCTCATTTGCATATAGGCTCTCCTGTTGACGACTGCCACCTATACTTTCCCTTTCTTCCAAATTTGCATTCGTATATGTTTCCACATTATCTTGTTTTCTTTTCATACCTAGGAGGGGCGGTCAATAAGTTTTGCAATTTGGATATAAGTAAACGAGATATGAGGAAAAGTGTTTTTTTTTTCAATATAACTACCCTTGACTTCAATGCACTGGCGTCACTTGTCCCTGAGGCTTCGAATTCCTGACAACCATAAATCTCCCGACTGCTGTTTAATCCACTCCTGGACGGCGAGCTGGACATCTTAATCGTCCCCAAACCGGCGTCTACGCAGTGCAGCCTTGAGCTGGCGGAATAAAAAGTAGTCGCTAGGGGCCAGATCTGGACTGTAGGGGGAAAGGTTGAGCTCCTCGAATCCCCTCTCGCGCGCAGGGCAGCTTGTGCAACTCTGGCCTTGTGGACTTTGACGACGTTGAAGTCGATCATGGGGCGTGAGGTTTATACGGACCCAACGGGTAGAGACCTTGGTCATGGCCTAATTGTCGTGGATGATGTTCATAACACTTCTATGTGATATTACAAGTTCTCGCTCGATTTCTTCGACCTTCACCCGTCGATTTTCGAGGATAATCTTCTCCACCCGGGACACATTGTCTTCGTTGCTCACGTCTGACGGGCGTCCTAGACGGAGGCAATCTTCAAGGGACTCACGACCATGGCGGAACTCCCTATTCCAGCGAGAAATGGTTGCATAGGAAGGGGCGGTGTCGGTGTACACTGCAACCATGCGTTCATGGATCTCTTTTGCATTCTTGTCTTCCTTGGTCAAAAATTTAATCACTGTGCAGTGCTCAACCTTCTTCATTGTTGACAAATTTGTGACTGACGATCTGCGATCAGCTACTGCTGCTTAAATAGACGAGGCAGGAGCGTGCGACTGCAGGTCCTGACTTGTCATAAGTTGTCCTAACACCCCCACAAACAGCCATATCCCTTCCTCTGTTTTGCACTATCGATTCGCAAAACTTTTAGACCGCCCCTCGTACTTGAAAGAGTGTCTGTAATCCTCTTCTTTCATTCTCATCACGTTTCTTTTTTTCTTTCCTCTTTTGTGCTCCTGATTTATGCAGACATATTTCAGATGGGCAGATTCTGAAAAGAATATAATAATAATTGTCAGCTTTTCCTTTTCAATATTGAAAATCAAGTTACTTATAAAAATAAAAATATTACATTACAAGTGAAAGGCCTGTGTGAAGAGTCGGGAATAGTGCTGGTAGATGTATGGAAGGGCTTTTTGGGAATAAGGGATTGTATGCGATGGATGGGCTCCCTCTGAGCCGGAATGGGGTTGAGGTTTTGTGGCAGGAGTTGGATAGTGTTAGTGGGTCTTTGCAAGCAGGAAACTAGGTTCTGATAGTGGTCAGGGAAATTTCGTGGCTCAGGGTGGGGCAGTGAAGGAAAGCCAGCACAGAGGAGTAGAAGATATACAGGCTAAAGGGGGTGCTTTAGAGATAGGTGGATTGAGATGTCTTACCTACTCTCAGAATCCGAGTAGGCAAGGATATCAAAACACACATAATGGGTTCAAATGTTTCTATGGGGAGGAGAGGGTGTAAATAGCAAAGTGTCAATTTTTGCTGATGACACTAAACTGGCAGCTGTAGTCAAAGAAGTTCAGGGTAGTTTTAAAGTGCAGGGTGATTTAAATAAGTTACTGGCTTGGGCTCAGAAGTGGCAGATGACCTTTAACCTTAATAAATGCAAAGTTATTAACATGAGAAGAGATAATAGGGAATTCAGCTACGAGATGGATGGCATTTGCTTAATTCATTTGAAGATGAGAAGGACTTAGGAGTAGTAGTAGATAGGTCACCAAAGTTTTCAAAGCAGTGTATTGAGGCAGAAAATAAAGCAAATAGGGTACTAGGATACATTAACAGGAATGTTAGCTACAAGAGTAAGGAGGTTATCCTTAAAATATACAACTCGTAGGGTAGGCCGCATTTAGAGTACTGTATACCAGCATGGTCACCACATTTTAGACATGACATCAACATGCTAGAGTACAAAGGAGGGCAACAAAAATAATACCTTCCCTGAAGTACCTTGAGTATGAAGATAGACTGAGGGTACTAAATATGTTCTTATTTGAAAGAAGATGTGTGAGGGGAGATAAGATTGAGCTTTTTAAAATCTTTTCTGGGATGGATAAATTGGATTTCAGCAAGTTTTTTGAGTTAGAAGGTGGTGATAAGACTAGCGGTCACCACTTAAAGATTAAAAAACAGAGGTGCAGACTGGATGTTAGAAAATATTTTTTCACCAATAGAGTGGTAGATTATGGGAATAGTTTGCTACCTGAGACAGTAGACAGTTCAAACTTGAATATTTTTAAGCACAGATTAGATTATTATATGGGAAGGGAGGGTTAACTTCTTACCTTTTGGTGTTCGGGTGGGTCTCTTGACTCATTCCTGTGGATGCAGTTTCTTTTATTGTATATTTTGGGGGATTTTGATTTTGTCTTGCCCTGATGATGATGCCTTTTGTTTTTGACTCTCTCTTATGGACGGTTTAGAGTGTATATTGTAGATGCATGATCTTACACAATCCTATGGATTGTTTAAATTGTATATTGTAGATGCATGATCTGACTTAATCCTATGGATGCATTCTGTGGGTAGGTTTTGACGGATGCAGATGACCTTATATAGGCCCTTGTGGCTTTTGTCATCCGTGAAATTGTTATGTTATGTTATGTTCAATTTGGAACTTTGATATTCATGGGCCCCCTAGACTCTTATGGGCCCTGGTGCGGCGCACCGGCTGCACACCCTCTCGTGGGGCCTGGCTTACGCCCATCTCTTAAGCCGACAACCTCGATGAACTGCGACGACTCGAGGGAGTACTTCCTGAGATCCATCTACTTGTGGGTTTGAATCAGTTGCGCTTGTATCGAGCAAGCTGTGAACCTACGAGTACATGGCACTGTGTCTGGTTCCCGTTTGCCTCAAGGACCACTGTTTGAATCGGTCAGAACAGTGTGGGATTTGAATGCGTTAATGTGGTGTAATGACCTCAGGTCGACCTATGGGGTAACGCTGAAAGGATGTTTGTTCTGGGTTACAATATATTGTATAATGGTATTGAGGAGGTGATTAGCACCTGGGGTCGTATGCAGACATGTATGCTAAATTCTGATATGTCTGTGTTGTTTTGTGACAAGAGGTAGCCTTTATTACGGAGGGATGGGTTGGATGACTACCTCCTCCACTCGGGTTGTTGTTATGAATGACCTCTCCTGACCACCCTATAAACGCTCAAATCCGTTCCAATATTAGAGAGAGAAAAAGCACCAGAAAGATGAACAACGAACTTTAAAAAAATTGATTTTCGTTGATCAAAAATGTGAGAATGATAGAACAGAAGAATAAGACGAGAATGATTCAAAATCATATTGAATCTGACCTTTCAACAATAAGTAACAAAATTTTAGTGGAAACAATTAAAACATGTCGAAATCAGATTGTGATTATTTAGAAAACCTTGAAAAAGCGAGGTACATCGGGTCAATTAATGCAAATATTAACTCCATCAACGTTAAGAAATAAAGTAAAAAACACCAATAAAATTTTGTTGAAAATACAAATAAGATTCAAATTTGCCACAAATACACATTAAAGCGTAATTGAGATAGGCTAACACCTAACCTGAAGTCATTTGGCTAATAGACTATCAATTTACCTGAAATACCTGTTAAAATGAATGAAAACAGGTAACATTATAAATATATGTCCAGGGCTCTTAGAGTGAAAATTAAACGAAACAATACGGCGCCTATAAACGATGTCCAAATAAGGGACATTCAAGACTGCACGCGCCATCGACACCGCGTCGAGAATTTCCAAGTTCGCGTTGACTCATTTTTTTTAGGCCGTCTCTTTCGAGACCTCAAACTTCATGAACGTCATCAAGGTCTGAGCAGTTTATCTTCAAGTCAACAGAATTATTTAAAAAAACAGAGATGTTATTTAAAAAAAAATAACGAGCATAAATAGGAAAATGTTCAGCGCATGTACTGAAGACATAATGCGTATATAAATTTTCAATGAAAAAGAGAAAATGTATCGGGACGGCGTGGTGCGTCCGAAGAAAAGAATCGGAAAAATTATTGTAAGGTGCAATGCGAGCACTACTTTGAACTTCCCTACCAAATAGGTCCAAATGACAGGCGCCTAAAAGAATTTAATACAAAAAAAAGGTCCAACACATTAACGCTTCCTAAATTGAATCATAAATTCGATCGAGTTCTATGGGCATAAAGGAAAACGTGCAAATCGAAGATCAATAGGAAATGTAAGAACTCACCTGTTATTATTAAAACCTAAACTTGCATTTGGAGATGAAATTTATCTCTCCACTGAAATAAATTCCTCTTATCTAAAGAAAGAGATGTTATTTATTGTTTTTGGAGCGTTTAAAGAGTTGTTTCGTCTGTTTAATATCAACACAGGCGCGGAAAAGATAGTGGGAGATATAAAAGAGGCTCATGGTAAGACCTAAGAGAGAGAGAGAGAGCACCAGTTTCTTTGGGGGCATTGAGATCGAGGGGGCGTGCCACTCCTCCAGGTTTTATTTGCAGCAGGGGCATTCGTTACCCCTGCTCCACCATCCACCCCCTTGCCAGGAACGTTACTTGTCGTGTTGAACCAATTATGGCATCAAAGGGGTATCAGTTCTCTTTGAATTGTTGAGTGATCAAAATTGAATTGGAAAGAATTAAGGCGACTTTGCTTAAATGCCTCCAGGCACAAGTAACAATTCGCTCTGAATTACGAAACGAAAAAAAAATAGTTAACTTCTACTGGTTACTAAATTTTTACTGACTCGAATATTTTCGAAATCAAAAGACTAATTAAAGAATTATCTATTATTTTAAGTTAAATCCTTAAGGAGAGCGGCTCTGCTCGAAAACATGATGGGTCTAATGAACTCTTAAGTACCCCCCTTGGCCAAAAGTATGAGGCCACCTCTCACTTTTTAGTTAGCCCTCAGAATGTTAATAAAACGCGTGTTATAGTTGATGTATAGTATATTTCAGAATATGCACTTGATCTAATACCTAGTTGCCCCCCCCCCCAGCTAGCTTTAATTAATGCTGCAATGCGCCTAGGCATCGAGGCAACCAATTTCTTGCAAACGTCAGGTGTAATTTTAGCCCATTCTTCGTGCAGTTTCGGGTACAAATCGTCTTTTATTTTTAACATTCGTGTTCCTAATAGCTTTACCAAGGACTTCCCATAGATGTTCAATGGGGTTTAAGCCCGGACTTTGAGCCGGCCAATCCATAGGAATAATGCCCTGTGTTTTAAATGAATTGAGAGTATTCTTGGCTGTATGGCACTGGGTATTATACTGTTGAAAGATAACATTAGCTTTTGGCACGCCTGGATGTAATTAAAAACATCTCTCTGGGCCATGTAGCAGACATGCAAACCGATTGCATCATGTTTTGCTTTTGGGACGAGACAGTCAGGCTGAAAAGTTTCGCTAACTCTTCCACGGAAGAAAGCCACCCATGATGTGCCGAAAACCAGAGGCAAATAACATGAGATATAATCAAATGAAATATTATGCATATGTCTCATAATTTTATGCTTCAACCCAAATATTATGAGCTAATATGTTAGTACTAACCTTATCGAATATTGCGGTAGAATATTGCCACAGCTTTAGATAGGCTTTCATCCATACAATAGAGTGGATATTTTAACTCAATGAACATGCATGTTATGAAGGTGATCTCATCTTGTAAAAAACAGGGGTCACAAATTCGAAAGGCTCTTAAATAGGTTCACTAACACTTATAATAATAATAATAATAATAATAATAATAACAAGTCTTTTGCAATGCGCTCTTCAAGGCCTGAGGCCTTCCCAGAGCGCACGTTGTGCTGAGATGAGAATGGAAATTAAATGGAAATTCAAGAGGGGGAGAAGGCAATACTGAAAAGATGCGTTTTCAGGAGACGCTTAAATGTGGTAAGAGAGGGAGAAGACCTGATTTCAGCAGGAAGAGCATTCCACTACTTAGGGGCGCAGATTGAGAAGGAGCAGTCCCCCATTGAGCAAAGAGATGAACGAGGAATATTCAAAAGAGGTGCATGTGATGACCGAAGGGCCAGAGGGACATGGCGTGGCGAGAGGGCAGAAGAGAGGTAAGACGGGGCCTTGTTTAGGGTCTTAACTGTGAAGAGAAGTATCTTGAAGTGAGTACGGGATCTGACAGGGAGCCAGTGCAGTTCATGCAGCAAGGGTTTCGAGGGAGAGAAGCGAGGGCGACGGAGGAGAAGCCGGGTGGCATAGTTCTGTACAAGCTGAAGGGGGCGGAGAGAGGAGAATGGCAGATTCACTTGAAGAGCTTCATCAATAGGGACATTAATAAAAATGCTATTTACATCGAAACTGACAAGGCGATTATTTTTTATATTTATTTTCCTAAATTTCTTAATAAAATCGGAGGAATGAAGTATGTGGGAATAAGACGTTAGTCCAACTGCGTCAGAGAGAATAGACACCAAAAACCCACAAACCTGGAACACCACTTCGTCCTATTATATCAAACATTGGCTCACATGCTTTCAAACTCTCTAAATGGTTGTCATCTATTCTCTCTGACGCAGTTGGCTTAACGTCTTCTTCCCACATTTTTCATTCCTCCGATTTTATTGAGAAATTTATGGAGCAAAGCGCCCAACGTGTAGTGAAACCTACGGAGGCCACGCTGTGCAGAAAACTGGTGAGAACCGTTGTCAAAGAAATAAATTAACCAACATTTACCAAATTATCCATCAACTAGCACACGTAGGATGATAGAAATAGAGAAATTGAGCGAAAAACGCCCTGGTTGAGTGATCTCTCCGCGGTTTGCGCAAAGCTAGCACGGTAGTCTTTTGCCAGGAATCTGGGAAAATGCCTTCCAACCAGATTCTTTAAAACAAAGCTAGAAGAAATTCAAACCTCGTTCACTTAGGATTCGAAGCATGGCTTACTAGATATCCCCAGGACTAGGGCCTTAGTATGGGGAACCCGTTATCCCCCATTCTTTGCAACTTGTTCATGGAACACTTCGAAACCTCCACCCTCACCACTATCAAACCTCCAAACTTGGTATGGTATAGATACGTAGATTTCTGCATGGCCATTATCTGAACTAGACTCCTTTGATAATTTTTGGACAAAGTTGAATAACCTCCACCCGACCATAAAATTTAAGGTTGAATGTGAAAAGGACAATTATCTTCCTTTCCTTGATGTTAAATTCCTAAGGATAAATTGATAATAAATTGTCTTTTATGGATATCGCAAACCCACTATTTCTAATTTCTATATACATTTTTTTTCATGTCATGATCTTAATATAAAAAGCTACTGCAATATCTATGTTTTTAAGAGTTCTCCGAATTTGTGACCCCTGTTTCTTACAAAATGAGATCACCTTTATTACATGCTTGTTCATTGAATTAAAATACCCTCTCTACCATATAGATGAAAGCCTATCTGAAGCTAGAAAAATCATATAGGTAAAAATAATTGCTTAGCGCTTCCATATTCCCCCTTGCTCAAAGGATTAGACCCCATAGTATCTCCCAACTTAACCACCTTCAAATAGCCATCATCTATTAAAAATCATTTCGGTCCACTAAACCTGAATCGCCTAATATAAATACAGGCATTTACCTGATCCCATGTATAACTCAAAATTGACCCGGCTTCTATGTGGGAGAGACCGGGAGGTCATTAAATAAACGTATTTATGAATATAAAGGGGAAAATTCGTAGAGCAAGCGATGCTTCTAATATTTTCACTTATGTGAAAACCACCAACCACATAATTGATTTCTCAAGTGCCCAAATAATTTACCAATGTAACGATTTTAATAAAAGAAAAATTATCGAATCTATATTAATCAAAAAAATCCCAAACTTTAGTCTGTGAGAAGGTCAACACAAATGTAGCCGCTATGTATCAGACCTCATTTTAAAAAATATTGTTAAATACCTAAAACTAATTCCTCCTGATTATTGTCAGTTGCCGGTTTCTGTATATTTTAGTATTTCTGTTTTCTTTGTCAATTTCTCTCAGTTAAAGGCTGAAGATGATGTGGAAAACTTCATACCGAAACTAGTTCTGGTTCAATAAACTTTGTGCTCAAAAAGTGGTTTCATTATACAATAATTTACACGCTATTGGGAAAAACAGTGTCTTCATATATATATATATATATATATATATATATATATATATATATATATATATATATATATGAGATAAATTCTTGAGTCCAATAACGGGTCACATATATAATAAAACCACTGTTTAGGAGCGTAGTATTTTATTCCCGGAACTTGGTTCGGCATGGAGTTTGTCATGCCATCTTCAGTCGTATACTAAGAATAGATACATTCACACTATACATGAAATATATATAGGAACAAGATATCAGATTAAAATTCCTAATCGGGGGGTGTGAATTTGAGGTCATTAAGGATATCTTTCAAGATTATATTTTTTATGAAGGGGCTGCATTTGAATTGCCCATCCGAAAGGTTGAAATTCTGGATTTCGTTGATAAGGGTGGATTAAACTACCTTCCTTTTGCGAAAATATTTACACGGGTAAATTAGTTTGCCCTGAGGAAAATCTATTGGATGGTTAAAACTATTGGAGTGTGTGAAAGTACTAGAAGCTGTGCTTGCCCGCCTGACATCCACTCTAAGCTCATAGATCCTCTTTATGCATATTGGGTTTTCAAGTTTGATTAAGAATACCTGGTTTATATTCTTATTTGCGAATACCTCTGTTTTATTCCTGATCGAGAATATCTGAGTTTATTCTTGATTGAGTATATCTTAACTTTATTCTTAATTAAGAATACCAAGGTTTATTCTTGATTGAAGAGACCTGTATTTTTTTCGTGATTGAGGATATCTACTAAATTTATTCTAGAGTGAAAATAACTGGGTTTTATTCTTGATTGAGAATTCCTGTCTTTATGCTTGATTTAGAATACTTAGCTTTTATTCTTGATAAATAAATCCTGATTTCTATTCTATATTGAGAATATATAGTTTTTTTAATCTTGATTGAGATAACCTATAGGCTTTATTGTTGATTGAAATACCTAGGCTTTATTGTTGATTGAAATACCTAGGCTTTATTGTTGATTGAAATACCTAGGCTTTATTCTTGATTGGGAATAGCTGAATTTTATTCTTAATAGAAAATAACTGCTTTTATTCTTAATTGTGAATACCTGGTTTAATGCTTGATGAGAATACCTTTGTTTTATTCTTGATTAGGAACTACATGAGTTTTATTCTTTATAGAAAATAATTGAGTTGTATTCTATATAGCTAATACCCGTATTTTATTCTTGAATGAGAATATGTACTTTTATTATAACTCAATGTTTTTGTATTTGAAAATAATTCTGTAAATAGCAAAGCACAGGTGAATTAAATATCTCCCATTAGTTGAGATTATCTTTTTTTCCTCTCCAATTTCCTGAAAAATCTCCTCAAGAATTGATGGAAAGAGTTTGATGCAAGAGTCCTCTATCATATTTCTCTTTTATTTGTATTTTATCCTTCACCGAGTGCAACCTAAATGACGATTTTGCTTTAGAGCACGTCAATGTTGGTATTGTCAATTCTATTTCTTTAGTGCTGTTAAAACTGAATCGGTGTTTAGTGAGTGAAACATTTTCCTAGCCACTAGGGGGCAAGTCAGCCCAGCTCAGTGCCGGTCCCAAGTTCGGATAAATAAGGAGGATCAGAGTCAGGAACGGCATCCGTCCGTAAAGGCTTTGCCAAAGCATTAATTGATGACTCATCAAGAACGGTGACCCCGGTTAGGAAAAAACGAGGAAAAGAAGAAGAAGGTGTTTACTAAGTGAAAGGCCTTTTTCTTTTCTACAAGTGCCTTATATAATGTTTTTTTTTCATATTCATTTGTTTTCTGCAATAATTGTAGAACACCCTACAGTTGATCATAAGTAATGTAGCTACTTCTAAAACCAGCCTGTTATAGTAAAAGGATTGCAATCGAATGTTTGGGTTAGTCTGTTGGTTATGATTTTTTTTAAAGTAATATATATGTTGCTGAGAAGAGACTGATTATGGGTTGTTTGCTAAGATTTACTTGTTGCCTTTTAAAAAGTACTACTCTGTAGAAGTCTCAATACCGCGTACCTAAGTGTACGCAGAAACACTCCAACACAAAGCTACGCGCCTTCTTGCCTGCCTCGAATTCTCCGTCGTCCTTTTCGCACCGCCGTAAAATCTGAGATGGCTCGAAGCCGTGAATGGCATATCGTCAGCCCAAATATAAAAAAGGGTCTTTCTCGCGACGATACGGATTTTACGAGAATTCGATTCTCTCTTTCGATTTTGCTCGTGGGAGAAATAAAAGGAAGACTTCTCCCTGAAATCAGGCAGAAGCCCTTGGACCTACGTCGAGTTTGTGCGAAACTCGATCCACATAAGAAACCGTTCGCCTGCTGCAAGGAAGGAACTTCTCGGGGAATTGGTTGTTGCCGTCACGGTACTTGTAGGTGTACAACTTCTCGCAGCAACCCATCCCGCTTCAGAGTCTGAGGTTACACAGGACCACCCTCTGCGGATTACCCTAGACTTAGCTAGGTAATCAGTTTTGGCTCCCCACTGCAGGAGCCGAATAATCGGACAGGTACTTCAAGGAAAAAGTCCGATTTGAGTCACCGTGTGGCTCACCTTCGTGATCCGGGAAAGGATCAGCATATCACCGGTCTAGGATTACCTTCTCATTCGGTAACCTCGGACGGCCAGACTAGGTGCGATCATCGTCACCAGAAGAAGATCTTCACCGCTCCCCCCCTCCCTTCAAAAATACTTACGAACTCAAAGGTATCGTTAATTGAATTATCCCCTCCCCTAACTTTACCAGTTTATTTGTGAACTAGAATTCTCAATTGATCCCATAACCTCGAATATTAGAAGTGCTTACTTAATTCAGTGTTTAACTATATAATAATATTCCCTTCGTTTTGTCTGGTGTCATTAATACGCAAACATCCCAGTGAGTAATCTGCCAGTAATCTCCACGACATTTTGTAGACTTATTTATTCAGTGCCAGATTAATCCTATTTATATTTATATACGCTGTTGCTTATTTTAAATTCATATACATTAAATATTATTTTTGTATATGTGTGTTTAACTAATTTGGACGATCCTTTGGCAATTATTAAGCAATCCACTCGGCTTAAATCTCTATATTCCGCCGACCGACCCATGGTTGGCTTTCACTGAGTGGAGAATACACTCAGGGGATCATCATCTTAGTTTTGATCAAAAGGGTACGCACCGGGGTTATTCTTATTCACCGGAAGTGGCTAAGGTAGATGTATTGGATACGCTTCACCTTCGCTTCACCTCGGTGCGGTAATAAAATATATGTCCAGGAAGTGGGACTTTGATTACCCACTCACTAACCTCGACATACTCCACCAGCCTTTATTGGTATTTTCTCCTCTTAAATGTGTGCAATATTTTGCCCTTCATTACTGGAGGGAATTCTACTTCATTTATTTGAGAAGTTGTCATCTGGTTTCGGATGCGCATTAACTCCATATACCCCTTCATAGAATTATTTAATGAGATTTTCTTATATGTGTAATTTTCCGTATATTCTTTAGTGCTGTAGCATTCTCTCTGATAACTGATGTGTTGTTTCATTTGTTTACTTAAATATGTCCTATCATTTCTGATTCCCTGTTGGCCTGGACCGAATACCTGAAAATTTCCTCAAGCACTGATGCACACTGATTTGGAAAGGAGGTATCCCCACACCCACACCCCTTTGTTTATTTATATTTTTCTATTAAGTGGAGCAAACCTAAATTACGATAGTATATGACTTCAAGTATAGGAGATCTTGCTGATTCCTTATTTATGCAGTATTCTTAGAACTTAATCAGTCAAAAGCTTTTCAAACTCAACAGCTGCAGCTGCCATGTAGAAAGATATTTCCTGTCTCAGTTCGTTATAATGACTGCTAAACAACATGCAGATGATCTTTGATTGTATGTACTTGAATCACTTGCTGATTCCTTATTTATGCAGTATTCTTAGAACTTAATCAGTTAAAAGCCTTTCAAACTCAACAGCTGCAGCTGCCATGTAGAAAGATATTTCCTGTCTCAGTTCGTTATAATGACTGCTAAACAACATGCAGATGATCTTTGATCGTTTTTCCTTGCATCACTTCTGAAGCCTACCTGTTCTGTTAGCTAGTTTCATCCATCTCGTCTTTTTTAAAACAAGAAAACGGAATCGTTGGACCTTGTCATTGAAAAATTCTTTTCCTTTAAACACTTTTATATTCAAAATGGCAAGAATACTTTTCGGACTTTCTGCACTCAGCTTTTATTAGGTCGATCATCGTACCAGATCCTTCACCAGTTTTCATGGTTTTAAGGTGCCTGATTTTCTGGTGTTTGGTCTCCATTATAATCATATAGTTCCTGATAGAATTCTTCGATATGTCAAATGATCTTTTCTCTTTTAGCAATTTTCTTTTCTTATTGAACTATAGTGTTGCCATTTGCTGCCTGCAAATTGTTGTATGATGTTTCAGTTGTTCGTTTTTTTCAAAATACGACTATTTCCGGTAATAGGCTAGCTTAGTCTTAGTTACTAGGCTAGCCTCAATGAGGAAAAGTGGTTGCTACCTAGCAGTTTTTATTCTTGCAAATAATTTTTCTCTTTTTTAATTTAAATCATTAACATGCGAAAAGATTGTGAACAAAAGGATAACTATATAATTTATTACATTTACTTAAATAAAATATTTTTTTTAGAATACTGCATGGAAGTCCTCAATTTATTCCTCGGGGAGAGATGATGTAGGGTACCATAGGCTTAGTTTCTTTATATCAGATATCACGATAGCTTATCTTAGGAAAGTTGTGTACATTGTATTATGTAAAACGGTTCTGCAATCATAATAGTATGTGATCATGTATCTTTGTATGGATAGTTCTTTTTTCCCTTCTTACTTCTTTGGATAGCAGAAATGTTCTATTGTCGACTCTTAAGTTCGCCTAGTTCATTAAGGTCAGTGTAATTTGAAGGACACGTAGCTACCATCAACACCCGCCTGCTCTTAAGAGCTTTTGCTAGCCGAATGGATACGGCGTTGGTCTGCCAACGTCGCGGTACCGGGTTCGATCCCGGCATGAGCAGACACAAATGTCAGCGCACGGAGAGATCTGGCTACCGATTGGTGGACGCGCTGTGCTCACGCCCGTTTTCGGGTGGGTAGATCCCAAACCTCTCACCTCACACATAGCCAATTACAACACTGCTTTCTTTCCTCTCCCGTCTTCGCATCACAATAACCTCATGCGCACAGACATTCTGTTCCAATGAATCCTGCCGATGGGAATCTATAGCCACATACCTCTGACGCAGAACTGCTAAAACATAACTTTTCTGACACTTCCATCCCCCTAAAGACCGGCCCCTGGTGCTCTCGGGCTCACCATCGATTAGTCATACTAACCTTTATGTCTATTTCATCATCCAGTTGTGATCCGCCTGGATAAAGGCAGATTGGTGAATCGCTACTACTACCGTCTCCTCTTTAGCTATCATGCCCGAGCCCGGGTATGAGGGAATTGTTTACCCATGGGGAATGACGGTTGTGATCTGAGGTGTGTCATAATTATTGAAGAATTAGGCCCCGAAACAACCGCGTTGACCCATATGTAGAAAAATGATATCCCCAAAGAACTTAATCCCGTACAAATCAACTGAACAATAAAAAAAACTCGAAAAAACTACATTACCTTCAAGGAGACCAAACCACAGGCTTTAGAAGCGAACATATAATCTTCAGACGTAAGAAACGCCACACACACACACATACTAATAGCTTTATCCACCATAACATTACACCCTTCATACCAAACAAAAACAAAGATACGTTAATCTAAACTGTTATTATATAAAAATAAGCTAAAATTGCACGACTACAACAAGGACTCTCATAGTTACTTAAGTGCCCCCCCTCCCTTCATTCTTCAATGGTTAACGAGATGCTCCGATGGTAAAATAGAATTAACATAAAGATGAGAAGGACAATCGATGACAAACCCAGGAGCACCGGGGTCCGATTCTTGTTGGAGGATAACGTGCTGACAGAGCAGTAGTGCTGTGAGTTGACACCCACGGTGAACAGGAAACCCATAGTTCCCCATGGGAGAGCCACCAAAATCAGCGAGGAGAATATGGATATGAAAAAGAATTCGGTAGGTTTCGGGAAGGAAGAGTGATGTGTTGTATGTGGGAGAGGAGATATAAGAAGTGAAAACGGTGTTAAGATTGTCTATGCATGTGATGACGTGTGTGGCCAGTGCTGTTTGCACGTACACATACACTCGACGAACTGCTTCATTAGCGGCTGCTCCCTGCGATCTCCAAAGTTTTTTTATAGGTTCTCGCCAGGAATCGACCCGTGGTAAGCTTCGGCCAAGACTTCTCCAAGGTCTGCTGCAAGGCACACCATAGTAACATCGACAAGCTGAAGTCCTCCGTCCACCGCGTGTGGGAGAGCATAAGAAAGGACTTCGTCCGTAACGTGTGCGCGGCCTTCAGGTGTCGCTTGGAGCGAATTCTCGCCATCGATGGCTGCCACATTGATAAAAATTACAAAATAAACACATATCTATATGTTAAAACAATAAAAACTTGTCTAACTGCATCAAACCTACGAGTATCATTGTGCTATTTGCTGAGAGGGTCGTAACGAACGTAAAAAGACTTTTTCAATACCCGGTGGCTTTAGAAATGCTTTCAAAAACACACTAGAAAAGATAATTTGAAATTACTACAAAAACACACTAGCAAATAACATTGGAATTTAATTTAAAAACTATCAAATAGCATTAGAAATGCTTTCGAAACAACATTACCAAATAGCATTATAAAACCATTCAATAACACTAGCAAGTAGCATTAAAAATGCCTTAAAAACACACTAGAAAATGGCATTATAAATGGCTTAAAAAAGACACTAAATAATAGCTTTAGAACTGGCTTCCAAAACACACTCGACAATAGCATTAGAATGCTTTCACAAATACAATGACAAAGCATTAGAAATGGCTGCAAAAACACAATAGCAAATAGCTTTACAAATGTCTTCTAAAACACACTAGCAAATAACATTACATATGGCTTCGAAAACACACTAGCAAAAAGCAATATAAATGCTTTCAAAAACACCCTTGCAAATATCATTAGAAATGCTTTAAACAGACAAAAAGAAAATAACATTAAAAATGCCTTCAAAAACAAATGGCAAATAACATTAGAAATGCTACAACACGATACTAGCAAATAGTAGTAGAAATGCCTTAAAAAATAGGAGTATCATTGGAATAGCCATAAAAACATACTAACAAATGGCATTCAAAAATCTTTCAAAAACACAAAGGCAAATAGAATTACAATATCTAAAAACTAGCAAATATCATTATAAATGCCTTAAAAGAGACACCTGTCAAATACCATTGGAAATGACTTCAAAAACACACTAGCAAATAGCTTAAAAATACCTTAAAAACAAAATAGCTAATAACATTAGAAATGCCTTCAAAAGCACACTAGCAAATAACATTGGAAATGCCTTCAAAAACACACTGGAAAATAAAATTAGAAATGCCGTCAAAAACACATTAGCAAATAAATGTAATGTGTTCATAACACACTAAAAATGGCAATGTAAATGCCTACAAAACCATACTAGCAAATGGCAGTGGAAATGCCGTAAAACAATAGAAAATCCCATTAAAATAGTCATAAAACATACTAGCAAATAGCATTAGAAGATCTTTCAAAACCACAAGGGCAAATAGCATTACTATGCCTAAAAAAAACAACTAGCAAATAGTCTTAAAAATTGCTTCAAAAGTCTAGTAAATAGCATTAGAAATGCCTTTAAAGATACACTAGCAAATAGCATTAGAAATGCTTTCAAAAGCAAACAAGCAAATATCTTTAGAAATGGCTTCAAAAACACACTAACAAATAGCATTACAAAGACTTTCAAAAACACAATAGCTAATAGCATTAGAAATGCCTTCAAAAACACACTAGAATATAGCATTAGAAATGCCTTCAAAAACACATTAGCAAATAAATGTAGAAATGAGTTCAGAATACACTAAAAAGTCACTAGAAATGCCTTCCAAAACACAATGCAAATAACATTGATATACGTTCAAACACATACTAGCAAATAACATTAACAGTAACTTTAAAAACACACTAACAAACAGCAATAAAATGCCCTCAAAAACAAACTAGTAAATATCATTGGAAATACTTTCAAAAAGGAAACAAATAGCATTAGCAATGACTTAACTAACTTAATGGCAAATAGCATTAGAAATGCCTTCAAAAGGACACGAGCAAAAGCATATAACATTAGCAGTAACTTCAAAAATACATTAGCAAATAGATGAAAAATGAGTTCAAAACACAATAAAAATGGTAATAGAAATGTCTTCAAAAAACAAGGTAAATCGCGTTGATATAGCTTCAAACACACACTAGCAAATATAATGCCCTCAAAAACAGAATAGCAAATATCATTAAATAGGCTTTTAAAAAGACCCTAACAAAAAGCATTAGAAATGTCTTCAAAACACACCAGCAAATAACAGTACAAATGCCTTAATAATGAGCTACCAAATAGCATTAGATAACCTTTCAAACACTAGCAAATAACATTAGAACTGCCAGAAACATTATAGCTAATAGCATTAAAAATTCCTTCAAAAACGCATTAGAAAATACACTTAGAAATGTCTTCAAAAACTCATTAGTAACTAGTAATAGAAATGCCTGCAAAACAAGATAGCAAATAGCAATAAAATGCCCTAAAACACACTAACAAATAACGTTAGCAATTACTCCACAAACAAAGTAGCAAAGAGCATTAGACGTGGCTTTAAAAACACAATAACAAATGGCATTAGAAATGCCTTTAAAAGCAAACAAGGAGAGGACATTAGAAATGCCTGAAATACTATCAAATAGCATTATAATTGCCATAAAACACCCACGCAAAAATAAGTTGAAATGGTATCAAAAACAGCCTAGCAAAAAGCATTAGAGATACCTTCAAAAAGACACTAGCAAATTGCATTAGAAATACCAATAAAAGCACAATAGCAATTAGAAATAGAGATGCCTTCAAAAACGCACTAGCAACTAGCTTTAAAAATACCACCAAAACAAGCTAGCAAATAGCCTTAGAATGACTTCAAAAACACTCTAGCAAATAATAATAGAAATATGTACCTTAAAAACACAATATCAAATGGGTTAAAAAGCAAATAGCATTAGAAATTGCTAAAAACGCTAGCAAATATTATTACAAAGCTTTCTTAAACATGCTAGTCTATAGCATTAGAAATTCCTTCAAAAAACACTAGCAAATAGCATTAGAAATGTTTGCAAAACACACTACAAAATAGAATAGAATTGCTTTCAAAATAACATAGCAAATAGATTTAGAATTTCCTTCAAAAATACACTAATGAATAACATTAAAATTTATTCAAAAATACACTAGCAAATATTTAGATATGCATTAAAAAATACCCTAAAAAATAGCATTAAAAAGACTTTAAAAAACACACAACCAATATAAATAAAAAGTCCTTCAGAAAACTCTAGCAAGAAGCATTAGAAATGAATTCGAAAGACCACCAGCAAATAGCATTAGAAATGAATTCAAAAGCACAATACCAAAATTTCATATAAATGCTTTAAAAAAATACTAGAAAATATCATTAGAGATTATTTAAAATCACTCTAGCAAATAGCATTAGATATATCTTCAAAAATGCCCACCTAAATATTATTAGAATATACTAAATAAAAACAGTAGCAAATATCATTGTAAATTCCTTCAATAACACTAGCTAAACCATTAGAAATGCCTTCAAAACAAATTAGCAAATAGCAGTAGTAATGCCTTAAGCAATTGACATTATAAATGCTATCAAAACCACATTAGCTAATCACACTAGAAATGTCTTCAAAAATGGACTAGCTAATATCATAATAAATACCTTCAATATACACTAGCAAATAGCATAGAAATTATTTTTAAAACATGCTAGCAAATATAATTAGAAATGATCTCAAAACATACTAGCAATTATTATTGGAAAAGTCTTCAAAAACCTGACTAGCAAATAACATTAGAGATGCCTTCAAAGACATACTAACACATAGTATTAGATATGCCTTCATAAACACATTAGAAAATATCATTAGAAATGCCTCCAAAAACAAAATAGTATATAACATTATAAACGCCTTCGAGAACACACTAAAAATAGCAAATAGCATTAGAAAAGGCTTAAAATGAATCTAGCTAATGCTATTATAAATGACATCAAACACTCACTAATAAATAGCATTAGAATTGTGTTCAAAAATTATACTAGCAAATAACATTAGAATTGCCTAGAAAACCTATTAGCAAATACTATTAGATATGCCTTTAAAGACACACTAACGAATAGGATTAAAAATGAATTTAAAATACACTAGCAAATAATATTAGAAACGCCTTCAAAAACACACTAGCAAACATCATTAGACATGCATTCAAAACATCTCAAGGACATCTACTACCGGAGGGCATTTTCCCCCGAGGAAAATTCGAAGTATAAATTAAATAAATATTGTTTAAATAACTTATTTTGAAGTTGTTAAAAACATTTAAGCAATTCTTTAAAAAAGCAACTAAAATCTCTGTTGTTATACTCGTAATCTTTAATTAAACTTAGTATACGATGGGAACAACCTTTGTTTTTTTTTGCGTGACCCTTCCTTTGGATGGGTAATTGAACCTCTTGAAGTGATTGTTCTCTTTGTATTATCGAAATGAATTTCCACATATTCAGATGGAAACTTCCAGTCCTAGCCAAAGAATTCCTATGCCACCCCTGACGGAATTATTCGTTCTTGGACGCTCATCGTTACCTTTGGTGTACATATCCCATAAAGCCATGTCAAACAGTCTCCCGTCGATCTCGCCGCCGACAAGGTCGTCTGATATACTTGTTTCCAAAGTATTCGAGTATTGGTTGGGTTTCAGAAGCCATTATTTCAATCTATTTTTCAAAAACTACTTCAATTTCATTTGCTGAAACAAAAGCCATTGCAGCTCGCATCCTCACGCTAGGTGTAAACTCTTTATCGATTTGATATGTCTGTTGCAGTCCCACCCACACTAGCCAAGTTACCCAATTCATAAAGCAGACAATTCTGTCCATCTTGCGTTGTTTTATGCCAATCTTCTAAACTCAGTTACCTCTTTGTCTTGGGTGTTTAATAGGTGCGCGTGAGGAAAAGGGAGGCAATTTTGTGGCTGCTTCTTCACTTAAACCTATAACTACACTTTGAGTATTTGTTGAGAAGTTTCTTGGGGGCTTCCAGCCCGCACTTTTATTTCCATAACTGTTTTAGCAGCATTATACTTTGTAGCATCGGGCGCATGCGTATGAGTATGAAGTCACCCAACAATTTCATTTCCAAACATTTTGACTTTAGTTTTGCATGCTGCCTTAAGTCTCCGATACTCGCACTCAAATGAAATAACACCAATTGCGAAATCCTTTAGTTTCACATAAATATAATCTCTAAACACTCATTTGTGACGTCCTTTCTCACTTTTAATAAACTTCATGCTGATAAAGGTGGATACAAGAAATTAAAAATTTATCCTGTTAGCTTAAATTTGACGCGTCCTTTCTTACTCTTCAGAAGAATCACAGAGGTAGCAGATCCTGTTAACTTAAATTCCTCACATTTTTACTTACATGATTTGCTTTAAACACATTTAGTTGATATTTTGTGACCTGTATAGTTAAGGGGGTTGGATTGTAGTTGAACTAAAGTTTTAATTGAGCTTCTCAGCATATATTTTAGTCATGGCTAGAAAAACACTAGCAAATAACATTAGAAACCCATTCAAAATCAAACTAATAAATAGCATTATAAATGGCTTCACAAAACACTAACAAATAGCATTATAAATTCCTTCAATAACACACTTCAATAACATACTAGCAAATAACATTGGAAATAACCTTGGAAACTATTAAATATCACTAGAAGTGCTGTAAATACAACACTAGTAAAAATCCTTAGAGATTCTTTAAAAAAACATTGACAAATAGATTAGAAATGCCTTAAAAATCATAAGAGCATATACGAGTATCATTAGAAATGCCAGAAAACACTCTTGAAAATATCATTAAAGATGCCTTCAAAAACACAGTAGCCTTCTAAACCAAACTAGAAAAAAGCATAAATGCCTTTCTAAACACAATAAAAAGTATTAAAATACCTTGTAAAACACGGAGAAAAATCGATTATATACATATACAAAAAGATCCCACAGGAAAGTAAAAGGTGAATTCCAAGTACTATCGAACTTGCTCAGTTCATTCTCAAGGAATAACCAATAATTTTACATACAAAGGTGGTATATTTATGAGAAACAACAGAGTAATGCCCCGCCATTGTACAACGAAAGGACACAAAATAGAAAAATATTATCAAAGACGGGTATGAAGTATGAGACCAAATAGATACGGTCTACTTCCTTGAGAATGAATTGAACAAGTTCGAAAGTACCTGGAATCTGTCTTTCATTTTCCTGTGTGATTTTTTCAATTTATTGCTCTACTCATAGCGCTACTTTGTGAGTTTCTCATATATATATATATATATATATATATATATATATATATATATATATATATATATATAAATATATAAATATATATATATATATATATATATATATATATATATATATATATATATATATATATATATATATATATATATATATATATATATATATATATATTTCACGGTGAAGGTAAGGACACATATGAGGTTGAGGTACATGTGATTTATTTTAGGAACAACGTTTCGGGCGTATCACCCATCTTCAGGTTCATTCCGACAAATCTCAAGGAAAGTACAGTCAAGAGAAGATTTCCTAAGTCTTCTTGATAACCTAGAAAAGGTTCGGTAGTACTTTAATCCTTCAGGTCCATATTTCTTGTAAATATAGTCATATGAGTTGCTGCTGACCAGTCTAATCTTCTGGTCAGAAATATGGACCTGAAGGATTAAAGTACGACCGAACCTTTTCTAGGTTATCAAGAAGACTTAGGAAATCTTCTCTTGACTGTACTTTCCTTGAGATTTGTCGGAATGAACCTGAAGATGGGTGATACGCCCGAAACGTTGTTCCTAAAATAAATCACATGTACCTCAACCTCATATGTGTCCTTACCTTCACCGTGAAATATATATATATATATATATATATATATATATATATATATATATATATATATATATATATATATATATATATATAGTAGTTTAATGGTGATTCGGTCACTTAGGTTTCCATCACAAAACTTAAATCACTTCAAACCAAATAATGGGGAGTAATGCATGATAAATTAAAGTTATAAACTAAGCATGGTTATGAATTGTATATGTATATAGGATATGGTGCTCGGCGTGTTCGGTCCAATTACTTTGTCGACCCACCTGTAGAAGCTGTCAAAGCTTTTCTCGTTTATTATTTACTTTATTGTAATAACTTTTTTTATACATTTATTACGTCTCCGGAACTATAGCATTTTTATGGGTTTTTTTAGTTTGTTCTTTTTTAGGCAGGCTCAAGGCGAAATGCGTGAAAACAATTTTATTCCGATTCCGTCGAAATCGGAGTAAACCTTACGACCGCCAAAAATTCATAACAGATGTAAACATAACACAAAAAAATACTTCGTTTAAAAATAACCTGAGCTACGAGGGGCGGTCAATAAGTTTTGCAATTCGGATATAAGGAAACGAGATATGAAGAAAAGTGTTTCATTATTTTTTCAATATAACTACCCCCGACTTTAATACGCTTGCGCTACTTGTCCCTGAGGCTTCGAATTCCCGACAACCAGAAATCTCCCGACTGCTGTTCAATCCACTCCTGGACGGCGAGCTGGACATCTTCATTGTCCCCAAACTGGCGTCCACGCAGTGCAGCCTTCCTTGAGTTGGCGGAATAAAAAGTAGTCGCTAGGGGCCAGATCTGGACTGTAGGGGGTATGGTTGAACTTCTCGAATCCGCACTCGTGCAGGGCAGCTTGTGCAACTCTGGACTTGTGGACAGGGGCATTGTCGTGGAGGAGCAGGACACCGCGTGTCAACTTGCCGCGCTGCTTCTGACGGATGTACTTCTTCAACCCAGGCAGTTCCTCGGCGTAATATTGGCCTGTGATGGTCCTTCCACGAGGCGCATAGTACACCATCAACACTCCCTAAGAATCCCAGAAGATGGTGGCCATGATCTTTCCGGCTGAGGGTTGGGTCCGGAAATTGATGGGGGTTGGAGAGCCCCTTTTCTTCCAGGCCATGCTTTCGAGTTTGGTCTTGGGATCCCAGTGATGGACCCACGTTTCATTACCTGTCACTATGCGTGACTTGAATCCCGCCGAGTTTTGGCTGTACAGGAGCAGCAGCTCCTCCGAACCTTGACGACGTTAAAGTCGATCATGAGGCGTGAGGTTTATACGGACCCGACGGGCAGAGACCTTGGTTGTGGCCAAATTGTGGTGGATGATGTTCATAACACTTTCATGTGATATTCTAAGTTCTCGCTCGATTTCTTCGACCTTCACCCGTCGATTTTCGAGGATCATCCTCTCCACACGGGCCACATTGTCCTCGTTGGTCACGTCTGACGGACGTCCTGGACGAGGGTCATCTTCAAGGGACTCACGACCATGGTGGAACTCCCTATTCCAGCGACCAATGGTTGCATAAGAAGGGGAGGTGTCAGTGTACACTGCAACCATGCGTTCATGGATCTCTTTTGCATTCTTGCCTTCCTTGGTAAAAAATTTAATCACTGCACGGTGCTCAACATTCTTCATTGTTGAAAAATTTGTGACTGACGATCTGCGATCAGCTACTGCTTCTTAAATAGACATGGCAGGAGCGTGCGGCTGCAGGGCCTGACTTGTCATAACTTGTCATGATTTTCAAATTTCCACTTTGTGAAACTATACAAATCTTTTGTGCCTATCTAACAATGGGTGTAAAGCCCACTCAACCCAGATTCAATGGCCCCGAGTTCGAACTTGAGGCGGGGGTGCCACAAGGCGGGTGTATAAGTCCCTTGCTTTATAACCCCCCCCCCCCCTCCCCAGCTTTTTTAATTAATTCGTGGTATAAATACCTCGAAAACACACAAAATGCCCTATTTGACGAATTTCGCCTTACGACAACCAAAAATGAACAACAGATTTGGATAAATAACCTAAATTGTGCCTGCAAATTGAGAGAAAGAGTTAACCGCAAAGCCAGCGGCGCTTTTTATTACGCACTACTTTTTTGCGCAACGAAAACGGTGATCTAATAAGAATGCCACTGCGCACTACACTCAATGCAGATGAAGGTGTTTCGAATCACACCATGTTCCAAAGAAAATTCTAATGCACGTTTAAGGTCACTTAAATTTAGTTACTCGCATTTATAGGGACTGGAGTACAGGAGGTTTGAGCGAACGCATGCGTTGTAGATATTCAGTTTGTTGGATGTACTCAGGTTTAAGAACCGGAAAAATTCACCGAAGTCCCTCCGTGCATTCGCTGTAGCTCTATCTACATGTCTCCCATATTCACCAGTCGTAATCCAGGGTCCTAGAACCGTGACCTCCGTGCGGTATGGGATGCGTTCACCCCCCCCCCCCCCCCCACGGATGTCTGCGAGGGTTCGTCGGAATAGTGGGATTATCTAGAACTTTTGGGCATTGGTAGATATCTTCCATCTTTTCTCGAGAGAGTTGATGTTTTCCATTTCTACCGCCGTACTCTGTGCCATATAATTCACATTCCGAAAAGGTGTCGTACAGATCATTGTAATATCGTCCGCAAATTAGACGTATAACCAGCCTTCAGTCAGAGGTTGGGGAAGGTCGATGGTGTATACGTTATAAAGCAAGGAAATATACACCCCCCTTGTGGCACCTTCACCTTGAGTTCGAACTCGGAGCCATTGAATCCTTTGATGTTCACAAACGCTTTTGTCTCCAATACGTAAACGCATAGAATCCTTTCAAGTATGGGGTCGAGCCCCAGCTGTAAGATTTTGTATTGCAGGCCTCTCCTCCATACTTTTTCAAAGGCATTTTTGACGTCGCGGAGTACCAGATTTGCGTGGCGTCATTCTGTTTTTATCTCTGCTAGCTTATCGGTGATCACGGCTAGCGCCGTGTCCGTTCCTCGCTTCCTTCGGAAGCCATGTTGTTGGTTATTGTGGAGATTAATATTTTCGAGGAACGTGTTCACCTTGTTGGCCAATATCTTCTCAAAAACTTTTCGTGCAAATTCTAAGAGACATATAGGCCTGAAGTTAGCTGGACTGTCCGGTGGCTTAACGGCTTTGGGAATGAATATCAATTTTGCTACCTTCCAGTGGTCAAGGAAGTAACCCACGTTCCGGCACGCATTCATGATATTCATAAGCCCCAGAAGGATGTTGGGTGGGGTTCTTTTAAAATTCTCCCGTGACAGTCCTGTATGCCCAGGTGCTCGTTGACGCAAGGATTTTAAGGTTTCCGAGAGTTCTTCGGCAGTAATTCTACCACCGAATCCCTCCATATTCCTTTCCTGCGATACATAATGGTGAGGATAGGTTATGTGTATCTGGTCATTTAATTCGTTTTTAATCCCGTCTTCGAAGTCGAAATCAAAGTTATCATTCTCTTCCAAGGATATCTTAAATATAGATGCCCAGAAGAGTCTGATTTCTTCTTCGATTTCTTCCGTGTCCGTAATTTCTGTATTGTCTCGTGTAAGTTTTATAGTGATTTGGGTATATCCTCTTCTTAGTCTTTTTACTGTCTGCCAGAATGTACATGAGTCTTATTTTAAATTCGGCTGCCTATTAAATTGTTCCAAAGTACATTATGTTGGTCCCTAATAAGAGTCATTAATTCGTCGCCTATCTGCTGTGTTCGTTTGTGCGTAGTCATGTTAGGGCCAGTGAGGTTTACTTCCTTGATCCGTTCCCCGAATTCCCTCGCGAGGGATTTCATTCTAGGTGTCCAAGAAGGGGCAGGGAGAGTTTTATATTTAACTCAGGGAATGGCTTCCTTATCGGCTTTTAATAAATAATCAGTAATTTTTTCTGACTCCTGGTCAATCTCTTCTAAAGTGGCATCAATTAAGGAGTCAGGGTTGTAATTTTCGAAGAGTTGTTTATAAGTATCCCAGTTGGCTCGAGCGTAGCTCTTGAGTTCTGGGATGGGGACCTGAATAGGGGAGGTTGAGATTTTAATAAGGATAGGCTGGTGGTCGCTGGGGATAGGAGGGCCCGGCTCAATGAAATAGTTGTAGGGGAACACAGTGCTAGTGAGTACTATGTCTGGTATCGTGGCTGATATATGTGTAATGTATGTGGGGGAAATTTAGTCCAATTTTAGTAATAGTTTGTCTGTCAATAAGTGTCTCAAGATTCCTGCCTGCTGGGTTGGTCGACGTATAATTTGAGGCAGCACTCCTCGCATGTAGGTCGCCGGCAAAAAGAACGGTTCTGCCGTGACCACAAAGCTGAAGGAAGTTGTGAATGGGTAAGTACCCTCTTCTTGGGGGCTGGTATCCTGTTTCCAAGACTAGGGGGACTACTACCGTACGGACCTCCACAGCGAGGTATGACTCATCGAGTCCACTTATTGTTCTGAAGTCACGACCTCTTTTCACACCTATCGCACATCCGTCAAAACGTTCTGCGTTGGTTAAGACTTCGTATGGAAAGATTTTTATTCTGCCTGTGTCATTTATCCCATGTCCTGAGATAAATACAACGTCTGGGTCACATTGTCATATTACGTTACCGTGTAGTACTTTTTTGTCCATCCAATCGTTCGAGTTAAAATGTAATATTTTTAATGTGTCCATTTTCTTGTTCACTATAGATTCCTGTGTGTGCTTATGATGTTTTAAGACTTATTCTCTTATGAGCTTAGGTCTTTGTGGAGTGTTTGGTGGAGTGATTGTTTTTCTTGTACGTTTCCTTCTGTATTAGCCGTCCGTTAGAATGATAAAAGTTTCGGGTGCCAGTTTCATTAAGCCTTGAAGTAAAGCCTCCTTGGCTTATTTTTCATTGCAGTCGTCCAAGGTGAATTCTCATTTGTATCTTTCGGATATTATTCCTTCCGATACATCAAGGGCATCCATCTCCTTAGGGAAAGGGGACCTTTCGGCAGCGAATAACTTGAAGTTCATTTTCCTTGAATGGTAAGCGTGCCTAGATTCCCTCTTACAAGAAGAGGACAATCTCGGACGTCTTTGAGGCTGTGAGGTTTTCCGTGAGTGGGGTGAGCGTGCTCCCCCCTCAGGTTTCACAGTCTCAGTGACCGTAACTTCACTATCATTCTGTGTGTGTGAGTGAGTTTGTTTGTTCTGTATTTTGCTTCTCAGTGCGTGGCTTCGCTTCATTTGCTGTCTAAGCCTGGATCCTGGGATCCTTGGAAAGAGCTGGGGCGCTGCTAGGGGTGGGAAGCTTCTGGCAACTAGTCTCGCACTGGGGTTTGAGACTAACCTTAAGAATTTCCTCCGACCGTGGATTCTGAGGAAACAACATTTCCTGCATCCCATTATGAGTCAGCATTCTATTAAGCTCTTCTGCAAACCACACCGGGAAGGAGAGATTTTCAATGTGAGCATAATTCATGCAACACATAATTTTGGTCGAGTTTTCATTCTCGACATGCAGATATGTTTTAGTTTCTCGAGCTTCCGCCACGGCAGCTTTAGCAACTTTGGCGTAGGTATTATTTGTCTTTGTTCTTCAGCCTGTCTCTTTTTATTTGATTTTTCTTTATGAGATCTTTCTTGATTGGGCAGGCCATTGATAATGTCTTATGCGCTTCTGTGCAGTTCAGGCACTTCATGGGGGTGCTATTTCAACCCCTCCACGAATGTGAGTCTGATGGGCAGATGGAACACAGAAGCACATTTTCCCTGTGGCAATGGGCCATGGTGTGCTCTTCGTACTTTTAGCACTAGAAGCACATCTGGAGGTCGATAAAATCCTCTCGTTATATCTGCTCAGTGCAGAAACGAACGTTAAAGAGAAGCATACCTCCCTCCGTGGATTGCCATTG
Source organism: Ceratothoa steindachneri (assembly GCA_963969495.1). Lineage (NCBI taxonomy): Eukaryota > Metazoa > Arthropoda > Malacostraca > Isopoda > Cymothoidae > Ceratothoa > Ceratothoa steindachneri. The sequence continues at coordinate 185,371,500 of OZ018319.1, forward strand.
CCGTATCGTAAAAGTCTATTTTAAATACATGTATATAATTCTTGAATTTTATTATCGCAGAAACCTTCGCCCAGGTGTGGTTATTTTCCACCTCCGCATGAATTTCTTAAACGGAGTGCTATCCAACCCATAGATTGAGGCGGCGAAGGATAACCCTTCGGTGAGTCTTTATCTGTGGTGGTGTGTGTGGTTTTAGGATTATCGTTTTGGGGCATTCTGTTGCTTTGGAAGAGGTGAGTACTTCTCAATCACTCTCCTTTGAGCAAATAGCCGCTTACCCATTGTGTGTGTCTATGAGTCTTACGAGTGCGATTCCCAAATCCCCATAAATTTTAGCGAATACCCTTTCCAGATCAGGTTGGGGCTATCGGAGAGGGTCTTCAGCGGTATCCGCCGGGTCTCCCTCATTTACCTTTCCATCTCCTCATATGTGGAACTAGATAAAATAAATTTCGAAAGGAAAATCCCTACGGAGTAAGCGTGTGTTCGTAAGTATGCCTGTGTGTAGTTTAAAAGAGAATCTATTACTAGGTTTAAAAGAAATTGCTTTTTCAAGAAAGGGGTCACAGTCCTGAGCCAAAAAGTAATAGTTTTTTACAAGGCACTTTACCTTCATAGTAGGGCGTTTTTCGAATGCTCAAAAGGTTTTTTTCCGACCAAAGAAGACTTGATGAAGAACGGGGAGGGTGGATGGGGGTAGCAAGTTCAATCCCAGACATAGGCTCTCGAAAGCGAGTGAGAAAAGATTTCACTCGTAATTTACGGCATTATCCGTCAATGATATTTTCACTTGACACTGTTAAAAGCTCTCACAATTTTGTCGCTTATACCGGCGAGTATAAATACACAATCTCGGAAAAAAATTGGCAAAAGCACAATATTCTCTTCCCTAAAGTAAGGAAAAGCAGACTAGAATCCGGCAACCAAATAGTCAGAATGAAAAGAAACCGGATTTCAGGGGACATTTATTCCTCCTCGCTTAAACGTTATGTCAAGGGAACGGGCCACTCCTGTGTAAGCGGAATTTTAAAACAACTTTAATGTTCAGTTCCAGCCCGTAGTCTGGGTGTTGATAGCTGGCCTTTCTCCGTTAATTAATATGGCTTTTAAGGTGTTTAGTCTAGCTCTATTTCCCTCTTTTCTTTTGATCGTTGTGTTATTAACCAATATGTCCCAGGTTAAGCTAATGTTATGCAGAGTCTCCATAAGATTTTTTTTTGGGGGGAGGGGGGGCTCCATGTTGCAGGTGCATTGTCAAACGCCTCTAAAGTATGGCGTAGTCATACCAACATATTTTGAGTTGTTTTGAAGCTTAGTCTTCATTCGGGCAGGTAAACTTGTAAACTATGTTCGTAGACTTCAGGATCAAGGCGTTTTGGCAGATGTTGTTTTTCATAATGAGATGGTTAACTTTTGTCGTTTTACAATATATAAGCATATGAATCTTGTCCGTTTGCTTCTTAACTTTGATGTTACGGTTAAAACAACTTCAACTTCAAAACAACTCATGATTTTCGTTCTTTGGTACTTTTATAGGTCAAAGTCAGAGTACCTTGTTCGTTTAGCAAAAGGAAATCGGTGAAATAAAATATATAGCACATTTGTATATTTATATGTATGGGACAAGCGAATCGCTAGAATATCACGCGGACACATATATACCTACGCACACTAAAACACAACTGCCAGTCCAAAAGGTCTTGGTGACATATAAGCCGGGACAGCTGAACAAATACAGGGCTATGTATACTTTGATCGGTTAAAATTCCCAAAGGACTGCTAAAGCAAGCGATCTCTCTCTTTCTCTCTCTCTCTCTCGCTCTCTTTCTCTAACAAAGGGATGTAATGCATCTTTCCTTTAAAGGAAAGGCTCTACTCTGTAACATAATAAAAAATGTCGTGGAGTGGACCCAAAGGAGTGTCCGGCCCAGAATGAGAACAGAAGTACGCTAGTACGCCCGTGTCACTCCTGAAACGACCTTCTCAGAGGTCGCAAAGAGGGGGTGCCCCCTCGCCAACAAATAAGCCAAGAAAAGGAAGAGCATAGGGAGTCCTACATTCGGAGACTCCCTGAAAGTTCTTCTGTTTAATGCAAAGTCGATCAGGAATAAGTTTCTTGAACTTCGTAGCCTCGTAGCGACAGAAGAACCTGAAATGGTATCCATAACAGAGTCGTGGGTAAAAACCTCAAACTGAGATTTAGAAGGTGAATTCACGATTTCAAGATTACCAACTCTTCCAAAAATATAGGCCAGGCAGAGAGGGTGGCGGTGTGATGTGTATGTCAAGGATACACTCAAATCGACGAACTGCAACATTGTATCCGACCACGAGCTACTAAGAAATGACCTAGATATAGGTCCTATCAGATACAGGACACTGCTGCTTTACAAACCCTCTGCCCAACTTGTTGAAAAGGACAGGGATTTGTACCGGCTACTGGGTGAACTTGTTCAAGACAGTGTGTGTATCGTCATGAATGATTTCAATACCCAAGTTGAATAGGAAACCAGAGAACCCTGTAGCGAGAACGCACTACTCTTGGAGTTCGAGAACAACGAGTTCCTGTCCCAATAGGTAAGAGAGCCGACGAGAGGCAATAATACCCTCGACCTGGTTTTCACCTTTGAGGATGACATCGTTGAGGATCTCTCTGTAGGCGAAGAGTTCGGTGGCAGTGATCACCGACTAATCAGATGTATAGCAAAGGTCCCCAAGGTAGGGTCTGCGACTGGTAAATCAAGGAAACTTTATTTGAGAAGAGCAGACTTTGCAGGTCTTCGTGCTGGATTGACTGATGCGAGGCCATAGGTGTGCGAGGATATTGAAGATTCGTGGAATAGATTCAAAACTACGTTCATGAGTCTTCAATCACGATTTATCCCTTCGAAAAGCCTTCGTCGGTCTTCTGTTCAACCAAAGTGGTTTAATCAAGAAATCGGTCAACTGCTGAGGGAGAAGAGAACGGTGTACCGGTAGTCAAAGATATCTGGAGACTTTGAGGAGTACCGTAGGCTAGCTAGGAGAGTGAAGCCTAGCTTAAGGGCGGCAAAGCGTGCCGAGGAGCTTCGAGCGGTGAGACCTTGTAAGGAGAATCCCAAGGAGTTCTTTGGTTATGTAAACAGCCGTAAACCAATCCATCGCACGATCGGCCCTTTAGTGAATGAGGAGATGGCATTAAAGCACTCAGATGTAGAAAATGCTAACCTCCTGAACGACTACTTCTCTTCAGTGTTTACTGAAGAGTGTGGTCCCATCCCCCAGCCAACGGATTCTTACTTGGGGGAAAAAGCTGGAGGAAATGGACTTCACCCAAGAAGAAATACAAAAGAAGATCACTGATCTAAAGACGAATAAGTCCCCTAGCCCGGACGGGTTTCTACCTAAAGTGTTGAAAGAAGTGCGCGGTGAAGTGTCAAGACATCTGAGCACAATCTTCAACATGTCAATCCGGACCGGATGCGTTCCCAGAGACTTGCGTGAAGCGGAGGTGACATCTATCTTCAAGAAAGGAGACTCTAGCCAGCTGTTAAACTACTGACCTATTAGCTTAACCTCAATAATTGGTAAACTAATGGAAAGCATCATCTTGGACAAAATGACATCCTATTTAGAGTCCAACTTGCGATTGAGGAGTTCCAAGCACAGGTTCGGAAGGCGATGGTCATGCCTAACGAATCTTGTGGAATTCTTACACTTCGTTTTCATTGAGCACGACCGGGATAAGGCGGTGGATGTTATCTAATTACACTTTAAAAAAACCTTCGATAAAATAACACACCGCTGCCTCCTCCGGAAAGTGCGTGCGCTAGGCATAGACGGACATGTAGCAAGTTGGATAGAGAACTGGCTAGCAGCAGACGGCAACGGGTGGTGTTGAATGGACAGGATTCTGAGTGGGTGCCCGTTACAAGCGATGCTTCACAAGGTTCTGTCCTGGGACCACTACTATTTATCATCTACGTCAATGACATGGACGGTGACATGGTTGCTAAGATTTCTTAATTTGCCGATAATACCAAGCTTGCTACGAACGTCGCAAAGGAAGGAAATACTGTCCTTCTTCAAGATGATCTTCAGAAGATTGGGGAGTTGTCGGAGACGTGACATATGCCATGTAACGTGAACAATGCAAAGTGATTCATATCAGCCACCGAAACCCCCAATCTCAGTATATCCTTAAGAGCACACCAAGACTGAGAAGAACTTTGGTGTAACAATCACTAGTGACTTCAAGCTCTCGAAACAGCGCATAAAGGCGGAGAAAAAGGCCCAAAGGATGTGAAGCTATGTAAAACGACAGTTTGGATATCAAAACAAGGAGATTGTACTGTGTTTGTAAAACTCACTTGTCCAACCGCACCTGGAGTATGTTGTACAAATTTGGAGTCCTCAGTTTCAAAAGGATATCGCGAGATTGGAACATGTGCAAGCCATAGCAACCAAACTGATTCCCTCTATCAGACACAAAAGTTACGACGATAGATTAAACGAATTAGATCTGTTCTCTTTGGAGACCCTAAGACTGCGTGTTCAACTTATCGAAGTGTTTAAAATACTTCGAGGCTTCGATAATGGAGACTACACGGATATTTTTCAACTTGGTGAGGGAAGAACGAGAAACCATGGCTACAAATTTGAACTGAAGCGTTACAACCGTGATCTGTGTGGTAAATTGTTCACATACAGTATCTTCGGTAGTTGGAACGCACTTCCAGTGGAAGTTGTCAACAGCAATTCTGTTGATCAGTTCAAGTCAAGACTGGACAAAGTCTTGAAAAGTGGCCGTTTGGGCACTTAAACCTTTGAGCAGAACTATACCTGCTCGACTGCTAGTCTAAAGGTACTCTCTCTGAATAGACCGTAAAGTCTTCTATCGTACTTCTTATCACTGTATCACCTTGAAACTCTCTCTCTCTTTCTCTCTCTCACTCTCTCTGAGGACGACATGGTATCCGGTATCAACGTGGGAGAGTGTCTGGGCGGGAGTTATCACCGCACAGTCACGTTCCGTCCACATTTATGTGAGAGACGCTTTCACCTCACTATCTTTAAACCCGACTTGCGACGCACGAACTTTGTGTGTTTTACGGATGCGATAACTCGGCCTGGGCCCGCAACAGGAGAAGGAGCCTCAGACAAATGTTTTATAGTTTAAAGAAAATTTCATGACCCAACAGTCCGCGTTTGTCCCGGCAGAAGGCGGAGCGGCAAGCTTCTCTAACCGAGATGGTTCAATCGAGGCATCGCCGCAGTGATCAGGAACAGGAAAACTGCCTACAATAACTGGAAAGCCAACCGTAATGAAGAAAGGCTTTTTCAATACAGGGAAAGGTGTAGGCAAGTTAAAGCAGTGGTACGCAGAGCTAAGCGCAGCGAAGAAGTTCGGGTTGCGTCCCTCTGTAAAGAGACCCCGAAAGAATTCTTCCTGCATATCAATAGCCGTAAGCCTATCCGCCATAGCATAGGACCACAGAGAGATGACAATGGCGTTTTACGAGGGTCAGAACCAGACATCGCCAACGTGTTGAGCGGCTACCTCGCCTCCGTATTTACGAGGGAAGTTGACGGTACAGCTCCTAGGCCGGGGGTTCATCTCGAAGAGGGCGAAAACCTATGCGGAATAGTCTTAGAGAGAAACGTAGTAGTAGCCAGACTAGGAAACCTTAACCCGTATAAGTCTCCAGGTCCAGGTGGCTTTTTTTTAGAGTCCTATGTTAAGAGAAGAATCGTAGAATCGAGCTTGATATCGTCAGTTCCTAATTTAAATCTATCTGAGGGTCAATTTTGTTTTAATTCTGTAATAAGATCGCAAATAAACAAAATAGTACAATGCCAGCCCTTCAATATGTTAAGGCCTACCCCCCCCCCCCCCCGATTAGCCACAAGTAGGGGATTGAGGGAAAAAAGAGGGGATCTTGTGTTATGCTTATATGCATTTCTCTTATATTTTCTGCCCAGTGTCAGTTGAAAAAGGGTGTGAGATACACCGAAACTGTTCTGAATTAAATTGTCTTCGGAGAATGTGGTTTAATTCCTCATATATATATATATATATATATATATATATATATATATATATATATATATATATATATATATATATATATATATATTTATATATATATATCTTTCTCTCTCTCTCTCGAGCATGAGGTCGTCCCTGATGATTGGAGGGAAGCTAACGTCACACCTATCTTTGAGAAGGGATGTAAAAACCAGGCCAGTAATTACAGACCCATTATCTTAACCTCAATAGTTGGAAAATTGCTCGAAACGATCATTAGAGACAAACTAGTAGAGTTCCTCGAAAGCAATAACCTTATACGAGATAGCCAGCATGGTTTTAGGTCTAAGAGATCGTGCTTAACAAACCTAATTGACTTTTACCCTAACCTTTTCAACCTATATAACGATACTAAATCTTTAGATATAATTTACCTAGATTTCAAAAAGGCATTTGAAAAAATTCCCCACCAGAAACCAATGAACAAAGTGCGTACGCTAGAAATTAACGGTAATATATACGGATGGATTAGTAGCTGGTTAAAAAACAGGAAGCAGAGAGTGATAATAAATGGCGTGGAATCGGACTGGGTATCTGTTACCAGCGGTGTTCCTCAGGGATCAGTCTTGAGGCCTATTTTATTTACTATATACATTAATGACATAGACGTTGGAATAAATAATATCATATCTAAATTTGCAGATGACACGAAAATAGGTAACTTAAAATTATGCGAAGAAGACAGGGCTAGCCTGCAAGCTGATATAAATAAAATTACCAAATGGTCAGAAAAATGGCAAATGCCATTTAATATCGACAAATGCCAAATCCTTCAGTGCGGAACAAAAAACAAAAAATACAACTATACAATGCAAGGCAGCTTAATAAAAACAACCACGCAGGTTAAAGATTTAGGAGTAATAATTACAGAAAACTTAAAAACATCAAACCAATGTGCAGCTGCTGCAAAGAAAGCTAACACAGCACTAGGATTTTTAAAAAGAAACTTTACTTATAAAAGCGAGGAGATAATTATGCCACTATATAAAAGTATTTTCAGGCCCCATATAAGAATATGCTGTGCAGTTCTGGGCCCCTTACTTAATAAAAAACATAAATAAATTAGAAGCTGTACAACACAGAGCGACAAAACTTATCCCGCCAGTACGTAACAAACCTTACCACGAGAGGCTAAAAAAAACTCAATCTATTTTCCGTCAGAAAACGAAGACTAAGGGTGCAGCTTATCGAGTGCTTCAAAATGCTTAAAGGATTTAACAACGTTAATGGCAATAACTTTTTCACACTGACAGGGGAGTGTCCCACCCGTGGACATGATTCAAAGCTTCAGGGTAAAAGAGGCACTATGGATGTAATCAAAAACTTCTTTACTTACTCGATTACCAATGATTGGAATAATTTGCCAAACAAGGTAGTGGACAGCAGAACTATAGACTTATTTAAAATGAGATTATACAAAGACTTAGCAAATATGAGAATTGTTTAGCATAATATACAAAATAAAATAATATTACAAAGAATATAACTCTTTCAGGTGTATGTAAGTGGTTTTCATATTCATTTTATTTAATTACTATTCAATGCAAATTTCCTTCAGGTACTGTCTTCCTAAACCTGCAAGGTACCTTTTCAAAAATATTTCCTGTAAGGCTGTTGCCGGAGGGAGTGGAGTAACAAGGAGTAACAAGGAAAGGAAGTACCCTAGGATACCTTACGGTCCATTCAAAATGGGTACCTTTGGACTAGCAATCGTGCAACCACATGGCTGCTCAATTGTTTTGCGTCCCTGAACGGCCGCTTTTCAAGACTTTGTCTAGTCTTGACTTGAACTGGTCAACAGATTCACTGTTGACAACTTCCACTGGAAGTGCGTTTGACTTACCGCATATACTGTAAGTGAAAATATTTCCACACAGATTGCGGTTGTAACGCTTCAGTTTAAGTTTAAAGCCGTGATTGCGCGTTCTGTTCTCACTCAGTGTGAAAATATCTCAGGGGTCAACATTGTTGAACCCTCGAAGTATTTTGAAAACTTCGATAAGCTGACCACGCAGTCTACGGGTTTCCAGCGAGAACAGATTTAATTCCCTTAGTCTATCCTCATAACTTTTATGTCAGATAGAGGGAATCAGCTTGGTTGCTCTGGCTTGTACGCGTTCCAACCTTTCGATATCCTTTCGAAACGAAGGACTCCAAAATTGTATGGCATACTCCAGGTGCGGCCGAACGAGGGAGTTGTACATACAAAGTACTATCTCCTTGTTACGGTATCCAAACTGGCGCTTTATGTAGCCTAACATCCTTTGGGCTTTCTTCTCTGCCTCGATGAACTGTTTCGAGAACTTGGGTTCGCTAGTGATAGCTACACACAAGTCCTTCTCAGTGTCACTAGATTCAAGAGCAGTGCCGTTAAGGATATACTGAGATTTAGGGTTTCGGTGGCCGATATACATCACTTTGCATTGGTTCACGTTAAAAGGTATTTGCCACCTGTCCGATCACTCTTAATCTACCCAAGATCTTCCTGCAGGTGGGCAGTATTTCCATCCTTTGCAACGTTCATACCAAGCTTGGTATCGTCGGCAAATTTAGAAATCTTGGCAACCATGTCACCGTCCATGTCGTTGACGTAAATGATGAATAGTAGTGGTCCCAGGACAGAACCTTGAGGCACCCCGCTAGAAACGGGCACCCACTCAGAAACCTGTCCATTCACCACCACCCGTTGCCGTCTGCCACTTAGCCAATTCTCGATCCAGCCGGCTATTTTTCCGTCAATGCCCAGCGCTCGCACTTTCCGGAGAAGGCTGCGGTGTGGTACCTTATCAAAAGCTTTCTGAAAGTATAAGTAAACCACATCTACTGCCTTGTCCTGATCGTGCCCACTGAAGATGAAGTGGAAGAATTCCACAAGGTTCGTCAGGCATGACCGTTGCCTTCGGAAGTCGTGCTGAGAACTTCTCAGTAGTAGGTTTGACTTTAAATGCGACGTCATTTTGTCCACCATCATGCTTTCCATGAGTTTACCGACTATCGAAGTCAGACTGATAGCTCGGTAGTTTGACGGTTGGCTTCGGTCTCCTTTCTTGAAGATAGGGGTCACTTCCACTTCACGCCAGTCTCTAGAAATGCATTCGGCTTGGATTGACATATTGAAGATTGCGCTCAGGTGTCGTGGCACTTGTTCGCGCACTTCTTTCAACACTTTAGGTAGAAACCCATCCGGGCCAGGTGGCTTATTCATCATTAGGTCAGTGATCTTCTTTTTTATTTCCCCTTCGGTGAAGTCCATATGCTCCAGCTTCTCCACCGAGTATGAACCTATTGGCTGAAGGATGGGACCACACTCTTCAGTAAACACTGAAGAGAAGTAGTGGTTGAGGAGGTTAGCATTTTCTGCATCTAAGTGCTTTACTGACCCCTCCTCATTTCTCAAAGGGCCAATCGTTCGACGGATTGGTTTACGGCTGTTCACATATCCAAAAAACTCCTTGGGATTCTTTTTACAGAGTCTCACCACTCGAAGTTCCTCAGAGCCCTTAGCCGCCCTCATGCTGGACTTCACTCTCCTGGCTAGCCTTCGGTATTCGTCAAAGTCACTCGAGATCTTCGATTGCCGGTACACAGTTGTCTTCTTCTTAAGTAGTTGGCCGATTTTTCAATCAAATCACTTTGGTTGAACAGAAGACCGACGGGGACATTTCAGAGGGATGAAACGTGATTGAAGACTCATGAATGTGGTTTTGAAACTGTCCCACGAGTCTTCAACAACATCGTACATTTCTAGCCTCACGTCCTTCAGTCCAGCATGAAGACCTGCAAAGTCTGCTCTTTTCAAATCGAGTTTCCTCGCTTTACAATTTGCAGCCCCTGCCTTGGGGACTTTGACTACAAATCTAATTAGTCGGTGGTCACTCCCACCGAGCTCTTCGCCAACAGATAGGTCCTCAACGATGTCAACCTCAGAGGTGAAAACCAAGTCGAGGATAATGTATCCTCTCGTTGGCTCTCTCACCCATTGAGTGAGGGACTCGTTGTTCGTGAACTTCATAAGTAGTGCGTCTCGCCATAGGGTTCTCTGGTTTTCACGTCAACTTGTGTGTTGAAATCCCCCATGATGATACACACTCTGTCTTCGACAACTTCTCCTAGTTGCTGGTACAGATCTCTGTCCTTTTCAACGAGTTAGCAGGAGGTCTATAAAGCACCAGGGTCCTGTATTTGGCAGGACCTATCTCTAGGTCAACACCTAGTAGTTCATGGTCGGATACGATGTTAAAATCCGTCGAGTTGAGAGTATCCTTGACAAAAAACATCACACCGCCACCCTCTCTGTCTGGCCTATCTTTCAGGAAAAGCTGGTATCCGGGAATCGTAAATTCACCTTCAAAATCTCGGCTTGGGGTTTTTATCCACGACTCCGTTATGACCAACATCTCAGGTTCCTATGTTGCCACGAGGCCACGGAGCTCAAGAAACTTATTCCTGATTGGCCTCGCATTGAACAGAAGAACTTTCAGGGAGTCCTCCAGTGTAGGACTCCCTACGCTCTTCCGTTTCCCGGCTTCTTTTGTGTGGCAGTACCCCTCTTTGCCACATCTAAGAACGTCGTTCCAGGAGTGACACGGGCATACTGTCTTATGTCCGCTTTCTCTCTGGGTCGGACGCTCCTCTGCGTCCGCTCTACGACATCCTGGATTAAGTTACAAAGTACAGCCTTTTCCTTTAATGAAAGGTGCACTCCGTCCCTTTGGTAAAGGTCGTTCCGACCATAAAAAGTGCCGTAAGGGTCCAAAAAGAAGGCCCTTTCTCTTCGCCGTACAAAGGTCGGACAGGCGCTGGTTCAAGATCACATTCCTTGAGTGAGCTGTCCGGCTAGGACCTCTTCTTGGGAGCATCCCTACAACGACCCGTTTAAGAGTTCTCAATCCGCAGTCGTCCACGGCTCCCTTGACCGTGCTGAGAATTTTCTCGCTGGGGCCTACTTCGCCTCCTCGGAGGTAGAGGTCATTTCCACTCACCATCAGGGCAACGACTGAATTCTCGGAGATCTGAGATTTCTTAGCCTCTACCCTGATGTGGTGGTTCCTCCGTCCTGGCTGGCAGCATACCTCCACACTAGTGCGAAGGCGGGCCACTAGCAGGGGCTGCAAACCTTGTGCTTGGGAATTGCCCACAAGGGTAACCCTCGGACATTTCCGTGCAGAGGTTTGAGGCTTTCCTTCCGGAAGCTAACTCTCGGTTCCCTCTTTCTTCTCCATCTTATTTTTCTTGTTCTTCTTTTTCTTCTTCTTCCTTTTCTTATTCATCTTTTCCCCTTATCTTCATTTGTTATATACTCTTCTGTTTTTATCTTTTCTTCTTCTGCTTCAACTTTCTCTTCTTCAGCTTCTACTTTATCTTCTGTTTCAACCTTCTTTTCTTACTCTTTCTTTCCCTTCTTTTTCTTTTTCTTTGAGGGTTTATCCGTAGCATGCTGACCTAGCTCTGGGGGTAATACTGCAGATGCAGTGTTTACTACAGGGCTTGACGTTAGCTCTGCTATTCTAACCTCTAGCCTGCGAATCAGTCCGGCGTGTTCCACTTCTAGGTTGTTTATTTTCTCCTCCAACTTCCTAGACCTTTCCTCGGAAGCCCTGCATGTTTCTTTTAGCTCCTTGATTATGGCCGTTTAGAATACAGTCGGTGCAGGAACTTGCCCGGTGGCATTTGGAATAACACCCCTCCGGAAACTCCACGCACCACCTATCTGTGTGGCATACTGCGCACGTGTATTTTAGAGCTTCTGGTCCTTTCTTGCCGGTCATTTTGAACACTCTTTCTCTCTTAATACTTTGCGACCAATCAATGATAAAAAGGGGGGTTGGTGAGTTCTTCCCGCTTGAGTCGCTCCCGCCTATCCATCGGAGACGTTTTGGATGTTTCTGAAGGCACGCTCCATGTTCTGCTGTTCGTTCGACCGAGTCGTCAACCCTTGGCGTGCCGTGGCTTCCAACCAAGCAGCACTGACCGTCCCCGAAGGGGCCATCGATTTCTCACCAGGTGAACAACGGAGCACGCCCCGTACTAAACTCCTACTAGTTCCCTTCACAACGGCCAAGATCTCGGAGCAGCGTTCAATGGATATCCAGCCACACCAAGAGACTCGACCCAAGGCTTTTTATTGGCCTGGCAACCAACCTGGGAACAAAGGGCCGTCACCTCGGACCGATGCTACCAGAGGCACCGTCAACGGTCACTGGTAATGGTCAATAATTACGTGCCAGGGAAGGGGTTAACTGGGCACTACCCTCATCCCATTCATCGTGCCCCAACGCCTAAGACACCTCTAGTCCTAGTCTCTCGCAACCAGTGAGCGTCGATTGGCGTTGTTTATAGAGGTTTCAAAGCCTCTATTCTGACGCGTGAGGTAGCTGCCAGGTCCTTATATGTAGATAGATGAAAAAAGGGTAAGAGTGACATGATAGGAATAAAGATTGGGGGGTTTTTGCCTTTTTTTCTTTTTGTATAAGTAGAAGAAATAGGATTGATGTAAAAAAAAGGGGGGAAGGATAGAGTAGGATAAAGAAAGACGCAATTAGTCTGGAACCTAATTTCCGACCAAATCGACAAGGGAAGCCTTGCCAGGGGTACCAGAAGATAGGTACCACCACCGACATAGCTCGAAAAGTCAAGGGTACGCACAAGCTCTCTTCCCGCCACAAGGGGGCGTCACCCCTCTCTCTCTATTTTGTTATGAGAGAGAGAGAGGGTGGGGAGAGCCTAAAACATTTATATCCTTTACTTCTACTATTCTATGTGTAAGTGGCAGTAGATTTAAGGCCATATCACCTTAGTCTGGGCTGTAAGGCCCATGTGATCTGTGTATCTATGTAACTCTCTCTCTCGCTCTTGCTCTCTCTCTCTTTCTCTATTTATCTCTCTTTCTCTCTCTCTCTCTCTCTCTCAAAACAACAACCTTGCCGTCAGGAAGGGAGCTTGCGTGATCTTCTTGAGTTAAGCTAGCTAAGCTGGGGGACTTTTAGTCCGGTAGGGTCACCCATGCCAGTAAGGTAGCTGTAGTAGGATCCAGACTAAAGGTTGTCAAACTTCTCTACCACTTCTTTGATGCGCCTCCTTACATCTCCCTACCAACCTCTTCGATTCTGTTAGTACTAAGTTTCACCAACTCTCTTCAACTGTCAAAAAAAACAAAAACCCAATAACAAAAAACATATTCATCTCTATTACACCTAAGTTGTTTAATAATAAAGGCCAGACCAGCTCCCTTATGCCGCGTGAGAAGAGAGGCTTTGGAACATCTTTAAATAACGCCTTGGATCACTCATAGGTTTCAAGAGACTGAGATTGAAGGAATCTCAGGCGTTTGGGGTATGATTAATGGAGAAATGCTAGATACCCCTTAGAAGCTTTCTCCTAACGTGTAATGGCCTGACCAGCCCCCTGTGACCGCTACTTGGTGAATAAAGGCTCAACTGCTCTTTGGTGAGAGAGCTTTTGTGCCTTGCTGGTTGCCAGGTCAGCTAAAAATCTCGTATGAAGTCGTGGACACTTAGCTTTACTATTTGCCTTAAGTCTGGCCGTTTATAGTTGATTAGTAGGGCTTAGTCGGAAGACAGGTACACCTCAAGCACCCCTGTCGAAAAATCAGAGAACCAGTTCACTGGGGCTCTCGTGCTGCTCAGTTGAGAGCTGCGGCACGATTTGGGGACGTCCGACCTAGGGGAGACCTTAGGGTTGGTGTGCTTGGTCAAAGGGTTTCTGTTGGCCGAAAGACCAAAAACCTCCTGGAAATAGGCCAATGTGATTAGTGCGAGAGAAAATCACACACAAAAAAAACTTTTTTAATGCGTATGGTCCGAGAGTTTTTTAAGATAGCGAGGAAGAATGGTCCTCCGTTTCGAAATTTAACCTGCAAAATATGTAAAGTTTACAGATGGAATGAAGACTTCGGGGGCAGGAGTTGCGAGGAGCTCACAGATGCCGTTAGTGTCTGTGACTTTTGCGAACCAGAGAAGCGCCTGGGCGAGAGCATCACTCAACTGAGAAAGGAGAACTCCCTCCTCGAAAGGGAGGTTCAACTCTTAAAAACAGAGTGGTGCAGATGCTCAGGCGAGAAGGCTTCCGACGTCCAACGGCAGATTTCATCTGCTGCAGGACTGCCTCAATGAGCCAAAGAGAAGAAAAGAAAGAAGAAAGTAGAAAAAGTAGAAATAAAAGAAGAGAAAGTAGAAAGAGAAGAAAATAAAGTGGAAACAGAGGACGAGAAAGTAGAAGCAGAAGAAGAAAAACGAGAAACAGAAGAAGAGAAAACAAAAGAAGACAAGAAAAAGAAGAAGAAGAAGAAGTAAAATGTAGAGATAAAAGAGGAAAGCGACAAGTCACTTCCGAAAGGGAAGACTAAGTCGTCTGCTGACAAATGTGCAAGGGTCACCCTTATTGGTGATTCTCAAGCACGGGGTCTGCAGCCCCTGCTAGCGGCCCGCCTTCGCATTAGTGTGAAAGTAAGCTGCCTGCCAGGATGGTGTAACCACAGATTTCTGAGAGCTCATTCGTTGCTCTGATGGTCAGTGGAAACGACCTCTACCTGAGAGGAGGTAAGGTAGGCCCTACGGATAAAATCCTCCACACAGTCATGGACGCTGTGGACGACTGTGGGCTGAAAACCTGCAAGCTTGTTGTAGTCGGGATTCTCCCGAGGAGAGGTCTAACATGGACCGCTCACTCGATGAACGTCTCTTTAAACCGGCGCCTGGCAGATTTGTGTACGGCAGAGGGGGTCTTTTTTGTAGACTCGTACTGCACCTTTTATGGTAGAAATGATCTCTATCAAAGGGATGGGGTACATCTTTCCTTTAAAGGGAAGGCCTTTTTGTCGAACATGATCCAGGATGTCGTAGTGAGGACCCAAAGGAGTATCCGGCCAAGAGTGATGGCGGACGTACGCCAGTACGCCCGTGTCACTCCTGGAACGACCTTCTCAGAGGTCACAAAGAGGGGTGCCTCTTCGCCAACAAACAAGCCTGGACACGGAAGAGCGTAGGGAGTCCTACAGTCGGGGACTCCCTGAAAGTTCTTCTGTTTAATGCGAGTTCGATCAGGAACAAGTTTCTTGAACTTCGTGGCCTCGTAGCGACGGAAGAACCTGAAATGGTATTCATAACAGAGTCGTAAGTAAAAACCTCAAGCCGAGACTTTGAAGGTGAATTCACGATTCCCGGTTACCAGCTCTTCCTGAAATATAGGACAGACAGAAAGGGTGGCGGTGTGATGTTGTATGTCAAGGATACTCTCAACTCGACGAAATGCAACATTGTATCCGACCATGAACTACTAGGTGTTGAACTAGAGAAAGGTCCTGTCATATACAGGACCTTGTAGCCCAACTCTTAGAACAAGACAGGAGTCTGTACCAGCTATTGGGCGAACTTGTAAAAGACAGAGTGTGTATGACCATGGGTGACTTCAATACCCATGTTGACTTGGAAACCAGAGAACCTGTGGCGAGAACGCACTACTCCTGGAGTTCGCAAACAACAAGTTCCTCACTCAATGGGTGAAAGAGCCAACGAGAGGATACATTATCCTCGACTTGGTTTTCACCTCTGAGGATGACATCGTTGAGGACCTCTCTGTTGGCGAAGAGCTCGGTGGGAGTGACCACCGACTAATTAGATTTGTAGTCAAAGTCCCCATGGCAGGGCCTGCAACTACTAAATCGAGGAAACTCGATTTGAAAAGAGCAGACTTTGCAGGTTTTCGTGTTGGACTGACTGACGCGAGGCTAGAAGTGTGCGATGCTGTTGAAGACTCGTGGAACAGTATCAAAACCACATTCATGAGTCTTCAATCGCGTTTCATCCCTCTGAAATGCCCCCGGCGATCTTATGTTCAACCAAAGTGATTTAATCGAGAAATCGGCCAATTGCTTAGGGAAAAGAGAAATGTGTACCGGCTATCGAAGATCTCGAGTGACTTTGACGAATACCAGAGGCTAGCCAGAAGAGTGAAGTCCAGCATAAGGACGATTAAGCGGTCTGTGGAACTCCGAGTGGCGAGACTCTGTAAAGAGAATCCCAAGGAGTTTTTGGATATGTGAACAGCCGTAAACCAATCCGTCGAACGATTGGCCCTTTGAGGAATGAGGAGGGGGAGGGGGCATTAAAGCACTCAGCTACAGAAAATGCTAACCTACTCAACGACTATTTTTCTTCAGTGTTTACTGAAGAGTGTGGTCCCATCTTCCAGCCAACGAGTTCCTACTCGGTGGAGAAGCTGGAGCATATGGACTTCACCGAAGGAGAAATAGAAAAGAAGATCACTGACCTAATGACGAATAAGTCACCTGGCCCGGATGGGTTTTCTGCCTAAAGTGTTGAAAGAAGAGCGCGATCAAGTGTCACGACACCTGAGCGCAATCTTCAACATGTCAATCCGAGCCAGAGGCTTTCCTAGAGACTGGCGTGAAGCGGAGGTGACTCCTATATTCAAGAAAGGAAACCGTAGCCAATCGTCGAACTACCGACCTATCAGTCTGACTTCGATAGTCGGTAAACTTATGGAAAGCATGATGGTGGACAAAATGACGTCGCATTTAAAGTCAAACCTACTACTGAGGAGTTCTCAGCACGGCTTCCGAAGGCAACGGTCATGCCTGACGAACCTTGTGGAATTCTTCCACTTCATCTTCAGTGGGCACGATCAGGACAAGGCAGTAGATGTGGTTTACTTAGACTTTCAGAAAGCTTTTGATAAGGTACCACACCGCCGGCTTCTCCGGAAAGTGCGAGCGCTGGGCATTGACGGAAAAATAGCCGGCTGGATCGAGAATTGGCTAAGTGGCAGACGGCAACGGGTGGTGGTGAATGGACAGGTTTCTGAGTGGGTGCCCGTTACTAGCGGGGTGCCTCAAGGTTCTGTCCTGGGACCACTACTATTCATCATTTACGTCAACGACATGGACGGTGACATGGTTGCCAAGATTTCTAAATTTGCTGACGATACCAAGCTTGGTATGAACTTGCAAAGGATGGAAATACTGCCCGCCTGCAGGAAGATCTTGGAAAGATTGGTGAGTGATCCCACAGGTGGCAAATACCTTTTAACGTGAACAAATGCAAAGTGATGCATATCGGCCACCGAAACCCCCAATCTCAGTATATCCTTAAGGGCACTGCTATTGAATCCACCGACACTGAGAAGGACTTGGGTGTAACAATCACTAGTGACCTGAAGTTCTCGAAACAGTGCATTCAGGCAGAGAAAAGGGCCAAAAGGATGTTAGGCTACATAAAGCGCCAGTTTGGATATCGGAACAAGGAGATTGTACTGTGTTGTACAACTCACTTGTCCGACTGCACCTGGAGTATGCCATACAATTTTGGAGTTCTTCCTTTAGAAAGAACATTGCGAGATTGGAACATGTGCAAGCCAGGGCAACCAAACTGATTCCTTCTTCAGACATAAAAGTTATGAAGATAGATTAAGGGAATTAGATCTGTTCTCGTTTGAAACCCGTAGACTGCGTGGTCAGCTCATCGAAGTTTTCAAAATACTTCGAGGGTTCAACAATGTTGACTACAGGGATATTTTCACACTTGTTGAGAGCAGAAGAAGAAATCACGGCTTTAAACTTGAACTGAAGCGTTACAACCGCGATATGTGTGGAAATTTTTTCACGTACAGTATCTGCGGAGTTGGAACGCACTTCCAGTGGAAGTTGTCAACAGTGAAACTGTTGACCAGTTCAAGTCAAAACTAGACAGGGTCTTGAAAAATGGTCGTTTAAGGACGTAAAGCATTTGAGCAGAGATGTGCCCGCTCGACTGCCAGTCCAAAGGTACCCTTTTTGAATGCACTGTAAGGTCTTCTAAGGTACTTTCTTTCCTTGTTACTCCTTGTTACTTGTTACTCTCTCTCTCTTTTCTCTCTCTCTCTCTCTCTCTCTCTCTCTCTCTCTCTCTCTCTCTCTCTCTCTCTCTCTCTCTCTCTCTCTCTCTCTCTCTCTCTCTCTCTCCAGTGGAAGTTGTCAACAGCAATTCTGTTGATTAGTTCAAGTCAAGACTGGACAAGGTCTTGAAAAGTGGCCGTTTGGGCACGTAAGCCGTTGAGCAGAACTGTGCCTGCTAGACTGCTAGTCCAAAGGTACCCTCTCTGAATGCACCGTAAGGTCTTCTAAGGTACTTTCTTTCCTTGTTACTCCTTGTTACTTGTTACTCTCTCTCTCTTTTCTCTCTCTCTCTCTCTCTCTCTCTCTCTCTCTCTCTCTCTCTCCCTTTATCTCTCTCTCTCTCTCTCTCTCTCTCTCTCTCTCTCTCTCTCTCTCTCTCTATATATATATATATATATATATATATATATATATATATATATATATATATATATATATATATACATATATATGAGTGACTGGGCTCCAAAGGGCGTGACCGTTCTTTACTTGACCTGGATGCGGGTCGGGGCCAACGATCAGGAAAACTCGTTGGGTCCCTTTTGGGCTCAGCTACAAGATTTATGTATAATTATTCAACTCACATATTTTCACATTTTGGGCCTATTCGTATCAGAGAGAGAGAGAGGGAGAAAGAGAGAAAAAGAGATAGCTTGCTTTCGCAGTCCTTTGGGAATTTTAACTGATCAAAGCATACATAGCCCTGTTTTTGTTCAGCTTGTCCCGGCTTATCTGTCGCCGAGACATTTTTGACTGGCGGCTGTCTTAGTATCCGTAGGTACATATGTTTACGCATGATATTCTAGCTATTCTCTTGTCCTATACATCTAAATATACAATTGTGATATATATATATTATTTCACTGATTTTCTTTGGTTCCTTCTTTATTACATGAAATATTATTTCATTAATTCATGTAAATACCCATTTTAAGGATTTCATAGTTCCACCGAGCATCCATTAGTGGAGGTTCCTCGCTAAGCTTCCTTATCCTTCAATTTGGGTGTCACAGGCTTACTTTAATTGTCATTTTAGCGCTACAATTTCTTATAATTAAGTTTTAATTTTAATTCCGTACACTCTATAGCCATGACATTGAGAACGTTCATACATTATTCTTTTATAGTATCGGTAGATACATCTATCTCACAATTGCCTATATACACATCATAATTTTTATTTATAATCGTATCTTTAAAACCAAGTTCGTCAAATTTTCTGTTTCCTATTCTTTGACCTAACTAGTTGCCATTTACTTTTCTGCTGAGCACCAAGCTCTGGGTTTGGGGTAATGGCGCCTATTGCATTTAAAACTGCAAGTGCTTGTTCATAGACGCAATTCTTTGTAACAGTAGCATAGGACATATTGGCTTGGGTCTGGTTGGGAGAGGGGGGAGCTTTGGAGTTGGGGGTTGATAACTGGCGTTGCGGGGAGGCGGGAGGTTGAGTGTTGTTTATCTCCCGAGGACTTCGGTTTTCCTCCCCAATTCTCGCCTCTTACGACCTCCGTGTACGGCCTTGATCGGGGTCGGTAGTTAATACCCCTTCTGCCATAGTCTCTTCGTGGTTATCAGTAGGCCTAATCGAAGAATGCGTGAGATTCGTGACTTGCATTTTGACCCTCTATTTTAAGTCACTTATCTTAGGGGGTAATCGAGTTACTAGGGGCATCGAATGTTCTTGTCGTAGACTTCGGCGCAGAAGGGAATTCATATGACAGAGGCTTGAGATTAGGTATGCTGGGTTCGCCGAAGATGTCTTCGTGATCTGGGTAAGAAGGACTTCGAAAGGACGCGACAAAGGAAAATAACTTTATTCTTAAATTGTCCTACTAAAAGGGGCAAGCGGTACCGTCTCGAGTTCTTTTCGGTCAGTGAGTAGGCTTCTGTTTTACGCGAATATCGAGTCTAAAGGCATCATGATTTAGGCGAGTTAACGGGATGTCCTAATACTTTGACTTAATGATCGAATGAATTAACTGTGGAATTTGTCCTAAGTGCCCAAATGTCTCTTTCTCTCTCTCTCTCTCTCTCTCTCTCTCTCTCTCTCTCTCTCTCTCTCTCTCTCTCTCTATATATATATATATATATATATATATATATATATATATATATATATATATATATATATATATATATATATTGTTTACCGTCTCCAAGGGGTGTGACCTTGATTTGTCCGTGGGGCGGACCCAGTGATCTAATTTGTTCGTTACTTCCATCCATTGGGCGGAGTTCAGACAGCTGTGTGTACCCGTTGTACCTACATATTTCCTATATATCAGATTTATCTTAATTATAGGGAATCGCTTTATATCTTACAGTTCTTTGTTTTTTTTTAAGTCACGTGCTAGTCTAGTCGCAGGCGACTCTACATCTTACCATGTCGGTCGGTGGGTCCTCGTTTTGCTTTTTTTTAAATAACATTGTAACTTTCGGCCGATTATAACGAAATTTGAAACTCTTAAGTTGTTTTACATCTTCTTTCGAATTATATAATAGCCAAAGTCCTTACAAGGTTAGCCCATGAATTATTTTCTTTTGGCAATAACATCCTAACTATTCGGCCGATTCTAACGAAATCTGAAACCCCTACGGGTGTTTTACATTCTCTTTCGAATGATGTAACTTGCAAGGCCCTCCTAAGGTTAGTCTTTGAATTATTTAAAGTTTTTAGGTCGTAAGGTCATAAATCACAATAAGTGAGATCGTGTGACTTTTTTGTCAGCAGACCTTGTTTCCCATTATGTAAGTCCTATTTGGTTGATTCGTTCCTTCTCTTTTGAAGTTATTTTTATTCATATCGTCTCATGTTCGGTTATTTTTGTTTCACTGATTAATCTATTAGGTTGTCAATATCGGTTATCTAAATATAGGTGTAGTCGTATTGATGGTTGTCTTAATTCTTTAGTCCGTAATTATTTCCTATTTTTCTTCTTCTCTTTCCATTGTCGCAATGCTACTTGGGAATAGAGAGTTTGGTCCCAACCCCGATCTTTGCGCTATTTGATTGGTTAATACTCTTTTGTTCTCTTCTTAATTATACTATTTTGGACTGGAATCCGGTGTGGACCTCACAGTTTCCCTTTCTATTCTTCATGTATTTTTTTATTCACAGGCGACTTTAAATCTCATTATTTCAGTCAGTCGGTCGGTCCCCGTTTTGCTTTTTTGCTTTGGTAATAACATTGTAACTATTCAGTCGATTATAGCGAAATTTAAAACTCTTATGTTGTTTTACATTTTCGTCCAATTGACATATTTGCCAAGGTCCTCCCAAGGTTATCCCGGGAATTGTATTGTTTTGGAAATAACATCATAACTATTCGGCCAATTCTAATGAAATTTGAAGCCCTTATGTTGTTTTACATTCTCTTCCGAATGATAGAATTTCCAATTTCTTCCCATGGTTAGCCGTGGAATTATTTGGCAATGACATCATAACTATTCGGCCGATTCTAACGAATTTTGAAAACCTTATGTTGTTTTACATTCTCTTTCAAATGATATAATTGCCAATGCCCTCTCAAGGTAGGCCTGGAATAATTCTGTTTTAGCAGTAAAATCATAACTATTCGGCCGATTCTAATGGAATTTGAAACCCTTGTTGTTTTACATTCTCTTTCGAATGATATAAGTGCCAGAGTCCTCCTAAGGTTAGCCCGGGAAATATTGTTGTTTTCGCAATAATATCATAACTATTAGGCCGATTCTAACGAAATTTCAAACAATTATGTTGTTTTACATTCTCTTTCGAATGATATAATTGCCAAAGTCCTACCAAGTTTAGCATGGAAACTATTTTGCTGTGGTAATAACATTGTAACTCTTCGTCCGATTCTAATGAAATTTGAAACCCTTATGTACTTTTGCATTCTTTTTTGAATAATATAATTGGCAAAGTTCTTCCAAGGTTAGCCGGGGAATTATTTGGCAAGAACATCATAACTATTCTGTCGATTCTAAATAATTTTGAAATCATTATGTTGTTTTACATTCTCTTTCAAATGATATAATTGCCAATGTCCTCCCAAGGTTAGATCAGGAATAATTCTGTTTTGGTTGTATCATCATCACTATTCGGCATATTCTAATGAAATTTGAAATCCATTTGTTGTTTTACATTCTATTTCGAATGATATAATTGTCAAGGTCCTCTAAATGTTTGCCTGGGAAGTCTTTTATTTTGACAATAACATCAAAACTAGTCGGCTGATTCTAATGAAATTTCAAATCCTTATGTTGTTTCATATTCTCTTTCGAATTATATAACTTTTAAGTCCTCTCAAAGTTAATCCGTGAATTATTAAAAGTTTTGAAGGTTGTAAGCTCATAAATTAAAATAAGTAATAGCACACGATTTTTAGTCAGCAGACCTTGTTCTGGTCAAAAGCCTGTATTTGTTTAGCTTGCCTGGTGTGACCTTTTGCTAATAATTATTCTTAGCCCGTGTATGTTTGTGTGAGTGCAAGACTCGTATTTGTTAGGGTGGTGACCTTTAATAGCTCTGCGTATGTTCCTGTGTTTCCGCGTGACTTCCGATCAACCGCTTGCCTTATATTAATTTAATAGACGTACAATATATATATATATATATATATATATATATATATATATATATATATATATATATATATTGTTTCATTTTCTAATTCTCTTGTGTTATTTATTACACGTGGCGTATTATTTCCTTAATTTACACAAATAGCTATTTCTAGAATTTGATAGATCCACCGAGCATCCATTTGTGGAGATCCTCGCTGGCTCTATTAAATCCTGTAATTTGGGTCCATAAGCCTACCTATTTTACAATATGATCCCCACAAACTCTTCTTTTATTTCTATTAGGCTTTGCTTTGGGCTTTTCATCTTTCAAAGTAACCAGAGTTTCCCTTATAATTTCGAACCAAGAAGCATGCCGTCGAATGAGTCATTTACAAATTTTGGAAGAGAAACATTAGATTCATCACACCTAGTCTATAAATCAATTATATCCTGTAGTTCCCTTTTCATTCTATCACCAGTTCTCCGTCTTATAGAATGCTGAGCTATAATTGTACATAATAAATTCTTTGCCTCATTAATCCGGTTTGCACTAAAGAGTGCGTGGGAAGTTCTGATAAGATCACACACGTGTGAACATTTCTAGCCGTGGAAATATAACACAACAGACTATTTATCGCGATATTCGTTTCAGAAGTCAAATCGTAAAAATACATTTTAATTAAACCGAATTGAGCTAATCAGGTGAGACCCTTTACCAAGGAACGGATAAACACGGCCACTCTCCACGGCAGCCGGAACTAGATAGATAGATAGGAAATGTTTAGAACTCTTACATCATAGGTGTTCATCTTTTGAGGAACACTATCATCACAATATATATATAATATATATATATATATATATATATATATATATATATATATATATATATATATATATATATATATATATAGGTAAAAATCACAAGAGGTAACACGCGATTAGTATAAATATTTGTATATACCACGTAAGGAAAAGGAAAGATTGATTGTAGTTAGTACTTTCGTTATCTTAACATTTTCGAAATCACAATGGCTTATAAAATAGAGACACACAGTATTTTTACAAAGTAATGTTTTCCCTATAAGGTCAGATTTTTTATGACGTCTGATAAGTCTGATTTGATCAAGAAAGATACGATTGTATCTAAGGTAAACAAACCGAGGCTAATATTTACATTTCTCTCCTTTGTGCTGGATATTAGGAACGATTCAAAAATATTTCTTATAGTAAAAAAAATTATATGAATTATGGTATCTGCTTTTGACCAGTTAACTTGGTGACCCATCGTAAGCCTGTGGACAGCCAAAGTACTATTGGGATATCCCTTAGATACTGCATTTGGATGTTGCTTAGTTCTAAAATATCTCGGTAAGAACTAAGAAACATCAAAATGCAGTATTGAAGGGAAATGGAATTTCTTTAAAGACGTGAAGGTACATGCAAATAGTTGAGACTATAATTGCCACAGGATTAAGATGGGGAGGAATTATTATTAGGCACAGGTGGATGGGAGGAAAGCAAGATGAATTGTGCATTTTTTTCAATATTTAATTTCGGCTGTTTTTCCTTTATGTATATGGCCTCTAATATAAGCAACTGTCGTCGGTATGGAGCGTGTGCTAAGATTTCGGTGTTCTCTTCAAGTGACTTCCGGTCCAGTTGTTTTCCATGTTTTTTCCAACGTTGTGTCCTAGGGGCACCGTTGCTTAAGTAATAGGTCATTCTTTGTGTAGCTTTGTTTCGACCATACCGATATATGAATGAGGTTGGAGTTCACAGCCTCCCATTTTACAAGTATATTCATATATCTTCACCCACAATCTATCATCTCATCTTCTAAACTAATTTTCTTTTCTTAACTATTATTCATCATTCATCATCATATATTAGGTGACTTCTCTGCTTGGGTGTTAGGTGAGGTCCTGGGTTGTTTCTCGTTATGAGATTGGAGGTGCGTTTGTTATTGTAGTAAATTATGGTGGATACATTATTCTCATTTTGTGTTACTTTAACACCTCTTTTATGATTTCCTCTATAACTCTTTCATGTTTTGTAGGCTGTGCTCATGATGCTCTGAAGGTAGAGTTTAATGATGTTCTTTTCGGCTTGTTGATTAGTCCTGTCTTTAGGTGACATATACAATCTTTCTATTTTTCCATTTTTTGGCGAATAACGGCGTATATATATATATATATATATATATATATATATATATATATATATATATATATATATATATATATATATATATATATATAAGCGGCAAACTAATTGATGGGCGCCAACTTGAGACGAAGTATAAACAGGATGACTAGGAGAGATCGTAACATCATCAGTGCTAAAGAAAGAATACAAAATACAGATTAAATATATACCTAAAAAGTTTTCTAACACATGTAAAAGAAAATTCGTGAAAGAATATTAAATTTGAAATGCAGAGAGGAGAAAAACCAACGAGCGAATTTAATATAAAATAGGAAAATAATTGACAGTCGATTTTATTCTTGCAAAACAATGTAAAAATGAACAAATTGACATGTTTGTTCATGTGTTACTCTATTTAATGGAGCAGATAATGAGTTATTATTTACACTGTGTTGAAATTTTTAATATAAATTGACACTGGCAGGTAAAGGTCTGAGATGTTTCTTACCGCATTAAGTATCGTGAAGTTCTTGAGTGTAGTCCTAGAGCCACATTGTGACAGTTGGTTTCGAATTGGGGATGGATGAGGTTTTGCCACGTAAAGTTAGTTCTTTCAGATCGTTTATTCCCTAATATTCCTCTTGCTGAAACGATTCGAATTTGTGTAAACTCCCTCTTCCGTAACTCCACCTGCGTAATAGGTTTAATTAAAACTTTATTCAAAATTCTCCTTGAACTTTTTTGTAATTCATTCTTTTTGTCAAATGGCATTTTGTATGAACAACTCGATAAGGTTAGAATGGATCTTCCTCGTTGGTAAATGTTTTCATGTATTATTATGAAACCCTTTGGCTTCATAATTGCCCCATTAATTTTCGTCCAGTCTCATAACAGCGCTATGTAGACGACACTTTTTTATTATTTAGACATAAGTCACATTTTACACTTTTCCTCAATTATTTAAATTCGAAACACCCAAATATTAAATTTTCCTGTGAGCTCGAGAAAAATAATAGTATATCGTTTCTTGACGTGAAGATTACCCGAGTAGACAATCACTTCAAGTCAAATGTTTACCAAAAACCTACTTTTTCAAACCTTGGTTTAAGATTTTTTTGGCTTCTGTGATTTTAAACTCAAAACTAATGCATCCATACTCTCCTTCACAAGACATATAACTTATGTTCATCATTTTCAGCCTTTCATTTAGAATTCAAATTCTTAACAAAATTCTTTGTCTCCAATGGGTAACCCCAAATCGCTATTTCAGAAACAAATTAGTCTGTTTCTCAATAAAAAAAATATTCGATTCTTCCACCACTTCAATTGTTAATAAATTAAATGTCTTCATTTCTCTTCCCATACTTTGGTTCCCAATCCGAAAAACTTAAAAAAGATTTGCTAAAACTGTTTAATTCGGCCTATCCTCAATTATTACCATCTATCGTTCTCATTAATGACTTAAGACTGGGATCATTATTTAAGTCCAAAGATCAACCACCCACCAATATGTAATCTAAAATTATATACGTTTTTCGTTGTACGTGAAGTAGCACTGTATCATATGTGGGGGCAACAAGGCGTACGCTTTACTCCCGCTTTATGCAGCATATGAGTAGATCTGAAAGAAGTGGACTTTACCTTGCCAAACTTGTTCTATCTTCAATTCGAAACCATCTCTCACAATTTGGCTCTAGGGCTACCTACACTCGAGAACTTCATGATACTTAATGCGGTAAGAAACATCTCAGTCCTTTACCTGCCAGTCAATTTATATTAAAGAAAACTTCAACCCAATGTAAATAATCTGCTCCATTATTGTGATTCTTTCATCATTAATTTAATCCAGCTAATTCTTCCTAAATATGTCACAAATGCCGAGCAATTACTTCGGATCCAATTGTTGTAATTTCTTGCTCTTCATAAATCACAAGTTGCTTGTATAAAGTTAAATTGTCTGGAGCATAGTTAGGGAATGGAGCTTCATGCCAGGTATTTACATATATATTTACCGCAAATATAACGAAACGTTGAAGACTGCTCCCAGGTTTAGTAAATCGAGTACCTTTTTGAGGAAAATCTCCAAGAACTATATAAGAATGTGAGTTTTAGCAATTTACGATGACCATCGCAAGACTGCTGTTTCTGAAGTTTGCTCGTACAGAATACATAATGACGCTGTTCTGACAACCTACTTCAGTGGTTTAAAGCCATTTCTTTTAAGTTATTCCAAGCTTGTTTGAATCTTTTGAAAAGGGGTATTTAAAGGTCAGAAGAAGGTTCGAAACAGTTCCTGAAAACTTTTTGTTTTAAAATTTAGAGAATATGATGCCGACAAGGAAAATGAAATATGCTTCTTGAATCAGGGCTTAAGCCCCATTTCGAACACCCGTATTGCTGGCTGTTGTATCAAAATACATGTCTATAACTCTATCTTTCATATTCCCATCATTTATGGTCTTTATCACTACATCTTATATAGTTTTGTCAGCTCTGGATCTAAATTTGGGGATTGATAATATTTTAGTTAATCGTGGTTAGAAACTACAATTAGAAGATACTCAAGAAATTAGTTTGCCATACAAGTGGATGGTAAGTGGGTGATTGAGGTTGAAGAATTTCCTAAAGACATGACTTGTTTCCTTGCGAAATCTTTTAAGAGAATTACATACTTTGACGGTTCAATGATAATTTTGAAAGGGTTTGCCCAAAAGCAGAAGCAGCTTTATTTAGGATGCATATGTACAACAACGCAGTCCTTCGTTTTGATCAATCTAAAGCTGAGCACAGACCTCTATTCAGTAGTTTGACATTGGGACGTTTCTAATTTACAAGTCTAGTGATGTTATAAGAACTAGGGGTTTCTAACCTTTCTTGTTTATCTCAATGTATATATCACTATCAGAAGAGTCCATATCTAGTTATTATTACCTGCTGACACTGCTGGATGTTCCGTTCTCAAAACTCTCATTCAGTACTGGTTCGTTTTTAGCTTTTGCAATTTCTTTTCAGCTAGCTTTTATTGGCATTCATCATGCAACCATATCTTTCCGGTTCTCTCTATTTTTTAGGAAATGCAATATCTTTTAGATGTTTCATAAGGTTAAGTGAATCTTAATATTCAATATCAAAAGCACAATTAATTTTCTGAGAAAAGGGGTCTCTTACCTCCGTCTCTAAAATACTATTTTTTTACTTTTCAATTTTAGGATTAATGCTTCGATGTTCCTTCATAGATATTCTAGCTTTTTTCCAGAATTCTGTAACTTTTCAACATACCTGCTCCACGGATAGGTAGTTTCTATTACTTAAGAAATAAAACAAACACTGAACTACTTCTCTTGAAGAGGGAAGTCACCCACCAGTTAACCTCTCTCTGTGTTGGCCAACTAACCACAGTTTAGTTTTGGATCGTGTTAATGCCATTCTGCCAACAAATTAATTACACATTTGGCCCAAAGTATATGGTGGCCAGAAAGTCCTGACTCACTTAGGAAGCTGAAAGAAAACAACAATATTTTATGGAGCAACATCAACATTAGGATAGGTTAGCCTCACTCATTCAACTACATTAAGTTAAGTTAGCCTTACTCATTCAACTACATTTGGTTAGGTTAACCTTACTCATTCGACTACCAGCCTCCATACGCTGATGTTGTTTGTTGCTCATGCACAGTTTATTTCTTTTTGTGTAAGCCCCAACTGACAGAAATGAGTTTGGAAGAAAGTGGAATTAGAGTTTTTATTCGTTACTGTTACAAGCGAAGACTTTATACAAGAGTTGCTGTGAAGGAAATTTGCGATACTGGCGGAGAGAGCACAGTCAGTCGGGCGAAGGGCTTGACCTGGTGCAGACGTTTCAATTCCGGGGATCTTACCCTTGACGATCAACCACGTTCCGGCCGACCATCGACCTTTGACATCGAGGCTTTAAGGGCAGCTTTGAAAGTTTAATTTTCGGCAAGTAGCAGGGATCTTACGAAAGTTTTTGGAGTGTCATCCCAAATGGCTGTGCTAAACCGATTGCATTAAATGGATTTTGTTCACAGGAAGCTTCGATTGAATTCCTATGACCTCACTGAACCACAAGCTGCCCGTAGAGTAGAGATTTGCAGCCAACTTCTCAATAACCCAATGGAAGACCGATTCTGGAGGCGAAGTGTCACATCAAATGAGAAGTGGGTGTACTTGGTTAATCATGGTTTGGGAGAGGAAATGGGTTCCGCGAAGTAAACAACAGGCATCCATTCTATAGTGGAACTGATTTGACAATAAAGTCATGATCTCCGTCTGGTGGAATTTCCAAGGAGTACTGCATTTCGAGCTTGTTCTACATGGTTGTGCTATCAAAGCTAAACTGTATTACCAGCAGCTTGACCGCGTGTACGACAAACTAAATAAGGAGTATCTGGCCTTGATCAATCGAGGTCAGGCTTTGTTTCGGGAAGACAATGCAAGGCCACACACTGCCAAATTGACTAATGAGAAATTCAAACAGATGGACGGTGTTGAGA
This sequence comes from Ceratothoa steindachneri, assembly GCA_963969495.1. Lineage (NCBI taxonomy): Eukaryota > Metazoa > Arthropoda > Malacostraca > Isopoda > Cymothoidae > Ceratothoa > Ceratothoa steindachneri. The sequence continues at coordinate 185,400,685 of OZ018319.1, forward strand.
TTTCTTATGTTTTAGCTTAAATTTATAATTATTGTGTATTCATTATCGTTCTAAATAAATATATAATACGACTAAAACTAAAGTAATTAGAGAAGCACATAGAGCAAAAATCCAACTTCTCCAAAGCCAAGGGTTCTCAGAGTAGAAATTGCAAAAAAATAAAATGTTCAAGATATGCTGTCCAAATTTCTATAAAATGATATCAAGAGACAAGTGGCAGAAAAGGTCTGACAACACCTAGAGAAGCCATCTATCATTCGGACTTCACTACAGATTCACAGAAAAACATCTTTTGAATTTAACTTCAAGTTAAAGAATATCACCCAGAGCAGTTATAAGGGGGCTTAGGGATTGAGGACGAAGAGGATGCAAGGAAATATAGAAGCCTCGGATATCTGAGGTCAAAAGAAAAAAAAAACTTCTTCAATGGGCCAAAGATCACAGAAATTGGACACATGAAACATGGTCTAAAGTTATCTGATCAGATGAAAATATTTATCAGGTATGTAAGAAAGACTTTTATATTGCTGTTTAATATGTAATTTATGTGCTTCCGTTCGAATATATCTTGTAAAAAATTATTTTAAAATTTAGTTTTTTGTAACAATTTTGCAGAATTTCAGCCCTTCTGGGGCTACCTCTGTGAGACAAAAGTTGGAGAGCCAGTTCACCCCGCTTGTTTAGTAGCAACTGTAAAGCATGGTTCCATCATTTTATGAAACTGCATGATCAGGCTGAGAGGGGGTGGTTTTTATGCCAGGGAAGAATGAAATCCAAAACAACCCCAAGGAATGAAGATGTATTTAAGCAAGACAATGTCATGCATGCAGCCAGAACAAGAATCAGTTTCTTGGAATGGGGATTACCCTTTTAAAGTGGCCACAACTTCAGACTTTAAACCAATAGAACCCTTGTAAGGAGTTCTTGAAAAGCAATAAGAAGTACCATAAATAAAACAGAATTGTATGAAAAAATACAAGCTAAATGGAAAAAAATCGCATCAGAAATTTGTGAACATTTAGAGAAATTCATGCCACAAAGAATTATGGCTGTAATTAAAGCAAAAGAGGGTATATCTAAGATTTTATTAATTAAAAATAAATATAATATATATATATATATATATATATATATATATATATATATATATATATATATATATATATATATATAATTCATTTTTCAGGAATGTCTAATAACATTATACAGGGTAAGGCAGAGAGGACGGACGTTTTTCAAATGGCTATTACTCAGCCCCAAGAGGAGGGGCATATATCCGATAGGCACCGTTCGCTCCGTGGTGTCTAGGCATTTTTTTGTCCTTTTCAGGTAAAGTTATGGCGATGTGGACGATAGAGCCCCGCGTGTTCGCATACGACAGTTTCGTGAACTATAACGAGTCTGACACAGCAGTTTAGCGTGAGTTTCGTCGCCGATTCAACATTTCTGGAAATCAAGCTGTTCCCACTCGTAACGTAATCTTACGTTTGGTTCATTCATTTCATACACGAGGTACGCTAATGAATAGCAGACCGGCGGTTGCACCCACGAACGGTATGTCTCCCATAAAATGTGGAACGCCTCAGACAAGGTTGCTGCGCAGTCCGAATCGCTCTGCTCGGAGGTACGCTACTGAACTTGGGGTCAAGAATCGTTCGGTGAGGCGTATTTTGCATGAAAACCTGCATTTCCACCCTAAAAATTGGTCATTGCACAACAGTTGAGACCAGGGTACTATGCACAGCGGCTTAACTTCGCACGTCAGATGGAAGCAACTTTTTAGGCAAATGATAACCTTATTTTGTTAATGCGTGATGAAGCTCATTTATTTTCATCTCAATAGCATTGTGAAGCAACAGAATTGTCGTTATTGGACTCTTGAAAATCCGAGAGAACTGCAAGAAAGACCACTGCACAGCCCAAAACTGACGGTTTGTCGTGCTGTGGCAAAAGCTGGTGTCATTGGTCCTTACTTTTTTGAAGGACATAATGGAAATGTTGTTATTGTGAATTTCGAAGGTTACAATGGGATGATAAACAACTTCTTTGTGCCTGAATTACGACGAAAATGTGTGAAAGCCAATATCTCCCAAGGCTATAAGGTAGTTCCATGGGATTTTTATACCAAATATCTAACCCGCTCACAATTTAAAAGATCACTATCAATACCAATAGAAATAAATATAAGTTCTGCGAGTAGTAATAACTACCACAGAGCTTTCGCCATAGATAGTCTGCAACGCATGGATGTTGCATCTTTATTTCTCCCTTCAAAAGGCACATATGATAGATCTAAACGAGAAGAGGAGATTCCCAATGGAAGAGTGAACCACGGTACCACATACACACGGACAATGATAATCACTAAACTTCGTGATTTCTCTTATGTTCCCTGGGCAATTTTGTTTATTTGATATCAGAAAGAACAAATTTGATAGTATAGTTTATTTTTTACATTCATTTTGCTATATGTATGGCTCCAGGCCTTTTGAATTTAATACCTCTTAGGCGGAGTTTTGCTTAGAACTATAATCCAAAGTTGTACCAGTTTCCTGTAACCTACTCTTGTTTGCGCATCTTTAATGATTGTTGTAGCAAAAGAAATTAATTGAGTAACATCTGCTTCTTCCAGCTCCCCTTGATTAGGTATGAAAAATAAGAGATCAAGAGATTTACAGGTTTCCTTTAAATCTCTTGAACAGTAGGATTTCTAATCCTGTAGATGCAAGATTCAACAACCCTATTCCAAGTTTATTTTCGATCAAAATGCATGTACCACCACGTTCACCCGTACTTGACGGCAGGGACACTTTAAGGAGCTGCGGGGCCCGTAGCACAAGGAACAGCGGGGCCGCCACCCGTATATATATATATATATATATATATATATATATATATATATATATATTGTATCTCACCCCCACTCCCCATTTCCTCTGCAGAGAGGGAAAAATTATCTGAGGAGTTTAAAAGAACTGCCAGTATGGCTGGGAGGACCCAACTGAAAAATGAGGCTTTTAATTTGTACACTTTTTATTCCTCTTGAAAGAACATCACCCTGTACTACTATAACATAATGCCAGACTTATTATTCTGTGCAGTATGCTCTAGTGAAGTTTTCTATATTTTTCTTATATATAGTAATATCATATATAATAATAATAATATAAAAAATCAGGAAAATGAATAATTATTTTGTCTCGGCCTTCTGTGCCTAAGAGCAAAAACTTAATTATTACTATTTTTTTACATCCCCTCTGGGCCCGTAGTACGTGCTACATGTGCTACTAGGTTGAACCGGCAGTGTTTGACGGTGTTCTATTAAAGCTCGTGGCATTCGCCGTGACTTAAAGATTGAAATTTCGTAATGTATAAAACACTGCCTCAGCTTGAGCAACTACATTTCCAGATGAAGTTTTTGGAATGGTAAGTATTTCTTCAATACCATCACCAGATACAATAATTGGCAGTATATCTACCTTTTCTTGAACAGTGAAATTACGCATATTTTCTCCATCCCAGTTAACAACAAGCTCCATATTGACCAACAATTCTTTAATTTTATTTCCAAAGGTTATTTCAGCTTCTAGGTAGTGCTTTTATCTGGTTATATATATACCGTTGAATGACTGCAGAAATCTCAGGATGCTGGATCAATTGACTCCTTATTGGTAACGTTCGGAGATGAACAGCCTTCATATCACTATAGAAAGTTCTGTGTAAAGTGACGCAGATATATGGAATCATGATGAACTTTTTTTGCAATTGAAGTACCCACAATTGTAAATCCAACAACTGGCAAGTAATGAGAATAATGAGAAGATTAAGAAGTTTCTATCTGATTTAGCATAATGACTTGTTATAATCAAATCCATAGTTTTTGATGTGCTTGCTATTTCTTTTTTGATCTTTGTTTTCTCCTTTCTTCATTTGCTACTCTTTTAAGACATAACCTTTCATTCTCCATTGTTACCATGTCTATTCAAACCATAATCATCAGTTTTGTTTCATCTTTGTGGGCTATATCATATAGGTTTGGAAAATGATGACAAAATCTCTTTTCTTGTTTTCTTTAGTATAGTAGAAATTCTAGTATTATTCATTTGTATCTGCTTCCCTGTGGAATAAAAAAACTTCCTTTTTTCTAATAACATCTTTTGAGGATCTGGTAGGGATTCTTTCTTTGTTCCGGAATAGTAATTGTAGAATTCTAAATACCGCGTACAGAAGTGTACGCAGAAACACTCCGACATAAAGCCACGCGCCTTCTCGTATCCCCAATCGCACCCGCGCTTGCCTCGAATTTTCCGTCGCCCTTTTTCGCACCGCCGTAAAATCCGAGATGGCTCGAAGCCGTGAATGACATATCGTCAGCCCAAAGATGAAAAAGGGTCTTTCGCGTGACGATACCGATTTTACGAAAATTCGATTCCCTCTCTCGATTTTGCTCATGGGAGAAATAAAAGGAAGACTTCTCAGTTTGTAAAAGTTGCTCCCCTGATTTAAGCCAAGGAACAAATTAATTCCAGGAGACCCCAGAAGACTGAAAAACCCCTGGTTTTAACGCTCACCCAAACAACACCTTCAGGAGTAGTCCGATCACGTGTTACTCTTGCAAAGCCCCGGGGCACATAAAATCCCAGTGTCTGAAAAATTCAAGGTTCTATCCCTCCCCAAGTCAGCAGGTACATCAAGTGTTTGCTACCCTTTCCCCGGAACAAACCGCCGTGGATACCCCGCAACCTGCAGCCCAATCAGATCAGGACTACCAGGTCAACTTCGTATTCATTAAGAGTTCTCCTGGTGAACTCAAGTTTGAAACTGGCTCGATTAATGGGTGCAAAGTGTTAACTTTAGTTAGGGACACCGGTTGTACCTGTATCGTAGTGTCAGACAAGATACTCCCCCCCCCCTTAAAACCCTAGCATGAGAAATTTGCAGTAGTGCACGATTTGGGGGGACGCGCCAACAGGTTCCCTAGCGTCCGGTGCCATGTAGAGTTCCGCTACTTCACTGGTTGGGCTGACGTGGTCGCGGCCCCGATGAAATTGTGTTCGGTGCTGGTCGGACAGAGCGCGCAACTCTCCTCGAACGAGGTTACCCATACCGTCACCACCCGAGCGCAGGCCGGCCGAGAAAACCGTTCCCTCACGCAGCTCAAACTCCTGTGTGGCCCTGAGTTCCAGAAGCCGAATAACGCTGAGTTCGCCAGGGCCCAAAAGGATTGCCCTTCCCTACAACCCCTGTGGGAAAAGGCCAGGAGAGGTGACCTCCAGATAGAAATAGAAGATGAAGAAAGAAAAATAAAGATAGAAAAAGAAGAAAGAATAATCAAAATAAAAATAGTAGAAGAGAGAAAGAGAAGACTGATAGACGAGGACTTCCAGCTTCTCGCTCTCCCTTCTACCTCACTTCCCCAAGAAGAACCCTCCCCCGAGTTAGTTGTGAATCCCAAACTTGAGCCCATTAGGATCGCCCAAATAGCCTCGCCCTTAAGAGAATACTAGAGTCTTAGGCGAAAAGATGTAGAAGGGCCAGAAAACGTCACAATCTATTGGAACAACGTGTACGTAGTCATGCGTATATGGAAAGTACGCCCCGTGAGCCTTCGGCCACTCTTAGGCCCACTGAGGTCTCACGGCTTAACAATTAAGCCCTCCAATTGCTATCTATTTTCATTATAGCACTATTACCCATTTAGCGTTTAAGTTTCACAAGAACCGCATATCCCCACAGAAGGATAGGGTAAAACCACTAACGGATAGGCCTCCCCCAGTCTCGAAGAAACAAACCCGACCCCTTTTAAAAGCAGCTTCCTCCTATCGGCGTATTGTCCCCCATTTTGAGTCCGTCACCTCCCCCTTAAATGATCTGCATAAGAAGAAATCTCCAGACCCTATTAAGTGAAACCCCAAGGTTATTGCCAGCTTCGGCAGACTCAAACGGAAATCAGTGACTGCCCCTATCCTGCACTTATCTAATCCCGAGGAGAAAATCGGCGTTCGGATCGGCACCGCTCACCTTGAATTTGGATGCGCCTTGTTGCGATACGAGACAGAATTGCCGTTCCCGGTGGCTTTTGCAAGTCGGAAACTTTCCGATCAGGAAAAGAAGTATGCCACTGTGGAGCTAGAAGCCTTAGCTATCGTGTTTGGGGTACAAAAGTTCCGCATATACTTGATAGGTAGACCGTTCTCCATAGAAACGGATCACAAACCCCTAGCGTACTTAAAAAGTTGTAAAAGTCAGAATGAGAGAGTCATGCGGTGGGCCCTGTTATAATCCGAATATCAATATGATATCGATATTTAAAGGAGTCCCTTAATGTTCTCGCGGATAGTTTGTCTAGGAACCCGGTAGACGAAACCAGGGAGTCTTTGTAAATAACCGGTATTATAGCTATGTAAGCCTTCGATAAAGGTTTAGTATCTGCCACTAATTAATTCATATGTTATATTTGTAAAATTGATAATATGACACGCTCTATAACTGCCTTGATTAATTTTTGATTGTTTCTTTTCTTCTTTTTTTGCATGTGGGTCTTATATCATACTACCCGGATTAATGTATCGAATATAATCATTTATTTCTTTTGTACTTAGGCATCAGCTCTTAATTATTCCGGAGTTTCCTGTATATGACCGGAAACCCGTGTGTTCCTTTTTTCTGTCATGATTATTTTTATGTTCCTGTATTCGTTGAACTCCCGTTTTGATTTGTTGTTTTTTCTTTGTTGATTTTTTTGTATTGTTCGCGTAGCCAATGTTAAAAGTATACATTATTCCTAGTTACACGTCAGAATAATGTCTTCTAAAACGGGTAGGGATGTAGAAGTCTAAATACCGCGTACAGAAGTGTACACAGAAACACTCCGACACAAAGCTGCGCGCCTTCTCGTATCCCCAAACGCACCTCTCGCCTGCCTCGAATTCTCCGTCGCCCTTTTTCGCACCGCCGTAAAATCCGAGATGGCTCGAAGCCGTGAATGACATATCGTCAGCCCAAAGATGAAAAAGGGTCTTTCGCGCGACGATACGGATTTTACGAGAATTCGATTCCCTCTCTCGATTTTGCTCGTAGGAGAAATAAAAGGAAGACTTCTCCCTGCAATCAGGCATAAGCCCTTGGACCTACGTCGAGTTTGTGTGAAACCCGATCCACATAAGAAACCGTTCGCCCGCTGCAAGGAAGGAACTTCTCGGGGAATTGGTTGTTGCCGATTACCCTAGACGTAGTTAGGTAATCGGTTTTTGGCTACCCACTCCAGGAGCCGAATAATCGGACAGGTACTTCGAGGAAGAAGTCCGATTGAGTCACCGCTTGGCTCACCTTTGTGATCCGGCCAAGGATCAGTATATCACCGGTCTAGGATTACCCTCTCATTCGGTAACCTCGGACGGCTGGACTAGGTGCGATCATCGTCACCAGAAGAAGATCTTCACCGCCCCCCTTCAAAAATACTTACGAACTCAAAGGTATCGTTAATTGAATTATCCCCTCCCCTAACTTCACCAGTTTATTTGTGTACTAGAATTCTCATCCTGAGCCCATACCCTCGAATATTAGAGGTTCTTACTTAATTCAGTGTTTAACTCAGTAATAATATTCCCTTCGTTCTGTCTGGTATCATTAAGACGCAAACATCCCAGTGAGTAATCTGCAAGTAATCCTCACAACATTTTTGTAAACTTATTTATTCAGTCCAAGATTAATCCTATTTTATATTTATATACGCTGTGTTTATTTCAAATTCATGTGCATTAAAGATTATTTTTGTCATGTGTGTTTAACTAATTTGGACGATCTTGTGGCAATTAGTAAGCAATCCACTCGGCCTCAAACTCATTATTCCACCGACCCGCCCATGGTTGGCTTATACTGAGTGGAGAAAACACTCAGGGGATCATCATCTTGTTTTGATCAAAAGGTACGCACCGGGGTTATTCTTATTCACCGGAAGTGGCTAGCGTAGGTATATTAGATACGCTTCACCTCCGCTTCACCTCAGTGCGGTAATAAAATATATGTTCAGGAAGTGGAACTGGGATTATCCATTCGCTAAACTTCGACAGTAATATTTAATTAAAAATTTAGTTTGTTGCTTCTTTAACCGCATAGTTCTCTTACCGATGGAAATAATCAAATCGCTTCAGGACATCTCTAATACAGGGTAACGTTGATCTCCTGATACTGTGAACGAGATTGATCGCTATAAAAGGAAATTTCTTGTCTTTATTTCCTAGCTTCCATGAATTTGAAAGAAGAGAATTATATAAAAGTTATCATCATATGTTACTGTTTTCTGTTTCTATTTAGTTTGTTTTTATTAACTATAGAAATGCACAGTGTTGGTGGGTCAACTACTGTCAAATTAAGGAGCTAAACACAATTCCAACAAACTAATTTTCAGCAATACTGCAAAAGAATTTGATCTGGTCAATTAAATAGAAACTTTAAATTATAGAATTAAATTTAATACACCTCATATACAGTATTACACGTTTTAAAATTATTATATGACGCGTATTATATCTTTTCTTTGTGTGTTTTCCGTTTTGCCACTGCTTATATATATATATATATATATATATATATATATATATATATATATATATATATGTGGAAGATAATGGTAAACCACAATATTTGAATCAAGGTTTTATTTATAACTATCGGACTATGAAAACTGAGATAGAACTTATCTTCAAGGCACATTTTCGACCACTATCTTTTCTTTTCGTCCATAAAAATGATGAAAATATATTTGCCTGGAAAAAGAAAGCAAAAAAAAAACCATATTGGATGCTACTCGACTAATGTGAACTTGGCTTGAATTCATTAAGAAAATCCCCCCTCCCCCGAAAAACGGGCTGCTCAGAGTGGAACCCTGCTAGCTACCCACCCCTAAGACCGCCAGTGGTTTTAGGGAACCTAATATTACATTTATAAATAAGGAATTTGAATATAAAATAACTATAAAAATAACAACATAATGCTGAAAATAAATGGTTATTAATTTCTCAAGTTCATCAGATTTTAAAATAATCGTCTTGTTATGAAGGTAGGTGTTATTTTTATTGTTACCCAAACTTTACAAGGCATAATGCAGTTTAAGATGCTCATTAATTTCATAAAATTCCATAACAACAGTTTACACAAGTAATCTAATATTTTGAGAGTGAAAGACTTAAAAATGAAATGAAATTGAACTTACCTCTTATAAGGATGAAATACCCCGGTTATGCCTAAGATAACGTTATAACCCATAAAACTGGCAACCCCCTAAGACCTATAATAAGCCAGATCGCTACTACAACATATAAACTTGGTAAGTCCCTAAATAAAATGATTACCCCTTTCATGCCCACCAAATTTAGCCTGAAGTCTTGGGCAGACTTCATTGATCTAATGCGCTCTACCACCCCCAAAAGCAGCATAGCCTCCATGGACGTAGAATCCTTATTTACTTGTTCTCGAAACTATAGATTTAATCCTATAAAGAGTACACGACCAAAACGACCCCTCCCCCCTTAGCATACCGAGAGATGCCTTGAAGGAACTCCTCTTAACCTGCACTACGGAAGCCCCGTTCTATAGACCAAACGGCGATCTGTACATTCAAACCGATGGCGTTGCAATGAGTACTTTGGAGTACTGTTTGCAAACATTTACATGGAAACAGTGTAAGAACGAGTCTTTTCAAGGATAACAAAACTACATATTTACTGCAGATATATCGAAGACATATACATAAATATAGAAACAAAAGAAGAAATGCAGGAACTACTAGAAACATTCAAAAACTGCTCTTCTTTTAACTATGTAATCAAAAATTGCCAAAATAACCAACTCCTATTTCTAGATACTCTTACCCCTAAACATAACGATAAAATACTCGTAGCTACCAGTGTTTACATCAAAAATATAAATCCAAGTCTGTGCATGAATGCAAAAAGCGAATGTCCTGAACGTTACAAAATAAGCGTAAAAATTCATACATCAACCGTGCGTTCACACATTGTTCAAAATGGAAAGATACACACGGAGAACTCGAGCGTGGTACACAAGTACTGGTAAACAATGGTTTCACAAACGGAGACAAACACGCCGCGATTCGCAAAAAAATGGAAAGATGGTATATGTGGCCTAAAAACAGTACCAATCAACAAGCAGAAAAGAACATCACTAAACCCTACTATAAGAACATCATGAGCACAACCTACAAAACAGATGGAAGAGTTATAAAGGAAATCATAAACATATGAGTTAAAGTAACACAAAATGAGAATAATGTATCCCTCATAATTTACTAAAATAACAAACGCACCTCTAATTTCATAATGAGAAACAGGACCTCACCTAATACCCAAGCAGAGAAGTCAACTGATATATGAATGTACTTGCAAAATGGGAGACTGTGAACTCCAACCTCATTCATATATCGGAATGGTCGAAACAAAGCTAACACGAAGAATAACCTATCACTTGAGCAACGGTGCCCCTAGGACACATACGTTGGAAAAAAAACATGGAAAACAACAGAAGCGGAAGTCACTTGAAGAGAACACCGAAATCTTAGCACACGCTCCAAACCGACGACAGTTGCTTATATTAGAGGCCATATACATAAAGGAAATTAAATATTCAAACAAATGCACAATTCATCTTGCCTTCCTCCTGTCCACCTGCCCCTAATAATAATTCCTCCCCATCTTAATACTGTGACCATTATAGAGTCTCAACCATTTGCATGTACTTTCACGTGTTTAAAGAAATTCCATTTCCGAAGATGTGTTCGTATAAATGTCAAAATAACTAATCACATAGATAAAGCTATGTATCTTATTCCCTAGTCACAACTGCGTAGCCTTTTAAATTGATATTTGTATATATCGAAACGCCTCAGGCCATTAAAGAATTTCGTTTTGCTTAGTGAACCAGTTTTCTGCCCTCGTCCGTCACGACTCTCTAATGAATTTGGGGGGAATTAATTCACGGGTTAAGCCAAGACCAAAAGCGGAATATAAGACAAATCGAGACTCAAAAATAAAACAATTAACAATAAGTTAGCAGTTGTCTTCAATAATATATATATATATATATATATATATATATATATATATATATATATATATATATATATATATATATATATATATATATATATATATATATGCAACAAAGCCAACAGGGCAAAATAATACGAGGATTCCATGTACTTTCTAACTTTATTTCGAGTACTTTCGAAATAAAGTTCGAAAATACTTGGAATCCTCGTATATTTTTTTCCCTGTGGACTTTGTTGCATTTATTGCTTACTCACGCGGTAAGTGATAACAAAGGAGGCAATATAAAATATTAAAATGTTATTACTACTAACATACAGTAATGTTGAAGAAACACATTAAATAAATAAACTGTCATCTTTTGTTTTATTTCTGAAATACCTTCTTCTTTTTAACTTTTAAATGAAATGTCAGGGGTGGTCTTAAACTTTTGCAAATGACTGAAGAGGGCTTCCCGCGTTCTGGTCAACAACGGCTACTCACAGGAATACATCGATGCCGCTATAAAAGAAAAAAAATAACTGGCCGCTGGATCTGGTGCCCGGTGTACAACGAAGAAAAATACCATCGATCTTTATTATTGGGTTGATGAATATGTTCTTGCGGTTTTATCGAATTTATTGATTACCATTAACAATTTTAGAAAAAATTCATTTTTAATTGATAACAATATGCAATTTAATCAATAATGTATTCTCCGTTGTTATTTACGACTTCTCCCCAACGTTCAACTAGTTTTTCGATGCCTCTGCAATAAAAATCTCTGGATTTTGACTCGAAGATTTCGTCTAACCAGGTTCTTAATTCCACATCAGTATTGAACGAAACGCCGCGCAAATTGTTGGAGGGCGATCGGAACAGATGGAAATCCGATGGGGCCAAGACTGGTGAATATGGAGGATGCGGCATGATTTCCCAATTAAGCGTTTGTACGGCGTCTTTTGTCATATTGGCAATATGAGGACGAACATCTTCGTGTTACAGAAGGACTCCATAACGTCAATGAGGTTGCTTTTCACAAATAGCTTCGGCGAGTCGATACATTTGTTGAACGTAGAGTTCTGCATTGACAATCTCGTTGTTCGCAAGGAGTTCATAAAGCTCACAGCATCGTCTTTCGTAGATGAAGTCCTTGCTTTAATCGTGGAAGTGTTTTTTTATTGGGGCTAAGCCATTGTTTTTTGATGGTTCATGTTGACATAAACACACCACTTTTCGTCTCCAGTGATGATGCGGTAAAGAAATATATCCTTATATCCACGAGTAGCCTTATGACGAGCAAGCAAACCTGCGGCAATCGTGAAGCGTTGAAGTTTGTTGCTTTCGCTCAAAGCGTGCGGAACCCATGCACCGAGTTTTTGAACTTTCTCCATCGAATGAAGGTAATTCACTACAGTTTTCTGATCACACGCCAATTGTACAGCCAATTCTCTAGTCAATTGACAAGGATTTTCATGAAGAAGGTTGTTCAATCGATCTTCTTTCAACTTAATGGGGTGACCAGAACGTTCCTCGTCATTAAGATTGAAATGACCGTTTATGAAACGTGAAAACCACCATTGAGCTGTCCTTTCTAATAAAGCATTTTCTCCGTACACAGCACAAATATCGCGACGAGCTTTGGCTGTGTTTGCATTGTTCCCGTCTCGATTGAAAATGAATAACAACAAGTTTTGAAAATGCGCCTTTCTTTCAACTTGACATTCCATTTTGAGGGTACAGAACAAAAAATAAATGAACACAACTTAAATAAACCGCAATGACTTATTGCTCAACTTCAAGACGTAGCCTAAGAAAAAGCCTAATAGTTTACGCTGTTAAGAGACTTAGCTTAACCTTTGCAAATTTTGCTCTCAATATTTATTATTGTTTCTTAATATGTGCACAAATCACGTCAACAAAACTTAAATCAACACAACATTAAAAAAAACCCGCAAGAACTTATTCCTCAACCTAATACAAGACCAATATGAACACAGGTTACCATAAAGACGAAAAGGCCCTCAAAGCCATTTTACATCGAAATGTGACCCCAACCGACCCTAATTTGGATATAAACCTAATAATATATTACAAGACAAGAAAACAAGTAGTTGCATTATGAAGAACAGCTGTCTCTTTCCGACGAGTTAATTCCAGGAGACTAACGTCGTGTACGAGTATTCATGTAAAGTCAGTGACCGTGAACACGGCAATTTCAAGTAAATCGGCGTGACCTCCACAACCCTGTCGAGGCGACTGACGGCCTACCTACAGGATGGGGCAATTAGAAAACATGCCCACTGTCACGGCACTACCTTAGCCCGTGAGACGCTAAATAAGAACACATCCATCATCCTGAGACTACAAAACCGCAGAAGATTGCGAATGGCAGAAGCCGTCATTATCCAAATGAAGAAACCGGCAATTAATGTGCAACTCCAGCCCGAAACTCGGTGACTCCGCGTCGACCACCGCTAATAAAAAAACGCAATTTCCTTTACTTATTGAACACTATCTGAACTAAAAATTTTCCTTGAGTGTGTTTGGTCATTTTGCAGTGCTTACGTTAAAAAAGTCAATTATTCTGTAGCGCCTATGATTTAAACGTTAGTTTGTCCTTAAAAGATTTCCTTAATTGTGATTGGGCAATTTTGTACCCTTATGTTCAAATAGAAAAACAGGCCGTGCCTATGTTTTGAACGTTAATTTGTACTTAAAGTTTTCCTAAACTGTGATTGGTCAATTTTGTATCCCTTATGTTTAAATAGAAAAGTATACATAGTGTAAGCATTCTGTAAATCATTCTGTAAGTCAAAGAAGAATAAGTGCATTAGCAAGTTAAGCCAACTGCTTTATTTAAGAAAACAAAGGCTTGAACGCTAAAGCGTTTTAACACAAAATATATCATAAAGAATCATAACTACTGAATTTGCCAGACGACCTTGCACATATTTCTCTCTCTCTCTTTTTTTTTTTCTCTCTCTCTCTCTCTCTCTCTCTCTCTCTCTCTCTCTCTCTCTCTCTCTCTCTCTCTCTCTCTCTCTCTTAATTGCAAATACTTCTATCAATTTTTTTTAACTACCCTCACACTAATTTCTCTCTTTAAATATCACAATCACAATCACAAAAGTCATTCCATTTGCTAGCTCGAAATTCTTGAGTAAAGTACTCTGGCAAACTTACCTCACGTTACCCGGCAAAGGAGGTAACGGTTTAGAGAAGCCAACTATCAAAAAAGAGAGAAATACGGTCGTACTCATCATCACCATTCATTACTAATATTCATATTTCTTTTTTAGCGGCCCCACTTAAGCAGATAACTGCTTAAGTCCCACGCCCAGCCCCCCTACGTGACCTGCTGCCAGATGTGAAGGAGGATTGCCATTTATATTTCCTTCCAACTATGCCGGGTAGTTGCCATGGCATAATGGAGGGGCATTGGAGGAAGCTTGTTTGAGGAGTAGCCCACAGCCGATAACAATGTTAGAAAATATTCTGGACAAGGGACGGACTGCTACCTCCGCTGCTAATCACAGCGTGGGCCATACAACCGTCGTTATGGTATGTGGGGCGGCGTTATCAATATGTCCGCCATATAATCACACACCCGAGAGGATCCCACCGGATTCATCTCATCCATCGTCATCATTCACCCAAAACGGCAAATCCTTCATCAATCGAGGCGGCAAATAATATTAATTAATACCATCAGAAAAATATAATAAAAATTAAAATATACCAACCTATGAGTCACTATATAGAGTCACAGATAAAGTCGCGCGGAAAGACCAGTGCACTCCCCTCTTCAAGGGGTTGCACGCAGACCAAAATGACGAACTCCAGTACCGCAAAGGTCCCGCTGAGAATCCTAAGTGACCTCGAAAACCAGGATAGGGGGAAGGTGTATGAAAACTTATTCGGTAAGCTAAATGTGGCAAACCTCCAGCTGATTGATTCGCCGACATGAGATGTCGCTATATACGATAAGGAGAAGGACGTCGAGACTTTCACAAAGGAGGCAGGGATAAAGATCCTAAGAGAAATTAATCTCCATCCCAGTACCCCTCCCCAGATCCACGCTCACAGAAGTGTGATATGCCGAAGGCTGGACCCGTGGGTGGGCCACCACACAAAGGAAAAAATAAGAGCCGAGATTGAAAGGAATCGGCAAAGGACAAAAGTAGCAGAGGTAGTGAAATTTAAAAACAGAAGAGACGGCACTTAATACAACCATGTATTTAAGATTATCTTTGCTGACACAACGATGGCAGCTAAGGTGAAGGAGAGTGGTCTACTGCTCTTCAACGCCAAAATAAGCGGAGATTAAATTGAGCGGGAGGAGTTTACCCCAGTCCAAATATGCTTCAGGTGCTTCAAACTTGAGCACCACACTACAAAGGAGTGCAGGGATCAGGAACTGACCTGCTCTAGATGCAGTAGAAAAAGGCAACTGAAGAAATATGCCTAAACTATGGGCAAAATCAAGGGGCAATGGCAATGTCCTGTCCAAGGAAAAAGAAATATCAAAAAGGAAGGCATGAGGGCTAATACCTCCTACGACCAAGCAGGGAAAAGGCTCCCCATCAAACCATCAAATATGATGGAAAAGAACACAAAATGCAGTTCTACAGAACTGATCTGACCCCATTCCCAGCCAACCCTAGCAATAGGGAGATTATTGATGGAGTAAAGACAGGACAACTAAAATGGACCTACGATGCGCCGACGCAAGAAATTATAATAGACGAGGTGCTCATGGCACCAAAAATAAAACTTTATAGGGACTCCTGCCTCACCATAAGTGAAGCAGAGTACGAAAAAATAAAAGAATAGGAAAAAGAGACGCGAATAAAAAGTAAAAGAGGAATACACACACTCACATAAAATGCAAGTACACCAAACAAACTAAACCGCACATAGTATTAACGAGTGGAAACTTCCCCTTAAACATCAGCAATGAGCCTGGACCTGTGGTACCGTGTGACTACATCCCGATAATCACCACAATCTCGCTTGCTCCAATATTCAAGACCGTCCCACTTAGGAAAGTTATGCGAAAGCTAATTGGGAGCTATATAGAGAGATACTCAGTGAATACCAACCAGCTGACCTGGGAGATGGCAATCTCGATGAGATAGATGAAGAGATAAACTCTATGACTAATCTCCTCATTCAAGCTGACGAGAGGTGCGTCCCCAGGATCTCCTATAAAATGCTCCCACAACATGGGTGGACGAACGAGATGAGGGAAATCGCCTGGGAACATAGAGAAATTTATGAAGAAATCGGCAGGGCATGCCCAAATCGGAAAAGGACAGATATAATGCGACAACTAAGCGAGAAGTTAAAACACACAATCACAGAGAAACAAAAAGAAATCTGGAATGACATCATTAGTAGGCTGGATAGGGAAGGCAATCCAGTAAGGTTTGGAATAGCATCCTAAGACATAGGGGATAGCCCTCCAAAACCAGAACGCAAATAAAAGACGGAGAAGATAGCATTGAGGATCCAGAATCTCTCGAAATAAGATTCAGGACACACTGTAAAAAATATTTTCGCTATAACCCTTGAGGAGAACGACGACTTCGACCAGGACTTCGAAGACCAACTGCTTGATGACCTCAGCACAGTGATATATAAAACCCACCCACACCCGCATATATCTCAGCACAGGGAGATGGTTAACCACGTATGCCCAATAACCTTTGAAGAGACAATGAACATCATTAAGACCTTCAAAGAAAGGGCAACAGGCTCGTCTGGGATCACGAAAAACAACCTCGTAAATGCCCGGAAGAAAATTATTCAGCGACTGGTTAATACCATTGATGCCGCCTTGAATACAAGCTACTTTCCTGATCGGTACAAGATGGCTAAAATCATCTTCATCCCGAAAGGAAACAAGCCCCTAGACCAGGTAGCTAACTATCGCCCGATCTCGTTTCTAGTGATGCTCAGCAAGATCTTTGAAAAGATCCTAGCTAATAGGCTAAAGGCTCAACTTAACGAGTTAGGACCGCATAACCCCCAACAACACGGGTTCCGCAAAAAAGGGGGGCATATATACAGCACTATGCTACTAACAGAAAAAATAGCCAATTTCCGAGCGAATGGGTACTATGTAGACATTGTGTTGAGGGACGTGCAGAAGGTCTTTGATAAATTCTGGCTGGAAGGACTTCAATACAAGATCCTGAACTTTCAGCTGGACCTAATTCTGGAAAGGATCCTTTGTGACTTTGACATGGAAAGAAGTGCATGTCTCATGATTGAAGAATACAAGAGACCTGAGTTCGAACTCAAGGTGGGCGTTCTTCAGGGAAGCTGCCTGAGCCCATTGCTCTACTTGGTCTTTACCATCGACCTCCCAAACACTGGCGCAAAGAGACACGATGTATCTGCAATTTGCAGATGACGTCCCTCAGATCATTCCGTGCCCGGTGAAGAAAGCAAGGGCACAGGCAAGGCGCACAATAGCGGAAATCAATAACATCAACTGATACGAGAGACTATGGAAGATTAGAACAAACAGGGGACAATTTTAAAATCGTCCCACCGAGCCGCAGGTCGACGTGGTTCATCATTATTGAACGGAGGAAATGCGGCTACTTCGCCGAAGGCACTGTTCTGGGCCTAAAGATCTCCGACCACGAATACTCGAGACACTACACGGAGAGGCGGAACCTGGCAAAGAGAGAAATCTCTAAACTATTAAGGCTTAGAGATCTTAGCTCGGCCAACATTAGGAAAGTATACCTGATGTACGTCCGGGCTAAGCTTATCTACTCCGCAGTAGTGACTCAAGCCGCAAGCAAGACCTCAATGAGAAAACTCCAACGTGTCTAGAACTCCGCATCCCTAATAATCAACAAAGAAAGAAGGTGTGACTACATTCATCAAATGGATCTTCATAGGAGGAAGATACTATACCCTATCAATATCTTTAACCAAAAACTGGGAAGAAACGTCTGGTTCATCCTGACCAATGTTGTCATTTGAGAAATACAGGGAACAGGTAGCGAACTAAGCATAATTTCAAGGCTACGGAAAAAGTCTCCCGTCGTAGCCACTTCCCGAACACTAAGCTATGCTCACTTAAGAACATAGCACAAATAAACACATAATAAAAACACTGAACACTAAAATTTAACACAGTACGACTAAAAACAAACAAGAAGAAAATAAGCAACAGGACACTAAACACCAACCAGCACAAGGTAAATTGCTGAGCCAAATGCTAATAATAAGTACATCGAAATTTAACGCCAAACAATAAGAAGAACACGCTAAGAGCACATAAAGAAACACAAACATGGAAAAACACAACTTATTGAAGAGAAACACAAAAAGGAAAATAAAAAAAATAAATGTAAAGTAATGCCTTCCCTACTAGAGCAAAATATCCCTCCCTCTTTTAATTTCCACCCACTATTATCTACCACTATACAACCATCTTCAAAATTGAGTACACCATCATCATTCCATTTCTGTTCATTCCCTGAAGATGACCGACCACGGTCGAAAGATGTCTCGGAATAAAATATGTCTTTTGCGAATGTTTTTTTCTCGCCTACAAAAAAGACCCAGACAAAAAACTTGTAAGAAAAATAAAGAGAATACAAGTTAAAATCAATAACGCTGCCACTACTATGGACTTCAACAGTGCATGTATACAACATGGACTCTTACCTAATTATATATATATATATATATATATATATATATATATATATATATATATATATATATATATATATTGTGAGAAGATAATAGTAAACCACAATATTTGAATCAAGATTTATTTATAACTAACGCCTTATATATACTGAGTTCCTAGCTTTTTTTCATTACTTAGTTGAAAATGGCAATTATAACTTTGCCAAAATTAGTCCGTTGGTTATGCATAAATCTTGATTCATATAACAATAATATGATATCTTATATTTTTTCTCTCTCTCTCTCTCTCTCTCTCTATATATATATATATATATATATATCTATATATCTATCTATCTATCTATATATATATATATATATATATATATATATATAGAAGAAGGAGCAAATGCAAGTTCTGCGGGTGATAATAACCACCACAGGGCTTTCGCCATATCTATTTTCTGCCTTTCAAAACAATTTTGAAGACAGAAATAAAGGTGCAGAAACCTTGCATTGCAGACTATATTACAATATAGTACAAGAAAAAGAAATTGGACGCGAATGAGCAATGAGACAAGAAACAGGAGGTTTTTTTAGAGGTAAGAGAAGGGGACATTAGAAGAAGACCAGAATCATAAAGAGCAGAGGGCGGCCAATGAAGGCAATCCTTTACCGAGAAGACAGAGATAACGCCAGGGGAAAAAAGTTTGAAATTCCTGGCCGGGACTCGAACCCGGGTCTGCTGATTGCCGGTCAGATGCTCTACCGCTAAGTAACCATGCGCAGTGACTCTAATTCGCCCAAAGCGTTACCCCATCAAACCCAGTATCTCTCTAAGCTAGGAACTTTTTTCCCCTGGCGTTATCTCTGTCTTCTCGGTAAAGGATTGCCTTCATTGGCCGCCCTCTGCTCTTTATGATTCTGGTCTTCTTCTAATGTCCCCTTCTCTTACCTCTAAAAAACCTCCTGTTTCTTGTCTCATTGCTCATTCGCGTCAAATTTCTCTTTCTTGTACTATATTGTAATATAGTCTGCAATGCAAGGTTTCTGCACCTTTATTTCTGTCTTCAAAATTGTTTTGAAAGGCAGAAAATAGATATGGCGAAAGCCCTGTGGTGGTTGTTATCACCCGCAGAACTTGCATTTGCTCTTTCTTCTTTGTATGTGACTTGGGGATGAGCCTTTAAATTGTGAGCGGGTAAGAAGATGTGGTATAAAAATTCCTTTGAGGTTCCTAGCTTAGAGAGATACTGGGTTTGATGGGGTAACGCTTTGGGCGAATAAGAGTCACTGTGCCTGGTAGCTCAGCGGTAGAGCATCTGACCGGCAATCAGCAGACCCGGGTTCGAGTCCCGGCCAGGAATTTCAAACTTCTCGGTAAAGGATTGCCTTCATTGGCCGCCCTCTGCTTTCTATGATTCTGGTCTTCTTCTAATGTACCCTTCTCTTATCTCTAAAAAAAAACAAAAAAACTCCTGCTCTTGTCTCATTGCTCATTCGCGTCAAATTTCTCTTTCTTGTACTATATATATATATATATATATATATATATATATATATATATATATATATATGCAAATTTTGTTGAAGACCATGGTGTATTTCGCCTGAGTTAAGCAACTTCGATTCTACTCTTCCGATGCAGAAACATGGAACTCCGAAGAAATCCCCGTAACTCTTAGAGAGTAAAGTCCTTTTATAACACCCCATATTCATCATTGGAAAGAAGATAGGTACAAATATGTATAGGATTGTAAAGTTTTAACAATTCAAGACAAGATAAGATAAGACACAAATCAAAATAAAAGATAAAAGTATTAGTCTAAACTAACACTTCAAGATGACTGCATGGACTGTGGAACATCTGCGTTTGATAAATGAGCAATATTATGAGCATGGAAGAAATGTAGTTTCAGTTCAAAGATCTTTCATGACAAATTTTCGGATGTCAGAATAACCTTCCAAGAAAATAATCCGTCGGGGTGTCAGAAATTTTTCCCTAACTTGCAGCATTGTAAAAAGACAACCAAATGCAAGAAGGCGCACAGCGAGGACAGAAGAGCTCATTAACAGAACTCATGGCATTGTACAGAATTCCCCCCAAATAAGCATCCGGAGTATTCTCAGCTGTTAGCGGGTGGATTTGGAGAAAAAAAACGTATATTCAAACATAGTTTAATCCTGTTTACGTATAAAGTCCAAACAATACAACAACTAAACTATGGAGATTTCTGTTAATAGATCCAACAGAATGCCACTAACACCACCGATTTTCTAGCAACTTTGATTATGTCAGACAAAGCCCATTTTCACTTGAATGAAATTGGTGTTATGAAAGGAACTTTACTTTAAGGGTTACGGGGATTTCTTTAGAGTCCCATGTTTCTGCATCACCTTATATATATATATATATATATATATATATATATATATATATATATATATATATATATATATATATATATATGCTTAAAATATCCAAAAGGAAAATAATACACAGAATAAGCCCAAGCGCTTTCGTGTTTACATCATCAGGGGCAAAAAATAATGGAATAAAGAAACAGTTTATAAACAGAGAAATGTTACGTCATTCAAACGCACTGACGAACAAAGACAATCGTTTAGAGAGGAACTACAATATACAAATCAATTAAACAAATTAAATTTATATTGCAAACAAATATTATTCATGATCCAATTATCTAATTTAAAAAGACCCTCACTTAGATTGAAATTAATGTTATGGGAGAATTTGATCATGGCTGATTCCATTAAATTTCTGTCAATAAAATTGGTTAAAAGTAGAATGATGAATAAAGAGTGCATCTGAAGTTTTCTCCGTTCGACAACAGTACTTATAGATAGGTCTAATGCGAAATCCATTATTTTTGTGCCCAATTTTATTGACAGAAATTTAATGGAATCAGCCATGATCAAATTCTCCCATAACATTAATTTCAATCTAAGAGAAGTCTTAGCCGGCAAAGGAGGAAAAGTTGTGGGAAAGTCACCTCCAAAACTACCCCTGATAATTCAGCAGCCATACCGAGGGCGGTAACCACGACCCTGCCAGATACCTCCGGACCTAAATAGAACCTTGAGTCACCCCCCGTCCTTGCCCCCCACCCCCTGAAAAAATCCTTTATTTCCCTGGCTCGTCATACTGACATGACGTGCTACCCCCCCCCCCCCCCGCATCCCTGCTCCCCCGTGATATCTGGCTTTGTGAACGTGACTCTACACATATAGCTCCGTTGCAACTATGACGTTCTACTTAGAAAAGGTATAATTGCAAACTCTGGGAAAAGGAGGTCTGAGGCTTAGCCCGCTGCGGAACCCAGAGGAAGAAGCAACCTGGATTGGGATTCAGTTAAAACGCGAGGAGGCATAACACCCTACCTTGCGGTACCGTCCAAGACCACAGAGGGAGACTCTACCGTCTCTGTGAGATGTCGGATGTAACTGTTAAATATCCAAAACCCAATAGAGGGGGCGGCACCCCGACTGGAGTCAGTTGATTCTGGTTTCAGTCATCATTAAGTCCGCCATGTTTTTACACCATCTGAGGAGCCCAACCAGGTCCATACTCATCTATCACTCATCACCTCATCCGAGTCATGTTCACGGGGTTTTCATGGGCGGGGCGAGGGTACGTCCCAAGTAAAGTCAAAAGTCAAAGTAAAGGTAAAATAATAATGGCATCCAGCAACTCCCACTTAATAATTACACACACCACAGACAAGACACATACCACAACAGACCACCACACACTTCTCAACCTAGCCGCTACCCATGACACCCCCATCACAAAAATAATAAAACTACGTACAGGCTACAAGCTCGTCATCCGCTCACAGGAGGACAAGCTCACCTTCCACGTAAATACAACCGACACACTAGCCATGCACAACCTCACAACAAAACTCGCGGACGGTATCCTAAAAAGATACCAGATACGAGTCACAAGGACCAATCCCTTATGGCTTGCCTTCACGAACGATGACCTCCGCTCTCACCTCCGACAGGAGTATGGGGAGGAGGTCATCAAAGACCTGTACTTCAACAAGTCCAAGAAGTGGGCATTGATCACATTGTCCAGTGACACCACAAAAAAAATGCTGCTAGACTAAGCATCAAGGTCTGCGGCACACTCACACACCCACAAAACATAGAAGCTCAAACTAACATAAGACCCACGCAATGCCCCCGGTGCTACAGGACAGGACACAACACCAACATATGCTCAGCAGACATAATCTGCTCAAAGTGCAGTGTAGTGGGGCACCACTACACGACTTGCACAGCAACCACAGCCCTCTGCACAAACTGTGGCGGCGACCACTTCACCGTCAACCCAAAATGCCCTTACCTGAGTAAGCTCAACATAACATAAGACCCACGCAATGCCACCGGTGCTACAGGACAGGACACAACACCAACATATGCTCAGCAGACATAATCTGCTCAAAGTGCAGTGTAGTGGGGCACCACTACACGACTTGCACAGCAACCACAGCCCTCTGCACAAACTGTGGCGGCGACCACTTCACCGTCAACCCAAAATGCCCTTACCTGAGTAAGCTCAACATAACATAAGACCCACGCAATGCCATCGGTGCTACAGGACAGGACACAACACCAACATATGCTCAGCAGACATAATCTGCTCAAAGTGCAGTGTAGTGGGGCACCACAACACGACCTGCACAGCAACCACAGCCCTCTGCACAAACTGTGGCGGCGACCACTTCACCGTCAACCCAAAATGCCCTTACCTGAGTAAGCTCAACATAACATAAGACCCACGCAATGCCATCGGTGCTACAGGACAGGACACAACACCAACATATGCTCAGCAGACATAATCTGCTCAAAGTGCAGTGTAGTGGGGCACCACAACACGACCTACACAGCAACCACAGCCCTCTGCACAAACTGTGGCGACGACCACGTCGCCGTCAACCCAAAATGCCCTTACCTGAGTAAGCTCAACATAACATAAGACCCACGTAATGCCACCGGTGCTACAGGACAGGACACAACACCAACATATGCTCAGCAGACCTAATCTGCTCAAAGTGCAGTGTAGTGAGGCACCACTACACGACCTACACAGCAACCACAGCCCTCTGCACAAACTGTGGCGACGACCACGTCGCCGTCAACCCAAAATGCCCTTACCTGAGTAAGGCCCGCTATGATGCCGTTGCGGTTATACGGCGTCCACAACCAGTACACACAACCACACACTCCGCCCCCGCCCCTTCCCCTAACCAGAACATTCGCCCAGCTGCCGGTGCAACGTTGTCTGCTCCCCCTGCTCCACCCTAGACACACCCAACCCCCTCCTGCAGCGCCTACACCTCACCCACACATCCCGTCTCCCCCCTCCAGCACATTATACTCAGAGACCCCCACTGCTACCAACACTCACACATCACACAGCCACCCCCACCCCACACCACACACCCACTTCCACCCCACATCACACCACTAACGAAAACACAAACACAAAACTACACCTGGCCACCCTGCTCTCAGCAGTGGCAAAAGGCATGTCGAGGGGCGACCCCGTCTATACGCAAATATACTCAACACACTATTAGCCTCCAACTGCATAGAGCAGATCACCTTCCGTGAGAAGGTGTTCGCTCTAATAGACGAGCACACAAGAAGACCCGCACTCCTCCCCACCCCGGTCGGTACACACACCTCCCCACCGGGAGCCACCGGCCACCTCTTTCATCTTGCTCCCACTGCCGCCTGCCCTGTCCCTGCATCTTCCTTACCTACTCCTTCGCCTACTGCTCCCGCCTCTCTCCCAACCCCCTCTCCTGCCCGCACTCTTTCCACCTCTCTATTAAAACCCCGTCCTACCTCCAAAACCCCGCCTTCGGCAACCTCTACTCCCCCCTCCACTTCCACCATCCCTCTTCCACCCATGTCCGCCCCCTCTTCCACAGCCTCCAACCCTGCTCCCACTGTCACCCCAACCCCCACCCCCCTCAGCCCACTACACCCCATGCCAATCCAACAAACCCTACCTTAAAGCCCCCCCCCCACGCACACACAAGCACGGGACAAACAACCCTCCCCCTCCGTCTCATGCTGTTTCCACTCCTCCTCCGACCGAACCTCCTCTCTTCCCCGACACCCCTCCTCTCATTATCTGTACCTCTCCTACTATCTCTAGCCCCACATCTCCCAGCTCTACGCCATCCACCCCTGCTACTAACTCCTCCCGAGGCCACTACCTCGACACCTCCGCCCACAGAACATACTCCTCCCTCCACCACGGCTCCCCCACCCAACAACACGGCCGTGAACCCCTACAAACAACAGCAAACACGAGTTAAGGTACTCGCTCCTCACGCCTACTGGGCAATTACCAAGGAGAAGGGGAAAGTACCAGGTAAGTCAGCCTCCCGCGCACTCCGCCCACGACAATAGGTCGACTTAACCTCATACGACTAAACGTACGCAGTTGGTACAGTATTCGCCATACGGTCACCAACTGGGTGCTCAACACACAAAGACCCGACATAGTACTCCTGAACTCCACCAGCTTACATCCTCACAACAATAGACTTCGCATTGCAGGCTATCACACCTACCTATCTCCACAGGCGCGGCACCTAGGATCAGCGATCCTAGTAAAGCGCAACATACACCACTCCCTCATCAATACACATGACACCTCCTTTCTAGCCTGCAAGTAGGAGACAAGCTCCGGCCTCATAATAGTGGCCACTCAATACAGACCATCACGACTGCAGCTAAACTTAGAAGTCCCACTCCGGGCCCTATCTAACTTCAACATTCCTATCTTCTTCGCTGGAGACCTTAACGCTTTTCACCCGACACTCCTTTCTAACAAATCAAACGATGCGGGAAGTTACTTGGCCGGTTCCTTGCGGCGTTACCGCTGTGATCACATCGGTTCAGCCTTCCCCACGTTCTTCGGTCCTCACGGAGGCACCACGTCCCCGGACGTTGTCTTCCGTAACGACCATGCCACACGCTTTTACACTTACCTATCACCCGGTCCCCACGTACTATCTGACCACATACCGATATGCCTTATCATATCCACATCTCGCATACTCATACCTACATCACCTCTATACGATTACAAAAACACAAACTAGGAAGAATTCAGGAGTCACATATCAACAAATACACCACATAACCTCGACCTGGAGGACACCAATCCAGAACTAATAGACCACCACTGGTGCTCACTTCTAAACACCATAACCACTGCACGTAACTTAAACTCACCACAAAAAAACTATACCTGCATAAAACACTTCACATTCTTAATACACACTCAGAGACTCATCACACAGTACAATAATCACTACACCAGAAGCCCACGACAACACAACATAAATCACCTACGTGCCCGCATCCTACAGTGCGTGCAGCTAGACAGGAACCAGCAGTGGTGAGAGGTCGTCCGCATTGCGGACGACACACGTTGCACGGACCCTTCCTTCTTCTGGCGGCACGTCAAAAGGATGTTAGGCATCGACTCATGCAAACCTATCACCCTCCAAATAAACAACCACACACTCACAGACACTAACGCAATCATCGACGCATTTAGGTCCCACTGGGACATGGTACACACACACAACCCACCAAAACCACAAACGCAGGAGCACTTCCAGGAAATCCAGGAGTGGTGTCGGGCTCACGCTCATGAGCTAAGGCCTGCCTTCCTGTTCCGAATTGAGGTGCTCGACTACACATCCACACAAACCACTCCAATCACCGTCGAGGAAACAAAACACTACATTAAAACAACACCGAAACGTGCCCCCGGCACCTTCGGGCTTCCAGCCACACTCATACACAACCTTCCCGTAGACATATACCCCACACTCACGCACCTATTCAACGCCTCACTAGCCTTAGGTCATTTTCCCAAAATATTCAAAGTCTCTCACAACATACTCCTACATAAACAGCACAAAGACCCTAAACACCCTAACAACTACAGGCCTATTGCTCTATTAGAGCACCTAGGCAAAATACTTGAACGTATGGTCAACTGCCGCCTACGGGAGTTCCTGGAAGGGAGGGTCTGGTTCTCCCCCCATCAATACGGGTTCAGGAGAGGCCGGTCCACTCAGGCGGCCGTGACTATCGTTCACGACAGAATACAAAAGAAACGCCAGATACATCAAAAGACTCTCTCCGTCAGTAATGACGTGGAGAAGGACTTCGACAAAGTGTGGCACGAGGGATTTCGTTTGAAACTCGCCAACAATACGAAGTTACTCCTCTGCATCAGAAGACTCCTCTCGCACTACCTCACTGAACGGAGCTGCCACATTAAATATAACGACACCATCTCACGACCATTCACACCACGCTCAAGCGTTCCCCAAGGAAGCGTACTGGCACCCACACTTAACATCATGTTTACAAATGACACCCCACGCCCACCAGAAAATTGCTGCCACACTTACACAGGGGCCTACGCCGATGACGAGACCATTCTCGTCAGCGGCCGAGGCACAGAAGAAATCGCGCTCCACGCAAAAAGAATACTAGACGAGAAGACAGATTACGAGGATAAATGGCTGATTGCCACGAATCCTCAGAAGACACAGATGGCACTCTACGGCGCTAGAGACCACTTCATGCACAACCTAAAAATCTACTCACATACACCAGACATGAACCACCTAAACCCAACAAGGCTCGAAAACACTCAACGCACCTAAATCCTGGGGGTAACTTTTGACAAGACCCTCAGGTTCAATATACACCAAAACATAATACAATCAAGAGCCTCACGAACAAACGCATCGCTAGGTAGGTTCTACTCTGCGAGCAAAAAACTGAAATTACTCTTAAACAAAGCACTCGTGCGACCTATTCTCACGTACGCCCCACTGTCGCTCGTAGCTGAGAAGCGAAAGGCTCAGCGCATTCAGAACTCTGCTCTGAAGCGCGCTTGCCGTTCGCCACTGTACTCGAGAATGGACGCACTACACAACAACAACAAATTAGCTCCTCTCAACACCTACGCTCACATCAGACTCACAAAACAACTCGATAACTCACCACAGACCCACTATGCATGGCGTTACATGTAATGAGATACGCGATGGCGCCGCGATTTTCCGCGGCCCACAAACACCTGCCACTCGTACCGTTCTTCGCATAAACCAGTAGGCATCCTGAATAACGCGTTTCCAACTGCGCAGACAGCCTTGCCTTCCTGACCTGCCTTCAACCCTCGTCCAGTCCAAAACCACATAAGCAACGCTGCCACAACAACACAACGCATCGGTGTATAGCCACCGACCTATCAACTCTCGCTTATCTTTTCTTAAATGTTTTCCGTAACTCTCCTCTCTGACTACCTCCTGACCGACAGTAGCACATACAGCGGTCCCTCTCTGTCCTTTATATATACAACAACAACAACAACAACAACTACAAACCATTGTTCTTTGACCCTGATGATGCAAACACGAAAGTGCTTGGGCTTATTCTGTGTATTATTTTCCTTTGGGTTATTTCAAGCATCTTAGATCACGTGGTTTTGGAGATTATTTTTGAATATATATATATATATATATATATATATATATATATATATATATATATATATATATGAGGAATTAAACCACATTCTCCGAAGACAATTTAATTCAGAACAGTTTCGGTGTATCTCACACCCTTTTTCAACTGACACTGGGCAGAAAATATGAGAAAAGCATAACATAAGATCCCCTCTTTTTCCCCCCAATCCCCTACTTGTGGCTAATCTGGGGGAGGGGGGGTTAGGCCTAAACATATTGAAGGGCTGACATTTTAGCAGTCTATCCTGAGTACAAATTAAGTTGAAAACCATTGTATATTTCGCCTTAATTAATTTTCTTTGGCAACTTTCTCTTCTTTTAACTATATTTTATTCCATCTTGTAGATGGTGGATCACTTGTCCAGTATTCATCTCTTTTTAAATGAATGTCTTTGGTAAAAAAACAAACTAGATTGCTAAGTTTCGATCTTATTCGATCATCTTCGGAGTGTTTTGATATGTTCTTGCTTCCTTTACCGATGTAAGGAGTGGAGTGAGTATCTGACAGAATGAAAGAAGAAGATGGCATACTCAATTTAGTAGATGATGGGATAGTAGTAGATAAAAGTGGGTGGAATTTAAAGTGGGGAGGGTTATTTTGCCCTAATAGGAGGGCATCACATTATATTATTTTTTCCTTTTTCTCTTATTTTCTGTGTATAGTGTTTTTCTGTTTCGTTGTTTTTGTGTAGCTAGCGCGTTCTTCTTATTGTTAGTGTCTCAATTCTTGTATACTTATTTTGGGGGTTAAATTCTTGAGCTTTCAAGCATTTAATAGCTGTTAGCTCAGCAATTTACCTGTGTTGTTTAATGTTATGTTATTTGGTCTCTCTGTTTTTTGTTTCGGTTGAACTGTGATAGTTTTTTGTGTTCCTGTTATATGTATATTGATGAAATGTTTTCCTGTGAGCAGAAGTTAGTACTTGGGAACTGGCTTCGACGTGAGACTTTCTCTCGGAGGCGTGCAGGAATGTTAAGTCTGCCACCAGTTCCCTGTAATTCCGGAATGACATCTTTCGTAAGAGTTAACCAGACACTTCTTCCCAATTTCTGGGTGAAGATGTTAATAGGATCCAATATTTTCCTTGTATGGAGATTCCTCCGCCGATGTTGGTCACGCCTTCCGGCTTGATTAATTATTAGGGCTGCGGAGTTCTTTACTCGTTGCAGTTTTCTTATCGAGGTCTTGCTGGCTGCTTGAGTCACTACTGCGGGGTAGATAAGCATAGCCCGGACGTACATCACGTATACTTTCCTAATGTTGAAGAACACAGATTAGTAGGTAAACACTCAAAATAAACAGATAGTAGGGTAAGACAAAAAGTAAGTGCACTCCCCTCCACAAGGGGCTGCACATAAATAGAAATGGCGGACTCCAGTGCTGCAAGGGTACCGCTAAGAACAGTAAGTGGCTTAGAAAAACCGAGTAAGGGGAAGGTTTACGAAACCTTATTCGGAAGCCTAAATGTGGCACTCCTTTGCCAGATCGACTCAACGACAGTATATGTCTCTATATGTGGGGATAAAGATCCTGAGGGGAATAAACCTTCAACCCAGTACCCTTCCCCAGATCCAGGCACACATAAGCGTGATATGCCGAAGGCTGGACCCGCGGATAGGTCAACATACAAAGAAAATAGATCAATGGCTTTTTTATGTGGTTCTTGGATTTAAACAAGAGAAACAAAAATAATCTTTACTATTATATAAACAAATAACATAATTTAACAACAATTAATACACTATGGGAAAACTAATCGTTCAGCAAAGGAAATTCATTTACAATGAAATGCTTCGGCGCGAGCTATGAGTAGCACAATATTTACCCGAAAGAAAACTGGAGGAGATAAGGAGGAGAAGCTTCGTAGGCGGAAAGCGTCACGCCTCTTCGACGCTGATAGAGAAAAATGTACTAGGCTTACGATTTTCCAAGAGGGGAAGGAGGCCTCGAGTGGTTGTTCGAGAGAGTATCCTTGCAGGGCACGAGCGAAACACGTTATACCAGAATGATTCCTTACGTCCTTTTCTGCCGTAGTTCTGAACAACTGGTTCCTTGCTTGTGAGTCCTTAGGGTAGCAGGGAGTCGCTTGTAAAGGGGCGCTTTGTGTCCTTTGGCTGGTTCCAATGAATCCTCTTGATTACTGCTTGGATAATGCGTGAGCAGTGCCTGCCTCCTGGTGGAATACTAATTTGTTCGTTTCCGCAAATCACCGGAAGCAATTTTGTTTGCCGTGGGAAGTGGGTCCCACTCCGATTCAAGGCACGGAGGGTAAAGGCTTAGCGCCGTCTCACTGATTTTGGTTCCAGGCTCCAGTTTGAATGTCCGTTCGTCCGTGAGATACTCCCTTAGGCCTCTTTGTCCGCGTGAATATCTCTCTCTCTCTCTCTCTCTCTCTCTCTCTCTCTCTCTCTCTCTCTATATATATATATATATATATATATATATATATATATATATAGTAAGAGGGAAACGGATCGTACTGTTAGTGAATTTTTGGTCTTCAAAACTAAAGTTTTAAAGTTAGCAGAAATCCCAAGCTGCCCAACAGTTAGCAAACAAAAATACATTTATTTTCCAAATAAAGAATTTTGAAATATGTTTACCAGTTCAGATTTATGCTGTCATTTTTTAAAGTGTTTTTGTACGCATCGTGACCATGTACGCCCTTGGTACCTTTTTTTATATGCCACAACTAAAATTATTGGATCTACTACAACTAAATGTTACACAAATGTTATGAAGAGAGATCTAATATAAAAAAATATGGTTAAAATTGTTATTTTACAACATTTTTACATAGGTATCAAAAATAATATAAAAAATAATAAATTTATTAATTTTATAGAACATTTTTGAGCAAGTAATGCACAGCCATCATTGTTTATCAGTGCATAAATATATTAATAACCTCATTAGGCAGTGTGAAATCCCTATCTTAAGGCAATAATGCAACTGAAAAATTGAAATAACACAAATAACATCATTTACACTGATAAAATGGTCAACTTTGCACTTTGATATCTTGTATTTTGATTAATATTTTGGTCACCTTTTCACATTTAAGACACAAAACAATGTTACGTGATTAACATAAGGTATTTTCAAAACGAAATCTTCATTAGTATAATTTTCACGAATTTCCAAATTTTGTACGGACCGTGTACTACGCGCCATTTTATGTAAACTATAAACACAGAAATCCCCATGCTGGTCACCGTTATGAAATCACACTCATTTTCCTTCACAATGATCATATTTACCATGGAAACCGCAACCAGCGAAATCACGCAATATTCACGAACACATAAAATATCAAAAAACTTACATACCTAGCACAAAAAATGGTGTCGGAGCTCCGCAGTATAAGAGGAAGATGACGTAACATCAGACCCGTTTTCTATGCCAAAGGTAAACTAAATCAAATCAATTCTTTGGCAAGAAGGCCTTTTATACGAAATAGAAAGGTGGGCACAGTTAATCAAAAAGTTTAGTTGATAAAGTACGCGAATGAAACAAAAAGGTAAAACAATAACACAAGAAAAATCAAAAGAATGACACGATAGACGATAGAAACCTAATATATGTTTTTGCTTCCCAATTCTTTTCAATATAAATTTTGTCCTTGTGATGTCTGCTTTCCCTCATAAAAAGGAATAAGCGATAATTATAATCAGATATGGATGATCTCTTTGTCCCTCAACATTTCCCTACCAAAATATAACAAACGCTTCACTGCAGCACAATAGGAGATGGCTGAGTTGAACCTGGTGAATAATTCTACCAACACTTGCTCTCCCAAGACACCAGCAACTCCTTGGAATTGCTCTTTAGCCAAGTTTTGACAAAGTTCTGTTTCTTAGCCTTCATTGCCTTGGGTCTCATGTTACTCTCTTGTTGCTGGGTAACGGTAGTGAAGAAGTCATACTCCTCATCATCTTCATTGTTACTGCTTCCACTATTGCTGTTCAATTCACCTCAAGATGCCGTTCAAAAATTACGTAACGCCTTAGGGGAGTAGTGGGGTATGGTGAAGTGTTATGAGTGTAACAGCGGGGGGAGGAGGGGTTCAGCCATAATTTACATAACATTTTCAGATTTTCCTTTGTTTCTTTTATAGAGATGTGATTTAATGTAGAAGGACAAAAGAGATATAGTAAACATTCTGCAATAAACTTTTATTACATTTTAGTAATATCGAGAATGTGGTATTTAAAGGTTTTTACCATGTATGATTAAGAAATATCACAAACTCAACTTATGTCTGTATTTCGACATCTTCTACTATATGTATAAAATAACTTAGAATAATATCACAAACTCATTCCTTTTCTGAACTTCGACATAGTTTTTGCTTTGAGGCCCTAATTCTGTACATAATAAATAAATTACAACAATAAATTACTGATATTAAATTTGTGGGTAAAATACATTGTTGCCAATCACAAACAAAAAAATCATTCAAAGTTTGTGTCTCAATCTTTCAAGTTTGATAAAAAAAATTCAAGGTAGATTAAAATAACCAATTTTATTAAAATTTCAATACTTATCAATTTGTCCCCTTGTGGATTATGCCGTGTTTTCATAGTTTATCCTGGATATCATTAGACGATTTTATACAACTTAGGTATGATCTGTGGGAATTAAAAGGATAAAGACTATCTCAATTTAACCTCTGACTTCCCTAAAGGCTACCCTTAATAAATTATTTAATAATAGCCAGAAAACAGAAAAGAAATAGGCCATCGTATCATGAAAGGGGTTCATATAACAGCGCAATACTGGCAAAATATATTATTCACTTTAAATGTTGCATTTCATCTCTGAATAATGTCAGAAAATATTTACCTAAAAATGCAACTCAACTGTGACTGACAGGATCAGAGCAGCAGTAAGAGTTTGGGACGAGTGACGACTCACTGAAGAGTCATCAACTCACATAGCATTCCAGACACGTTAATAGAGTGCAAGTTCTTGTACAGTACCTGTTTACTTTGGCTACAGAGGCGACCGCTCACGCTTACCAAATTACTTAGGAAATTAATTAAATTGCAAGAGAACATCTCCATTTCGAATTTATCTGGGATTCTTTAATATCATAACATAAAAGTATTAAGTAAAACCTAAAGATAATAATTTGCAGGAATTAAGCTAGACTTATATAATTGTATTTAGACATGTGTTAAAAGCCGTTATAAAGGGTCAGGTGTCAAAATTATAAAATAGGGTTACATAATTTTTCAATGGCCTCCAAGGCCTCCTCGACTTTAATCTCCATGTTTTTCCTAGGTTTTGTCATACTTTTCAAACTTCAAAAGGCGAAAATTGGGATGATTGGGATGAAAGACAGCAGACACCTGACATTCATCATCTTCCAGGATGCACCGAAACCTTTTGACGTTGCTTGCTAAAAGTGAATCGACCAAGAAGCTGCAGTAAACGACGTCTTTTGACTTCAATTCCTTGAAGCTGAAGACCCTCGCAGTAACTGCTGGTATCATAGTCGCAAAGTAGGCTTGATCCTCCACCCTTTATCGTGTCGAAGGCTTGGGCCACAAATCTGACCTAGAAATAAATCAATGGAGTATTATCCATTAGTAATTTAGTAAGTTTTAGAAATAAAAGGTTGAGGAAAAAACACTAGTAAATAATATATTGCCAAATTAAATTTTTTAAATGTC
This sequence comes from Ceratothoa steindachneri, assembly GCA_963969495.1. NCBI lineage: Eukaryota > Metazoa > Arthropoda > Malacostraca > Isopoda > Cymothoidae > Ceratothoa > Ceratothoa steindachneri. The sequence continues at coordinate 185,434,676 of OZ018319.1, forward strand.
ACTATTAATTTTTGAATTTATTTTTATTATTAATTTAATAACATTACTTTGGCACACTCCTTCAGTAAGCCGACATTATGGTTGTTGATACTGTTGACCTTCATCTAGGCCAAGACTTTGTGGAGACCAGAACTCTTAGTGCCCATGACGGTGTTTAAGAATAGCACATAGTCATATGGTGTCTCTAGCCACAATGCTGCAATCCTGCAGCTTCCAGAGGGCGCGTGTCTTGGCTATGGTAGTCCTGAACAGCACCTTGAACAGTGCAGTCTGCAGTGCAGCCTATGCATCTTGTTGGCCACTAGATTAAAGTGTGGGCAATACACCTCATGTGGGCTGGCAGATTAATGGGATTGTCAACGATGTTATCGACATTGTCAGGCCCAGACTCAGCCAAGTAGTATGTCAGGGAGACATTTAAAATCCTGTTTGAGCTCGTCCACTGATCCAGCCAACAGGGCAGCCACAGCAACATCGTCTTTATCAGGGTGGTCGTCCACATCCTGAGCTACTGGCAGGTTTGGCAGTGTGTCAGTATCTGCTCCAACCCCGACGAAGGCCTTCAAAGAGTTACGCCATTGTCTGTTGTTACCCTGAGAGAGAAAGACATTCTAATTTGTTGATAAAATAAGTATTACAATGAGTAAATATTAAAATTTAAATTAATTCATAATTAAAATTAATATTCAATTTATTTTTTTAAATAAGAACTTGATACGAATTATTAATAGAACTAATAGAGTAAAAAACAAATTAAACAATAATCTAATATTAATAGAATTAGAATATCAACTATCTAAAATCTAACCTGGTGACTTTGTTCTGAATTTAGAATTCATAATGGACGTTGACTATAGCCTATAAAAGCAAATCATGGGTATGATAGCCTGTCAATCTAATTCATGTGAGCAGAGCACTCTATGCATCCTCTGCCCGGTGATGGGGTCCAACCAGTGGACAGTTATGCCCAGGTAGCCACATATGGAACATCGTTAAGAACTCTGAAATGAAAAAAAACAAACAAGTTTTAATATTTTGATTTTTAAAGTTGAAATGTAAATTTGAGAATATAAATTGACTAAGTATAAATATACCTTATACGATATCTCGCATAAAGGTAGCAACATCCTCGCTTAACTATGACCTCACTATAAGGGAATTGCCGAAATATCACTATAGGAATTTGAAATCATTATAAAAGAGACATTTTAGAAAATCGTAAAAAAAATCACTCATAACAAATTCGAAATAATCAAATAAAATGATCGATGTTTTTGTTCGTATTGGACTATTGGTATTATTTTTCACATCGATACTAAATTTATTGACATTTGTGGTGCCGTCTAGGAGTAGAAGCAATTTGAAAATGCCTTTCTTTGTATTGGGAATAAAGATTACAAAAAATATGAGAATTACCTGATCGAGTAATGCTTCAACTCAATATCCGATTTAACGATTCGCCTGCCTAGCGTCCTCCACGAGATTGAGCTCTTTCTGGGCTTCAACGTTTTGATCAGCATCCAAAACGTGTTAGACTCTACAACGTTGAGTAGCAACATGCTGGTTACAAACAGATCCAAAACCCTTTGTTCCACAGCACTCGGGGGTACGCCACTTCCAGAAGCAGTTATACCCCATCAAATCGCCAATGCTTAGCTGGCGTGCTTTGTTGGCGCCAGGGGGTAAAAATAGACTGCTGCTTGAATATGAAGGAATCCTCTTCTTCTGTTTGCGGCCTTTCCACGAGGTGAATCTGTCTTGACGTTCTACTGAAACTATGAAGTCAACTGGGCGGGTCCTCTTTTTATGTGATGTGTGATATTATTGAGGCTTGTCTTGTGCCCCTTGATTAAACCAGTTGTTAGCAGCTGAAAAACAACGTATCTACTTCCCTTGATTTGAACATAAAATAGTCATCCAGGTGGGGCCAGAGGAACTGAGCCTCCTCTTGTTAAGGTCCAGGGGTACTATCAGTTTCAGCATCAACGATTTCAACACATTCAAGTTCTACAGATATCAAAATTAGTTGATTATTTACAAAATCTGAAATGCTATTTAGAAAACCTTTTGCAACAAATACCCAACTTGCCCTGTTTTTTATTTTAATAATTAACAAGGCCAACAGACCTAAGTCGTGTGGTCTCAATTATTCTGACTTATATATAATACTCGTATATGACCATATGACCTCACGACCTTCAAAACTTTCAATAATTCCTGGACTAACGTTGGGAAGGACTTTGGTAAATATATCATTGGAAAGAGAATGTAAAACAGCATAAAGCTTTTAAATTTCGTTAGAATTGCCCGAATAGTTACGATATTATTGCCAAAAAACTGATTGAAAAGTAAAATGTTACCATCCGACCGACCTACCTACGGACCGACATAGTATCTTATACATTCGCGTGAGCAGGACCTAAAACCACGCACTGTTTTCATTTCGAAATAGTGTATCACCGGCACACCGCCGCACCCACACACACAGAACCTATCCTCCTTACTCCCAGACAGAAATTGAGAGTTCCACTATGGCATTTCTGCGCACTTGGCACGGTTAATAAAAATTTACACGCACGGACTTGAGTTAACGACAGGTAAATGTAACAAAAGTTAATTTGTCCGTTAATGATTTTCAAAGTTAACTTATAAGTTAAATCGTTAACGAAAAATTTAAAAATTGTTACCTAGCTTTGTTTCGGCATTATGGCTCGACAACTCCAGCAAGAGCTCGATGTAGCTCTCGGGCCAGTGGCGCCTCTTGTTCCGCCAAGGACGCAACTATGGACGGTACCATGTTTGATCATTTGTCGCGAAGCTTCGGCTCCCAAAGCTTGTAAAGTGCCGGGACTAATGTATTCGAACTTTTGGGAGCACACTTCGCGTCAAGCTGGAGCCGTACTAGTGTACACAAATGTCTCCAAATCCCAAGAGGGAGTAGGCTTTGATACCACGTCTTCTTTATTTGAAATCGGCGGGGCTCTACCGGGCACTGCGTTTACCTTCGTGGCTGATCTGGTTACGCCTGTGGCCGGTTCGGAGACAAAATTGTAATTTATAGCGACTCACATAGCACCCTAAGTGATTTTGAGGCAGTGAAATTTGCACACACCCTTGTTCGCAGTATCTGTGACGTTACAGATATTGCAAACCTGAGAGATCTAGAGATTGGCTTCTGTTGGTTTCCTGTATATGTAGAGATTGCGGGAAATTGGAGCGCCAAAGAGTCCGCGAGGACTTGGCGAGCAGACCAGTGTTTCGCTCTCCCCCATATTGACTAAATCAAGTCAGCCATTCGGGCTGTCTGAGAGAGAAGATGGGAGCTAGATGATGGGAACATAAAGTTGATCGCTATTGCGCCACGACTATACCTGTGGTCTTAACTCCTAATGCCCCGACGGTTGCAGGTTGTCTTCTACCGTCTGCGAATTGGGCACATTTCTGGGACGCACCGTCATTTAATGGAGCAATCCCCGGCACCTTTATTAAGACGATTGCGTGATCCTTCAGACTGTCTGACACATTCTTGTTGAGCTTCCCAGTCTGAGAATCTTTCTACACGTTACCTGTCGAGGTACTTGGGAGGAGTTGGGATGTTATCCCTTGTCACTTTCACTCGGGAAGGGTTCGTCTACGCCTAACTTTTTTTCAGATGGAGGCCTCTTCTACTGTATATAGTTGTTTGGTGATCGTTGCATAACGGCCCCCATAAAATGCCGCAACATGACCTTGTGGTTTGGGAGGAGGTGCATTAGTTTTTGTAGCTTGTGTTGTTTTTGTCGTTTTTTCTTGGTATATGGCTTTTTTGCTGTTGTTTCTTATGTCCTCTTTAATATAGCCTAAATAATAGGCTAACTCCTTTTTTCGGCGACAGTGTCCTTGGTGGCGTTCACCATAATTACGGATATGAGTGAAAAAAATGTCTCGAATACAAGAATGGCAAGGCAAGACGTTGTTAGGATGGTTAGCCTATGAAAATATTGCATCTGGATTCAAGGATAGCTCCGGATCGGCTACCGGTGACGAGCGTTCCTGAAAAAAAAAGCATTATGCGCACATTTGTGAGAAATTGAGTCATAAGGATCTTCGATGTACTCGGATCCCTTTGAATGAGAGGTGAATAAGGAATTGTCAAGGGTTAATCAGCAGGAACAGCGCCAATAAATTTAGGTTCAAAGCTTTCTAAAGAGCCAGTATCCTGTCTGGTGTCACGTTGAAGACCGAAAGACTGTGCCTTCCTGGACATTGCGACAAAAGGTCCGTCGTGTTCGTACTATAAAAGTGAACGCACTGAGTCGCAACAGACAAAAACATAAGTAGAGGTTACCATCTATAATTTTTCATATAAGAAAATGAATATAACTAATCAAACGTTGATTTTTGTTACTATCTTTGTATCATAATTCGAAGGCGAAATATACAAAAAGTTAGAGGCTAAGACAAATTAAATTAATAAATACAGTCAATTGACGCGTACAGTCAATATTTAAAAGGGATGGTTTCTGCTTATCAGCAGCCTGTTTGATTATCACCTACAAATTCTATATTGGGTTCCACCTCGTCCCTTTTTGGGGAGTTTCAGCATCTTCAGAAAGTGTATTGTGTTGCTCTGCGTCAAGACCTGCATTCACGTTAATATTGATACAGCTTCATTGGATTCGTCAGCTTTCAGAATCCTCTCGAGCTCCATGACGACATTGGTTAATTCTGTTTCTTTTTAGGCCACAGGTGTTGGACTGGCTGTATGTACACGGGAGCTATACTTGTAAATGCGGGTCACATCAAGTGTCCGTCTGGATACAATTGCATGTGAGGTAGGTGTATAGTTGTGTGGAATGCGTCTGATTTGTGATGCCTACGTTCGGCGAGCACCCAAGATTCGGCCAGATAGGTGCGAATTGAGGTTGTTTTTCAAGCCAATTATGCACGTTTGCCTCTAATATTTTTCCTTCTACATGTGGGATTTGTGTCGACTACGTACGGCTGTGTTTGGCCTCCAAATGTGAAAAAGATGCGGACTGGAGGATTTATAAGTGGTAGTCAGAAGGTAACTGAGTATAGCAATACCCTCTGGCATTCCTATAAAATATTACATGTATCAATATTCCATTGCATCAATTTAAATATTACCATTACGTAATATCTTTTTAACGTAATGTAGCCTGTGCATAAATATTAGCATACTTTCTGTTTTAAATTCAATGGAAAAATATCCATTTATTTTCCCATTTAATTTCTACAATTTCTATTAAATCTTATGTAAAATCTCAACTTAGTTATGTATAAATTACACTGGGGAACAATGTATTTGGTGAATTGACAAAAGTACATTTTCCAACTAATTCGAGCATACTGAATTCAAATCTGAAATCAGATTCTCTCTAAATGCTACAGATTTTGTGTAATATCAATAACTAATATTATACAATAATTTTCATTTTATCACGCCTATCATCATGCCCGGAAGTAATTTTGAATCATCCTTTTGCATTATTTATAGTAATGCAGGTTTTTTTGCACAACCACTTTATTGCATATGAGAAGAAACTTGAATTATAAATTAGGATTACAAACACTGTAATCAAATAGATGCTAATTTATTAATGACCGTGCATCAGGCTGGAGGACCTCTTCTTGATTTCAAACGGGCAAAATTTGTGTTTGTAACTCTTTCTCTTGTAAGTCTTTTCTGGCTGATCTCTTCTAATCGTCCAGCAGTAGTCCGCCATCATGTGACTTTGGTAGCGCTCTTCCATCGTCATCAAATCCTGATGGAAGCGTTCCACTTGTTCGTCGCTCACGGCTCCCAGATTCTCTGGGAATCGGTCGAGGTGACTATTTAAGAAATGCAGCTTCACACTCATGTTGCATCCCAGATCACGATATGCTAAAAGCATATTAGTAATTAGATCCTCGTACTTATGCGCTTTTTTGTTTCCCAAGAAGTTACGAACAACGGCAGAAAATGAGAGCCAGGCTGCTTTCTCTTTTTTATTCATGGTGTACACCAATCTAGAATCACTCAGAAGTCTTCGGATTTGGGGACCATCAAATACTCCTGCTTTTATTTTTTCGTATGACAAAGCAGGAAACGCTGATACTATGTACTGAAGACAATCATTGTCAGTGCTCAACGCCTTGACATAATGCTTCATCAACCCCAGTTTGAGATTAAGTGGGGGGGGGGGAAACGATCTTCCCTCTTCTTACGATTGGCTCATTAACAATGTTTGGCATTCCTGCTTCCAAAGTTTCCCGAACTGACCAATCTTTTGAGGACCAGTGTTTGTCAAGGGCTCGACTTTCCCACATATAGATATAGCATGGAAACTTTTTATTAACCTTCTGCTGGCCAAGGAGGAAGTTGACCATCTTAAGGTCTACACATATGATCCAATTGTGTTCATGGTACTTAAGTAAATCCATGACCATTCTTATGTCATCGTGAGTTTCTCGCAGATGGACAGTGTGACCGAGAGGAACCGCACCCAAGTCATTGCAGGAACATCGTGGCAGTATACAAATTGTTTGTCCTCAGAGAAATACTTAACAAATTTACTCTCCATGTTCGGTAATATGATACCCGTACCGACCTGCCAAGCATATGTCTTTCACTCAACCTGGAGGCTTAAAGTTCTGCAGCTTTCTTGGAGAGCGCCAAATCACGTATCAGGTCATTCAAATCCTCTTGATTGAAATAGTGAGGAGCTAATGACTGTTCAGCATCTGATGATGAATCTACAGACTCTGAATCCATTCAGTGGACGTCCATATCAGGTACATTATTTTCATCCTCGGAGGAAGTATATCCACTGAAAATCGGAACTGGTGAAGACTCAGAATGAGGTACTGGCCGATCGCCGAGGGAATGTTGGGGTAGTCGATCTTGTACCGATTTTTCTTGCTAATCCCTTTAGTATTCACCAAAAAGAAATAACAGTCCGATACATGATCCTTTGGCTTTCGCCACACCATGCGGGATTCCCAAAGGAAGACCATTTCTCTTTCCTTTCGTCCACTCACGAAGATGTTCCACACAACTATGGCAAACATCATGTGGGGCCCACTTCTTACCTTGATCGCCAAGAGGAACATCAAAATATGCTTTATAAGTGCGGATCACAAAGTTTGATATATTGCACCGTTGACGAATTAGCATGTAACAGCCACATATGTAGCAAAAGGTGTCTGGATCATTAACGCAATTTCCTCTTGACGAAGCCATCACTCTAACATGAGACCTGAAAAGAGAAATAATGATGTTAATATTTTGCCCAATAACACTTATTACTTACTATCTTACTACTATGTACTGTGAAGTATTTGCTTTCTACAAGCACCCTCTCTGTCCGTCTGGAGGGCAGTTTTCGGGGAAACGAGAAAATAGAAATTACAGAATACTATAGCATGTAGGTAAAAATGGATGATATATTTGAAATCAGCATGAAAAAAACGAATTAAAATTGGCAGATAAATCTAAGTCACCAGAAAATGTGATTAAAATTGTTCCCCCGTGTTATCAATCATCTGAAATAATCCTATTATTAATGTATCAATAAAAATTCTCAAATATTTTGTATATGTATTTTCAATATATCTTTTGTAATAAATAATTGCCATTCAAAAATCGTGGCTAAGATACATTCTTTTTGGCAACACTTACTTTAGTCAAACACACAAACTAATACGCTTTCAGCTCTCCTACATTGAACACAAATAGTCCTCACTCGTCTCTCGTCATTCTCAGCGTAAAAATCATTAAATATTCCTTCTCCATTTAATCATTTAACTCCAAACAAATCATACTTAGTTTAATTCCTCGTCCTCTCATTCCAGATCCCCATATACACTAGTTGCTACCTTGATGCCTACGAGGGGCGGTCAATAAGTTTTGCGAATCGCTAGGGCAAAACAGAGGAAGGGAAACGGTTGTTTGTGGGGGTGTTAGGACAAGTTATGACAAGTCAGGACCTGCAGCCGCACGCTCCTGCTTCGTCTATTTAATAAGCAGTAGCTGATGGCAGATCGTCAGTCACAATTTTTTCAACAGTGGAGAATGTTGAGCACCGCGCAGTTATCAAATTTTTGACCAAGGAAGGCAAGAATGCAAAAGAGATCCATGAACGCATGGTTGCAGTGTACACCGACACCGTCCCTTCCTATGCAACCATTGCTCGCTGGAATAGGAAGTTCCGCCATGGTCGTGAGTCCCTTGAAGATGACCCCCGTCCAGGACGCCGGTCAGACATGACCAACGAGTACAATGTGGCCCGTGTGGAGAGGATGATCCTCGAAAATCGACGGGTGAAGGTCGAAGAAATCGAGCGAGAACTTGGAATATCACATGGAAGTGTTATCAACATCATCCACGACAATTTGGCCATGACCAAGGTCTCTGCCCGTTGGGTCCCTAGAAACATCACGCCCCATGATCGACTTCGATGTCGTCAAAGTCCACAAGGCCAGAGTTGCACAAGCTGCCCTGTGCGAGTGCGAATTCGCGGAGCTCAACCATCCCCCCTACACTCCAGCTCTGGCCCCTAGTGACTACGTTTTATTCCACCAGCTCAAGGCTGCACTGCGTGGACGCCGGTTTGGGGACGATGAAGATGTCAAGCTCGCTGTCTAGGAGTAGATTGAACAGCAGTCGGCAGATTTCTGGTTGTCGAAAATTCGAAGCCTCAGGGACAAGTGGCGCAAGTGCATTGAAGTCGAGGGCAGTTATATTGAAAAATAATAAAACACCTTTCCTCATAGCTCGTTTCCTTATATTCGAATTGCAAAACTTATTGACCGCCCCTCGTATTTACCATTACCTAATTACCATTACCTTGATACATATTTGCCATTACATAATTATCGTTACATTGATACATATTTACCATTACCTAATTGCCATTACATTGATACATATTTACCATTACCTTGTTACCTATTTACCATTACCTATCTACCTTACACCAAGCTTAGTCACGACGAAAATTCAGTATTAAACTCATGTTCATTTTGTATAATTTAATTCAAATTCAATCAATATAATTTCAAATATGTTCCATTCTTGTTAATCTATAATAATATATATTTTGTTCTATCCATGTTGTATTTCATCCATTCCTTAACGATTTCGTGTTCAACCATTAAGCCTAACTTCGCCATAAGCTTAGCCGCTCGAGTCTTTTTACGATTCAATAACCTCCTCAAAAACTTATAGATATAGGTTTGTTTTGAAGTATCTATCTAGGTTTATACCACGAGGTAAGCCTCTTCAAGAGTGGTGTAATAACCAGGGATGATTGTCACCGAATTTTGGTACCACTCTTGGGGCAGCCAAATGGGTTTCTTAATTAGGCTGAACGGCTGCCTGGTTGCTTGTTGGTAAATGCCATGTATTCACAAGGCTATGATTCCAAAAGTGGAAAGCTCTCTTATTGCTTGGTAGGTTGGGTAAATTGGTGTTCGGAGATTTCCTCAAAAGGTAAAAAGAAGCCTGAAGCTGGATTCAATATTCTTTATTCAGCGAGAGCTTGGAATCGTCTTCAGATTATTGTTTCTTGATAAAAGAATTTATCATTAAACGCAGCCCAGCTCTCGCTTTACCTATACGACCCACGGACATGCGGTATTTTGACTTTTCACTCGAATTAATTTTTATATATTTAATTAGTTCCCATAATATTAAATTTATTTTTTCTACTTACATCCATATTATTTTATAGTAAAGTTGTTTTTATTTTAATCACTAATATCTACATATTACAAAAACAAAACAAAACCATTATATTTGTTGTTTTCTTAAGTCTATCTCTTATAGTTGCCAACTGTCACCATTTGTCTATTTCATCAATTAAACCTGATTTATATTAAATATATTAAAAAGATAAGATGGAAAGTACTATCTATAGACTTTTACATGAATTTTATATTTATTAACCAAAATTTACTATATTTCACTCTTTCGTTTCCTTTTATAAATTCGTTTAAGGTTACTTTGTAACGAACGGCGTGTACGTCCGAAATAGGACACACGCGAGAGTCGCTACACACATAAAGTACAGAGAGAGAGAGAGAGAGAGAGAGAGAGAGAGAGAGAGAGAAAAGTAAAGTTAGCTCGTTTACGAGAATATCACACGTAGTAAACGGAGCACAGTTATCTCTGTTAGAGTTAGTCGAGGCAATTTTAGACAAACATTATAATCAAGGAAGAATTCAGAATAAACCGGATAGCTATCACTATTAAACAAATAGAAACCAGATCAGGAAGCTGTCTCCCCCGCATAACTTCATATCCCGGTAATGGAAATAAAAATTATTTAGTTAGTGGTAAAAATAAGCAAGTGATTGAGAGAATGACAATAATTTGGCGAAATATATTAGGCTGTTTAATTGTGATTATAATGCAAAGGAGAAGTATTTACAATTTGTGAACAGTGCTCCCTTTACAACACTTATCATTTGTATTCCCTTTACATTGAATGATATTTTGGTTTAGCGTGAACCCATTATAAGATTTTATAAGACTCCGAAGTGCTCATTTTGGAGGTCTCTTTGGTTGTTTCATTCAATCTTGCAACGTGAGCACTCCATATACCAACCTGAAGAGATGACATAGACTATCACCCCTAAATCCGCATGTATTTTCAATTTACATGAGTAGACTGAGAAAATGTGAAGAGAAGGCTGACAAAGGCGATGAAAATTGTGAAGAAGAGTCAGATTAAAAATACCAGAATGACTTTTGACATTTTACAGCTTTTCTACCGTAATCTTTGTGGTAAGACCACATGTACCACGATATAGTTTTTGAATGAGAAGGTGGCGAGGAATGATAAATGAGATAAGGATTTAAGGAAATACCAAGCCTTACATCTTCTTCCAGTATGATTTCTTTCGTTACTACATAGTCGGGACGAAGATCCAGCTCTCCTGCGATGCCTACCTTTCCAGTACCTCCCGTGACTGCCCCCATACCGCAACATGATGTACACGCAAGGCGTTGTCAAGTCTAGCATGTGTAACCTTGCTACATATGACATAATGAAGATTGTGTGCCCTTCTGGTCTCAGATCCAACACTTTGCTTTCCCGACTTTTGTTTTCCACGAGGATCTGTGCCTCTATATCTTATTTTACTTTCGCTAGCTTCACCACTTTCTTTACATATCTCTCTCTACAATCTTTCTGCGTGATATGCACTCATTGGTATTGCGCTATAAATTCGATGAGAGACCCTCCCACCCACCCTCCCAAATAACCCGGCAACTTGATATCCCGGAGTTCATTCAAGATCTCCTCTATAAGGATGCCATTGTCCGACGAAGAATTGATAGTCGTCGAGAAGACGACCAGGTTAATGGGCTTGCGAACAACGAGATGATGAGAGCTTGGTCACAACTAATGGGATGGGAGTCTTTCCCGAAGTATCATAGTATTCATGGTCAAACCATTTATCTGCTATATCAGTTTTTAACCCCAGGTCACGGAGCCTATTGACATATCTCATGGCTCTCATGTAAATATCTTTCCGGAGCAGTTAAAATGGTTGACTGAATTTTTTAATTGCTCTGTGTTTGCTCCCTAAAATAATCTAGGAAGCAAATAGGTTTTATGGCTCCTAAGATTTGAGTAGTCAGAAGCTTGTGCACTCTTTTCATCTGAGCCTTCTCAAACTCAGAAATGAAAGCCGCCGTTAAATCACACATGACTCCAACCCCCAATATCTCTTTAAATTACAAACCGACACTTAGGTAGGGAGCAGTGACACTTTGGGCATGAGCATTGTCTTCCGCTGACGCCTGATGTTGTGGTAGTCCATTAACATATCTACGAGGTCCATCCACTCGATCAGATCTTCGTGGTCGAAAAGCGAAAGGCGAAGAGGTGCAGTAGCAGACGATGCCATCAAACTTAGGTGTAAGGCGGAAGATGACGGACTGGTACTAATCCGAGAATCCAAATTTGCAGGAGTGGTTGTGACGGTCGGACCCACCCCTCAGGTAGTAGTGAGTGTTTGGGATGTTGAATCGAGAATGTATGTAATCATTATGTAGTCTTTATTCATATTATGCACAGTTTGGTTTTGTCGCTTATATTCGGAATATGTTTCAAATATATTATTTAACGGATAAAAAAGCCACTCTGGCCTATCATAGGTCATCATAGTATAATTATTTTTAGCAAAAAAGATACTGTAAGGTTATGAAGTAAGTTGTGTAGCCCTATTGTGAGTGGGTTTGATTACCAAGGTGATTTACAGGGGTTTGAAGTCAATGGAAGCAAGGGAAGCAATGCTTCCCATATTTAAGAAGAAAATAAAAATAAATTACACCCCAACAATTCATATGACAGCAGAATCAATTTTATTCTCACATTTATGCTTGCTTATACTCGTATACGCCATACAGTACCGTTCGCTTTCAATTGAATTGGCGTTAGACCCTGATGAGCCCGACTGCAATTAAAGGTATGCATCTTTTTCGTCGAGATTTCTACTCTCTTTTTTTCTCTCTTAATTTCAATAATAATTCTGCTTTTTTGGTGCTTTGGAATGAATAGTTTAAAAGATGTTTTGCTTTTCTTAGCAATAATATACAGTCATTAGAGTTTCATGATTTTTATCTAGATATTTCAAAGCCGTGTTAGAATTAAGAAAAAATAACCTATTTGTATACGGAAAAGGAAGCAAATTTAGCTTTGCAGTAATCAGCTTGCATCTGGCAACCTGCCGGGTTGCCATAATCTAGGAAAAAGCAACAAAATCTCTAAGACACATTGACGTAACTATTATTATGTTATGAAGTTCAAACAAATTTTTAGGTTATATTAAAATACTTGTTCTGAGAAAGAAAGCAGCTAAATAGAATAAAGTCTAGTATCGTTAAGCTCTTATATCTTAAGCATTTTGTTAATATTTCCAGATTGTGGCGGGCCTACCATAGTCAGTTCCCCCCTTCACTTCTTTGAGATCAGTCAGTAGCTCCGATGCAGTGTTTAGATAAGTGTGGCGTATTGTTTAGTCATTTCTTTTAAGTGATAACCCCCTTTGAAACAAAATGGATGCAAATGAAGTTGGGAGAAAATGCGATTACATTATTGAAAAAATATTAAAAAAGAAGTTCAGTGCAATGACTTATAATAAAAGAGAAACTATTATTAAAACAGGTAGGCCTACGCCAACACTAGATCTGTCATCCAAAACCTTGTTGCACTCGCAAATACAATGTAGGCCAATATGATAGAACATCTTGACTAGTTGGCTGTGCATACTTACAGAAGCTAATTTAAAATTTAAATAAAGTGTTAAAAAATAACATTTAATAAAATTAACATTTAAATAAAGTGAGTAGCTTACAATTTTATAGTTATTTTTATTTTTAATGAACAACATACATATTTACTTCATTAACATATTTATTTTTGTAAAACTTGAATTGCTTCCTCATCTTCTAAAGTCACCGCACGCCACTGGTTATTTGTAACCGAGTTTGGTACAACTGCTGGAGAGTCCGAAAGGTTTCTTGGTTCAGCTTTGGGGCTACCGGTTTGATTCTTCTGCGAGTGCCTTGTACCGGAGACACTGACTCCAAACCGTAGAATGTTCTCTTCTTTCTTGATTGTAGGTTGAGTAAATGTGATCTGGGATATCCTCAAATGTAAAGAAATCTTGGAGTTGGACTCAATATTCTTTATTCGGCGGGAACTTGGAAAGTCTTCAGATGTATCTCTTCATGGAATTGAGTCCTCATCTTGAGACACTTTCCAATTTCCCTTTTACGGCCCGCACAGACGGCTGTATATAACAGATTGAAAATGGAATTAATTTTTATACATTCGATATGAATTGAAATAATATTAAAATTATACACACTACTTACATTAATTTATTTTACAAAGTTTTACATTATTATTGAATTTTAAAATTGTTGTATAATTATACATAAGCAATTTAATAAGATTTATTAAGTTTGCTTTAACATATTTCTTAGATAAAATTGAGCTCAATTTAGAGAGCTTTAACACATTGAAATAGAAGTTCTTGGAGTTGAATTTATAGTAAATGGTTTTGTTTATAATTAGAGATATCTTAATCTAAAAAAACAAAAAAACAAAGACATTATATTAATTGTTTTTTCTATAAGATTAAAGTCATTTAATGGCGGTTGAAATATTTAATTAACGGAAATGGTGGCGTCTGGAGAGATATCTTCAATGCTTGCTAAATGCCACCATTTCTCTCATTTTTATGCTTAAATCACAACTTTCTATTTTCAATCATCGATTAAACGCGATTTATATTAATTATAGAGAAGAAATGGGGTTGAAATTGTTATCTACAGACTTTTCCATCGATTTTTGTAATTATACAACCAAAATTATTATATTCCTGTATTTCTTTCTTTTTAAATAGTTATAAGGTTGCTCGAATTAACAGATATAAAGCAAGGATTTAGTTAATCATAAAATAAAACAATTGATAATGAAAAGGACATAAATTTGAGAAAGTCTAACTAAGCTGTTTATTTTTTAACGTTAGGATATATTTAGATTATAATGTTGACGGTATTTACTATTATAAAATTACCTAATTACTTTGGGGGGCAGAGCTATGAAATTCAGAAAGAAGGCTCATATCATATGACTACTTTACGCGCTTACGCTCCGGTAAAGTCTTCTGGCAAAGAAAAGTGAAATTGGAGAAACGTGATTTTTTCCGTATTATCATTTTTCGGAATATATTCTGAAGAATACTCTCTACAAGCACAGAATAAGCTGTAGAAGAAGAAATATGTGTGCTCACAGGGTTTATTGGAGATTCTTCCTCTTCTTTGTGAGTGAGGTAGCCTTCCCGAAGGGGGCTGCTTTTCCTCTTACTATTGGACCTTTTTTTTAACCATCTTTTAACTTCTACTTATTTCTACCTAGCGCTAAATAACTTGGTCACCAGCAAAGTCTCAGAAGCAGTTGGTACTAGTATAGAGTGAACCCCTGCAGGAGACCCCGTTAGGGAGCTAGAAAAGGGGGTTTGATTGTTGGCCACGAGCCCGAACAATACTGCGGACTGCTAATAGAGCTAGGCTCAGCTAGGTAGAGTAACCAAGGAGAGTGCGATACTTGGAAGGTAGGTGTGGTAGAAATACGATATATAGGGGTCTCTCCCACCGGTGTAGCAAGATAACCTTTCCCTTGTAGAGTAATCTACTAGGAGCCCCACATTAGTGGGGTACACTAGTTAGAAAAAATGGACCACCTCAAGGAACTTAAAAGACTGTCTCTCCGACTTGTTCCGAACGGAAAGAAAAGGACACCGCAGCAAGTAGTACAAACAATTTTCTTGGACCTTCAATCCCATTAATTAAATGTATATAAACCCCTAATGGATTTACCGTGATATACCCCTTAGGAAAAGACAAAGCGTTGCCGGTCCATTTGATTGTTTAATCCGTCCATAGAAATAAGTGGTTCTTATTTCCGTATCTTTGATTGTTTCCTTCTCCCTTTGGTTTGTCTTTAAGAATCACCCACTCACGATGGACAAGACGGACCAAAACATATTACACATAAACAGCAACGAATGGAGAAACAAAAGACAGTTGTACGGAAAAAAATTCAGAAGATTAGACCCAGACATTATCTTAATATCAGCTCACGGAATCAACCTAGAAAATGATGAAATAAAAATATGGAACTATTACGTCATAGCGGGGGCATACGTCATAGCTGGGGCTACGTCATAGTCGTGTGCTTGTCCAACGGGGCAAGCACACAACGGAGCTGCTATAGCAATTAAGAAAGGCATCGATTTCAGGACTCGTGAAGATCTGGACGAATCTTACATCGCAATTGAAGTAAGAACGGAAAAAACGAACAAGATATCAACCACCTAGAAGGAATGATTTGCCAATTAACAACTTCATCAATATCTTCAATAACAGAAACCCAGTACTATTCATGGGTGACTTCAACGTTCACTGTCAAGCAAGTGGATACAAAACTGATAACACAATAAGAAGACACCTTGAAGCACTGCTCGTAAGAGGTATCTGCCAACGAGTAGGCCTCGAGTACCCAACCTTTGTGACTAGGACCACATCCACAAAGCCGGATATCTGCCTAGGCAATAATCATCTCCCTAATAACTATTATATGAGACCGAAAGATATACCCTTTACAGACCATATAGCAACTCTTCTCACCATTAATCAACGACCGATGTAAATCCCACGAAATGTAAGAAAAGCTTTTCACAGAGCAGACTGGGAAAGATACAAGAGAGAGAGAACTAAATTCATACGAACCAGAACTATTAGAAGGAGCAACATTAGATGCTGACTTAGAAAATATAAGGAGCTCGATGGAAGCAGCAGACAAAATAGTCATCCCAAAAAACCGCTACACGACAGTCAAAACATTCACATGGACACTCGAAATGGTACAGAAGCTCAGACGAGTAAAAGAAATCTCAGAAAAATAAAAAGGAACGGACCAACGAGGGAGCTACACACCAAAATGTGAAGGATAAAGAAAGAACTAAATTCGGAGATATTAGAAGAACAAAAGGAATACTGGAATGAAACAATCCAGAAAATTGACAATGATGCACCCGTACAGTAATTTTGGAAGAAGGTAAACCAAATGAAAGACAAAACAGGAGCAAGGAAAATGGCAATAAAAGACAACCAAGGAAACAACATAGAAGACAAGGAGACGATAGGACGGATATTCAAGGAACACTGCAAGAGGACATTTAACATAAGCGAAGAAGACAACGAAGAATTCGACATCGAATTTGAACGCACAATCATTGAAGCACTGAACGAGGAAGCAAATAAAACACACCCTCACCCATATGTAGATGCAAAGAGAGACACCTACGACGGTACCGCCGCAAAAATCACCGTGCAAGAATCAAAACCACAATTTCACAATTAAAACAGAAGTTTACTAGGAAGATCAGAACTCACCAACAAGCACTACGAAGAAGCGCCCGATAAAATACTGCGGGGAATTATAACTGTATTAAACGTTTGCCTTAACACCAGCTACTCACCGAATGAACTCAAGGTCGCAAAGATGATCTTTATCCACAAAGCGGGAAACCACCAACAGGAGTAGGAAATTAAAGGCTAATTTCACTATTTGATTTCATCGGGAAGGTGTTTGAGGAAATAATAAACCATCGGCTAATGAGCACCTGGAGGAAATCAATCTCCTGAACAAATTTCCATTTGGATTTAGAAAGAAAAGGAGCGCGGAAATGGCCATCACGGTTATTACCGAAAAAATAGCCAAAGCAAAAAAGGAAAAAGCTAGCGTTGACATCGTCTGCGGGGGAATGTAATGAACAACTAAATGGAAAGACTAATCTGCAACTACGTAACGGAATGACAAGCATTCATCGAGGGGGGAACTATCGAGGAAAAGAATTCAAGATGGAGGCTGGCCTACCGCAGGAAAGGTTCAAACAATAACGGTTTGAACGCCTCATAACAAAACCAAACCACAATATAACAAATCACAAAACAACAAATAAGGATAAGCCTGAAACTCAGGCAATTACTAATTTAAGTTAGCGAATTTCAAAACTAAGACATTACTAAAACGAAGGAGATTAGCATGACTTCTATGCACTCTAGCATTCAATTGCAGCCATATTACTTCTCTCTACTTCTTCTTACAATTTTATTCTTTCTTTCACATCCAAAGGGCTAAACACTGCATACGTGGGACATGGGCACTATAGAATGAATAAATAGTAAGAGCATATATTACACGCCGTGGTTCGGAGCCCACGTTAATCTGTAGGTCCACTGACCAACTAGATCAATTTTCAAGTCTACTACGCTATTTCAACCTTTACTATTTCTATTTTCTACTCTTCCTCTCCCTCTAAATCTCCTGGTCTCCTTCTCGCTCTTCCAGTAGCACCGCCCGGGCTCTGGAAAGGCGAAGAAGAGGCCTGGGTGGCCGGTTCTGCTTCCCTCCCCCTCCAGTCATCTCAGGATGACCGGAGTGGGATGGGAGGGGGCTGGCAATCTTTCTCTATATATCCTCCCAGACCTTTCCCCTTCAAAAAGAAAGAAGAAATTCTGAAAGATGATGGTTCATACTTTCAGAAACTTGCATGAGTTTCTCATTTCTTGAAGTGATCCAGCTGTATCTTTTTGTAGTTTGTACTAATTAACCTTAGCATTGCATTGCTTGCACAGATCCAAAGAATTCTGGTTATTTAACCACTTCCCTTTCGTACATTTCCAAAAAAAGTGGTAATAATACTATACGGGAAAAATATATATATATATATATATATATATATATATATATATATATATATATATATATATATATATATATATATATATATATATATATCACGGCACTCAGCATTTCGCACGCAAACGGATTTTTAGGCACTAAATTTGATTTACAGGAATTAATATTTATAATATTTAGAAATACTGGTATGAAGGATATTTCGCAAATGTAACCCATCAACCGCCGTAACGAGTAGAAACGTCTGATTTTCTTTATTCCTTTGATGTGTGGGATGGAATCTACGTTAAAGTAATCATTGTCATCACTCTCTAGTAATTCTCCTTTATTCTGTTCCGGAGTATCTAAAATTTTTGGTATATTCACAATTGTAATTTTACTGGTTTTAGTCTGTCTATTGATGCCATATATTGATTTTCATTAAGAAATTGTAATTTTATAATTTATACACTTTGTCGTTAGTCCCACAATAGGAAACGGGCCTGCATAAGGCATTCTCAAAGATTTTCTAACGCATCTCGTAATTCCTTGGGTACGAACGATTTCGGTACTGAGTTTAGATGCCCTTCAGAGATTTTTGTGAAATCAATTTGTGACATGGATTAAGCTAATTCATTTCTTTGATGGATCTGGCTGTAGCTTTAGACGCTCGTTATTATTTTTGTAGTTTGTATTAATTAACCATAGTATTGTAATGCTTGCACAGATTCCATCAACTTAGGAAAAACAATAAAAACATCTGGTTATTTAACCCTTTTCATTTCGAACTTTTCCCAAAAGGAGAGGTAATAATGGTATACGGGAACAGTACTCTTTTTATAGCACTTATCTTTACGGATTCCCTTCTTCAAATGTTATTTTTGGTTCAACATGTGAGCCCATTATAAGATTTCATAAAACTTCAAAGTCCTCATTTTTTAGGTGTTATTTAGCGTCGTATTCCATCTTACGATGTGATCCTACAAGGTTAGTAAAATGGATGACGTTGAAGATGTATTGCAGGAAGATATGAATAATTATACATCTTTTCGCTATTCAAATGGATTATTCTATGCGATCGATCGTTTTATATAAACGGACAAAAAAAGGTGTTTCAAAATTGCTAAATGAAACTAATATAAATGAATTAAAAGGGATGACTTTTTAACTGGGCACCATTTGTGGAAACATAGGTTAGCCTAGAGAATATAGCAAACAAATATGAGAATAGATGTGCAATAAAATATTCTTTGAAATTATTGAAATTTAACTTATTACGGGAAACCTAGGTACCAATTTTATACAGGGTATATTTGAGTCTAGAAACTAAACCCTATTATTAAAATTAAGTTAAAAACAAGGAGGCAATTCCAAAATCAAGATAACAACAAAAAAAGGTGTTTCAAAATTGCTAAATGAAACTAATATAAATGAATTAAAAGGGATGACTTTTTAACTGGACACCATTTGTGGGAACATAGGTTAGCCTAGAGAATATAGCAAACAAAACAAATATGAGAATAGATGTGCAATAAAATACGCTTTGAAATTATTGAAATTTAACTTATTACGGGAAACCTAGGTACCAATTTTATACAGGGTATATTTGAGTCTAGAAACTAAACACTATTATTAAAATTAAGTTAAGAACAAGGAGGCAATTCCAAAATCAAGATAGCAACAAATAAATTTATTGAACAATCGATGTGTTGATCTGTAGCATAAACAAAAAGAGGTCAATAACCTAGAAATATGAAATTATTCGAGACTCTGAGAAGATATTTAAATTTCACTCAATGTAATATCCAGAATCTAAACCTAACTATATAACAATGTGATATTTTAAGTGCGGATTAAACATCGACGCATAATACAAGATGACAATTATAAAGAGGGACAAATGTGTAAATGAACGAAGGAACTAAAAATATGAATAAACGAAGGTAAATATTGGAATAATAATTTACCAATGTAATTAAGTGATTAATTTAAAGATCAAGTTTCTGAATTAAATTTCCCAACAATCGGAGCTTTAAGAAGCTTTTGGACGAAAATGCAAAATTAGGAAAATCGGATGAATGTGAAACTATGGTGCCGTGCAAGGCAAAGTAGGATTGACAATGGAGCCTCACAGATGGGTATCACATAAATCCTATGAAGGCTTGTAATGGGTGCGCACATAATTATGCGCATGGAAGTAATCCAAAATATATTACAGTTTGTCACTAAAAAAAGAATACGTATAACGTTTTTGTTAGATAAATAATCTGATCATGTAAACAATGATATATACGATTCTATAAAGGAGTGACAGACAGAACGAATTTCCATACGCACCCGGCTCACACAAATACACACTCACACGTGTATACACTTAAACACCTCCCGCGACAACCGACGATCTAGGGAACAACAAATATGTACCAACAAACGTCTCAATGGTCTGGAAAACACTACAGCTGTACCAACAACTTTAAAACAGGTATAGTCATTGACACAGAGCTGAAAACAAGAAAGATACCGGCTTTGTTTGCTGTCAGGAGATTGCGGAAGGCAAGATGGATGCTATCAATCTGACATAAAAATTCGCTCTATCGCCGTATATAAACAAATAAACATCCATTAGATTAAGTTCCGCCCAAAAGGGTGTCATTAGTCAGCAGCAGTCCACGTCCACGGGTTTTCAATAATATACATATAGCTGGGTAGAGTAAAGATTTATTAATTAAGACAGACTCTTTCACTCATTCATTCAGTCAGTCAGTAAGAGAGTCAGGAGCCCAAGCAAGTTGGTGGGGCTAGACGGTGCTGTAGTCAGAAATGCTAATAAAAAATAGGCTTATACGTTAGTAGGCCTGCCACAAATTCCATCAAATTCTTTTTGCCTAAGCCTACGGAGTCCTCCACTCAATAAAGAGTTTTAAATCCACCTTCTGTGAGTACTTTTCCTAAGAAGAATCCCATCGATCCTCTTACCAACCTACTTCACTAAAACCAAGCAAGAGGAGTATTTGCCCTACAATTGGAGTCAGTCCAAGGTCAACGCCCGTTATCCGAATACCCTAATCATGTTGTGTCAAGGTTAAGCAACATTAGGAGAGGTTAGTAGCTGGATGGGTAAGAACCGTTCTAACCACCTTAGCCCGTCACCTATAATTTGGTAATCAGTTAATAAGCCATAATTAAATAACCTGCACACGTGCCTTAAACTAGTGACTTACCACCTGCTATAACTGGTAACCGCTGGACCTGCCCGTAACAAATACCTTGACCCCATAAAACTACCGAAATTCCTGTTCATGAGAGGCTATTTTTAGTTGTATGGAAGAAGTAATGATGCTAAACCTAAGGTAAATGCATAATTGCTGGACACTGACCTATTATTAGAAAACATTCATTTACTAAATTAAAGCGTTAACTTATATTTGGGAAAAATAATGGAGCACAGTAAAGACACTTCTTAATTAAACGAAAAGAAAAATGCAATGAGATAGTACTCATCAACGCATTTTTTTTTTCTCTCTCTCTTGAAAAGTGGCCGTTTAGGGAGGACGTAAGGCAATTGAGCGGGGATGTGACCGCTCGACAGCTAGTCCAAAAGTACCCTCATTGAATGGACCGTAAGGTCTTCTAGGGTACTTATTTTCCTTATTACTCCTTGTTATTCCTCTCTCTCTCTCTCTCTCTCTCTCTCTCTCTCTCTCTCTCTCTCTCTCTCTCTCTCTCATCTTGGATTCAACGACGAAAAAGTTAAGACAACCGTAAACCGTCAGTAAGTGTTTTCTTCTGTATTTTAACTTATTATTTTAAATTAGTTCTTCAAAAATATACACTAATTTACATATCACATAATTCTTAGATAGATCTAAATTATTTTTCCGTGCCTGATTTTAAACAAGTAGTTTTACACCGAATAGGCTAAATTGATCGCGCCATATTGTTTGACCAAGTCAAATCTCGAACTAAAAAATGACAGGTGCCGAGAAGTTAAAAGCCTTCTGCTTTTTAAGTGTAAGCCAGTTAAGTGGTGCACAGATTTTTCCGAGCAAAGCTACCATAGAATTACAGCGTCGAGTGTTTGTTTATTCTGTAAACTTGCTGAACGACATGATAAAGAAAAAAATGAACTTATAAACATGATCGCTACCCTCGAAAATAGAATTAACTCTTTAGAACTGAAAGAATGCGATTGTAAAACCAATGAGAACAGAGTAATAAATATTGATAGCAAGGTAGTCAGATGAGAACAATCTGTTGCATTATTAGATAATAAAGTGAATCAGAAAGACAAAAATGGAAACGATTTTTTGCCTGTCAGAAATAAACATGCATCTAAACCTAACCTCACTGAACCGCCTAAAATAGAGACTCATAACAGATTTCTAGCTTTGTCTGAAGCAGAAGTGACACATACTTAATTGGAGACTCTATAATAAGAAATCAAATGGATCATTTTGGTGAAAAAAAATATTAGAAAGAGGAAATTCAGATGTTACCCCGGTGCAGGAATCAAGAAAGTAACCGAAGAAATCGGCAATTTAAACCTAGAATAAAAAATCCCCTGTAATTGCTCATGTTGGAACAAATGATGTTTTATGTGGTAAAAACTTGTCTGGAACAAAACAATTGCTCAATGACTATACCGAAATGGTTGCAAAAATCAAATCAAAAACAGATCGTGGATTAATTGTTGGCATATTGCCAAGACTAAAGGAGAAAAGTGAAACAATGAGTAGGGCAATTGGCATAAATGAACGCCTGCGAAGGATATGTGAACGGGAGAATGTTGATTTCGTCGACTTTTGGATGAGCTTCATTAACAACAAAGAATATTTCGCTCATGACGGAATCCATCTTAGTACTAGAGGTAAAAAAAAAATGGAGATTTAATTAATTTGAGTCTATATAATATTCTCGAAAAGAAGCGCTCAGATAATACTTCTTCACTAAGGAATTCGGGAAACGATTCAACCACAGAAGCACGAGTAAACAGGTAGAATATTTAAAAGCTGTCTTGTTTAACGCCACGTCTATTAGTAATAAATTACGAGAGCTTACAGCGTCTGCAGCACTAGAAACATATGATATAATAAGTATTACAGAGAGCTGGATTCATTGTCATTCGCGAGATTTCATTGGTGAATTTCAATTAGAAGGTTATAAAATGTTCCATAAAGACAGAGTAGAAACGGAAGGGGGAGGCGTGATTTTATATTTAAAAAATAATCTCTATCCAACAGACTGTAATATATGCTCCGAATTCGAACTCATAGGAGTCAAACTAAATCTTAAAAGAAGTCTTTATGTATATTTAGCTTACAGAAGCTCCCATCAAACAATAGACGTAGATCAAAGATTCTACGACTGCTTAACAAATGATGCACATAGAGAACAAAAATCCCAAAGATATTCGGTTTTATTAAAAGACAATTTAGCTACAAAAATGAAACAATAATCTTGAATACGTTTGATACCTTAGTAAGACCACAGCTAGAGTACTGTGTGCAAGTTTGGTCACCATATTTAAAAAAAGACATTGAAAGATTGGAGAGGGTCCAAGCCAGAGCGACAAAATTAATTCCGAATTTAAAACACTACAATTACAAAAAGCAACTGGAAATGTTAAATCTATTCAGTCTAGAAACCAGACGCATCAGAGGTCAATTAATTGAGGTGTACAAAATTTTGAAAGGGTTAGATAATGTCGACTACTCTATTTAGCTCCAACTAAACAATAACCATACGCGTAGCAATAGTATGAAGCTTGTTCCAAAACAATTTAAAACAACCCTTTGCGGAAACTTTTTTTCATATAAAATAGTTAAAGTGTGGAATCGACTGACGGAAGAAATAGTGCCCAGCGAAACTGTAGAAACATTAGAAAAAAGATTAGACAAAGTTATCAGAAACTTAAAGAATTGAAGAGGAAAATCAATGATGCTAATGAAATAAAAAATAACATAGAAAAAAAGCAACACAAAATAGAACCGCAATGTGCATTTAAATACTAATTAGATAGGTTTCAGCTTTACTATAAAATTTCCTGACTGTGTTGATTCCCCCCCCCCCCCACAAGCACAATCAGGTATCTTTTCCTTTTTTCATTGCCTGAAGATTCAGGTGGGAGAGGTGGGAGGGGAGAGACTTTATCTGTTCTATGCTTACCTCCGAGTTTTTAGAAAGAACATGTGTTATATAACGACACATGGAGTAGCTTCCATAATAAACCTTGGCTAACAAACAGAGATGGTATTCATTTGTCAAAAGCAGGAGTACAGTTAATGAGTAAATTACTAAATAACGCTGTATATAATATACATAAATGATGCCAGAGTCAAACAAATCACCCTCCCACACCTGCCACAGAACGGGTTTCCCCTGCCTCACCTGACCAAAGGCACAGGGTAGGGACCCCCTCAACCCTAGCTAACCCAACCCAGATGTCCAATACGCCCTCCCAAGCCACACCTCCAAACCCATTTAATTTCCATGTAACTCCTCGCCCTACCGACAACCCATTTAATTTCCATGTCACTCCTCGCCCTGTTGCAAATCCCTTTAATCCTCGTGGCTACGCTCAAGCAGCTGCCTCCCCTCTCCGATCCCCCCAGCCCTGACCCCCACCCCTACCCACAGACAGGGAAACTAATAAATAGTCTCACCTCCTCACCTTCAAAAGAAATCAGTAAAATAAAAATAATAACTTTTAATGCACGTAGCCTTAGAAAACATATTACAGAACTTAAATGTCTAATAGCAACGGAAGAGGTTGACATCATAGCCATAACTGAGGCCCATCTACAAATTGGCATAAAAGACTTATTATGTGAATACATGCTAGAAGGCTATAGATTATTTTACAAAAACAGGGCCAATGGAAGGCTTGGAGGAGGAGTGAGACTATATATAAGAACATAATTAAAAGTAACTGAGGTAGAACTTACAAATAATGAAGTGGAACTGATCTGTGTTAAACTACATTTACGAGATTTTAAAATAAACATAAGCACTGTTTACCGTCGCCCAAATACTACCGTTAATGAGGACCTGGAAATATATAGAATCTTACAAGAAACATTACACGAGGAACAAACGCTATTACTGGGAGATTTTAATTTACCTAATATCTGCTGGGACTTGAATATAGGGACTAGCCAACAAGAAAAATTAATGACAAATTTCATCGATACTAATTATTTACACCAATGCGTAAGGGAGCCAACCAGAGGAAATAATATACTAGACCTAGTTATTGCATCCCAGGAAAATTTAATATCAACTCTGGCCGTAGCGGAACATATAGGTACATGTGACCATAAACTAATCCGCTTTGATCTAAATGCCAGGTATTCAACTACCAATAACTATTCAAAAGTACCAGACTACAGTAAAGCTAACTTAGAGGGCCTCAGAGAAGCCCTGGGAAATATTCACGAGCAGCTGATAGAAATAGAAGATGTAAATAAACTTTGGAATAAATTTAAAGAACTATTTTTTATAGCCCAAGAAAACCATGTTCATCTTAAGACAAGGAATAGTAACGCGAATAGAGGCAAGCCGCCGTGGTTTAATAATGACATTAAACGAGCAATTAGAGATAGAAACCGTCTCCACACATTATTAAAACACAATAGAAGCTATCAAGTTAACCAACAATATAACACTAGCAGAAGAAAGGTTAAAACACTCATAAGATTAACGAAACGTCAATACGAAATCGAGATAGCGAAAGCAAGCACCACTAATCCCAAACACTTCTATACTTATATCAATAGAAATTGGCAAATGAGGAGCGGGATTGGCCCCTTGAAAAACCTTAGGATATACTAATAACGATAACAACGAGTCTATACAGGTTAGACACCCATCACTAAGGAGCCTGGAAGTAAATCTGCAACTAGTAATTGATAAATTAAAGAAAATGAACTCGTACAAGACTCCTGGTCCTGATAAATTTTACCCGAAAATCTTAAAACATGTCCATAATGAGTTAGCAGAGTCACTTGCTCTCATTTTTAACAAATCTCTCGAGCATGGGGTCTTCCCTGATGATTGGAGGGAAGCTAACGTAACACCTATCTTTAAGAAGGGATGTAAAAACCAGGCCAGTAATTACAGATCCATTAGCTTAAACTCAATAGTTGGAAAGTTGCTCGAAACGATCATTAGAGACAAGCTAGTAGAGTTCCTCGAAAACAATAACCTTATACGAGATAGCCAGCATGGTTTTAGGTCTAAGAGATCGTGCTTAACAAACCTAATTGACTTTTACCATAACATTTTCAACCTATATAACGATACTAAATCATTAGATATAATTTACCTAGATTTCAAAAAGGCATTTGAAAAAATTCCCCATCAGAAACTCATGAACAAAGTGCGTACGCTAGGAATTAACGGTAATATATACGGATGGATTAGTAGCTGGTTAAAAAACAGGAAGCAGAGAGTGATAATAAATGGCGTGGAATCGGACTGGGTATCTGTTACCAGCGGTGTTCCCCAGGGATCAGTCCTGGGGCCTATTTTATTTACTATATACATCAATGACATAGACGTTGGAATAAATAATATCATATCTAAATTTGCAGATGACACGAAAATAGGTAACTCAGTATTATGCGAAGAGGACAGGGCTAGCCTGCAAGCTGATATAAATAAAATTACCGAATGGTCTGAGAAATGGCAAATGCCATTTAATATCGACAAATGCCAAATCCTTCAGTGCGGAACAAAAAACAAAAAATACAACTATACAATGCAAGGCGGCTTAATAAACACAACCCCGCAGGTTAAAGATTTAGGAGTAATAATAACAGAAAACTTAAAAACATCAAACCAATGCGCAGCTGCTGCAAAGAAAGCTAACACAGCACTAGGATTTATAAAAAGAAACTTTACTTATAAAAGCGAGGAGATAATTATGCCACTATATAAAAGTATTGTCAGGCCCCATCTCGAATACGCTGTACAGTTCTGGGCCCCTTACTTAATAAAAGACAGATAAATTAGAAGCTGTACAACACAGAGCGACAAAACTTATCCCGTCAGTACGTAACAAACCTTACCACGAGAGGCTAAAAAAACCCAATCTATTTTCCGTCAGAAAACGAAGACTAAGGGGGCAGCTTATACAGTGCTTCAAAATACTTAAAGGATTTAACAACGTTAATGCCAATAACTTGTTCACACTGACAGGGGAGTGTCCCACCCGTGGACATGATTCAAAACTTCAGGGTTAAAGAGCCACTATGGATGTAATAAAAAACTTCTTCACTTACTCGATTATTAATGATTGGAATAATTTGCCAAACGAGCTATTGGACAGCAGCACTATAGATTCATTTAAAATGAGATTAGACAAACACTTAACAAATATTGGAATTGTTTAGCATAAGCTACAAAATAAAATAATATTACAAAAAATATAACTCTTTCAAGTGTATGTAAGTAGTTTTCATATTCATTTCATTTAATTACCATTCAATGCAAATTTCCTTCAGGTACTGTCTTCTTACACCTGCAAGGTACTTTTGCCAAATTATTTCATGTACGGCTTTTGCCGGAGGGAGTGAAGGGTGGGGAGAGCCTAAAACTGTTCTATCCTTTACTTCTACTATTCTATGTGTAAGTGGCAGTAGATTTAAGGCCAGATCACCTTAGTCTGGGCCGTAAGGCCTGTGTGATCTGTGTATCTATGTAACTCTATGTAACTCTGTCTCTCTACATTTCCACTTCCAGTGGAAATGATAGCAAGTTGGATAGAGAACTAGCTAAGCCCAAGACGGCAACGGGTAGTGTTGAATGGATAGGCTCCTGAGTGGGTGCTCGTCAATAGCGGTGTTCCTCAAGGTTCTGTCCTGGGACACTACTATTCATAATCTACCTCAACGACATGGACGGTGACATAGTTGTGGAGATTTCTAACTTTGCCGATGATACCAAGCTTGGTATGAACGTCGCAAAGGAAGGAAATACTGCCCGCCTTCAAGATGATCTTCGGAAAATTGGGGAGTGGTCGGACACGTGGCAAATGCCATTTAACGTGAACAAATGCAAAGTGATGCATATTGGCCACATAAACCCCCAATCTCAGTATATCCTTAATGGCACTGCTCTTGAATCGAGTGACACTGAGAAGGACTTGGGTGTAACAATCACTAGTGACCTGAAGTTCTCGAAACAGTGCATTGAGGCGGAGAAAAAGGCTCAAAGGATGCTAGGCTACATAAAGCGCCAGTTTAGATATCGGAACAAGGAGATAGTACTGTGTTTGTACAACTCACTTGTCCGACCGCACCTGGAGTATGCTGTACAATTTTGGAGTCCTTCGTTTCGAAAGGATATTGCGAGATTGGAACGTGTGCAAGCCAGGGCAACCAAACTGATTCCCTCCATCAGACACAAAAGTTACGATGATATATTAAGGAAATTAGATTTGTTCTCTTTGGAGACCCGAAGACTGCATGGTCAACTATCGATGTGTTTAAAATACTTCGAGGCTTCGATAATGTAGATACACGGATATTTTTCAACTTAGTAAAGGCAGAACGAGAAACCACGGCTACCACAGCATCTGTGATAGCTCTGTATGCACTTCTAGTGGAAGTTGTCAACAGCAATTCTGTTGATCAGTTCAATCAAGACTGGACAAAGTCTTGAAAAGTGGCCGTTTGGGCACTTAAGTCGTTGTGCAGAACTGTGCCTGCTACAACTGTTAGCCCAAAAGTACTCTCTTTGAATGGACCGTAAGGTCTCCTAAGGTACTTTTTTTCCTTATAGCTCCTTGTAGTGCTCTCTCGCTCTCTCTCTTTCTCTCAAGAGTAGAGGGAGAGGTGACGCCCCCTTGTCGCGGGAAGAGAGCTTGTGTGTACTTTTGACCATTTTGAGCTATGTCGGTGGGGGTACCTCTCTTCTGGGTATCCCTGCTAGAACTTCCCTAGTCGATTTGGTCGGAAATAAGGTTCCAGACTAAGTGCGTCCTTCCTTTCTTTTTTCTATTCTACCATTCTCCTTTATCACTATTATCCTCTCTCTTCCACTTATTATACAAAAAGAAAAAACAACAAACAAAATCCCCCTACTCCTATCATGTTACTCTTACCCTTTTTTTCCTCTATCTATATATAAGGACCTGGCAGGTACCTCATGCGTCAGAAGAGAGGCTTTGGAACCTCTATAAACAACGCCAATCGACGCTCACTGGTTGCGAGAGACTAGGAGTAGAGGTGTCCTAGGCGTTGGGGCACGATGAATGGGATGAGGGTAGTGCCCCGTTAACCCCTTCCTTGGCGCGTAATTATTGACCATTCCCAGTGACCGTTGACGGGTGTCTCTGGTAGCATCGGTCCGAGGTGACGACCCTTTGTTCCCAGGTTGGTCGCCAGGCCAATAAAAAACCTTGGGTCGAGTCTCTTGGTGTGGTGGGATATCTATTGAACGCTACTCCGAGATCCTGGCCGTCGTGAAGAAAACTAAAAGGAATTTAATACGGGGCGTGCTCCGTTATTCACCTGGTAAGAAATCGATGGCCCCTTCGGGGACAGTGAGTGCTGCTTGGTTGGGTGCCATGGCACGCCGAGGCTTGACGACTTGGTCGGACGAACAGTAGCACATGGAGCATGCCTTCTAAAAGATCCGAAACGTCTCCGATGGATAGGCGTGAGTGACTCACGCGGGGCGAACTCACCACCCCGCTTCTTTTTTTATTGAGTAGTCACAAAGTATTCACAGATATAAAGTGTTCAGCATGACTGGTTTGAAAGGACCGGCTGCTCTTAAATACACATGTTCAGTGTGCAAAAATAACAAGTTATGCGTGTACTTCTCGGAGCGGAGGGGTGTTACGCCAAATGCCACCCGGCAAGTATCTGCACTGACTGTGTCCTTAAAGGAGAAGTGCAAGATCTCAAGGATATATATAGAGCATCTGAGGAAAAATCCAAAGAACTGGAGAGGGAGCTGCAGAACATAGAGTCTGAACATGCGCGTCAGCTTCGCCGTCTCGATGACAGGATCGTCGAGTTGTCCTCAACACTAGAGGTCCAGTCGGCTACCGATGTATCTCCTCCCGACGTGGGTGGATCCGCCAACGAGACCCTCTCCCAAGAAGCGAGCACTGCATCATCGGCAGTGCCACTCCAGCCATCCAACGACCCAGAACTGGAGTCAGCTGCTGCGGGACTGGCTCAACAAGCCAAAAATAAGAAGAGAAAGAGGAAGAAAGGAAAGGAAAAGATAGAGAAGGTAGAAACAGAAGAAGAGAAAGCAGAAACAGAAGTTAAACCAGAACAAGATAGGAAAAGAAAGAAGAAGAACAAGAGGAAACAGAGAAGTCACTTCCGAAAGGGAAAGAATCTGTCCTCTGCAGCCAAATGTGCGAGGGTCGTCCTTATCGGTGATTCTCAATAAAGGGATCTGCAACCCATGATAGCGACCCGCTTTCGCACCAGTGTGGGGATAAGCTGCCTCCCAGGACGTGGGAACCACGAGATAAGAGTAGAGGCTGAGAAATCTCAGATTATTGAGAGTTCCATCGTTACCCTGGTGGTAAGTGGCAACGACCTCTAGCTCAGAGGAGGTATGGTAGGCCCTACAGGCGAGATCCTTCAGACGGTCATGGGGGCTGTGGATGACCGTGGGTTGAAAAACAGCAGACATGTCGTGGTCTGGATGCTCCCTAGGAGAGGTCTGAGCCGGATCGCTCACTCGAGGAACGTCGCATTGAACCGACGATTAGCAGATTTATGTACGGCGGAAGGGGTGTTTTTGCTCGACCCCTACCGCATCTTTTATGGTAGAAACGATCTCTACCAAAGGGATGGGGTGCACCTTTCCTTTAAAGGAAAGGATGTACTCTCAAACCTGATACAAGATGTCGTTGAGCGGACTCAAATGACGTTCCAGCCCAGTGAGGATGGACTCCCTGAAAGTTCTGTTTAATGCGAGGTCAATCAGAAACAAGTTTCTTGAAATTTGTGGACTCGTAGAGACGGAAGAACCTGAAATGGTGGGCATAACAGAGTCGTGGGTAAAAACCTCAAACCGAGAATTGGAAGGTGAATTTACGATTTCAGGTTACCATCTCTTCGAAAAAGATAGGCCAGGCAGAGAGGGTGGCGGTGTGATGTATGTCAAGGATAGGCTCAAATCGACGAACTGCAACATTGTATCCGTCCACGAGCTACTAGGTGTTGACCTAGCCATATGTCCTGCCAAATACAGGACCCTGCTGCTTTACAGACCCCCTACCCAACTAGTTGAAAAGGACAAGGATTTGTACCGGCTGCTGGGTGAACTTGTACAAGACAAAGTGTGTATCGCCATGGGTGATTTCAACAACCAAGTTGACTGGAAAACGAGAGGAACCTGTGGCGCGAACGCACTACTCCTGGAGTTCGGAACAACGAGTTCCTGACTAAATGGGTGAGAGAGCCGACGAGAGGCAATAATAATCTCGACTTGGTTTTCAACTCTGAGTGTGACATCGTTGAGGATCTCTCGGTAGGCGAAGAGCCCGGTGGCAGTGATCACCGATTAATCAGATTTATAGTCAAGATCCCCAAGGTAGAGTCTGCGTCTAGTAAATCGAGGAAACTTGATTCGAGAAGAGCAGACTTTGCAGGTCTTCGTGCTGGATTAACTAATTCGAGGCTAGAAGTGTGCGAGGATGTTGAAGATTCTCGGAATAATTTCCAAACTACGTTCATGAGTCTTTAATCACGATTCATCCCTTTAAAAAGCCTTCGTCGGTCTTCCGTTCACCTAAAGTGGTTTAATCGAGAAATCGGTCAACTGCTGAGGGAGAAGAGAACGGTGTACCGCCAGTCAAAGATTTCTGGAGACTTCGAAAAGTACGGTAGGCTAGCTAAGAGGGTGAAGTCGAGCGTAAGGGCGGCAAAGCATGCTGAGGAATTTCGAGTGACGAGACTCTGCAAGGAGAATCCCAAGGAGTTCTTTGATATGTAAATAGCCGTAAACCAATCTATCGCACGATAGGCCCTTTAATGAATGAGGAGGGGGCATTAAAACACTCAGATGCAGAAAATGCTAACCTTCTCAACGACTACTTTCCTTCAGTGTTTACTGAAGAATGTCCTACTGCCCTTTTTAGACTTACTTACATAGCCTTTAAATTGAAGACTAACGTTTACACCCCCGAGGAATTCGAACGTTTCCACTTGTTCCAAGTTTGGTAGGTCAATCGATAAGAAATAAAGCCTATTATAGCCGTCTTCCCTTGAAGTCCTTTTCGTTTCCCACGATTACCGAGGCACCTTCGGTAACCCAGCCTAAAAAGCGAATTCTCCTGAACAACTTAATGACTCAGAACCTAATTTGGTTAGAAGAAAAAGGTAGGCCTTCTGCCTACGACCAGTCGATACTCCTCACGTTACTATCTGCTAGACGCCATCACTCACTCGCCGCCACAATTAACGGGTGTCTTCGAGGAGCGCAAAAGCATGAAGGACGCCTTACCTTCCTTTCCAAATACTTCGTACCTAACACTCCCACAAACCGGGATAATCAACATATAAACTGGTAATCACGCATCTATATACCGGTAACTAGTGGACCTATAGCAGTATTGGAAAAACGGCTAAAAGGCGATCGGTTTATCGTGTGATAATTGGTTTATGTAATAGGCAGGCTACTGGTACCAAGTTGCAGGATTCAATGGGACCAGCTAGAAACTCCATAAAATAGATGCGTGGTAGTGTAATTAAATTCTAACGCGCGAGAAATACAAAAAGGGCAAACGCGAGAAAAGGTCAAGATACCTAAGTCAATAAGAGGAAACGAATAAAAAAACAGTTCACGTCTCTGGATAAAATTATCAGAGGGCGGAAGTCTACGGAACACCTAAGTAAACACAGAGTCCAACCAAAGGAAATTATATCACAATTCTGTAAGATTGGGTCATAGAACAGCTAGATTAGCTGGAGGATGTAAGCAAATTGTGATAGACAGCCGTGCAAAACTCCGCCCTTAGGGGATGAACTAATGAGCCCCGACGACAGATTTGTCCCGGAGTTGAACCTAGGCCACGCCCCTTTGGAAATGAAACTATATATATGCGAGCAATGAGATAAATAGAGAGTTAAGAATTAAGCATTATAATTGCCATTAAGTATTGACATACCCGTATTAACGTTTTCGGAACCAAGTCTTGTCGCTCCAGAATTTAATACTGCGCGTTGAGTATATATACACTGCTAGTCGCTCACGAAGCAACTTCGTGGCGTGCCGCTTGCCCCGTTACAGGCTAATATTAGAATAAAATATATATTTTTGCAACCTCATTCCTTTCCTCGATTACCCTAAACCTTCGGTAAGCCCAGTCAGAAAAGAACATTGGGAAGGATTCATCTTTGGCATCAGATAGATAATTCACCTTCACCATATACTGGTCACCCCTATAAACTGGTGTCGCTATAAACTTTCATCCCTACAATCGTTGCGGAATGTAGCTGTATGTAAACATACACATAAAGTTCCGCCTACTATTGTGTTTTCAATTGCGAGGTGGTTATATATGACTACCTTTGTGAATTTTTCAATAAATGTATGTATCTCCTACTCAGTGAGACTATTCGCACACTCGGTTGTTCACTTGATCTTCCGTAACTTGGAACAATTTGTAGTGTTGTAAAAAATGTTCTTTTATTCCATTGCAATTTTTCAGAACTTGAATATGTTTATGATTCAAAAAAATACACACGGGTTGATTCAGATCTTTGAAATGTTTACATGTTATAGGTTTTGGATGAATATTGCGGCAATATCCTAAATAGCTCTCATCACAATAAACATAAAAACCTATATTTCGTTATTCAAGGGAATGAAGTTAAATGCTAACGCGAAATCTAAATTTTTGCAAACGAACTTTCTTAGGCCTAAATTTGAGGGACGTTGGGGAAAACGTGTATTAAAAACAAAGAGTCAAGAAAAAATATATATTATTGAATAAACGGTTATTATTGAAATAGGAATGTATACATTAACAGTTTATGATTGGATTGAATTACGCGTGTTAATTAAATTTGCATGAGTTAACGAGAATGGATCTGCAATTGATAAATATTAAATAGATTTAAATTGGTAAATGTTTTATAAGTAATTAGATGAAAAATTGGATTTCAGTTAGAAAGCCACGTGCCCTTAAACGCATTAACTGAAAATTTGCATGTGGCTTTACGGCCTTTAGAATCTTTTGCAGTTATATTCCAGTAAAAGAAATTTCGACTTTGTCTAAATTTACTATTCCTGCATGTAAGGCATTTAATAATTCGACGGTTTTTCCTGTGAGACCTATAAATTACTCAGCCCTGAATATCGTAATCATAGACATCATGTATTATTTGGTATTGTGACTTAGAACAACCATCGCTCACCATTGTAACAACTAAACTCAAAATACAGTTACCGTCCGAAATATAAGCAAACATGCTATTGGCTAATCAGTTAGAACAGGCAGGTGTACATCGCCTGCAGATATAGCATAGGATGCTATTGGCTAACTATTCAGGCCAAAAATTGAAAGAAAGACTTCAAATGGCCAGAAAGATTCAAATTTACTAAATTATGACATAATTTCGCAAAATGAATAACTACCTTATCATTAAGTTCCAGAAGGTAAAAATGATATCGGTGAACATCATTTAAAGAATTAAGAACGGTTATGTCTTTGAAAATATTTAAATCGTAATTGTGTTAAAACGAATCTAAAACGAATATATATATATATATATATATATATATATATATATATATATATATATATATATATATATATATATATATATATATATATATATATATATATTAAAACTATTTTTCTGATACATTTACAGGCAAAAAAATAATAATAATAATCTCTATCTTTCCATGATTTATTACTCAAAACAAATAGAAGTGCCTATTAAATGACGTAAAATTGAAAGTGTCTTACCTACCTTTACTCAATTGTTACCTAAACAATCACGTCATTTACGATTACTCGAATCTCTCTCTCTCTCTATCAATTAGAAGTAAATTCATAGTTTGTTGATGTGTTGAGGTAGTTAGGTGTGGATAAAAAATGGCCGGGGATGCATTAAAAGACCCCAAAAGTGATTTTGAAACCGAAGGATATTTGTCATCGGTCGTGACAGAAATCTTAACATCGCCGTTGAATCTTTTCCTTTTATCAATATGTTTGATACTGCTCTATAAAATATATAAGTCCTCCCGTACTCCTCCTCCAGGTATGATTTTATTTTTTTGTGTGAGTTCGGGGGCAGGTCTTTCATAACGTTAAAAATTTCAAGTATGACAAAGACAACCTGGGCCTATCAAAGGTCATCCATGTCAGTAATCTCAAAACCATTTTAATATCAACTTAATATAACATAAAAACATAATTTCACGGATGACAAAAGTCACAAGGGCCTATCAAAGGTCATCTGCATCTGTCAAAACCCACCCACAAAATGCATCCATATGATTGTGTCATCATGCATCTACAATATACAATTTAAACAATCCATAGGATTGTGTCGGATCATGCATCTACAATATACAATTTGAACCATCCACAGGAATGTGTCAAAAACAAAAAGAGGTAATTGTGTAGACGATGGCTGGATGCGATTATTTTGAGCGTCGGCTCGTTGTTGGGTACGGCTCATCGCTGGGATAACACTGCGATGACCCTGAGTTTCAATCCTTTGGGGGGCACAGCCCCTCAGTATAAAAACGAAAATTGCCATAAAATTCTTTGATTTCATCTCTAAAAAAGTAACAACGAAAAGTAGCCTAAAATAGTCCCAAAAAAGCTAGGCCCTGGATCCGGCCATCGTCTACACAATTACCCCCAAAAAATCATTATCAAGACTCATCAAGATCCAAATCAATCATAATAGACAATAATAAAAAAACTGCATCCACAGGAATGAGTCCAGAATATCCCCCCCCTCCAAGTTAACCCTCCCTCCCCATATAATCATCAGTAAACCTGAAGATCCGCCACATGCCCGCTAAAGTGTTTTTCAGTGAAAATCTATAATATTTTGTCCATGTTTCACCCTTTTTGACTAATTTTGAGAGGTGCCTCATGTGTGGATCACCCTGCAATGACCCTGAGATTTCAATCAATTGGGGGGGGTCTGGGGGCTATCCCCCCAGTATATAATTGTAATTGTTTATAGAATACCCATGTTTGTTTTTGTTTTTTTACAAAATTGTTTCTGCGACTTATGGGGGAGCAAAATCACTTCTGTGATTCGTGGGGGAGGGCCAACAATGTCATAACTGAATGAATAATGATTTTTTTTTTCACTTAAGATCACTTTATATTTATTTTTCAAATTTTTTACTATTTTTATTAACATTTTTATACATTTAAATAAACTTGGCTAGATCTTTTAGAGGAACTAGTCTTTATGTAGGAATTTCAGTTTAACATGGATTCTTCCTACAGTACAAGTTGCCTTAAAGCTGTTCTCAAACTTTCCACTTTATTTAGTGATTGAGAAAAATTAATAACATTTTTGGTCGATCATAAATTAATTAAAGTTCGTATTGATTGTAAAGAGCGTGGTCAGGCCTTAGTGATCTGAGATAATTTTGAATTTAGACACGCTAAAACAACACGTGATTCAACAATCAAAATTTTTTCAAAAGGTCAACTCTAAATGGGACTTTTTTTAAAATCATGCCTCTCTGTAGAAACTATACTCCATTGGAAGTGATTTGCCACAGTAAAGTATATAAAAAGCATTTTCCACAATAAAGTAAAAAACATTTTCCATTTGGTTTATTTCTGGGATTTTTTTTTTTTACAAATGCGGATATTCATACATGTTTGAACAAAACATAAAAGCAACTTGGTCCCAATAGATTTTGGCTGAAAAACACACTTTAGCGGGCAGGCCGCTGATCTTCAGATTTACAATTACCACTATTGGCAAAAAAATATGCCAGTTTTGTTGAGAAATACTTCCAAGGAATTTTGATATTGAATTTTTTATGTTTCCCATTTTTTTTGCCAGCAGACACACTCCTGTCAGCTAAGTTGACTTGTTTAGTTCATATTTTTTATTGTGTTCTAATGTTATATTGTTTGGGTTAATTATGGTGTTAATTATTAAGTATTAGCTTATTTTTATTTTTCTTGTAGTTTTGTCACCACCATTGTTTGTTTACATATTTACTGATTCTTTTGTTGTTTGAGTTAAATAAATTGTCTTATATTGAGTGTTAGCTTTGTTTTCATTACATTTGTGTTCATTTCTAGATTAATTATGGTTGGTTGTGGAGCTTAGGGCATCGGTCGGTCTTATCCTGTTCATTGGAAGGGTAGCCTTGATGGTGCTCCTGTTGCCTCGTATCCTTGTGCCACCTGTGGTAAGTCTGTGGTGGGTGGTGACAATAGTGTGGCCTTTGCCATGCATGGTTTCATGGAGCTGAAGCCTAGCCTTACTGCCCATGTGGCAGCTATGATCATGTGAGCTTAAGGAGCTTCAGGC
Source organism: Ceratothoa steindachneri (assembly GCA_963969495.1). Taxonomy (NCBI): domain Eukaryota; kingdom Metazoa; phylum Arthropoda; class Malacostraca; order Isopoda; family Cymothoidae; genus Ceratothoa; species Ceratothoa steindachneri. The sequence continues at coordinate 185,472,429 of OZ018319.1, forward strand.
TTACCTTACAGCTGGGGTATCATCCTCTGTCATGGATGGGGGGGGGGGGATTGTTGTGAATCCAGACATGCAAAAGATTTTCACAGCAGAAATCTGAGAGCTCCATAAGCGTGATAAGAGGTGGGATATGGTCATTGTTCGTGGCCTTCCCTATGAGGGCTTCCAAACTTCCTTCAACAACATTATCTCATCAATATGTCCTAATTTGGGGAGCATTTTGGTTTTTAATATTCTAACTTTAAAGACCAACATAATAAGAGCTAAAATTATAAACCTAGAACATCGCTTAACTATCCTCTCCAAGACCAAATGTTTAGCTGTCTCAAGATTTAGTCATATCTATATCAACCACAACTTGGCTTATAAACAGAGGATGGAAAGGAAGGAGAGGAGGGAGCGCGCTGCTGCTGGGTGTCACCCTGGTGGTGGATCAGCCCCTGGGTGTCAAAGTGCATTTTCTCCTTCACCCTTGGCCAACACTGGTGGCTCTGTCCACACAAGGGTGGCAAATTCTCAATCAAGAATTTAAACCGTGTTGTTGAATCCGTTTTTTTCTGGCTAGTTAATTTAAATAGTCTCTCTAATAAAGTTCATTTTGTACATAATTTTTATATCACTAATAATATTGATTTAGTTGATGTTACTGAAACTTGGCTCTCGCACTCCATTAATTCCTCTGTAGTTGATATTCCAGGTTATCAGTTTTCTAGAAATGACTCGCCCTTTAATTCTCCAAAACATGGTGTTGGACTTTACATTAATAAATCGTTTAAAATCTCCTGAATTTATAATACTCATCCAAATACACTTGGTGTTCTGCTTCATGATTTCAATCTTCATGTTATAGTAGTGTACAGGCCACCTAGTTACTCTCCTGGATAATGTAGAGTTGTTGTCCTTCTTTGATTATTTTGCACTGGAAGGCATGGTGTTTTTTGATCTGGAGAAGGCCTGTGATACCGCATGGCAATATGGTATCATAGAGACTTGACACAATGGGGGCGAGGGGACACCTCGCAATCTTTATATCTGAATTTTTGCAAGATCGGTGATTCTGGGTACGGTGGGGGGAAGCCCTCTCCGGCCCAATGGAGCAGGAAGAGGGTGTCCCGCAGGGCAGTGTCCTCAGTGTCGCACTCTTTGCCCTGAGCATCAATGGCATTACCTCGGTGCTGCCGGAAGATGTTCTCACTGCACTCTATGTGGATGACCTTTCAATTTCTTTTGGCGCAGCCCAGATGCTAACTCTGGAGCGTCAACTTCAACAGGCATTGAACCATGTCTCTCGTTATGCCGAAGCACACAGGTTTTGGTTTTCCTTGGCCAAGACTAAGGTGGTGCACTTCTGCCGCCATCCACAGCTCCACCCTGACCCAGACTTGTTTCTTAATGGGGTGCGCCTGGATGTGGTTGCATCGCACGTTTCCTTGGTTTGTATTTGACCAACACCTCACCTGGGAGACTCATGTTTGCAGCCTTAGGGTCTCTTGTACCCGCACCATAGATATTCTCCGTTCCGTGACATTCAGTGCTTGGGGCGCTGATAGGGCTACTGCCTTACCTTTTTATCAATCCTTTGTTCATTTGAATCTTGACTGCGGATGCGAGTCAAGATTCAAGATAGCTACCTCCTGATTCCATCACAATGGCTCAAATTCCACTTTCTGCCACAACCACATCAGACAAATCACTTTCAACCTCTTCTCTCAGGGCATCAAATCTGTTAGTCAACCTAACAGGTTCCATGTTCCTCTTACTCACACAACTAACCTGTCCTAACCTATCCATTCTATCCATATTCACCCACCATTTATCTTCACTTAGATCAGTCACTTCTTTCTCTCCAGTCCCTAGTCTAGGCCTATCTTCCACCCTCCTGGTCCTAGGCACATTCTTCATGCATATACTCGCATCCCTTCTCACTTCATGCAGCAACTCACTTAATCTCTTGCACTCATCATGCAACTGACTCACCTCCTCTACCAAAGCCACATTTGCACGAGTCACACTATACAAGGGGCATTCAGGTGATAATTTTAAAGTGCAGGGGGATTTAAATAAATTGTTATCCTTGGCACATAAGTGGCAAATGACTTTCAACCTTGATAAGTGCAAAGTTATTAACATGGGAAAAGATAATAGAGAATTTAACTATGAAATGGATGGGCATTGGCTGACATCAGTAGAGGATGAGAAAGATCTAGGAGTAGTAATAGATAAGTCATTAAGGTTTTCTAAGCAGTGTATTGAAGCAAGAAATAGGGCAAATAGAGTGCTGGGTTTCATTAAGAGAAATGTCAGTTACAAAAGTAAGGAGGTTATTCTTAAACTCTATAACTCTTATGTTAGGCCACATCTAGAGTACTGTATACAGGCATGGTCCCCACATTTTAAACACGATATTAACCTTCTTGAGTCAGTGCAACGGAGGGCAACAAAGATTATTCCTTCCCTGAGGCACCTTGAATATATAGATAGACTGAGGGTATTAAATATGTTCTCGTTCGAAAGGAGGTGTGTGAGAGGGAATATGATTGAGCTCTTTAAAATTTTTTCCGGGATAGATAAATTGGATGTTAGCAAGTTTTTTGAGTTAGATGATGGAAATCGGACTAGAGGTCACCACTTGAAAATTAAAAAGCAAGGGTGTAGGTTGGATTTAAGAAAATATTTTTTCACCAATAGAGTGGTAGATTTCTGGAACAAATTGCTGCCGAGCGTAGTAGGTAGTCCAAATCTAAAGTTATTTAAGAGTAGGTTGGATGAGTTTATGGGGAGGGAAGGTTGTGATGCTTCCTAAGTTTTTATATATTAATATTGTTTGTATATATCTATAGCTGCATGATTTAGTTCTTGACAAGCCTTGATTGGCGATACCCTTGTTTCTGGACGCAATCCTCTGGATGTAGTTTTCCTGGGAGTTTGGGTGACTTAAAAAAGAGGCCGTTTGACTCGGATGACCTATGATGAGCCCTTGTGGCTTTTGTCATCTGTTATATTATATTGTGGGGGACTTTGATTTTGTCTTCCCCTGGTGATGGTGCTTTTTGTGGGCGGGTTTTAACGGAGGCGGATGACCTTTGATAGGCCCTGGTGGCTTTTGTCATCCGTGAAATTATGTTATGTTATGTTTATGTTAACACCACAAAAACCAGAAACTACATGCACACTACTTACATCACTGGGCATACTCACTTCATCCAAAGCAACAGGATACTTAGAAAACTTTTCAAAACGCTTTAATTAAGCAATCAAGAAAAACGTAGACAAAAGGAGGGGGGGGGGAGAAAATTAGGCCGATCTGAAACGTAAACAAATGATAGCTATTTCACAATTTAATTGAAAATATAATAAAAAATTCCTTGAATATTTTGTCTAACACTCGATGTTAACTATCTTCCCAAACTTAAATATATTACACCGAAAAACACACAAAAAATTACTAAATAGAGAGATCGCTAAGAACATATCCAATCGCTACCGACGTTACCAATGCCTTTAATGCCTTTAAAATGGTGCTACCATTTTAATCATTTCATGCACAATCTTGTTGATACTATATGACATGTGGAAAAACAGGAGGATAAATTGAAACAACTTAATATAAGATAGCACCATATGAAGGAAAAAAATTATCATAACTGAAACGTAGGTGGTGCCAATGGAAAGGCAAAGCCACTGAAAATCATCTGATCAGATTTGTGTTGTGGTTGACTTGGATAAGCTCTGATAGGCCCTTAAAGCTTTTCTCATCCCTTGAATTCTGTTATGTTTGTCACCCCAGTCAAGGATATTATCGCAAATATATATAGGTAATTGTCAAAATTAGCAGCCCTTGATTTTGCTGGCGAAGAATGCATTTAAATCTCATGTTTGGCTTTCAGATTAGGAATATTACAAGTTTTTTTTTAAGTTGAAGAGTGTGTCAATTAAGTGGGGTGTATGGGGGTGAAGTCTCGCATTTCAAAACAAAAGCTTGAGTTTTTTTCACATGCAAAATCAGGGTCCACTAATCTTAACAATTACTTATATATATATATATATATATATATATATATATATATATATATATATATATATATTGGGGCTATACCTATTTTGAACCATCAATTTATGCAAAATTGGACAATGTTTTTTTTAATTGTATTAGTTCATTCATGTTAATGCTTGTCTATCTGCATCTGTAATTAGCCCACCTTTGGTTAAAGTTTTTGTAATTTCATCCTGATATCCTGGTTGGAAGATGAAGGGAAAACTGATGATGGGCAAGAGAAACATAAACACCTCCATGAAAACTAAATTTTTATAGGGGTGATTACGATAAATTACACAATTTACTAAATCAGATCAGGTGGGATATAGAATTCAGTGGGATGAAACTTCAGAAAACCTACTGTGTTTTTGTAGTAAAAGCAGTACTAATGGTGTTTTTAGGCATTCTAGTCATCCTTTACAGCTCCAGTTTGATTAATAAATCTGTACCTGTCTCAATGCTTCACTTTCAAAATGAGGCTATAATTTCATCAAAAGTCTATTCAATTTTACGAGAATTGTGAGAAGTCTTATTAAAGATTAAAGATTTAAATACACATGACTCCATTAAGAACTTTAGACACACGGTTTTGACATGAAAATTGAAAGAGGCGCTCTTATAAATACTTGTATCTAGTGTTGTCAGTGTGTGAAAATGGTTTATTTTCACATTAAGGGAAGGCAAGGCTGATGTTTTTCAATGTCAATTTTAACCCCATCAAGGTGTAGTATCTTAAAAATATGTACTCTCCATGCCAAACCGAAACCATATATGCTGACTGGAATGCCTAAAAGGACCATTAGTACTTTTATAACACTAAAAATATGGCATAGGTTTTGTAAAGTTTGACCTTCAGTGGAAAGAATACCTATGAAATATGGGGCACTTTTAAGACTATATTAAACATAGTCCAGGAACAGTGTATCTCAATGAAGGCTATTAGGAAGAAATGTAGGAAGCCATTGTGGTGGAATCAGGAGATAGCTAGGAACAAATCTAAGTGATAAAATAGGGCCTATTAGATATGTAGGGGGTTTTGAATGAATCTGATGAGGAAATAGTAGAGGTTCTTCTTAATGATCATTTTTCTTCCATATTTACAGAACAGAATTCAGATAGTTTAATTGATGATAATTCTAGGTCAAGGGAAGGAAGTAGTGTTTTTTTATTTTAAATTATAGAAAGGCCCCCTCATACTTCAAGCCCCATGCACATCCCTAAAAATGTCTGGATAAAAGATAGGTATGAACTCACCATCTCCCCGTGGGGATGTCATCACTCTGCAGGCAGTCGGTCAAGGATGTGGGCAGGAAGCTGGTGTTGGCTCATATAGTGCCCCCCTATGTGCTTAAATGATGGTTCAATTTTTTTCTTAAAACCATTTAGCGTTTCTGTCAAAATTGCATCCTCCGGCAGATTGTTCCACTCCTCAATTACTCTTTGTGAAAAGAAGTGTTTCCTGATGTTCAGTTGTGATCTTGTATTGGTTTCCTCTTGTTGGTTGTCTATTTATTTTGAAGAAGTCTTCAGCCTTAAGTCCTTCTATGCCTTTCATTATTTTGTGTACCTCAATCAAGTCACTCATTAACTGTCTCATTTCAAGGGATAGGATTCCTGTTTTCTTTCTTTAATCAAACTTCATATGGGTTATTTGCAATGGCTGTTATTTTTTTCCCCCTTCTCTGGACACACTCCAGCAAGTCCACATCCTTCTGATTGTATGGTCTCCAAACCTGCACACAGTACTCCAGATATGGATGTACCAGTGATTGGTACAGGCTTACAACATTTTGTTCTTGTTGTCTTATTGTTCTGATACTTCCTACAATTTGGTTTGCCTTTTTAACTAGAGTGGAGATGTGCTCTCTTGGATTGAGTATTCTATTCACAATTACTCGAAGATCCTTCTCACTATTCACCTCTTGTAGTTCTGTTCCCTCCATTGTATATCATATGTGTGGGTACCTGTGACCTAAATGTAGACACTTGCATTAGTTGACATTAAATCCCATCTGCCAGTCACCAGACCATTTCTCAACTGCGTGTAGACAGCTCTTTAGATTATTGATATCTTCCTGGCATGTAACTTTACTGAACATTTTGTATCATCAGCAAATTTAAGTACATCACATGGTAGACCTTCATCTATGTCATTTATGTATATTATAAATAGCAAGGGACCAAGCACTGATCCCTGCGGTACTCTGCTGAGAACATCTACCCATCTTGACTTTTCCCTTACTACTACTCTTTGCTTTCTGTGCTGAAGCCAATTCTTTATTCACTTTGCAATATGTGGACCTAGACTGTGTGCTCTAATTTTCAAGTCCAGTCTCTTGTGAGGGTTACATCTACAGGTAACCCTTCATCCAAGTACTTTGTTATATTCTCAAAAATGGTCAGAAGGTTTGTTGAATTAGGTACTTATCTAGTACTAAATTTACCAGACCCTCATCATCCCTGCTTCCTTGTAGGGTGTTCCAATCTATATCCCCATGTTTAAAGTCACCACAGACAATAACATGGTCATTTTGGTCACAAGCTCTTCCGACATTGCTGTAAAGCCTGTTCTCTGTATCTATTGAGGAGTTTGAGGGAAGGTAGCAGATGCCAAAAGGGATCTTTCCCACTGCTGTGTTAATACTACACCAGACACTCTCACTAGTTAAAAAAAAGCATTATGGGAACATCTAAAGAGTGGGTTAATCAATAATGCTCAACATGGATTTAGAACAAGTAGATCATATTTAACAGTAGAATTTCTAGATTTTCTCTTCATAATTAAGATTAGTGGCACACAATTTTTTAAGTGATTTTTTTGTTGGCTACTTTACTAGCTACTTTACCGCTATTCCCTTAACTTTTTGTAGGCTTGCCTACATCTGACACACTTTTGAATTGGGAATACTACTAGATTATTAAAAATAGGGAGGGGTGCAATGCCCCACTTCAAAATTCTTGTCAAAATGATATATAATACTATATGTTGCAATTCCAATAACTGAACATACAAACCAACAACCAAAAAGCATTTGGGCGGAATTTACCCAAGAAAAAAAACTTGTTTTAAAGCACAAATATATATATATATGTAAATAAATGAGCCATGAAATAGAGGGCAGTCTCTTTCCGAAATACCTGAGCATAAAAGAGATTCCACAAATTGATCATTCAATTAAAATACAGAAATGCTTTAGGTCAGGACTGCTTTGTTTGGAAACAGATTTATTTATGAGAGTAACATGATGCCAGTTTCAACTCATTTATGATTCAGCCATTTGTAAACACACATTTTTCTCAATACTCTTTCATCTTTTTTATTTGTCTAACACACATGTTTGTGGTTTTCCATCCAATTAAAATACAGAAATGCCTTAGTTTAGCATGTTATTCAAAGCTGCATGAACAATGAGTAAGCACAGGCAGTGACAAAATGGATTGTGTTGGGAGGGGGGGGGGGGAGTAATTTTAAACAATAAATATCAAGGAATTGATTATATTTTCAAATATAGAAATGTTTCTCATAAATTGAAGCAGTTTTTTATAAAATAGAAATACAGTGGTACCTCATGATTCAAACTTAATTGGTTTGTTTGGACCATTCAAATGGAGGAGGTTTGAATTAGGAAGCAATTTGTCCCATTGAAATTAATGTAGAAAAATTAATCTGTTACAGGCCCAAAAATTGTCATATTTTTTTACATTTTTATGGGTTTAAGTTGTGCCCTGTGGCCAGATCACTCAAATATTGTCAACACATAATGCATTTTAACTTAAGTGGATGATAGTAGTTGCTGGCACAGGTGGAGGGTGGCAGAGGAGAGAAGGGCGACTACTGCTTGGATAGCAACTAATTAGATTTGTAGTCAAAGTCACCAAGGCAGGGCCTGCAACTAGTAAATCGAGGAAGCTTGATTTGAGAAGAAGAGCAGACTTTGCAGGTCTTCGTGCTGGGCTGACTGACGCCAGGCTAGAAGTGTGCGAGGCTGTTGAAGACTCGTGGAACAGTTTCAAAGCCACATTCATGAGTCTTCAATCACGTTTCACCCCTCTGAAATGCCCCCCAGGGGGGAGGGGGGGTCGGTCTTCTGTTCAACCAAAGTGGTTTAATCGAGAAATCGGCCAACTGCTTAGGGAGAAGAGAAATGTGTACCGGTGATCAAAGTTCTCGGGTGACTTTGACGAATACCGGAGGCAGGCCAGGAGAGTGAAGTCCAGCATAAGGGTGGCTAAGCAGTCTGAGGAACTCCATGTGGCGAGACTTTGTAAAGAGAATTCCAAGGAGTTCTTTGGATATGTAAACAGCCGTAAACCAATCCATCGAATGATTGGCCCTTTGAGGAATGAGGAGGGGACATTAAAGCACTCAAATGCCGAAGATGCTAACCTCCTCAATGACTACTTCTCTTCAGTGTTTACTGAAGAGTGGCCCATCCCCCAGCCAACGGATTCCTACTCGGGGGGGGGGGGGGGGCAGATATGGACTTCACCAGAGGAGAAATAGAAAAGATCAGTGACCTAATGACGAATAAGTCACCTGGCCCAGATGGGTTTCTACCTAAAGTGTTGAAAGAAGTGTGTGATCAAGTGTCACGACACCTGAGCACAATCTTCAACATGTCAATCCGGACCGAATGCATTCCTAGAGACTGGCGTGAAGCGGAGGTGACTCCTATCTTCAAGAAAGGAGACCGTAGCCAACCGTTGAACTACTGACCTATCCGTCTGACCTTGCTAGTAGGTAAACTCATGGAAAGCATGGTGGACAAAATGACGTCGTATTTAGAGTCAAACCTGCTACTGAGGAGTTCCCAGCACAGTTTCCGAAGGCAACAGTCATGCCTGACGAACCTTGTGGAATTCTTCCACTTCATCTTCAGTGAGCATGATCAGGACAAGGCAGTGGATGTAGTCTACTTAGACTTTCAGAAAGCCTTTGATAAGTTACCACACCGCCACCTTCTCCGGAAAGTGCGAGCGCTGGGCATAGATGGAAAAGTAGCCAGCTGGATAGAGAACTGGCTAAGTGGCAGATGGCAATGGTTGGTGCTGAATGGACAGGCTTCTGAGTGGGTGCCCGTTACTAGCGGGGTGCTTCAAGGTTCTATCCTGGGACCACTACTATTCATCATTTAGGTCAATGACATGGTTGCCAAGATTTCTAAATTTGCCAACAATACCAAGCTTGGTATGAATGTTGCAAAGGATAGAAATACTGCCTGCTTCCTACCACCACTTGCACTGTCACTTTTCACTTTCTTGGGAGCCATAATGAGAGCTAATTTCAAGAAAATATGTGAAAAATATCAAGAACAACAAAGAGCGGTATTCACAGCAGGGGAGTGCAGGCGTGACTGACACAATGCCTTCTGCAGCTGTTTGTGTTCGAATAGCATGCCACATTCAAATTGGGGGACAAAGTTTGTTTGCTAAATGTATTTGAATCACAAGGTACCACTGTAGGTAGTTTTAAGTGCTAGCTTAAATGAACAAAATAAGTTTCACAAGAGGGGGAAAACAAATGTTTGAGGACCAATGGTGAATAATCCAATCATAATTCTAAATATATAGATATTATTAATAATTTTTAAGTTAGTTCAGTAGAAGAATTCTTTTCAATTAAAATATTACTATTTGATTTATAAAAATGGATTTAAATATATATATTTTTTCCTAACAATGTACCAAGAGTAATTTCACCCATGGTGATTTTGAGCTAATTCCTTTGGCCCTTTAAGGGTTAAAGTTGCATGCTATTGTCCCACAGACCTACAACCCAATGCCACAATGGCTTCAGGCTGCTTTATTTTGGGTCAAAACTGGGCACACTCATGGGATGCACTACCATTTGATGGAACGCTTGCCTGTGCCTTATTGTGCCCCCAAACTGTTCAGCACATTCTTTTTGAATATTCCAGTACCAGGATAAGCATGGTCCCTACCACTTCTCCCTTGTACTCTGGACTGGTTTGTGCACAAACTTGCAGACTATGACTTTTTGGAAGAGGCTTACCTCTTCCACTTTATTTGACTTTGTTGTAGGTCACATGTTCCAGCACCCGGTGAGGCGGGCCTAACCCTGATACCAGTGTGTGCCTCCTTTTTGTTTTGTTTTTTAGCTTTTTTTGCTTCTGTTAAGTTTTTTAAACCTTTATTATTATTTTTTTAATATAGCCTAATATTAAGCCTTGCATAAATTATGGTAACCTCTGCCCTAGTAGTCAGTAGCTAGATGGGCTCTTAAAAAAAATAATCCACTTAGCTGTCTGTGCAAATATATGATCCACTCTAGCTTTTCCTTTGTTCATTGCCTACCAATCTCTGCTATCCTTCCTATACACCCAATCAGAATTTTGCCATACACTTTACCTACAATCAAGGGTCATTCATTCCATGTCATTTCAACCAAAACTTTTAATTCCATGTCATTTCAACCAAAATTTTGCTCCTTGCATCTCAGATTTTGATGAAATTTGGTGATCTTATAGAGTCTGACAAGAAACTTCCAATGGTGGGTGTCTCAACCCAGTAAGTCAAATGGTTACAGAGATATGACCTTTCAAAGTTGGATCAAAATTACAATTTTTGCAAAAATTGTTGAAGGACAATATCAAATATCTAAAAAATTATTAAAGCTAAAGAAATACTTTTGGTACCATTTTAAAGCTCTTTAAATGCCCTGCAACATTTTATCTTATACATAATAGCCATATAAAGTCATAAAAAAGTTGACCTTTCAGCTTTGACATCGAAAAGGTCATTTGATGTATAAATTGTTTTTTGTTTTGTTAGATGAAGATCAGGATACTTGTTAATGATATCACCAGTTAAACCCTTTTCTTACTCAATTCTTGTCTTCCATATGAGTCACAGCATATTTCTACCCAATATGCATAGCATAATAACCTATGATTTGGAAGGAGGGGGGTGAAAAGCTTAATATAGGGGGTACAGTCTTTCAAAGAAACGTGATTTAACCAAATTTATGCATTTCTTGTCAATTTAGAATGTTTCATTGCTATTGTATTAAAAATACCAAGGACATGTGAACTTATATACCTATGGTTTTATAATTTTATTGTCAAAAGTGACAAATTTCTTCTTTTTTTCAGGATGTATATTGGTTTATTATAAAACTTAATATATGAATAAAATGTTCTTACATATTTCCAAGAATTATTCCTCCAGAAATAATCTTAAATGAGCAGGTAAATACATATGGTAAGAGGGACTCATATATTTGCTAAATTAAAGTACACCACATGTTCTATTAGAAATCTATAATCTATTAGCATAGAACTGAGGCTCTTCTACATACTTTTAATAATAGTTATACAATGTTAATATTATTGTGCTTCTTGTTTTTAATTATAAATGATGTACTGTACTACCATTTTTTTTTTCCAGGCAATTACGTATGGACCTCAATGTATTAAATATTGGTAAAGTCTGCTGTGACCCATATGGAAGACAAGAAAAGGTCTTACTGAAGATATCATTAACAAGTATCCTGATCTTCATCTGACAACTCAGCATAAGGCATGTCCTATCTATCGCAACTGACTAATGATCTACCATCTAAACTACCCAAAGGAGATGTATCTTCATCAAGCACATCTTCTCCAACATAAATTCCTACACTGACCAAGAGTTTATTGAAGTAGAGTATGAGTTTCAGAAACTAAACACAGCATTAGAATCAATACATGAGACACCTGTAACAAAATATAGAGCAGAATGTTGCCCACATTACACAAAAGAGAGATTTATAAAAGTAAAAAGGCAGTTAAAAAAGAAAATCAAAGAAGCAACTCATACAGAAATTTCATCTGGAAATGACACTAATATAAACACAGAAATAGAAATATTTTACAAGAAAGAAACTACTAGAATTTATCCCCTATTTTCATAATCAGTTACAGGATCTACTGCAACATGATTTTTTTTTTGCTAAAGCCCAAGTTCATTTCTAAAACAAACGACAAAATAAAACAAGAGCTAGGTGAAGCTGAATTTGTGATTGTTGGTGACTTTGCCAAGAATTACTCTTTCATAGTTCAGGATGCAGCTCAATCATTCCATTAGAAAAACTGCCAAGCAACATTACACCCATTTGTTGCCTACTACCATAAATAGAAAGAATTGCTACACAAAAGTTTTGTAGCTATTTCTGACTGCAATCAGCATGATGTCATAGCAGTTTACCTATTTCAAACATGATTAATATAAGATCACAAAGATATTTTACCTCAGTGATGGCTGTGCTGCCCAATATAACAAAAAATTCTAAGCCTTTGTTATCACAAGCAGGATTTTCAAATAGAAGCAGAATGGCACTTCTTTGCAACAAGCCATGGTAAAGGACCCTGTGATGAAATTGGAGGAACTTTAAGAGATTGGCACCAAAGCAAGTCTTCAAAGAACAGGAGCTAAAGCTACGCTAAGCTAATTTTTTATCCAAAATCCCTTTACAACTTTGCAGTGACACCACTTCCTATCTTCACCTTTACATCATCAGAAGAGCATGAAACTCAGACTAAAGCTACAGAAATGATTTGAAAATGCAAAAACTATCCCAGGTAAAATAACTTGCCTATCTAATATAACGTTATTTGGCATGTTAAATAATAATAATAGGTTAATAATAAATTTGATTATATACACATATATACACATATATATATATATATATATATATATATATATATATATATATATATATATATATATATATATATATATATATATATATATATATATATATATATATATTTTCAACAACACTGCTCACTAAACAAAACACGTGAGGACAATGAATGCAAAACAACACCCAAGGAAAAAATTTCTTATGAAAGAAGTCGGCAGGCAATAAATAAAATTTGACTCTAGTATCCTTGTCAATGTTGTTTAAATTTATTACATGGTGTGATATACTGATGCATTAATATCTTAAAAAAATTAATATGCAACATTTTTATTGACTGCAACTTCTGAAATTGGACATACAAATATTAACTATTTAAATTTCAGGTTTGGAAATTTGTACATATAAATATAAATATATCAGTCAGGGGGTGATGAAAATTGGGCCACGGGTGAGGGTTTCCCCACCCATGCATTAAAGGCTACTGTTTAGCACTCTATGATGCCCATTGGTATCTTGCATGCATTTTGGAGGTTAAGCAAGAAAGCAACGCAATTAGGTTGAGCTTCCTTCACTCATATGGATCAGCTAACTCCTTTGTGTATCCATCACCACCTGATGAACTTTTAGTGGATACTAGTGATGTACTAACGACTATTAGCCCATTAACTATGACTGGTAGAACATACACATTACCAAGATTAGAAATGAGGAAACCACAAAAATATGATAAATCCCTGAAGATAGAATGGATACAAGTATGTAAATTTCCATTTTTCTTAATATGCAAAGCTTACAAGTGAATTAAGTTTACCCTCATTCAAAATTCATTGAAAGCCTTCCCTTGTAATCGTATCCATTTTCAATATAGAATTACCCATTACTTGTAAGTATAAAGGACTATTTGTGTTAATTTTGAGGAAATATTGTAGACATGTTGCATGCTAATATAATGAAAATACTAAAAGGCTATATATTTCTGACAATAAAATTATATAAAAACATATACATAAGTTCATATTTCCTTGGTAATTTTAAAACAATGGCAATTATTCTCTAAATTGGCAGGAAATGTATAATTTTGGTAAAATCATTCCTTTGAAAGACTGCACATCCTATATTATATTTTTCACCCCTCAAAATCTTATAGGTTATTATAGTACACATATATACAAATATTTGGTAGAAATTATTTAAAAAATCCATTTATATATCAAAGGTCATTGGAAAAGTCAACTTTGTTATTTGACCATATATGGCTGTTATGTATAGAATAAAAGTTGCAGGGTGATTAAAGAGCTTTAAAATGGTACCAGAATAATTTCTGTAGCTTTAATAATATTTGAGATACAACAAACTGTATGGGGCGGGTGGTCGTTCGTTAAAGCCGAAAGTTCATTAAACCCGATGGTTGTTAAATACGAAGGAAATAATGAACCAAGTCCATTCATTAATCTGTATATAAAGAGAGGAAGGAGGAGGAAAAGAACACCAGAACAACCTCTCCCATGTGATGTTCACAGCTCAGTGAGTTGATGTGCCACGGCACGGCATGTAACACTTGCCCGACTGAAGGAAATTTGGTTCGTTATATTGAGGTTTGTTATATTGAGGGTTTACTGTATTTGATATTGACCTTCAACAATTTGTGCAAAATCTTCATTTTGACCCAACTTTGAAAGATTATATCTCTGCAACTGTTTGACCTAAAGAGCTGAGACACCCACCATTGGAATTTTCTTGCTCAGATCTAAAATATCACCAAATTTCATCTAAATCTGAGATGCAAAGTGCAAACCCTTGGTTAAACTGACCTGAATCAACCCTCAAGAGACTTACTCTCCATACATAGCAGGAATCATATCAGCCCTTTGGGCTGCATGGCAAAGAAGATGGTGTATGAACCTAAAGTTGCATACCATTGTACCATGATTTTTTCCATGGGTTGACTCCCTTGAATTAGCCACACTTGTAGGTTGCAGTGCCATTTGATAGGGGAAGGGGGCTCCCTCGCAATTAATGCTTAGTTCCGGACTGGTGGATCTTTACAGGCAGTACCTACCTACCTTGGTACCTGGTTGCTACCACTTTTCCCTTGTACTTGAGATTGGTTTGTGCATGGCATATTGTGGACTGAGTGAGTTTTGGTAGGGGGCAGGTCTCCTTGATTGTATAGTTTTCTTTGGGGTGTTTATTGTCTGCTCTTTTGTTTTTTATTTGTTATTGAATTCGATTTTAAAGTAGCCTAGTACTAGGCAAGTTTTTAATACAGCGACTAATGCCCAAGTAGGCAATCGCCAGATGAGCTCTTAAAAAAAATGTCTGCTCACTCTTCTGAGGGAGCATATTCATACACATAATTTTATATTTTGTCTGAACCCTTTATGCCCAGATGTGATGAATTTGTTACATAGAAAATAAAGGCTTATGGCTAGAGAAATTACACGTATGGAGTCTAGCAAGCGAGTGTGATGCGTATGGCACATGTTCTGCTTTGGCTTAGACTTCAGATAAGGGTTGTATCAGATTTGCGCACCATTTGCCACTAACTATTTACCACTTAACAGAAACAATAAATGTACTTAATATTTTTCATTTTTTAAAAATTATTTGGGGCCTAAAGGTTAAGTTAGGGTTTTTTTGCTTTTTTCAACTACTTACCAGCCTATTTGTAGGCTAAAAATAATTTTTTTACAAATGAGTAATCTTGCCAGTTGCCATGTTATAGATCCCCCCTAAAATAAAGCCCTCCCTCTCAAACATTCACCCCATAAGAGGTACGGCGATTTGCCATCCTGGCCGCCGTGCTGATGGGACTCAGCACCCTGTCAGGTCCCAACTTAGCTTCTTTTCCTTCTTTCAGACAGCCTGTATTTCTCCCCTACTTCGTCGCTTTTCATACAACCTCTCCCACAACTTTCTCTGGTCGGCCTCTAATTTCATAGGGTAAATGCTGACCTTCTCAGCCAACCGTCCCGGATTGAGGCTGAGGGGACAATGTTCCCTAACCCATGAGCTCTGGTCCGGGATGTGTTTTTTTTAACAACCTGCTTCATCCACACCCATACCTTCTTCGCGTCCATTTTCCTTTCCTCTTCACACTCTATCAATTTAACGCCATGTCTAAGGTGGAGCCGCAATGCCAATGAACTTCCAGGCCACCAGATGGGAGCAGTGTTCCTGAATGGTGGCACCTGGCTCTGCCAGGCCTGTACGCACCCCTTGCAGTGCAGGCTACTGCGAGGGGCGATGAGCTATTGCGTCCCATAGAAAATTGAGGGTCACCATGCCCACTGATGAAAAAAAATAAAAATATCCCCTTGTACCAATGATGGAGCCGCCCTCGGGCAGCTCCACCAAAAAAAATGGAGGTCCCCCCTCCCTGTGCTTGCGCAGGGAACCCTCCATATTTCTCTAAATGGAGAGGAGACTTACTCCTCTCCTACGACTACGGGTGTAGGGGACTCCCCCTCACCCCCTTATCTGGAGGTGCTTTTGGGCACCTCCCCATTTCCAGCGGCAGTCCCTCCTTTTCTTTCCAAGGGGACTGCCAAGAAAGCCAGCAGGCAGCCCATTGCCAACCGCCCCTCTTTGAAGCGGCTCGGTAGTGCAAACCCCCTTTGGGGGGAGAGGGAAGCCAGGCCCCATTGGTCGCTTACCTCAAAAGACCTGCTGGCAAGAATACTCAACCTTGCCAGGGTTAAGGCTTGTGCCTCCCCACACATGACTGGTGATGTTGCCAACAGGACCTGCGATGTCCTGGGAGGGGATGGCCAATTGGAGGCCCCTCCTGAGATAGACATGGTCCTTGAGGCAACCCAGCCTTAGACGGTAGGGCTTTTCATGGGGGGGGAATCTGGGCTTGGCGCCAAGCACTGAACCAGAATCCGCCCCTATGCAAGGTCCTCTTCAAACGGCTAGGGTTTCCGAGGCAGTACAAGGATGGGAGGGATCTCCTCTGACCAGTGCCCCTATGACTGACAGGACCTTCTCCATTTCGGAGCAGGACCTGGCTGAGGCCGGTCCATCTGGCCAGGGAGCTCCTACCAGCGGAGGTGAGAAGCAGGTTCATTCCCCACCTTCCTCTCCAAAAAAGAAAAAGAAGACTCGGGGCTCCTCTCCATCAGCAGGGGCTGCAAGGACGTATGGGTCTGCTGCCACTTTAGCAAGCGA
This sequence comes from Ceratothoa steindachneri, assembly GCA_963969495.1. Classification (NCBI taxonomy): domain Eukaryota; kingdom Metazoa; phylum Arthropoda; class Malacostraca; order Isopoda; family Cymothoidae; genus Ceratothoa; species Ceratothoa steindachneri. Next base: position 185,489,279 of record OZ018319.1, read on the forward strand.
CCAAGCCAAGATTGGCACATCCAGCCCCTCTACCCCCCGTGTGTGGAGCCCCTGACTAAGACCAAAAGTGCACAGGGCGGAGTCTCTATAACATCGGGGCCCCTGATTGCACTGTTACCTGGCTTTTTCAAGCCCGCTGGCTTCAAACACTTCCTCGTTATTCGCTCCACTGATGGCACCATGTTGGCCAAAGGTAACACGATCCATTAGAGGAGAGCATTAGCTAGTGTAATTGGTAGAAAGCCGAAGGTGACCCGTTTCTCGGACGGGAGCCTTCTGGCAAATGCAGCGAATCCCGCCGAGGCGGACAAGATAAGTGCTATTCGGACACTTCATGGCACCCCGGTGAGTGTGACGCTGCACTCTACCATGAACTTTGTGAAAGGAGTAGTTTATGCGAGGGAACTCGTTGACTGCTCCATTGAAGACATCACCTTAGACCTGGCCGACTATGGGGCGGTCAAGGTTGAACATTTGTTGAGAAAACAGGGAGGGGCCTCGAGACCCACCCCTACACTCTTCATCGCGTTCGACTGTGACAAGCTTGCTGTGTCGGTGCGTGCCGGTTGGTACCGCTACCGCGTGAAGGCATTCGTGCCACTGCCGCGGCGGTGCTATTACTGTCACCGCTTCGGCCATACGAATCGCTCATGTAGACGTGCAAAGTCGGGGTCACCCGAAGTCTGTGTAAATTGCTCCAAGGTCGCACACGATAAGTCCAAATCGTGTGTGGCCAAGTGTGTCAATTGCGGAGAGCCGCACCCTGCTTCTTCGAAGCAATGTGGTGCATATCTCCTTGAGAAAGAAATCCTGGCCGTTCAGGCCCAGGATCGACTCTCATTCCGCGAGGCAAAGGACTTGGTCCTGGCGCGCCCGGCTCTGCCTGGGATGTCATATGCCTCAATAGTTAGGAAGGCACCCTCTGCTCCCGGCCCATCCAGGCCAACGAGCACGGTTGTTTCCGCGCCCATTCGGAGCCCTTCTGCGGGCTCTACCCAACCCGGGCGCTCCCCTGGTAAAGCTGGCGGCAAAAAGGGCTCATACCCTGCCCCGGCTAAAACCAGGGCTCCCCCCTCTTCCCCCAGCGTGACCGTTTCCCGTAAGGCGAAACGGCCACGCGCCTCCACCGAGTCGTTAGACTCACAGGAGGCAACACCCCTGAAGATGGTCGCTAGGCCATCTTCCGGGGTTCCTAAAGCTGTCCCCCGAAAGGAGGACAGCAACAAAGGAGCTTCGGCTCCTTCGCCCACGTCCCGAGGTGGAGCGAGTGGCTCGGAGACGGTGGTTCCTCGAAAAGAGGGCCCCCCGCCTCCGAAGCCGCAACGCCCGCCTAAGGTTTCGAGGCGGAGGGAGGAAAAGACTCGCATGGCGAGCCCAACCTCCCCCAATAAGTCCTCGAAGGCGACAGCGCCTTCAGCGCTTTGTCCGGCCAACAGCGCCCGGGGTTCTGCCCCCGGGAAGCGTACGGCCATTCCCGTGAGGGTCTTCAATTCGAGGAGGGCCCCCGCGTCTCCTCCGAGCTAGGCCTGGAGGGCATATTGCTTCAATGGAATTGCCGTGGACTCCGGGCCAACTGGGAGGAGCTGCGGAGGCTCGTCTCGTCCCGTTCCCCGTTAGCTATTTTTTTGCAGGAGACCATGCTAGGTGCGTGCCCCCTCCCTGCCCTCCCGGGGTATAAGGGTCTTGCGACCCCACCACCTCGGGATGGCCGGGCTGGGGGATGCGCAGTTTACACCCGGCATGATGTCTCCGTTCTTCCTTTCTCTTTAGATACCTCCTTTCAGGCAGTGGCTGTGCAGCTGCACCTGGATAGGAGGTATACTATCATTTCTGCGTACATTCCACCGTCAGCTGACTTCGACGCGGGAGACTTCCGCCGCGTCGTTGCACGGTTGCCGAGGCCCTATCTCTTGCTTGGAGATCTGAACGGCAGGCATCCTCTCTGGGGAGATTACTCCATAAATCCCAGGGGACAAGTCCTTGCCGATCTGATCGAAGAGCTTGAGATGGGTGTCCTAAACGTGGATGAGTTTACGCATCACTGTCCGAGAACCGCTTCATTTTCTTGCCTTGACCTATCTTTGTGCTCTTCGGATGCACAGCCTGATTTTGATTGGGGGGTGGTCGATGACCTCCATGGTAGTGATCACTTTCCCATTCAAATATCATTTTCACGGCAACTGCCGCCTGAGAGACCACCTCGGTGGTGCTTGGCGCGGGCGCGGTGGCCTGCATTTCAGGAAATGACTGAATTCTCTATCTCAGTCGAGGAGTTTAGGTCGGTAGATGATGCCGTTGAGTTCTTCTCCGGCAACCTCATCGCCGTGGGCCTGACTACTATTCCTAGGACGTCTGGCCGTTTTGCACGCCGACCACTCCCATGGTGGTCGGCCGAGTGTGAGACGGCCCTCAAACAGAAGCGTTATGCCTACATGCGCTATAAGCGCCGCCCGAACGATTTCACTGTCGCTGAATTTCGTCGGGCTAGGGCTAGGTTCCGGTATATTTCGAAGCACGCCCGCCGCTCTTCTTGGCGGGCATACGTGTCTTCACTTAACGGGAAGACCCCTTTAGCTGAGGTGTGGAAGCGAGTCAAAAGGATTCGGGGCAAGTTCTCGCAGGACCCCCCTCCCGTTCTCCAGGAGAATGGGACCGCAATCTCGGACCCCGCGTCCGTGGCGGAATCTTTAGCGACCGCTTTTTCCGCATTCTCTAACCGTGATGCTGCTCCGCCAGCATTCAATGCACGTCGTGATGTCGCGGAAGGCCGCCGGCTGGACTTTACCTCCAGAGGCGGAGAACCCTTCAACAACAAGTTTACTGTGAGTGAGTTGCGCTCCGCTCTCGCTTCGTGCGCGGACACCGCCCATGGTCCGGACGATGTCCCGTACGCCATGCTTCGACACCTGGGTGAGCGAGGCATGGCCTTTCTGTTAGATTTGTTCAACAGGATCTGGGTGGAAGGTCTTCTCCCAGACTCCTGGCGAATCGCTACTGTGCTCGCCTTTCGCAAGCCGGGGAGAGATCACTCTACTCCGACCGGTTTCCGCCCAATCTCTCTAACCTCTTGCGTGTGCAAGTTGATGGAGAAATTGGTAAATGTTAGATTAGCCTATTTCCTAGACAGCGGAGGCCATCTGTCTTCTGCACAGTGCGGCTTCCCTAAGTTCCACTCCACGTCGGATGCTCTGCTCCGACTGGAAAATGCCGTCTGCGAGGCTTTCCTTCGTAGACAGCACTACGCCACGGTGTTTTTTGATCTGGAGAAGGCCTATGATCCCGCGTGGCGATACGGTATCATGGAGACTCTCCACACGATGGGGGCGAGGGGACGCCTCCCAATGTTTATATCTGAATTTTTGCGAGATCGTCGATTCCGCGTACGGGTGGGGGGAGACCTCTCCGGCCCAAAGGAGCAGGAAGAGGGTGTCCCGCAGGGAAGTGTCCTCAGTGTCACACTCTTTGCCCTGAGCATCAACGGCATCACCTCGGTGCTGCCGGAAGATGTTCTCGCTACGCTCTACGTGGACGACCTTTCGATCTCTTTTGGCGCGGCCCAGATGCCAACTCTGGAGCGCCGACTCCAACAGGCATTGAACCGCGTCTCTCGCTATGCCGAAGCGCACAGGTTTCGGTTTTCTTTGGCCAAGACTAAGGTGGTGCACTTCTGCCGCCACCCACGGCTTCACCCCGACCCAGATTTGTTTCTTAATGGGGTGCGCCTGGATGTGGTTGAGTCGCACCGTTTCCTTGGTCTTGTATTCGACCGGCGCCTCACCTGGGAGGCTCACATTCGTAGCCTTAGGGTCTCTTGTACCCGCGCCATGGACATTCTCCGTTCCGTGACGTTCAGCGCTTGGGGCGCTGATAGGGCTACCGCCTTACTTTTTTATCGATCCTTTGTTCGCTCGAAGCTCGACTGCGGATGCGAGTTTTATGCATCCGCAGCCGAGCGTTTATTGCGGAAGGTGGATTCGATCCACCACACCGGCCTTCGCCTTGCGACCGGTGCCTTCCGCACTTCCCCCATTGAGAGCCTGTTGGTCGATGCTGGGGAGATGCCACTCGCTCTGCGCCGCGTGCAGTGCATCACTCGCCTGTACGCGCGAGCCCGGCGCCTCCCTCAGTCGCCAACAGCTCTCACTGCATCCGCAGCTGATCTCGATGGTGCCTATGCCGCCGAGAGACGCCAGTCATACCCTAAGCCCTTTGGGTTTAGGGCCAGGAAACTCCTTCGAGAGGTAGATATAGCTCTCGGGCCGGTGGCGCCCCTGGTTCTGCCCAGGACGCCACCCTGGAGGGTACCACATTTGGCTATTTGTCGCCACGCCTCTGCTCCCAAAGCTTGTACTGCGCCGGGAGTATTGCGTTCGACCTTTTTGGAGCACACATCGTGTCACGCTGGTACCGTGCCAGTGTATACGGATGGCTCCAAGTCCCAAGAGGGGGTCGGCTTCCACGCCGTATCCCCTCTGTTTGAAGTCAGCGGGGCTCTACCAGGCGCTGCGTCTGTCTTCACGGCCGAGCTGGTGGCAATACACCACTCGGTACGGGAGATTACGCGACGTGCCCGGTTCGGAGACCGGATTGTGATTTATAGCGACTCACAAAGCGCCCTGAGTGCTCTCGGGGCATTGGAATCTCCGCATCCCCTGGTTCGCGAAATCCGTGACGCCACGGTTTTGGCGAGCCGGGCAGATGTCGAGATTATCTTCTGCTGGGTTCCTGGACATGTAGGAATTGCGGGGAATGAGCGCGCCGATGAGGGCGCCAAAGAGTCCGCGAGGACTCTGCGACCGGACCAGCGTTTCGCTCTTCCTCACACTGACTACATGGCAGGAATACGGGCAGCTCTTCGGACTGCTTGGCAAAGAAGATGGGAGACGGTCGAGGGGAACTTAAAGTTGCGTGCCATTGCGCCGCAACTGTTCCCATGGACCTATCCCCCAATGCCGCGGCGGCTTCAGGTTGCTTTATGTCGTCTTCGAATCGGACACACTCGTGTGACGCATCGTTACTTGGTGGAGCGCTCGCATGTGCCCTATTGCAACGACTGCGTCGTCCCCCAGACTGTTCGGCATATTCTTGTCGAATGTCCCAGTCTGGGTGATCTTCGCGCACGATACCTGTCTCGGTACCGGGATGGGCGGGGTCGCTACCGCCTGTCCCTTGTACTCGGGACGAGTGCGTGCACCATGACTGGTGGACTTATTGACTTTTTGGGGGAGGCCGGCCTTCTCCCCTTTATTTAAGGTTCCTTTTTTTGTTATTGTTTTGTTTTAGGTTGCACTCTCCTGCACCGGGGTGAGGGGGACCTCCCCCCGCTGCCGGAGATTGCTTCGATTGTTAAGTTTTTCCAATTTATATTGATTGTTAAGTTTTCATATTTTAACTTTAAAGTAGCCTAATTCTAGGCTGTCGTGTTTTTCGGCGACTTATGCCCAAGTGGGTAGTTGCCAGATGGGCTCTATAAAAAAAAAAAAAAAAAAAAAATGTCTCCCAAGTAATGGCTAACTTTTTGAATATGGAAGCAAGAGGCTATCTTTTACATTTTAAGTATTCTTAGCAGAGTGGGCATATGGATCCTTTAATTTTAAGTGATAAAACCTATTAATCAAGTATTGATTTAGTTCCAGTACAACAAGCACCATCTATTCCTAAGCTGAAAAGGCAAGATATGACTTTAGAGCAGTTAAGGAAATATGACGGAACAGATGAACATGGAAGACTTTGTGTTGCTGTTAATGGAAAGATTTTTGATGTTACTAAAGGCAAGAAATTCTATGGACCAGGTAATTTTTATTTTTAATCTCTAGCTGTTTTTTTGTTTTATAAATGAATGGCTTTTATTTGGTATTTTCATTTATACTCATTTGAGTTGGTTTTAAATCCTCTGGTGTATTACATGTGAACAGATTCTCTCTAACTTCTTGCTTTGTTCATGTTGTCATGTTTTTAGCTCAATATAAAGTTAGTGAAGTTGATACTTTTTAGTCTGATTTTTGTACAACTTGTTCCTGGAGGTTTATTACATGCCTGCTCAGTCTAGTATTTAGGGTGGCTGGGTTTTGGTAATCCAGTCCTTATTATCTTTAGCATTTTTTACTATTCCTGTATATCCACCATTTTCTTTCATTTCTCCATCTGCCCATTCTATCTCTCTATTGACTATTGATTTATTAAACATTCCATTGTTGGTTACACCAAATTTGTTTCCCAAGATTTCTACTGTGAAAATTTAAACCATGCACTTTGTTTTTACAAGGTTGAATCTTCCTAAAGAAAAGCATATTTACTATTTCCTTTCTTATTTCTATAATCTCCCAACCAGTGAACTTAGCTCATAAAAGAAATACTTGGATAAAACAAAACTCCTCCAGCCAAACAACTTAAACAGTTCATCTGCACAACAATGAACTATGCATCCCCCATGCTGGTCACCAACCATTGCTAATCAATACCCACACAAAATACAAATGGCTACCCTTTGTGTCACAACTAGCTATGCAAAATAACCCCTACCTCAATACACCACAATACAAAAAAAAAGTCCTCCCAATCAAGAATCACCTTAAGATGGGTTAGTTGCTATTACAGCTACAAATTCTTCATCCTTAAGAACAAGTTTGGACCTCCCTTGAGGCCCTTCTTGCTCATGACCCACATCTCCCAAATCAGCTGCAACAATAGGAAGACGCTCAAAAACCTGCATCAATTGCACATAGATACTCCCCTTGCCTCACAAGACATTACTCGTGCCATAAAATCACTCAAAAACACAAACTGAAAGCCCAGACCACATCTCAAACATCTAACTAAAACACTTTGGCTCCATAGACATCAACTAACTACTGGTTACATGTCCTCCCTCCCCCCCATCTTCTTGAAGCATGCATACACCATTTCCATCTTTAAGCCAAATAAACCCCCAGAACCTCTTACCTCACTCCTCTCATCCATTTCAAACCCATTACCTCCTCTCACACACAACATAGTTTCAGAAAACTAAATTAGTGAGCACCCTAATAACATAGATATTAGAAGGCTTCAATCAAAATTGTTCTACCATGCAGTCATGGCTGCAATCCATATCAACTAAGTGTTCATCACTGTCCCATGCTGTACAAAACCACTGCATTACATCACACCCACCCTGAAATAAAAATCATCCCAAAAATTCCTAACATGATTGGTACACAGTTCTTCACCAAACTGCTATGCCCCCCTCTCCCAACATGTTGTGTCCCATCCTAGACCCCTATCAAAATGCCCACACCGCATATACCCAATTACTAGCTAACCTACCCCCAACCCCACTGAATTAGAACACTAAAAAAAAAACATTTGCACCTAGTTTACCTGTATAGCACTTCAAAACCAGCATTTAAACCCCCTGAGTCACAAGCCCTCGCCCCTAGATATTCACTGACCAGAAGCAACACTAGATCAACAAACCAGTCTCACTGGTCTGTCTGCAATCAGGATACCACCCCATCCTACATGAATACAAATATATTTATTTGGTCAAAAGCTAAAGCTTTTAAGGATAAAGCATGTGCAAAATAAAGGGTTTCCACCCAAACTGACTGATGTTTAATATTTGCAGGGTGATGTAGTCACTGAATGCAGTTGAATTAACCAGATCTTGGATTTGCTTTCATTATTTCACCATTTTCTTTTGATAGATGGACCTTACTCAGCATTGTCTGGTCATGATTCAACCCGTGCTTTGGCGACCTTCAGTGTAAATGATGTGAAGGATACTGATGACGACTTGAGTGACTTGTCTTCTATGCAAATGGAGTCTGTGAGGGAATGGGAGATGCAATTTGATGGTATGTTCCATTTCCTTAGCCTATAAATTTTTATATTCACCCATGATGCCCTTCTGCTACATTGTTGGATGTTTCTAAAACATCAGCCTCTGAAAATGTTTGGATGTTTCCATATAATCATAAGTGCAATTTTTACACTTAAAAAGAAATAATATATTGTTTCCAAAATAGAAACCCAAATTATATATTTTCTATATATTTGTCAAACCTGGGCACTAAACCATTAATCATTAATTAACGAAGTTAACATTTTGTTAACAATTTAATTTTTAAGTTAACTTTGGAAATCATTATCAGACTAATTAACTTCCATTAACTAATGTCTGCTAACCCCCCAAATTCATAAAAACCAGTAAACGTTTAAAAGTTTCTATTATCTTTGGATTCTATATACAGATGTAGTTTTAGCATATTTAATAATGTATGCATCATTCTTTCAACCCTGATATAATGCCACTTATTATTATAAATAACTTTTCAATCAAACTTCGAATTGTGAGTTCAAAATGATATTTTTTATGCATTTGATATTTAAGCAATTATTTTCTATTAATAGCTCATAAAGTTTTTTTAATAAACAAATAATCGCACCATAGCACGCAATGCAGCACTATATATTAAAGGTATTGCACCATAGCACACAATGCAGCGCTATAAATAAAAGGAAGTGCCGGTAGAAAGAGGCTTCACTTCACTCTGGAGAGCTATTACGGTTATAACATGAGTATCTGTTATTATAAAAAACTGTGGCACTTTCTATTACAGGACTACCACAGACAATGTTAGCAACTTTGTAAAGCCCTTTGTCCAGTTTGGGGCAAAGGATGACACACTGCCAGACCTGCCAGTGGTTCAGAATGTGGACACTGATGCTGCTGCTGCTGCTGAGGCTACCCTGTTGGCTGGATCCGTAGATGTGCAGGAGTTGGAGTATGTCTCCTTGGAAGACATCCTGGCTGCCATGCTGACAGGATTCAGCACCCCTTCCGATCCCAGCTTAGCCTCTTCTCCTTCCTTCAAAACACTGTGTTTCTCCCCGGTTTCTTCGCTTTTCATACAACCTCTCCCACAACTTTCTTTGGTCAGCCTCTAATTTCACAGGGTAGATGCTGACCTTCTCAGCCAACCATCCCGGATCGGGGCTGAGGGGGGAGGGGACAATGTTCCCTAGCCCCTGAGCTCTGGTTTGGGATGGTGTTTTTTTAACAACCTGCTTCATCCCCACCCATACCTTCCTCACATCCCCTTTCCTTCTCATTTCACAATCTATATTTTTATGCCGTGTCCAAGGTGGAGCCGCCATGCCGAGAGACTGCCAAGCCAACAGGTCGGAGGGGGGTCGTGAATGGCAGCACCTGGCTCTGCCAGGCCTGTATGCACCCCTTGCAGTGTGGGCTACTACTAGGGGTAATGAGCTATTGCACTCTGAAAAATTTAGGGTCACCATGCCCAATGATGTGAAAATTAAAAATCTACCCTTAATTTCCCCTTGTGCATCGATGGAGCCGCCCTCGGGCAGCTCAAAAGAAAAAATGGAGGTCCCTCCCCCCCTCTCCTGTGCTTGCACAGGAGACCCTCCAAATTTCTCTAACCAGAGAGGAGGCGTACTCCTCTCCTTCGCCTATGGGTGTAGGGGACTCCCCCCTCACCTGCTTCTCTGGAAGTGATTTCGGGCACCTCCCTCTTTCCAGTGGCAGTCCCCCCTTTTCTTTCCAAGGGGACTGCCAAGAAAGCCAGCAGGCAGCCCATAGCTGACCGCTCCCCATTGAAGTGGCTCAGTATGGCAAAACCCCTTAGGGGGGAGAGGGAATCCAGGCCCCTTCGGTCACTTCCCTCAAAAGACCTGCTGGCAAGGATATTGAGCCTTGTCGGGGTCAAGGCCTGTGCCTTCCCATACATGACTTGTGACAACGCTGCCAACGGGACCTGTGATGTCCGGGGGGAGGGGTGGCCAACCGGAGGCCCCCCCTGAGATAGACATGGTCCTTGAGGCAATCCAGCCTCAGACGGTAGGGCCTTTCATGGGAGGGAATCCGGGCTCGGTGCCAAGCACTGAACCAGAATCCACCCCTATGCAAGGTCCTCCTCAAACGGCCTGGGTTTCCAAGGCAGTACAAGTAGGGAAGGGATCTCCTCCGACCGGTGCCCCTATGACTGCCAGAACCTTCTCCATCTCAGAGAAGGACCTGGCTGAGGCCGGTCCATCTAGCCTGGGGGCTCCTGCCAGCAGAGGGGAGAAGCGTGTTCATTCCCCGCCCTCCTCTCCTAAAAAGAAAAAAAACTAAGAAGACTCGGGGCTCCTCTCCATCCGCGGGGGCTGCGGTGATGGATGAATCTGCTGCCACTTTGGTAAGCGACCAATCCAAGATCGGCACATCTAGCCCCTCTGCCCCCCGGTTCCGGAGCCACAGATTAAGACCAAAAGGTCGCAGGGCGGAGCCTCGATAACATCGAGGCCTCTCATTAAGAGGTTGCCTGGGCGTTTTCGAGCCTGCTGGCTTCAAACACTTCCTCATTATTCGCTCCACTGATGGCACCATGTTGGCCAAGGGCAACAGGATCCATCAGAGGAGAGCATTAGCTAGTGTAATTGGTAGAGAGCCGAAGGTTACCCGTTTCTCAGACAGGAGCCTTATTTCAAATGCAGCGAATCCTTCCGAGGTGGCCAAGATAAATGCTCCGGACATTTGATGGCACAGTTGTTTCCACGCGCATTCGGAGCCCTTCTGCAGCTTCTACTCAACCCGGGCGCTTCCCTGGTAAAGCTGGCGGCACAAAGGGTTCACAAAGGAGAGCATTAGCTAGTGTAATTGGTAGAGAGCCGAAGGTTACCCGTTTCTCAGACAGGAGCCTTATGGCAAATGCAGCGAATCCTTCCGAGGTGGCCAAGATAAATGCTCCGGACATTTGATGGCACGTCGGAGAGTGTGACGCCGGACTCTACCATGAACTTTGTGAAAGTAGTAGTTTATGCGAGGGAACTGTTGAAAACTCCATAGAGGACATCACCTTAGAGCTGGCCGACCATGGGGCGGTCAAAGTCGAACGTGTGATGAGAAAACAGGGATGGGCCTCGAGACCCACCCCCTACACTCATCACGTTAGACTTTGAGAAGCTCCCTGAGTTGGTGCATGCGGGTAGGTACCGCTACTGCGTGAAGGCATTCGTACCACTGCCGCGGAGGTGCTATTACTGTCACCGCTTCGGCCATACAAATTGCTCATGTTGACGTGCAAAGTCAGGGTCACCCGAAGTATGTGTAAATTGCTCCGAGCCCGCATACGATAAGTCTAAATCGTGTGTGGCCAAGTGTGTCAATTGTTGAGAGCCGCACCCTACTGCTTTGAAGCAATATGGTGCATATCTCCTTGAGAAAGAAATCCTGGCCATTTAGGCCCAGGATCGACTCTCATTCCGTTAGGTTAAGGACTTGGTCCTGGCATGCCCGGCTCTGCCTGGGACATCTTATGCCTCATTAGTTAGAAAGAGAGACTATGCTATTGGCCCATCCAGGCCAATGAGCACAGTTGTTTCCACGCGCATTCGGAGCCCTTCTGCAGCTTCTACTCAACCCGGGCGCTTCCCTGGTAAAGCTGGCGGCACAAAGGGTTCACACCCAGCCCTGGCTTAAACCAGGGCCCCCCTTCCCCAGCAAAACCGTTTCCTGTAAGGCGAAACGGCCATGCACCTCCACCGAGTCGTTAAACTCACAGGAAGCAACACCCTAGGAGTTTGGTCACCAGGCAATCTTTCAGGGTTCCTTCAGCTCCTTTGCCCATGCCTAGTGGTGGGCTCGCAGACGGTGGATCTTCGAAAAGAGTGTCCCCCACTTCTGAAGTCACAACGCCCACCTAAGGTTTCTTGGCGGAGGAAGGGAAAGACTGGCATGGCGAGCCCAACCTCCCCCAATAAGTCGTCGAGAGCGACAGCACCTCAGCGCCTTGTCTGGCCAACAGCACCCGGGGTTCTGCCTCTAGGGAGTGTACGGCCATTCCCATGAGGGTCTTCTGTTCAAAGAGGGGCCCCCGCGTGTCCTTCGAGCTAGGCCTAGAGGGCATATTCCTTCAATGGAATTGCCGTGGACTCCGGGCCAACTGGGAGGAGCTGCGAGGCTCGTCTCATCCCATTCCCCATTAGCTATTTTTCTGCAGGAGACCATGCTAGGCGCGTGCCCCCTGTCTGCCCTCCCGGGGTATAAGGGTTTTGTGACCCCACCACCACGGGATGGAGGCTGGGCTGGGGGATATGCGGTTTACACCCGGCATGATCTCTCTGTTCTTATTTTCACTTTAGATACCTCCTTTCAGGCAGTGGCTGTACAGCTTCACCTGGATAGGAGGTATACTATTATTTCTGCGGCGTACATTCCACTGTCAGCTGACTTCTACGCGGGCGACTTCCGCCGCATCGTGGCAGGGTTGCCGAGATCTGAATGGCAGGCATCCTCTCTGGGGAGATTACTCAATAAATCCCAGGGGACAAGTCCTTACTGTTCTGATGGAAGAGCTTGAGATGGGTGTCCTAAATGTGGATGAATTTACGCATCACTGCCTGAGAACCGCTTGATTTTCTTTGTGCTCTTCAGATGCACAGCCTGATTTTGATTGGGGGGTGGTCGATGACCTCCATGGTAGTGATCACTTTCCCATTCAAATAACATTTTCAGGGCAACTGCCGCCTGAGAGCCCACCTCGGTGGTGCTTGGCGCGGGCGCGGTGGCCTGCATTTCAGGAAATGACTGAATTCTCTATCTCAGTCGAGGAGTTTAGGTCGGTAGATGAGGCTGTAGAGTTCTTCTCCGGCAACCTCATCGCCGCGGGCGTGACTACTATTCCTAGAACGTCTTGCCGTTTTGCACGCCGACCACTCCCATGGTGGTCGGCCGAGTGTGAGACGGCCCTCAAACAGAAGCGTTATGCCTACATGCGCTATAAGCGCCGCCCGAACGATTTCACTGTCGCTGAATTTCGTCGGGCTAGGGCTAGGTTCCGGTATATTTCGAAGCACCTCGCCGCTCTTCTTGGCCAGCATACGTGTCTTCACTTAACGGGAAGACCCCTTTAGCTGAGGTGTGGAAGCGAGTCAAAAGGATTCGGGGCAAGTTCTCGCAGGACCCCCCTCCCGTTCTCCAGGATAATGGGACCGCAATCTCGGACCCTGTGTCCGTGGCGGAATCCTTCGCCACCGCTTTCTGCGCATTCTCTAGCAAGGATGCTGCTGCGCCAGCATTCAATGCACGTCGTGATGCCGCCGACTGGACTTTACCTCCAGAGGCGGAGAACCCTTCAATGACAGGTTTACTCTGAGTGAGTTGCGTTCCACTCTTGCTTCGTGCTTGGACACCGCCCATGGTCCGGACGATGTCCAGTACGCCATGCTTCGACACCTAGGTGAGCGAGGCATGGCCTTTCTTTTAGATTTTTCAACAGGATCTGGGTTGAGGGTCTTCTCCCAGATTCCTGGTGACTCGCACTCTGCTCGTCTTTTGCACACCGTGGAGAGATCACTCTACTCCGGCCGGTTTGTGCCCAATCTCTCTAACCTCTTGCGTGTGCAAGTTGATGGAGAATTTGGTAAATGTTAGATTAGCCTTTTTCCTGGACAGCGGAGGCCATCTGTCTTCTGTACAGTGCGGCTTCCACTAGTTCCACTCCATGTCTGATGTTCTGTAGGAGAGATCACTCTACTCCGGCCCGTTTCTGCCCAATGTCTCTAACCTCTTGCGTGTGCAAGTTGATGGAGAAATTGGTAAATGTTAGATTAGCATTTTTCCTGGACAGCGGAGGCCATCTGTCTTCTGCACAGTGCGGCTTCCACTAGTTCCACTCCATGTCTGATGTTCTGTTCCGACTGGAAAATGCCGTCTGCGAGGCTTTCCTTCGTAGACAGTACTACGCCACGGTGTTTTTTGATCTGGAGAAGGCCTATGATCCCGCTTTGCGATACGGTATCATTAAGACTCTCCACGCGATGGGAGTGAGGGGACGCCTCCTAATGTTTATATATTAATTTTTGCGAGATCGTCGATTCCGCGTACGGGTAGGGGGAGCCCTCTCCGGCCCAATGGAGCAGGAAGAGAGTGTCCGCATGGAAGTGTCCTCAGTGTCGCACTTTTTGCCCTGAGCATCAACGGCATCACCTCGGTGCTGCCGGAAGATGTTCTCGCTATGCTCTACGTGGATAACCTTTCGATCTCTTTTGGCGCGGCCCAGATGCCAACTGTGGAGCGTCGACTCCAACAGGCATTTAACCGTGTCTCTCGCTATGCCGAAGCGCACAGGTTTCGGTTTTCCTTGGCCAAGACTAAGGTGGTGCACTTCTGCCGCCATCCACTGCTCCACCCAAACCCAGACTTGTTTTTTAATGTGGTACGCCTGGAAGTGGTTGAATCGCACCGTTTCCTTGGTCTTGTATTTGCCGACGCCTCACTTGGGAGGCTCATATTCGCAGCCTTAGGGTCTTATGTACCCGCTATGGACATTCTCCGTTCCGTGACGTTCGCTTGAAGCTCGACTACGGATGCGAGTTTTATGCATCCGCAGCCGAGCGTTTATTGCGGAAGGTGGATTCGATCCACCACACCGGCCTTCGCCTTGCGACCGGTGCCTTCCGCACTTCCCCCATTGAGAGCCTGTTGGTCGATGCTGGGGAGATGCCACTCGCTCTGCGCCGCGTGCAGTGCATCACTCGCCTGTACGCGCGAGCCCGGCGCCTTCCTCAGTCGCCAACAGCTCTCACTGCATCCGCAGCTGATCTCGATGGTGCCTATGCCGCCGAGAGACGCCAGTCATACTCTAAGCCCTTTGGGTTTAGGGCCAGGAAACTCCTTCGAGAGCTAGATATAGCTCTCGGGCCGGTGGCGCCCCTAGTTCTGCCCAGGACGCCACCCTGGCTATTTGTCACCACGCCTCTGCTCCCAAAGCTTGTACTGCGCCGGGAGTATTGCGTTCGACCTTTTTGGAGCACACATCGTGTCACGCTGGTACCGTGCCAGTGTATACGGATGGCTCCAAGTCCCAAGAGGGGGTCGGCTTCCACGCCGTATCCCCTCTGTTTGAAGTCAGCGGGGCTCTACCAGGCGCTGCGTCTGTCTTCACGGCCGAGCTGGTGGTAATACACCATTCGGTACGGGAGATTAGGCGACGTGCCCGGTTCGGAGACCGGATTGTGATCTATAGCGACTCACAAAGTGCCCTGAGTGCTCTCAGGGCATTGGAATCTCCGCATCCCCTGGTTCGCGGAATCCGTGACGCCACGGTTTTGGCGAGCCGGGCAGATGTCGAGATTATCTTCTGCTGGGTTCCTGGACATGTAGGAATTGTGGGGAATGAGCGTGCCGATGAGGGCGCCAAAGAGTCCGCGAGGACTCTGCGACCGGACCAGCGTTTCGCTCTTCCTCACACTGACTACATGGCAGGAATACGGGCAGCTCTTCGGACTGCTTGGCAAAGAAGATGGGAGACGGTCGAAGGGAACTTAAAGTTGCGTGCCATTGCGCCGCGACTGTTCCCATGGACCTATCCCCCAATGCCGCGGCGGCTTCAGGTTGCTTTCTGTCGTCTCCGAATCGGGCACACTCGTGTGACGCATCGCTATTTGATGGAGCGCTCGCCTGCGCCCTATTGCAACGACTGCGTCGTCCCCCAGACTGTTCGGCACATTCTTGTCGAATGTCCCAGTCTGTGTGATCTTCGCGCACGACACCTGTCCCGGTACCGGGATGGGCGGGGTCGCTACCGCCTGTCCCTTGTACTCGGGATGAGTGCGTGCACATCGACTGGTGGACTTATTGACTTTTGGGGGGAGGCCGGCCTTCTCCCTATTATTTAAGCAGGGTTTGTTTTTTGTTTTGTTTTGTTTTTTGTTTTTTGCATTTTTTGTTTTTTTCTTTTCCCCCATTTAGGGTGTTTTTTTTTCTTCGTTTAATTTATTTTAAAGTAGCCTAGAACTAGGCCAGTTTTAATACGGCGACTAATGCCCATGTAGGCAGTCGCCAGATGAGCTCTAATAAAAATAAAAAAAATCTCCTGCTGTTTCGTAGAGCGACTGCAAATTCTGGTTTGTAGATGTGCAAATTCTGGTTTAGACAAAGTGTATAAGTTGCTCCAAGGCCACACGTTAAGTCCAATTCATGTAAGGCCAAGTGTATCAATTGGGGAGAGCCACACCCCACTTCCTTGAAGCAATGTGGTGTGTATTTTATGGAGAAGGAAATCCTGGTATTCACGCTCAGGATCATCTCTCATTTCGCAAGGCTAAGAACTTGGTTCTGATGCATCCGGCGCTGCCTGGGACATCTTATGCCTCTCAATTTAAAAAAAAAAAAATCAGCCTCTGCTCATGGCCCCTACAAGCACGGTCGTTTCTGCGCCTATTCAGTACCCTTATACGGGTTTTACTCATACTGGGTGCTTCCCTGGTAGAGCTGGCGGCACATAGGGCTCACACCCAGTATTGGCTAAAACGAGAGCTCCCTCTCCCAGCCCGACCATAAGTCAGGAGGATGCTACATTTACACCTGGCATGATTTCTGAATATTTCTCTTTACTTTAAATGTCTCATTGCAGGCAGTACCAGTACAGCCGCACCTAGATAGGATGTATACTATTTTTCTGCGTACATTCCACCGTCAGCGGACTTCAATGCGGGGAACTTCGGCCACACCGTCGTACGTTTGCCGAGGCCCTTTCTAGTTCTCGGGGATTTGAATGGTAGACACCCTTTCTTGGGAGACTACTTGATTAATCCCAGCGGTCAGGTCCTTGCCGACCTGATCGATGAGCTGGAGACGTGTCCCAAATTTGGATGAGTTTACGCATCACTGTCCGAAAACAGAATCATATACTTGTCTTGTTCTATCCCTGTGCTCTCTGGATGCCCTCAAATATCATTTTCTGGACCGCTGCAGCCTCTGTTGGTGCTTGGCGCGGGCGCGGTGGTCCGCATTTCAGGAAATGACAGATTTCACTGTCCCAGTCGAGGAGTTTAAGCCAGTGGATGAGGCCGTCGAGTTCTTCTCCGGTAACTTCATCGATGCGGGCCTAGCTACTATTCCTAGAAGGTCTGGCCGACCTGCACGCCGACCGCTTCCGTGTTGGTCAGCCGAGTGTGAGACGGCCCACACAAACAGAAGCGTTATGCCTATATGCCTCTCGAACGATTTCACTGTGAATTTCGTCGAGCTAGGTTCCAGTATGTTTCGAAGCACGCCTGCCGCTCTTCCTGTCGGGCATACGTGTCTTCATTTAACGGTAAGACCCCGCTAGCGTGTGCAGGGATTCTCCTCCGCCAGTATTCAATGCACCTCATGATGGCGCTGAAAGCCGCCGAATAGATTTTACCTCCACAGACGGAGAACCCTTCAACATGTTTACATCGTGTGAGTTGCGTTCCGCTCTCGCTTCGTGCACGGACACCGTCCCTGGTCCAGACGATGTCCCTTGTCCCATGCTGAGCGAGGCATGGCCTTTCTGTTAGATTTGTTCAACAGGATCTGGACAGAGGGTATCCTCGCAACAGCTCTCACTGCATCCGCAGCCGATCTCGACGGTGCCTATGCCACCGAGAGACGCCAGTCATACCCTAACCCCTTTGGGTTTAGGGCTAGGAAACTCCGAGAGTTCGGTGTAGCTCTCCCGCCAGTGGGACCTCTGATTCTGCCCCGGACGCCATCTTTGACTATTTGTCGCTACGCCCCTGCTCCCAAAGCTTCTACAACGCTGGAAGTATTGCGTTCAGCCTTTATGGAGCACATTTCGTGTCACGCAGAAGGGGTTCGGTTTCCCCTCTGTTTGAAGTCAGTGGGGCTCTATCAGGCGCTTCGTCTTTCTTCATAGCTGAGTTCGTTGCAATGCACCTCTCGGTACGAGAGCTAACGATTTCTTGCCCTGTTTGAAGGCCGTATTGTGATATATAGCCACTCAAAAAGCGCCTTGAGTGCTCTCGGGACATTGGAATCTCCACGCACTTGGTTCGCGGTAATCGTGACACCTCGGTTGCCGCGTGGATGTCAAAATCTCTACACGCACTTGGTTCACGGTAATCGTGACACCTCGGTTGCTGCCTGGATGTCAAAATCTCTACACGCACTTGGTTCGCGGTAATCGTGACACCTCGGTTGCCGCCTGGATGTCAAAATTTTCTTCTGGCTTCCTGGACATGTGGGGATTGCGGTGAATGAGGGCGCTAAATAGTCCTCGAGGTCTGGGCCACCAGACCAGCGCTTGGCTCTTCCTTACAGCTTCACAGAAAGCGGTGCTCCACTTAATTGTGGTAACATTGGCAAGGAATACAGCATGGGCTGTAGGATAAAAGCTTTCTCCCTTAGCTCCCAAGCGGTCGGAGGGAACAGATGTCATCTCTTCTATGGCAGCTATAAACAAGAAGAAGCCTCACTTTCATACACCCAGGTCCCTCACATTCTTCTCCAATGTTCTAGTCTGTGGGGATCTTTGCACACGTTAGGGGTAAGGGGTCGAGCGGGGTAGTTACCGATTGTTCTTTTCACTTGAGACGTTCTTGGAAGTGGCTGTTCTCCTCCACTATATTCAGTAGTTTGGGTGTTGGCTTCCTAAAGCATGTTTTTGTTTTTAAATAGTCTGAAAATACAAAAGAGTTACTTGGGAAGCATTTACATTCTACACAGAACGCCACTTCGAAATATTAAACAGCATCCACATCACGGACAACACATGTACATGGTTTGATGGGTATTTTGGTGCCATTGACAACTATTTTTCCTTATCATAGTAGACTCAGTTGTGCCTTCTCTGAAGGATGCATAAACGTGGCTGAATTCATTTCTCCAAAAATTTGGAAAAGGCAAGTTATGCTGCTTAGTATTCAAGTGGGGCATCCAATGCAAAGATCGCCATTTGTTTGGATGTCAATCTCAGGATGGTGGATTATCAAGAAAGAGTTGGATGAGTCAGGCTGTGATTATGAGGGTTGAAAACCTTGAGGGCCACGCGTTATGCCTCCGTTTCTTAACTTTATTTTAGCGGAGAGGCTCATTCAATATAGCACTACCTTGATTGCCTGGAGGAATTGGGTGTTGCCCTGGATACAGGAAGTGGCAGTAGGCCTCTGTACCATGCCACACAAGCAAGAGGCTCCAGTCTTGGGTGTCAGACAATTTATTTGACCAGATTGCAACCCACTGGACTATTATATGTGGTATACATGGTTGAGAGAGACTGAGACCAATTAGTCGCTGTACACCAATAATCACCACACTTTACACTCAGTTAAATAAGGGGGCCCTCGAGAAGGCCTGCAGTATGTTCTGATCCCACCTGGCATCCGCGCTTGAGGCCAACATGGATTTTATTAAATAAATTGAAGAGTACCGCAATCCTTAAAGTCTTTAACATGTAATTTTGAAAAATATTTGTATAAATAAAGTTATTTCTTTATATTGAAGTTGGCGACAAATTCCCCATCACACACCCTGTACTTGTCAATACAATCATACAAAATGCAGCCACAAAGCATCTACCCAGAAGCAACAGAATAAAAAGAAAATCATAATTTCACACCAGAAATTCAAGGTTTCATCCACTAGGCGACACATTAGAACAAAACACCCCTCACACAAGAGAACAGCTCACCAAATACTCCCTAATGCAAAGAAACCTTGATAATTAACCACTGGCAACACTTTGTAAAAAACAAACTACCATATAGAAGAAACATCAGTAAACTACAAAATACTAAACAGTGTCTCCAACAACACACAATCACCACAACAAACCAAACTCTTCCCCACTGACCCAGACCACCCACATTTTACAAACTGACACACGAAATACATGAACCACAATCTCAAGCCCCTTAGAATACATGCACTCACCAGCATTGAGAACTACAACTTCTCGCACAACGTGATGCCCAACTAAGATTCCACTACAGTTCTCTCACCATCTAATCATTATCCTTTGTACCTCTTCGAAAGTCAGAGCCTCATCCTAAACACCACTTCACACAGGGTTGAATTCAGATCACTATTTTTAGACTTCTCAAAAAGCACAAGCACACTTGCAGTTTTTTGTTTTTTTTTGTTTCTTTGACTAAAATCTTAATGTGGTCTTTCAGAGAAATACCAGTACATTGGTAAATTGTTAAAACCTGGGGAAGAGCCTACAGAGTATTCTGATGAAGATGACTCTATCAAGGACAAGGACAAAGACAAATCAACAAAAAAAGAAGATTGAATGTTTCGCACAAGTGCCCCTACAAACACCTTTTAAAAGCACAGTAAAGAGGCAAACAATTTTGACACAAAGAAATATTAATCTAAATTGGGGGGGGGAGGGGTGTGTCAAGATTATTATATTGTAAACTTGTCATAAGATATTTTTATAAAAGTAGATAAGGTAGTTATTTTTTAATGATATTTTCTTAGTTTAAGAGGGTAAAAAAAAAAAACAACTTGCCTGGTAGCTGATTTGATTCTTTGTTTTTTTTACTCATAAGTTTGAATTAAATTTGTTTTGATAAATTTTCTTAATTTATATGTGAGATTAATAATGGCCCATTGTTGTTGTTCTAGTTTGGGAATTATTTTGTACAAGGCTTTTGTGTGTTTGTGGTTTAGTTACCCAAGTTAACTGTTAATGCTCTGTCAAAATGTAATTTTTTTTTCTAGATTCTTGAGTTAGTTAGCAGTTTCAGATATTGCATTGCAAAATCCTTTGGGGAAAATAATAATGATTTTCAACCACTTTCCCACAAAGTTCAGTTGGCTCCCATCAATGCATCATGACTGGACAGGGTCGAACAAATTTGCCCTAAATAACTAAATCATTTGAAAGGTTCCTTTTGAATATATCTACCATATAAACCAACCTTGTGTAAATTCCTTTAGACATGCCAGCCTTGTCAAAAGCTATCTGTCAAGTTGGATGGCAATTAATTCGTTGAAACTTGCTTTCACTGTGTAAAGGGTAAAGTGGTCCAAATTTTGCAGTTGTTGGTCATGTATTTCAAAGTCAAGGTTCACTAGGATCTTGAATATCTGTGATTTATTAATTAACAATGCTTCGTTCTAAGTAAAGTTGGTTATGTTGGTATAGTTTAACATAAAAATGCATCATCAGCAATTTATGTAACTTCTTCTATATTTGCCAATAAAATTTCTACTTTTGCCTGCCACTTCTTATAGATATTCTGTTTTGGGGGCCACTGAATAATTATTCTAACCCAAGAGTATGATATCTAATTAATTAGTTAAGCTTTAATAATATATATATATATATATATATATATATATATATAGCTTAAGGTCAAAAACACAATTGTAATCAAACTTTATTGTTATACTAACTTAAGTTGGAAAATTGGGGACAATGTAAAAAGGTAAGATTGCCCAAGATAGATCACAAATTAATATAGTGCGCCTGCCCCCCTCGAATAAGTGCAGATTCTTATTACAAGATAAGAGAAAAAAAATTACACTTTCAGAAGTTAAGATAATTTAAAATTAATAAGGGTCATTATTCAAAGCACCAAGTTGATCAATAAAGAAATTAAGCATTTGCAAGTTGCATAAATGCCTTTTGAATTTAAAGCAATTTAATACTTAATCATGTACATTGTCAATTCCATGAAGGCATTTTTACAATATGGCAGTGATAACGTAACATTATCATTGAAAACATTGAGAAATCATTGAATGATTGGAATGGTTACTTGGCTGTCTTGAACAATTCTTTAAGTTTGGGGAAAACTCATCTGATTACCAGCTTCAAGCTCCTCTAAAACTGAAAAAAAAAACAATTAATTTTCCAGGGGACATGTTTTAATGGGAGAAATGATAAAGTTAAGGGAAGTGAAAATTTGGGGAAGGAGCCGAAGGCCACAACTCTTAAGCGATAGAGTAAATGAAAGGTGGGCAACAAGTTATGAGAAATGCCAACAGCAAGCCAGCCACCAACTCAAAATGCTTGATCCCCACTAAAGATATTTTTAAAACGAACTAGTAGTACTTCACTTAGGCTGATTGGTGACTCACTTTCAAAATCTTTTCCACTTCACCCCCCCTCCAAACTGGAGTTAAAAATTAACACTTGCATGCTCATTTCAAATACTCTCCTTAAATAAAACTTAGTTAATCTGTCAAAATTGAATGCAGGTCTAATTTTCAAATAAGTTAAATGGCTAACACATTAGTCATATATATATTAGTTATATATATATATATATATATATATATATATATATATATATATATTTGCATTTGTTTATAAATGTATCAATAGGAATAATAATTCTAATATTTGAATCAGTGTAGGTTTACTAAAAAGTAAGCATTTCAAAGATAAAAGAGATTTTTTCCCTGAATCCCCAAATCACACTGTTCTTGAAGGGGAATTTCAGTCATTGGATCTTTGCTACTTGATCAAAAAGGTGAAATGAATCATAGTGTAATTATAATTACTTCGTAAAAATGTCAGTCCTTTTTAACTTGAGAAATGCTTTCCAAAGAAAAATAATACAACCATGGTTGCTCTGCACCAAAGTGGCCTAAAATGCTAGGATGATAGTTGCCATGATTCTTCTGGACGCTAAAAACGCCGCATGGTAAGGATCGGGTTGCCTCCAATGCCAAGCTTACTCGTTAAGAGGAGAAAAGAGGAAGAGGGCTTTCCCAGAATCCTAGGTCGTGCCCATCAACTCGGACTGCATCTCATAAGGGAACTGGAACACACAATTTTTGCCCAGGAACTGAAGAATGGTACCAAAAGGTGCTCCATCAGTACCTTTTCTCAACAGTTCAGGACCAATTTTTGGATAACTTTTTCAGAATGTCAAAAGCAATAACAAAGTTTCTGGCTGATAACATCGATCTTTTGGGACCTTGCCTGGTGGTGGTGTTTTTTTTTCTTTAAAATATGCAAAAAAGAACGAGGAAGCAAGCTTCGGCGTTGGGGGAGAGGTCCGCCTGCCCCCGGCGGAGGGACGTGCGACATACAAAAAAAAACAAAAAAACTAGTTAAATAAAGGGGAGAATGCCGGCCATCCCCCATAGTCTATAAGTCCACCAGTCTGTGCACGAACTCGTCCCGAGTACAAGGTACAGGTAACGTGCGCGAAGATAGCCCAGACTGGAACATACAACAAGAATGTGCTGAACAGTATGGGAGACAACGCAGTCTTCACATTAGGGCGCTGGCGAGCGCTCTATCAAATGACGGTGCGTCCCGCGAGTGGGTCCAATTCGGAGACGACAGAAAGGAACCTGAAGCCTTCGCGGAATTGGGGAAAAGGTCCATAGGAACAGTCGCGGCGCAATAGCACGCAACTTTAAATTTCCCTCGACCGTCTCCCATCTTTGCCAAGCAGCCCGTATTCCTGCCATGTAGTCGGTGTGAGGAAGAGGGAAACGCTGGTCCGGTCGCAGAGTCCTCGCGGACTCTGGCGTTATCATTCCCCGCAATTCCTACATGTCCAGAAATCCAACACAAGATAGTCTCGACATCCGCCCGGCTTGCCAAAGCCGTAGCGTCACGGATATTGTGAACCGGGGAATGCGGAGATTCCAATGCCCCGAGAGCACCCAGGGCGCTTTGTGAGTCGCTATTAATCACAATCCGGTCTCCGAACCGGGCACGTCGAGTAATCTCCCGTACCGAGTGGTGTATTCTACCAGCTCGGCCGTGAAGACACGCAGCGCCTGGTAGAGCCCCGATGACTACAAAGAGGGGATACGACGTGAAAGCCGACCCCTTCTTAGGACTTTGAGCCATCCATATACACTGGCACGGTTCCAGTGTGACACGAGGTGTGCTCCAAAAAGGTCGAACACAATACTCCCGGCACTGTACAAGCTTTGAGAGCAAAGGCGTGTCAACAAATAGCCAAATGTGGTACCCACCATGGTGGCGTCCTGGGCAGAACCAGGGCGACACCGGCCCGAGAGCTATACCTAGCTCTCGAAGGAGTTTCCTGGTCCTAGACCCAAAGGCTTAGGGTATGACTGGCGACTCACGGCGGCATAGGCACGGTCGAAATCAGCTGCGGATGCAGTGAGAGCTGATGGCGACTGAGGGAGGCGCCGGGCTCGCGCGTACAGGCGAATAATGCACTGTGCACGGTGTAGAGCGAGTGCCATCTCCCCAGCGAGCGGTCGCCAGGCGAAGACAGGTGTAGTGGATCGACTCTACCTTCCGCAATACGCCCTCAGCTGCGGATGCATAAAACTCGCATCCGTAGTCGAGCTTCGAACGAACAAAGGATCGATAAAAAAGTAAGGCAGTAGCCCTATCAGGGCTGAACGTCACGAAAAGGAGAATATCCATGGTGCGGGTACAAGAACCTTATCCTGAGAATTCACCCAATTTGAAGCTAAATGAGAATTTGTGGGCAATAATCAAAGGCGGTTGATAAACAAGCCATCACATTGCGAGCAGTTGTAGGCGCTTATTGAACAAAAATGGAGCAATATCCGTCAATATATCCCAAATTTGGTCTCTAGCATGCCGAAACGAATTGAAGCAGTCCTGAAGAACAATGGACAGCATTGTAAATTTGCATGTATTTATTACAAAAATTGGTTTAGGCTCCGTTTTGTTTTGCTTTTATATTTCATCTTTTCTGCATTTACTGTCTTCATCTACACGATCATAAGCTTTTAGCAGATGCACAACCCCCTTGTTCATTCCCTATCAATCCCTTGATAATTATCATTATAAACCGAATCAGATTCTCTATAACTTTACCGCCAACACTCGCACATCCCTCTATAGTTATTGCATTCACCTTTCTCCCCTTTTTCAACGGGCACTATTATTGCATTCTCCTAGTCCTCAGGCACTCATCCATTTTCCAAGTGCCTTAATACACCCACCAGACCCATTCTTTAACACAAACACACTTTTTAACACCCGTGACTATACCATTATCTCAGCTGCCTTCCCATTTTATGGGCCTCAAAGTAAACTTTAAATTTGTTTGACTGAACTTTTTCTATCACACGAAAAACTCTTAAGATGATCCTTTCCCCAGAGTGTACTAGAATTTTGTGCAAAACCCGGTAGAAAGGACAGGCGATAGCGACCAAGCTCGACCGAGTACCATGATAGGCAATGTACGGGAAGATTCCCCTCCCCCCCCCGCACTCAGACATTCAACAAGAATGTGCTGAGCAGTCTAGTAGACAACGTAGGCAGATGCAGATGTGCCCAGTTCGAAGAGGATAGAAAGCAATCTGAAACCGTCGTGGCATTGGGGGGTATGTTCATGGGAACAGTTGCAGCGCAATGGCATGCAACTTTAAATTTCCCTCGGCCGTCTTCCATCTTTTCCAAGCAGCCTTGATTCCTACCCTGTAGTCAGTGTGAGTAAGAGCGAAACGCTGGTCTGGTCGCCCAGTCCTCGCACTCTTTGGTGCCCTCATCGGCGCGGAGAATTCCCACATGTTCAGGAACCCAGCACAAGATAATCTACATCCGCCCGTCTCAAGATAACCATGGTGTCACGGATACCGTGAAGCAAAAGGCATGGAAATTACAATGCCACGAGAGCAATCAGGGCGCTTTGTTTGTCGCTAAAGATAACAATCCGGTCTCAGAACCAGGCACAGCGCCTTCTCTCCTGGACCGAACGGTATACGCAACATGCTCGGTCGAGCTGACTTCAAAGAGTAGGGCGTGGAAACCGACCCCTCATGGGACTTCCCATTGTATACACTGGCGCGCATCCAGCTTGACACGAAGTGTGGTCTAAATTGGCTGAAGTATATACTCCCAACGAGTTCTCGAAAGAGTTTCCTTGCCTTAAACCCAAGGGGCTTAGGGTATGACTGGCATCTCTCGGCGGCATAGGCACCGTCGAGATAGGCTGCAAATGCAGTGAGAGCCGTTGGCGAGTGAGGGAGGTGCCGGACTCGCACGTACAAGCCTATAATGCAGATCGAGTGTCATGTCCTGAACATTGACAGGTAGGCTCTCAATGGGGGACGTGAGGAAGACGCCAGGCGGAGGCCAGTGGGGTGGATGGAGTCCACCTTCCGCAATACACAGTCGGCTGAGGATACTTTTTTTATCATCTGGCGACTGCCTTCTAAGGCATGAGTAGCCGTACTCAAGCTAGCCTAAATCTAGGCTATATTAAAAGCCAAATTAAAAAACAAACAAACAAACAAAAAGCAAACAAATTGAAAAAAAATATAGAGCGAGCTCCGTCGACGGGAAAGGCCCGCCCTCCCCCGCCGAAGAAGACCGTGATGCATAGTCGAATATTAAATAAGGGGGACCAAAAAGTCCGGCTGCGGATGCATAAAAAGGGTCCGTAGTCAAGCTTCGAAAGAACAAAGGATCGATAGAAAAGTAAGGCTGTAGCCCTATCAGGTGCTGAACGTCACGAACGAAGAATGTCCATAACGCGAGTACGAGAGACCCTAAGGCTGCGAATGAGGCGCTGACCAAAAATAAGGAAAAGGTGCGAATCCAGCACTTCCAGGCGAGCCCCATTTAGAAACAAGTCCGGCTGTTGGAGTCGACGCTCCAGAATTGGCTGTCCACAATAAAGGCTAGTCTAACATTTACCAATTTCTGCTCCATCAATTTGTACACAAAAGAGTTTAAGAGAGATTGGGCGAAAAACGGCCGAGGTAGAGTTATCTCATCCCGGTTTGCGAAAAGCGAGCACAGTAGCCATTCGCAAGGAGTCTGGGGGATACCCTCTGCCTAGATCCCCGTTGAACAAATCTAACACAGCATGACATACGGCACATCTTCCGGAACAGGGGTGGTGTCCACGCACGAATGGCGAGCGGAACGCAATTCACTCAATGTAAACCTGTCGTTGAAGGGTTCTCCGCCTCTGGAAGTAGTCTAGTTGGCGATCTTCAACGACATAACGACGCGCATTGAATGCTGGCGGAGCATTCTCCTGGAGAACGGGAGGGGGTCCTGCGAGAACCAGCACCGAATCCTTTTGACTCGGCTCCACACTCTGCTACAGGAGTCCAGTTCAGTGAAGACACCTAAACTTAGCCCGACGAAATTCACCGACATTGAAATCCTTTGGGCGGCTCTTATAGCGCATGCAGGCATAACGTTTCTGATTGAGGGCCGTCTCACACTCGACTGACCACCAAGGAAGTTGGCGGCGTGCAAAAAAGCAAGACGTTCTTCGAATAGTTGTTAGGTCCACGGCGAGGAGGTTGCCGGAGAAGAACTCAACGGCCTCATCCACCGACCTAAACTCGTCGACTGGGAGAGAAATTAGTCACTTCCTGAAATGCGGACCACCGAGGAGGTGGGGTTGGATCTTTCTGTCACAGCGGTCAGAAAATATTTTAATGGGAAGGGTTCACTATCATGGAGTTGGTTCCGCCCGTGCGACCCCAAATCAGGCTGTGTATCCAGAGAGCACAGGAATAGATCAAGACAGAAAAATGAAGCGGTTCTCAGGCAGTGATACGTAAACTCATCCACGCTTAGGACACCTATTTCTAACTCGGCAAGGACCTGACTCTTGGGATTGATCTAATAGTCCCCACAAAGGGCCCCGGCTGACGTAGGAATGTACGCAGATATGAGAGTATATCTCATATCCAGGTGTAGCTGCACTGCTATTGCCTGAAAGGAGATATTTAGACAGAAGAACGTATGTAGATATCATGCCGGGTCTAAGTCGCGCATCTTTCTGCCCGTCCAGATCCCGTGGTTGTGGAGTTACAAAACCCTTATACCCCGGGAAGGTGGGCATGAGGAACACGTTCATCATGGTCTCCTGCACAAAGATACCTAACGTGTAACAGGAAGAGACGAACCTCCGCAGCTCCTCCCAGCTGGCTTGGAGTCGGTGGGAATTCTATTGAAGGAAAATACCCTCAGGGCTTAGCTCGGAAGATGCGGGGGCCCGCTTCGAAGAAAAGATCCTCAAGGGAATGTCCGTACGCTTTCCGTAGGCTGAACTCCGAGCGCGGTTGGCCAAACAATGCGCTGAAGACGATGTCACTTTGACGACTTATCGGGGGAGGCTCCCTCCGCCTCAAAACCTTCGGCGGGAGGGACAGTTTCGGAGGCGGGAATCCCTCTTTTGAAGGATCTACGGTCTCCGAGCCACCCAGTCCAGCCTGGGGGTGAGGGAGTAATAGCAGAAGCTCTGGTGCTGTCCTTTCAGGGGGACGCTTTATGAACCTCGGAAGTCAGCCTCACGACCACCCTCAGAGGCATTGCCTTCTGTGAATCTAACGACTCGGTGGAGACGTGCGGCCCTTGAGCCTTGCGGGAAATGATAACGCTGGGGGAGGGGGGAAGCCCTAGTTTTAATAAATGTGGTGAAAACCTTTCGTGTCTCCAGCTCTACAAGGAAAGCGCGGGGGTGAGTAGAACCCGCTGAAGTGTTCCGAATGAGCGCAGAAACGACAGTGGTCGTAGGATTCGAGGAGATAGGAGCAGGGGGTGCCTTTTTAAAAAGTGACGCGGAAAAAAATCCAAGGTAGCGGAGGGTGGGCAAGCACCAAGTCTTTACCATCAGTAAATGAAAGAGGATCCGTAGCCTGAACGGCCAGGAATTTCTTCTCCAGGATATACGCACCACATTGCTGCGATGAGGCGGGATGGCTCTCTGCAATCGACACACTTGGCCATACACGAATAGGGACTTATCGTGTACGGCCTTGGAGCAACTTACACAAACTTCGGGTAACCCCGACTTTGCATGTCTACATGAGCGATTCGTATGGACGAAGCGGTTGCAGTAGTAGCAACTCGGCGGTAGTGGCACGAATGCCTTCACGCACCGATTTATTTTATTTTAATTAAGGGGATATCTGGCGACTGCCGACTTAGGCATAAGTTGCCGTAAACAAACAGCCTAGTTCTAGGCTACTTTAAAAAATTGAACAGGAAACAACAATAAAAAGAAATAACAATAACAACAATAACAAAAACAACAACAACAATTAACCCGGGTTAAATGAAAGGAAGAAGGCCGGCCTCCCCCCCAAAAGTCAATGAGTCCACCAGTCAAAGTACACGAACTCGTCCCGAGTACAAGGGAGAGGCGGTGGCGACCCCGCCCATCCCGGTACCGGGACAGGTGTCGTGCGCGAAGATCACACAGACTGGGACATTCGACAAGAATGTGCCGAACAGTCTGGAGGACGACGCAGTCGTTGCAATAGGGCGCAGGCGAGCGCTCCATCAAATAGCGATGCGTCACATGAGTGTGTCCGATTCAGAGACGACAGAAAGCGACCTGAAGCCGCCGCGGCATTGGGGGATAGGTCCATGGGAACAGTCGCGGCGCAATAGCACGGAACTTTAAGTTCCCTTCGACCGTCTCCCATCTTCTTTGCCAAGCAGTCCGAAGGGCTGCCCGTATTCCTGCCATGTAGTCAGTGTGAGGAAGAGCGAAACGCTGGTCCGGTCGCAGAGTCCTCGCGGACTCTTTGGCGCGCTCATTCCCCTCAATTCCTACATGTCCAGGAACCAAGCAGCAGATAATCTCGACATCTGCCCGGTTCGCCAAAACCGTGGCGTCACGGATTTCGCGAACCAGGGGATGCGGAGATTCCAATGCCCCGAGAGCACTCAGGGCGCTTTGTGAGTCGCTATAGATCACAATCCGGTCTCCGAACCGGGCACGTCGCGTAATCTCCAGTACCGAGTGGTGTATTGCCACCAGCTCGGCCGTGAAGACAAACGCAGCGCCTGGTAGAGCCCCGCTGACTTCAAACAGAGGGGATACGGCGTGGAAGACGACCCCCTCTTGGGACTTGGAGCCATCCGTATACACTGGCACGGTACCAGCGTGACACGATGTGTGCTCCAAAAAGGTCGAACGCAATACTCCCGGCGCAGTACAAGCTTTGGGAGCAGAGGCGTGGCGACAAATAGCCAAATGTGGTACCCGTCAGGGTGGCGTCCTGGGCAGAACCAGGGGCGCCACCGGCCCGAGAGCTATATCTACATCTCGAAGGAGTTTCCTGGCCCTAAACCAAAAGGGCTTAGGGTATGACTGGCGTCTCTCGGCGGCATAGGCACCATCGAGATCAGCTGCGGATGCAGTGAGAGCTGTTGGCGACTGAGGGAGGCGCCGGGCTCGCGCGTACAGGCGAGTGATGCACTGCACGCAGCGCAGAGCGAGTGGCATACCCCCAGCATCGACCAACAGGCTCTCAATGGGGGAAGTGCGGAAGGCACCGGTCGCAAGGCGAAGGCCGGTGTGGTGGATCGAATCCACCTTCCGCAATAAACGCTCGGCTGCGGATGCATAAAACTCGCATCCGTAGTCGAGCTTCGAGCGAACAAAGGATCGATAAAAAAGTAAGGCAGTAGCGCTATCAGCGCCCCAAGCGCTGAACGTCACGGAACGGAGAATGTCCATGGCGCGGGTACAAGAGACCCTAAGGCTGCGAATATGAGCCTCCCAGGTGAGGCGTCGGTCGAATACAAGACCAAGGAAACGGTGCGACTCAACCACATCCAGGCGCACCCCATTAAGAAACAAATCTGGGTCGGGGTGAAACCGTGGATGGCGGCAGAAGTGCACCACCTTAGTCTTGGCCAAACAAAACCGAAGCCTGTGCGCTTCGGCATAGCATGAGACGCGGTTCAATACCTGTTGGAGTCGACGCTCCAGAGTTGGCATCTGGGCCGCGCCAAAAGAGATCGAAAGGTCGTCCACGTAGAGCGTAGCAAGAACATCTTCCGGCAGCACCGAGGTGATGCCATTGATGCTCAGGGCAGAGTGTGACACTGAGGACACTTCCCTGCGGGACACCCTCTTCCTGCTCCTTTGGGCCGGAGAGGGCTCCCCCCACCCGTACGCGGAATCGACGATCTCGCAAAAATTCAGATATAAACATTGGGAGGCGACCCCTCGTCCCCATCGTGTGGAGAGTCTCCATGATACCGTATAGCCATGCGGTATCATAGGCCTTGTCCAGATCGAATAACACCGTGGCGTAGTGCTGTCTACGAAGGAAAGCCTCGCAGACGGCATTTTCCAGTCCGAGCAGAGCATCCGACATGGAGTGGAACTTACGGAAGCCGCACTGTGAAGAAGACAAATGGCCTCCGCTGTCCAGGAAATGGGCTAATCTAACATTTACCAATTTCTCCATCAACTTGCACACGCAAGAGGTTAGAGAGATTGGGCGGAAACTGGTCGGAGTAGAGTGATCTCTCCCCGGCTTGCGAAAGGCGAGCACAGTAGCGATTCGCCAGGAGTCTGGGAGAAGACCTTCCACCCAGATCCTGTTGAACAAATCCAACAGAAAGGCCATGCCTCGCTCACCCAGGTGTCGAAGCATGGCGTACGGAACATCGTCCGGACCATGGGCGGTGTCCGCGCACGAAGCGAGAGCGGAACGCAACTCACTCACAGTAAACTTGTCGTTGAAGGGTTCTCCGCCTCTGGAGGTAAAGTCCAGCCGGCGGCCTTCCGCGACATCACGACGTGCATTGAATGCTGGCGGAGCAGCATCACGGCTAGAGAATGCGGAAAAAGCGGTCGCTAAGGATTCCGCCACGGACGCGGGGTCCGAGATTGCGGTCCCATTCTCCTGGAGAACGGGAGGGGGGTCCTGCGAGAACTTGCCCCGAATCCTTTTGACTCGCTTCCACACCTCAGCTAAAGGGGTCTTCCCGTTAAGTGAAGACACGTATGCCCGCCAAGAAGAGCGGCGGGCGGGCTTCGAAATATACCGGAACCTAGCCCTAGCCCGACGAAATTCAGCGACAGTGAAATCGTTCGAGCAGCGCTTATAGTGCATGTAGGCATAACGCTTCTTTTGGGGGCCGTCTCACACTCGGCCGACCACCATGGGAGTGGTCGGCGTGCAAAACGGCCAGACGTCCTAGGAATAGTAGTCAGGCCCACGGCGATGAGGTTGCCGGATAAGAACTCAACGGCCTCATCTACCGACCTAAACTCCTCGACTGAGATAGAGAATTCAGTCATTTCCTGAAATGCAGGCCACCGCGCCCGCGCCAAGCACCACCGAGGTGGTCTCTCAGGCGGCAGTTGCCCTGAAAATGATATTTGAATGGGAAAGTGATCACTACCATGGAGGTCATCGACCACCTCCCAATCAAAATCAGGCTGTGCATCCGAAAAGCACAAAGAAAGGTCGAGGCAAGAAATTGAAGCGGTTCTCGGACAGTGATGCGTAAACTCATCCACGTTTAGGACACCCATCTCAAGCTCTTGGATCAGATCGGCAAGGACTTTTCCCCTGGGATTTATGGAGTAATCTCCCCAGAGAGGATGCCTGCCGTTCAGATATCCAAGCAAGAGATAGGGCCTCGGCAACCGTGCCACGACGCGGCGGAAGTCCCCCGCGTCGAAGTCAGCTGACGGTGGAATGTACGTAGAAATGATAGTATACCTCCTATCCAGGTGCAGCTGCACAGCCACTGCCTGAAAGGAGGTATCTAAAGAGAAAGGAAGAACGGAGACATCATGCCGGGTGTAAACTGCGCATCCCCCAGCCCGGCCATCCCGCGGTGGTGGGGTCGCAAGACCCTTATACCCCGGAAGGGCGGGCAGGTGGCACGCGCCTAGCATGGTCTCCTGCAGAAAAATAGCTAACCGGGAACATGACGAGACGAGCCTCCACAGTTCCTCCCAGTTGGCCCGGAGTCCACGGCAATTCCATTGAAGGAATATGCCCTCCAGGCCTAGCTCGGAGGAGACGTGGGGGCCCTCCTCGAACTGAAGACCCTCACGGGAATGGCCGTACGCTTTCCGGGGGAAGAACCCCGGGCGCTGTTGGCCGGGCAAAGCGCTGTCGCCTTCGAGGACTTATTGGGGAAAGTTGGGCTCGCCATGCGAGTCTTTTCCTCCCTCCGCCTCGAAACCTTAGGCGGGCGTTGCGGCTTTGGAGGCGGGGGGCCCTCTTTTCGAGGAACCACCGTCTCCGAGCCACTCGCTCCACCTCGGGGCATGGGCGAAGGGGCCGAAGCTCCTTTGTTGCTGTCCTCCTTTCGGGGAACAGCTTTAAAAACCCCGGAAGATGGCCTAGCGACCATCTTCAGGGGTGTTGCCTCCTGTGAGTCTAACGACTCGGTGGAGGCGCGTGGCCGTTTCGCCTTACGGGAAACCGTCACGCTGGGGTGAGAGGGGGGAGCCCTGGTTTTAGCCGGGGCAGGGTATGAACCCTTTTTGCCGCCAGCTTTACCAGGGGAGCGCCCGGGTTGGGTAGAGCCCGCAGAAGGGCTCCGAATTGGCGCGGAAACAACCATGCTCGTTGGTCTGGATGGGCTAGGAGCAGAGGGTGCCTTTCTAACTATTGAGGCATATGACGTCCCAGGCAGAGCCGGGCACGCCAGGACCAAGTCCTTTGCCTCGCGGAATGAGAATCGATCCTGGGCCTGAACAGCCAGGATTTCTTTCTCAAGGAGATATGCACCACATTGCTTTGAAGAAGCAGGGTGCGGCTCTCCGCAATTGACAAACTTGGCCAAATACGATTTGGACTTATCGTGTGCAACCTTGGAGCAATTTACACAGACTTCGGGTGACCCCGACTTTGCACGTCTACATGAGCGATTCGTATGGCCGAAGCGGTGACAGTAATAGCACCGCCGCGGCAGTGGCACGAATGCCTTCACGCGGTAGCGGTACCAACCGGCACGCACCGACTCAGGGAGCTTGTCACAGTCGAACGTGACGAAGAGTGTAGGGGTGGGTCTCGAGGCCTCTCCCTGTTTTCTCATCACACGTTCGACCTTGACCGCCCCATGGTCGGCCAGCTCTAGGGTGATGTCCTCAATGGAGTAGTCAACGAGTTCCCTCGCATAAACTACTCCTTTCACAAAGTTCATGGTAGAGTGCGGCGTCACACTCACCAGGGTGCCATGAAGTGTCCGAAGAGCACTTATCTTGGCCGCCTCAGCGGGATTCGCCGCATTCGCCAGAAGGCTCCCGTCCGAGAAACGGGTCACCTTCGGCTCTCTACCAATTGCACTAGCTAATCCTCTCCTCTGATGGATCATGTTGCCCTTGGACAACATGGTACCATCAGTGGAGCGAATAACGAGGAAGCGTTTGAAGCCAGCGGGCTCTAAAACGCCAGGTAACCTCTGAATCAGGGGCCCCGATGTCATCGAGGCTCCGCCCTGTGCACTTTCTTCTTTGTCATAGTCAGGAGCTCCGTACCCGGGGGGGCAGAGGGGCCGGATGTGCCGGTCTTGGCCTGGTCGCTTGCCAAAGTGGCAGCAGACCCATCCGTCCCCACAGCCCCCGCAGATGGAGAGGAGCCCCGAGTCTTCTTAGTCTTTCTTGTCTTTTTCTTCTTTTTAGGAGAGGAGGGCGGGGAATGAACTCGCTTCTCTCCTCCGCCGACAGAAGCCCCTAGGCCAGATGGACCGGCCTCAGCCAGGTCCTTCTCCGAAATGGAAAAGGTCCTGGTGGTCGCAGGGGCACCGGTCAGAGGAGATCCCTCCCCTCCTTGTGCTGCCTCGGAGGCCCCAGCAGTTTGAGGAGGACCTTGCATAGGGGCTGATTCAGGTTCGGTGCTTAGCGCCGAGCCCGGATTCCCCCCCATGGAAGGCCTTACCCTCTGAGGCTGGGTTTCCTCAAGGACCATGTCTATCACAGGAGGGACCTCCAGTTGGCCATCCCCTCCCAGGACATCGCAGGTCCCCTTGGCAGCTTCACCAGTCTTTTGTGAGGAGGCACAGGCCTTGACCCCGGCAAGGTTTAAGATTCTTGCCAACAGGTCTTTTGAGGGAAGCGACCGAAGGGGCCTTGTTTCCCTCTCCCCCCTAAGGGGGTTTGCCCTACCGAGCCGCTTGCACGAGGGGCGGTCGGCAATGGACTGCCTGCTGGCTTTCTTGGCAGTCCACTTAGAAAGCAAAGGAGTGACTGCCGCTGGGTGTAGGGGGAGTCCCCTACACCCGTAGGCGTAGGAGAGGAGTAAGCCTCCTCTCCGGTTAAAGAGGTATGGAGGGTCCCCCGCGCAAGCACAGGGAGGGGCGACCTCCATCTTTTCTGTGGAGCTGCACGAGGGCGGCTCCGTTGTTTTAGGGGGAATTAAGGGGAGATGTATTTGTTTTGCATCATTGGGCATGGTGACCCTCTTTGTTTTACGGGACGCAATCGCTCACCACCTCTTGCAGTAGCCCGCACTGCAAGAGGTGCTTACAGGCCCGGCAGAGCCAGGCGCCGCCCTTCGGGACCACCCCTCCCGCCTGGTGGCCTGGTAGTCCATCGGCATGGCGGCTCCACCTTGGACACGGCGTAAAATTGATAGAATGTGAAGAGGAGAGGGAAAGGGATGTGAGGAAGGTATGGGTGGGGATGATGCAGGTTGTTAAAAAACCTCCATGCCGAACCGGAGCTCAGGGGTTAGGGAACAATGTCCCCTCCCCATGCAGCCCCGATCCGGGGTGGTTGGCTTGAGAAGAAGGTCAGCATCTACCCTGTGAAATTAGACGCTGACCAGAGAAAGTTGTGGGAGAGGTTGTATGAAAAGCGACGAGGTAGGGGAGAAATCGGGCTATCTGAAGGAAGGAAGAGAGGCTAAGCTGGGGCCGGACGGAGCGCTGGATCCCGTCAGCACGGCGGCCAGGATGGCAAATCGCCGCACCCCTTACGGGGTTCACGCACCGACTCAGGGAAACTGTCACAATCAAACGTGACGAAGAGTGTAGGGGTTTTGCTCAAGGCCCGTCCCTATTTTCTCATCACACGCTCGACCTTGACCGCTCCTTAGTCGGCCAACTCTAAAGTGATGTTATGGGGGGGGAGGGGCATTCATTATTTTAACTTTTCTTTATTTATCAATCATTCTTCATTGGCGATTTCTATATTTGAATCTATTTATTACTTTTTGACTGGAGTTGCCCCTTGAAACATTGACTTCCATGTATCTGACTCTTAGCATTCTTGTAGGCTGAGATTCTTTCATCTTTAAGTTGGGTTGGTTGGGTTAATTCTTGATCTTCTTTATCTTGATGTATCTTCCTTTTAACGATGTGATGATTCCTTCCAATTCTGATGACGTGATGAGTTGTTCTTAATTCTTGATGACGTGATGATTTCTTGATGAGTTGAGACGAGTTAGCCCTTGAAGTCGTTTTCTTTCCGTTTTCCTTGACAGCGATTTTCTCTTGAGTCGATTTCTTGAGTTGTCCATAAAGTGTTTTCCGTTTTCTTCTGGGATTTTCTCCGTAAAAATTGTAGACTGTCTGGGATCGATCGCGGGTCTTTTGAATCCAGAGGCTAGCACTCTACCGTCACGCTAAGGCGTAGTTCGTCTTGACTTGGTAATTTAATGGGCTATTTAAATTCTCGCTTTGGAAGGAATTTTTCTCTCCGATACATCTTTGCACCCCTACAATGTCATTAATGGAGTACTCTACGAATTCCTTCGCGTAAACTACTCCTTTCACGAAGTTCGTAGTGCGGCGTCACACTCACCGGCGTGCTATCAAGTGTCAGAAGGGCACTAATCATGGCCGCCTCAGAGGGATCCGGCGCATTCGCCGGAAGGCTTCCTTCCAAGAAACGGGTCATCTTTGGCTCTGTACTAATTAGGCTAGCTAGTGCCCTCTTCTGATGAAACATGTTGCCCTTGACCAACATGCTGCCATCAGTGGAGCGAATACTAATAGGCGTTTGAAGACAGCGGGCTCGAAAACGCCAGGTAGTCTCTCAATGAGGGGTCCCAACGTAATAGAGGCTCCGCTCAGCTCACTTTCGACTTTGCTCTGGGCCTCCCCACCACCCGGTGGAGCATCGGGACCGGGCGTGCCGATCTCACTTTGAAAGTGAGAAGAACTTGGCTTTAAAAGGGGCACCAGCAGAAGGAGGAGATCCCTCCTCTCCTTGTGAGTCCCCGGGGCCTGAGACGTCGTCTGAGAAGCTTGCACAGGGGCGGACTCAGGTTCACCGAACCCGGGTTCGACCACATTGAAGATCCTGCCGTCCGGGGCTGGGTCACCATTGTGAGCGTGTCTATCTCAGGGCGTGGGGCTCCATGTCCCCCCCCCCCCCAATACATCACAGATCCCATTCGAGGTACGTTTTGTCTCGTTTATAGCCGGGGAACAGATGGGAGCAGGTACGGTGACCCCCTGTAGACTCAAGATGCAGGACGTTAGGGGGCACGGACCGACGGGCCCTGCTATCCCTTGTCCTCCTAAGCGGGTTGGCACCGGAATCGGACAATCTTGGGCCGCCTGCTTGCTCTCTTGGCAGTCCCGTGTGAAAGTTAAGGAGGGACTGCCGCTTTTAGAGAATTATGTCGCCCAAGGGCCCTCCAGAGAAAGGGGAGTTTGAGGCATTATTCATGGCCGTAAACAAGATTTCCCTACCACTGCCTGTGGCGACTAAACTGAGCCAACAAGGCAACGTCACTACTGGGAGACTTTGATTGACCCCGGCCGCCTTCTCCACCACCCCTTGGGAAAATATGGACCAAATCCTACACATGGTATGGTAGGCAGGTGGGGATGACGGATCCAGCTTGGTGACTGGATTCTGAGCGATTAGGGTCACCACGCCCAACATCTTGTCGTAGGAGTGTTCGGTTCCGTGATCGGGAAGATCCATGGGCAACAAAAGGGGAGAACGAAAGGGTTAGAGAAAAGGTGAGTGATTGTAAAGGGACGACGGAAGAGCAGAGGCAAGATGAGAAAGGGTTGGTACAGGAGACTGAGATTAAGGGTTAGCAAAGAAAGGCAGAGAGGTTAAGCTGGGGCCGGACGGTGCGCCGAGTCCCGAAGAAACGCATCGTCGTGCCCTTTATGGGGCCATCAGGAACAGTCTATTTTATGCCACTTTCCCGCACTCTGGGCAGTCCCCTGTGATAGGAAAGGGTGGACCACCACTGGTACTAGGATGGAATTGACAACGGAGTTACAAAGAAGGGGGTAAGGGGGAGACCCCCGGATCCTTCAAGAACGTAGAGGGAGACGCGCTCTCTCCGATTAAGGAAGTTTTGGGGGCGTGAAAAACCACAGGGGGGAGGGGCACCTCCTTTCAGGAGGAGCTGCTCTAAAGCAGTTCCAATGATGGCAAAGTGGAAGCCACTTTGCCGCATGGAAACAGTGAAAGGGAAGCTCGTCCAACGGTCGAAGCTGTGTCTTGTCGTCCCTATAAGCCGGGAGAACGAGACCACGCTTGGAGGCGGATCTCCATGCGCCCCCAGTTGCCCACTATTTTATTCTATTGTAGCCATATTAACATTATAAAAAAGGGACAATGCATGGAAAGTAGATAATATGACATCCCAATGCCTTGGGAGGTTAATCCATAGGATCAGAAAATTACAGAATGTGATCATTTACACCCACTCGACCCACGGGTTCGAGTTAAGATGGACCTTGGCAACCCGCCCGCCATTCAGGCGAATTTGTTCTCAAGTTTTGACCATAAAGGATGGTGCCAACGTACATCCCTTATATGTATAAAGGAAGAAGGTGAGCAGAGTCGACAGCCCAGCACACCCTATGCCTAATAGTTTCCTCAGTCGGCGGGTTTTCTGCTCTGGCAGCAGATAGGGAGTTCACGGTATACACTGCCACTCGAGTGAGGGCCTATAAGAGGATGAAAGTGCGCCGAGCAGCCAGAAGCTAAGCGGATAGAAGAGCAAGTTTGGAAGGGGTAGTTGGGTATGTCAAAGATGTTAATATTATGTTACCTGCCCACGCTACACACACATATTGTAACGATAATAAATGGGAGAATCTATAATTACCTTTCCTTTAGTCAGTCTGCTCAAGCTTTAGGATTCTTAACGAATATCCCACAACTCACACACGAAGCACAAAGAAATAACCCTACCATAACATATAATCTACCTAGTGCATTTAGCTCTATCCGCATCACCGGTATTCCACTCCAAATATCTGACCAGACAACCTACTACCATGAACTTCCAAAACCTACTCACACACCGCAACCTACACGTAGCGCACCAAGTTTCCCGACAACACTGACGTCATCGACCATGACATCAAACATTCTTCCCATTGTATTTACATGATCGATTACGCTACGCATTATTTGCGATCTTCGTCACTATACAAGCTAATAATTTTATACACTTTTGAGTATATATATATATATATATATATATATATATATATATATATATATATATATATATATATATATATATATATATATATATATATATATTGATGTATCTTAATAAACGACCCCACACCAAGTCGTAGTTACCACCATGAGATAACTGCAGAGGGCGGGCGCTTTAAATTACCGGTAGTCTGCCCACCAATTACCTTCAGGCAGTGGCCAAATTCTAACAAAAGAGAAGTATAGATTGACAGGTCCATTAACGAGTAGGGTGGGTGTTCACGTATTATTATCATACCCTGGTGTAAGGTCGTCCCAGGATAGAATGCCGATCACCTAAGAACCATGTCTGGCGGACCGAACTCTATCTAGGTGAGAACACTTGCTCCTGGTACGAAGTGTGGGTAGACAAAAGGTTGAGGGGATAGCTGTAATAATAATAAAGATAAAGTAGCGATGAGAGGAAGCGAGTAGGAAGCGCATCAACACCTTTCCCAGTTCCCATCAAAGTTCATGTCAACCTAGTGAAAGGGCTTCCTTAATTTGCCAGATACAGTTCAACACATTCACAACATGCCTGACAGGGGTACAGCTGAATAAAACCTACATATACACAGAGTGCTCGTTGCGGGAGCCAGGGGTAACTTCGGACAAGTGGAGACGCCCTTGTGCAGTAGTTCGCTAGGCCTTAGATACTTACTCTCTTCAAGTACTCAAGTGCGCATTCCCTCGCTCGAGCATTTACTGCCAACTTCATCTCTGATATCTCTTTATCAATTTCTTCCATAAAATAGATGACGAAATCAACAAGTTTGTGTTTAAACATTTGTTCTGTGTGAAGATTCGTTATCAAGAACGAAATGTCATAACCCTGCAGGAAGAAGAGAAAAATGAATAACAGCAACTCCATATTTATGCACCTTAAATATATGGAGGCAGGAATTATACCCATACCGTTATCTGATATGCGTTGTAAAAAGCGACTGAGCCCTGATAAGGGATTTGTATGGGGACAGCAAGAATACCAATACCATGTCATAAAGGGGTGACTAAGCCCAAGATAAGGGATGCTCACCTGGGAAGCCACAATAGTGGTATTGGGTGGAGCTATCTCGCAAACCCTGCCCAGTCATGCCTGTTATATGCATCAATGTATGAATGGAGAGGGATAGTAAATGTGAATACAAAGGGGAGTGTGCTGATACTTCCCCTATAGAGCATGAAAGAGAATGGTGTGTGGGCAGAATGTGCAATCAGATGATATGAGTAAAGAGGGTGGGTGTGGCAGTACTTTGGAGTAAGGAGTGGCATGATGCAATGGATAGGTGTGGGTAAAGTTGAAATTTTAAGGGTGAAACTCTAAAAGTTTGTAGTATGTGGACCCTGTAATGTTAGAAGTGGGGTTTGAGAAGAGAGGTTTTGGAATAATTGAGTCAAATGGTTTGGCTGAAGAGTAACTCTTGTTCATTGCTCCCAAGAGGAATATGTGAACATGTTATAAAGCAGTGAAATTAGCGAGATTTAGAGACATTTATGGACAGTTGGAAAGAAAGTCCATGCGTGTGTAAGTGAGCAAGGTGTATATGTGCATGGGTGTATGAGGGGTCATTTTTGTTCCATTTTTCCAACTCCTTAGGGCCTGATCCCATTCAAAAGTATGGAGCTCTGGTGTCAGCAGTGTGTGGTGCGATTGTCCACAGCAACTAGGGTTGCTGTGAGCATCCCCCCCCTTTTGTTCTGCTCAAGAGAACCATGTACACATATCTGCCTCAGGGCAGATATAAACCTAAGAGCTAAAAAATCAGCCATTGTTAATGAACTCAAGCCTACTGTGCGCAATATAGTGATTGTTTGGGTAAACAATTTTTTCTATTATTTTTTTGTGG
Source organism: Ceratothoa steindachneri (assembly GCA_963969495.1). Taxonomy (NCBI): domain Eukaryota; kingdom Metazoa; phylum Arthropoda; class Malacostraca; order Isopoda; family Cymothoidae; genus Ceratothoa; species Ceratothoa steindachneri. Next base: position 185,530,006 of record OZ018319.1, read on the forward strand.
TGAACTGTACTTATAGTTTGGTAACAAAAAATTGTGAATACTTATATACTAGCAAAGATACCGGGCATAAAAAACTATCTTGAACAAATTAAATTCTCTGCTTGAGTTAAATTGTGTAATTAAAAGTTGGTAGGTATAAAATATAAGGTTTATTTTAATTTTGAGTAATGAAGTAGTGTATCATGAAAGACTAGCAGAACGATTTTCACATTAGAGGAGTGCACCAGGGCGAGCAGGCAAATGTGAGTAGGCGGGTGGCAGCCACAGACTTTAAAAAGTAGATGGCCGTGAGGTTTAACTAAATATCTAAATTATTTGAGTCTTGGACATGCTGATAAGAGGTATTATCACATTTTTTTAAACATTGCAGTCGCATAATTGGTCAGGCAAACCTTAATTTTTCTATGGGCAATGTTTTAATTGCAAATCAAAGCTGCAAACCTTAATTTTTCCATGGGCAATGTTTTAATTGCAAATCAAAGCTGCAATTACTTGTCCCCCCAAACCTAGAAAGGGTAAAAATTTGAACCTATCCTAACAACCAGGTGATGCCACTTTTACCAAATCTGAGTGAGGATTTTGACTAGCAAATGGTAAAATGGTTGAAATGGAGAGGCCTCAGAGAAGTAAAGCCCAGGTTCAAGAGTACCCAGGGCAAAAGACTTTTTTTATGTAACTGGGTCTTTTGCCATGTAGTGTAGAGTGTGTGCCTTTGGTTTCAGAGTAGAGGTGGTCTATGGTTGTAGTAGCTGTGTAACGTGATTGTTTTTAGGGCTCTATTTTGTATAGCCTAGAGAGTGCTCAAGAATCAATGAGAGAGGTTAGGGACACCAGTCGGACTTGCATTACTGAGTGTATAAATTGTTTATAAACTGTATGCGTTGTTTCATTGGTTTTGTTCAAATGTAGTGTGTGCAAGTGATTTGGTGTACATTTGTTTTGAGTTTATGACATGCTGTTTGAATGCCATTAACATTGTATACAAGCCTCTCTACAATGTTGTCATCCACCAAGGTGCAATTCTCCTACCAACCCTTTTCAACCTATTCATGCACTACCTTCCTTCCCCCTTCCCCATGACCCCTCCATTGGCATTCAATCCTAATCTGATGACCTAATTATTACATCACAACAAAACTACTAGAAACATGCAAATGTAATTCATGACCACACTCTGTGGTGGTGGTGGGTTTTGGTTGAAGCATTCTAGTATAGGTTGTGTTAGGCCTGTGAGTAGTGATTTTTGTGAAAGCTGTGCTGTGAAGGGTCATGTGGAATTAGTGTTGAGATTCGTTTGTGTATTAGTTTATGCTTTGGATACTGTTGAGAGGAGGAAAATAGGTTTGTATAATGGTGGTTCATTGCATTTGTGGATGGGGAAACATCTGTAAAGTTTCATAGATGAAACCAGACAAAATATCCCCCCTACAACTGTTTATGGTACCTTTTTGATTGAATGATTCAATATGTTTTTAGTTGCATAAAGATAATAGATTATTAGTTACCATCAAGAGTAAAAGCAAGAACATAGGTTAGGATAACAATGTTAATGTATTTTTACACAGTATCTAACAATTCTCAAGCACATTTTTTGTTCAAAATAAAAAGGAAGAATTCTTTTTTTCTCAAAATCATAATCAGAGACTTTAAATATTGCAGCTTTTAAAGCCAAATGTATGTTAGTGAATGGTTGATTACTTTTCCTTCTGCAAATAAATCCCTTTTATCTCAAATCTATTTTAAAATTGACTCCTATAAAGAATTGCCTCATCCATTAAGAAAACATGCTATGGTTTATTTTGAGAGGTGAATAGATAGCTTAACAAAGATTATCATGCATCTATAGAACAAACATAACTCACATGAACAGGTTTTCTTCTCAGGATAATGAAATTTTCAGCTCTCATCATCATAAATCTGAAAAGAACAAAAGTGATTCATTTTTTGCACTCTTATTTTAATATATTTACTTAAAAAAAACATAGAATTGTTGAAAAGTCATAAAAGTGGTAAAAGAGAAGTTAAATATGAAGGTACTTAGCTTGAGTAGCTAAGTTGGGACACTGGGGATCATGAAGTGGTGATGACACAGTGTCCATGAATATGAACATTGTATACCTAAATCATCATCAGCCCAACCCTCTGTCCATGAGGAATTAAGCCTTGAATGAGCACAAAAGCAAATGCCTAGAAGATGGGCCATCCTACATCCAAGCCCCCCTAAACACTAAAATAACTCAACCATCTATTCTTCCTGAATGGTCCCTCTACATATACACACAAGCCATCTTCCCCCGACACTCATTTGGCAACTGCCCACTAGGGCACAAGTTGCCAAAATCATCCTGCAGCCTAATGATAGACTATATAAAAAAACATATCAAAAGACAAAAAGTCAAGACATAAACAAGAAGAATAAACAGATTTTTCATAAAAATATGAGAGGGTGTGGTTCCTTTCTTGCCTGATTCATTAGAGAATTAATTGCCCTGTCGTTGAGTCATTTCATGCTACACAAATGATCCCTGGTTGCAGGTTTGCCACCTGATCAATGTTATAATAAACTACCATGGGTGCTTGTTGCCCACCACTTTCAAACTAAGGAGGACTCTGGTATATCAACAGCACATGCATTATACAGGTGCACTGTGGGTTGTATGCCCAAACTTTCAAATCCCTTAGATGCCTCCATTTCCCTCAGTGAAGTTGGTCAATCTGATGGTGAACTTGTCCCTGCCCTCACCAATTGCTAGGAATCTTTGGATACCACTTTCTTGCATTAGCAAAATTATAGTAGTAAAATATTGCCAGTGGCAGAGTCCAGGCACTCGAAAAGTACTCTTTGTGCTATTTGAAGATCCTAAGAAAGGAACCCTCAGTTAAATCTCCTGAAGTGGCAGAAAGATTCAAACTTGGCCCAAAAACAGCTGTAAATTATCTGCTCTCAGAAATCCCCTTTCAAATATGATTAATATCAAGAGGAATGAGAGCTGAAGAAATGAGCAACAACAAGACTTTGGAATTTTTGTGCAGCATAATTTTTTCTTCCAAATCAAGGTTTGGAGATTAGCCCCTCAGGAGTTTGAAATAAATAGGTTACAACAACCTGTGTGAATCAAACTGGCTTTTGTGTTATGGAATGGGGGAATAATTGAAGTTTGTCACTAATTAATCTAGCCTATTTTTAATAATAATAAAAAAAGAACAAAAACAAAAAGACCAACACCCCAAGAAAAAAAAACTACAATGAACCTAGGGTGCCCCGAATATGCACTCACCATCCAAAAAGAATAAATACAATAGAGGCCCACATCCTCCCAAACCTCCATTATTCTAGAGTTAGTGACCCTGCTTGTGAGACATTCTATAAAAATGTGGATAGTCGAGGGACCAAGCAGACATGATAGTAAGGTTCATGGGAGCACTCCACCAGATGGAGCTGCATGTAATCCCAATTTGGAGGCTACAAAAAATGACCTGAAGCAACCAAAGCATTGGGGGATAGGGCCATGAGAAAAGTATAGGGGCAATGGAACAGAACTTTGGATTCTTATCAACCATCTCCCATCAGTGCACTTATTTCTCGCAATTCCTACATGTCCATAAACCCAGCAGAGGACAATTTTAACACCCTACTCACTCACAGCAGTGATAGCATCAAAGATAGTCCAAACCAGATGCAGATTTCAATGCCTCAATGGCACTCAGTATGCTCTGAGAATTTATATACAGCAATCCCTTCATTAGCGTGGTTTTAATTAGCGCCCCCCCCCCCAAATTTGAGACCCTTCATCAATATATGCAGTGCCAATTTTGATTAGCGCGCTTTTTTTTTCCATGCATCATTTTTTCCCTCCAGTGAGCATTGGCAACCCACGGCAGTGCCTTCAGCGAGGAAGAGTTGAAGCGGGCAGTCAGGCAGACGCCAGTCACTCGCCAACCTTTATCTAAGAAAGACCTCTGCCATACTTATTGCTTGTTTCCATCAGACTACGTACATAATTTGATTTTATTTTATATATTTTTGTTTAATAAATTACCTTTATAATTATGGACAAAAAAGAAACTCTTAAATGTAAACACATCACTTTGGAGACTAAACTTGATATAATCAAACGATTTGATAATGGCAAAACCAAAGCACAGATAGGTAGGAGGCTAGGTTTTAGCGAGTGAGGGGTATACATGTGTTGTATGTGGGCTGCGTGAATGCATTGTAGATTTAGAGGGGATGAGAAGGCAGGATTTAGACAGGATATGTAGGCTGGAGGGGTTAGTTGCTGAGCTCAGGAGGGAACTTAGTGTTAGGCCTAGAGCTGGGAATAGGTTAGGTGGTGAGGTAGGCCAGTTAGATGTTTTAGGGGAAGGTAGAGGGCCGGTGGAGGAGGTAGGATATGATAGTTCTAGTGATAGTGAAGTTAGCCCCCTTAGATTAGTTAGAAATAGGCCTAGTGAGGATGGGGGACAGTGGAGAGTGGTTAGGAAACATGAAGCTAGGGAGGCTTCTCCTGTTCTTTGTGAGAATAGGGTTGCCTCTGTTGAGGTTGTTAGCCAGGGGGAGAATAGGTGTGTGAGTCAGAGGGACACAGAACCTATTAGCCTGACTAATAGATTCAGTGCCCTAAGAGAGGTAGTAACTGGAAGTGATATGACTGATGGGGGTGGGGGTGGAGTTCGAGTGACTGGTAGTTTGAATGAGAATAGGAGTGGGGATGGAGTTAGGTCTGAGGGGGTTAGGAATAGGAGTCTGACTGAAGTGCTTGTGATGGGTGATTCGCGAGTTAGATATTTAGATAGGAAGTTGAATGCAAGTAGATTGAATGGTTTGAGGGTGTGTTTGCCAGGTGCTGGAGTGAGAGATCTGTCTGATAGGTATGAGGAGCTGGTGTCTGGCTGTGCAAGGGATGCGGTTGTGATTACACATGTAGGAGTGAATGATGTGAAGAAAGTGGGTGCATGTGAGTTACGTGAGAGGTACAAGAGGTTGATTGAAAAGGTGAAAGAAAGTAGAATGAAAGGTGTTGTGACAGGTGTGCTTCCAAGAATGGATGTTGGGGTAGAATGGATGTCTCGTGCAATTGGGCTGAATGATTATGTGAGGAGGATGTGTGAGATGGAAGGTGTCATGTTTGTGGATGTGTGGGATAGGTTTGTTGGAATGAAAGAAATGTATGCGATGGATGGACTGCATTTGAGTAGGAGGGGGGTAGATGTGCTGTGGGAGGAGTATGATCGTGTTATTAGGTCTTTGCGGGCGGGAGACTAGATACTAATAGTTGTCAGGAAATTATGAGAGGACATTATAGTACTGAAAGTAGAATGGACTTGGCAGATAACAGAAATAGGTTCCAAGGCGATAGAGGTGAGGTCATTCAAGTTTCAAGAGGTGCTTCAGGGATAGGGGGGTTAAATTGTTTCTATAGAAATGCTCGTAGTCTTAGAAACAAGAAGGATGAGCTATTTAGTTATATTAGCAATGAGGATATAGATATATTATGCATTACTGAATCATGGGTTAATGAAATAGAATTTAGTGACACTATAAGTGAATTTGATTTACAGGGCTATAATATGTACATTAGTCAAAGGACAGGTAGGATTGGTGGAGGAATAATTATCTATATAAAAAACAACATTGTTTCAAGTTTAAATACTTCAATAAAGCAGGATGGAGTTGAGTCACTTTGGATAGATATTAGGTTCAGTAAAAATAGAATGGTGCATTTGGGAGCTTTTTACAGGCCACCTGGGCAGACTGATGATATGGATGAACTAATGATAAGGGAAATAAGTAAGGGATGTGAAACAGATGCAGTTATTATTCGGGACTTCAACTTAAACTCTGTGGACTGGGAAAATATGATAGGAAGGGATAGAACAAGTGGCAGGTTCATAGAATGCTTTGAGGATAATTTTTTGAATCAATTTGTTAATGAGCCAACGAGGGGGGACAATATATTAGATTTAGTACTTTCTAACAGTGATCATTTAGTTCAAGAATTGACTGTTGGGGAAGCATTGGGAAATAGTGACCATCAGATAGTTCGTTTTAACTTGGGAATTGAGAAGGGTAAAATAACCGAGAATGCTGAAAAAGTTCCAAATTTTCATAAGGGAGATTATGTAAAACTTTGAAGCTTGCTAAATTTGGTAGACTAGGATGTAGAATTCAGAGGTAAAAATGCATATGGGATGTGGGATACTTTCAAGCATATAATAAATGTAGTCCAAGAACAATGTATCCCAATGAAGGCTGAGTGCTTACCAAGAGAAAACAGCTCTTGACAACTGATACAGCCACTCAAGAGAGCTTGCTTAGCATACAGTCATAGACCGATGGTAAATCAATCATTCCACTTCAACAGGGAGCCCCAATAAGAAAGTCTAAGTTCAAAGTTTGACTTTTAGGCAATTTAATTAATTATTAGGGGCCAACAAGAGGAATTCTGTCTCAGGAAACCAATGCAAATGTAGGAGATAATGTTATCCTAGAGGAAAAGTTGATCTTGTTAATTCCATGGATGATTTCACAAATAGAAAATAGAATGACCCATGGCAGTTTACATTATGCATATATGTAAGTACTAATAATGTTTTATCTCCAAGGTCTGAATAACTCTTAGCAAGGTACCATCAACTGATGAAGAAGCTGAAAGAAAGGAGTGGGAAGCATCCTTCTGAGACTAAGTGTGGCAAATTCATTCTACAGAGGAGCATCGTATATTAACAACAGTTCTCTGTCAGGAAGAGGAAGTGCCCTACATCAATTTATGGAATGAGTTTTATGAGCATGGCAAGCTATTCTAGCAAGATGGGTTTCACCCGAGTGGAGTAGAAGCAACAAGACTAGGAATCTTATGTAATTTCTGCCTACATAGGTGAAAGTGCTTCTACTGATGTAATAATAATGCATATTTTTTGTATACCTAGTGAGTTTTAAATTGTAATCAAATTTTAAACATTAAAAATGCCTGGGAAGTGTATAATGAATATCAGCATTCTCTCCTCAATATAAATAGCATGATTTAAACTTAGAGCATCAAATAGATCAAATCAGGTGCCATAGATAAATAGTAACATTAAAATTTGTATTAGGGAACAAAACTGATTGAATAAAATTTTGAAAATCAGCAACACTATTAAGAATCAAAACTGATACCTTTATTATCATTGCCTTGTCAAATGCAATATAAGAACAGCCAAACGGAACTATGAAAAAGAACATCATTTTCAAAACACGAGCCAGAGCAATTTTAGTGTTATGTAAATAACTTACTTGTTTGCCTCCCTACCTCTCTTCAGTGAGCTGGGTGGCCCCCAGGAAAGCCCTACCCCCCTCCCCCAGGTTTTTCCATAGGTGCCTTAGTGATATAATAGTGTATGTGTTGCAAGCAAGTGAGGTGTTTTTGTGAGCTGTATTCTGTGTTATGAGTGAGCATACAGTTCGTAGTTGGGATCAGAGTATGGGGGAGGGGGGAGGGGTCATATCCTTATATTATCTATATCATGCTTCATCTGGAGATTTCTATATTGGTATTATTTATTTCTTCTCGACTGAAGATGCCCCTTCAAACATTGACTCCATTTATCTTTTCACTTAATATTTTTCTTGGCTGAGATTCCTTCTTCTTTAAGTTGGTTGGGTTAATTCTTGATCTTCGATTTCTTTCTTGATGTATCTTCATATTAACTTGCACTTATCTTGATGTGATGATTCCTTCTCTTGATGATTTCTTGATGAGTTGAGATGAGTTAGCCCTTGAAGTCATTTTCCTTGAGTTCCGTTTTCTTCTGGAGGCGATCCATTTATCTTGAGTCTTCTTAAGTTGTCCTTAAAGCGCTTTTCCGTGGTCTCCATTTTCTTCGTAAAAATTGTGGACTCGAGGATCGATCGCAGGTCTTTGAATCCAAAGGCCAGCACTCTGCTGTCACGCTACGGCGAGTCTGTTTTGAGTTGGTAATTTAATGGGCTATTTATATTCTCGCGTTGGAAGGAAGTTTTTTTCTTATACATCTTCGCACCCCTACAAGAGTAATGTATTTTTTGTGGAGCGGATTCATGGGGGGTTGCTCATTTAATACATGGTTATGCACAGCAGTGAGTAGGTGTTCATGGGTGTAGACTGTGTGGATATGTTTTATTAAGGTGTGGTTTTGATTATCAAGCTTGCCTTGGAACTAGGGTGCTGGTTGGAAAGGGGCGAGTTTTGTGCTCTGCTGAGTTATTGGGTTCCTATCATGTCTGAAACCATCATGTCTATGTTGGTTTCGGAATGGAGGTGTGGTTTTTGAGCATCATTTTGTGTAATTTAGAGCTGTTTGGAGTGGTTATCTTTGAGTGTTGGGTGAGGGATTTCTTTCAATGACTATAGATAGTTTTTGGTTACTATTTTAAGGGTGTTCATTTTCATTGTTTATTGTCCAGTAGGTGTTCATGCAGATGATTAGTGATTGTGGTATGTTGTGCATGAAAAGAATGAAGATTAGAGGAGAGAGAATGTGTGATTTATGGGTTTTGTGTAATATTTGGCCTTGTCTGCCAACTAGACTACCAATTACCCCCTTGCAGGGTTTCTATCAATTATCCTAGCTAATGCCCATCTCTGGTGAAACATGTGACCTTTGTCCAATAGACCAAATGACAAGGTGGTGATTGTGGCCAGCAGGCAATGACTTACCTCATAAATTTATGACATAAAATCTTTTCAATATCATCAGCTTGTTTAATAGCAATGGAAACTCTCAAGGAATTGATTGAAGGCTCAACCAAAACTCTTTCTTTTTCATTTCTACTAACAACAACAGGGGTCATAAGTAGCTCTTTACTTGATCTGGAAAAATATTAATAGAATGGTAAATAAAGGTGAATGATTGATGTAAACTAGATACCTATTTTTAGCTAAAATTACCATGGTCAGGAGAGGTTTGAAAAGGAAGTAATGGAAGTTCAGGGGGGAGAAAACTCATAGCTGAATGATACAGTGTAACAATATAAAATATAAAGTAAAATGAATTAAAATAAATATTAAGTTATGATTGATACTTAAATCAACTTTAATGAATATGTAGAAAGTATTAAACTTTAGTATGGCAATTGAGAAGGTAATAATATTGTGCATCATACCTAACTTCAACTTCTGGTTTATTGTGTCTCTCTACAACTTGTGAATTGAAATTTTGGAGGCACATAGCAGCAGACAATGTGTGGCGAACTGCACTTAAATACGGTCTCAGAGTTGCAGACTGAAAAAGATAATCGTATATAATACAACTAAAGTATGCTCTATGCTTGAACCAACATATTTTGTGTATTTCACTTACAAGAATGAAAAAAAAGTAAAGATGTTTCAGGGCCCACTGCATTCCTCCTTATCTCACTTATCTCCAGACATTATCAGTACATAAATTAATGTAACAAATGAAAACTTCTGTATCAATCCAAGTATAATTATTCAAGTTAATTCCAATGTTGAATACTTGTCCAGTAAGCATGGATAGGTAGGTGACTGCTGCCCTGGAAAGCTGTGCCCCTAAAAATGTGATGCACAATGATGGTAATGGATGAACTTGTCCAGTAAGCATGGATAGGTAGGTGACTGCTGCCCTGGGAAGCTGTGCCCCTAAAAATGTGACGCATAATGCTGGTAATGGATGAGACTGTCGCAGACCCATTCAATCGGGCTGATTATTTTGCATTAATATGCGAATTGAATGGGTGTATGAAATGAGAGGGCTATATGTGGTGTGAGAAGTTTTTTTTAATTTTATAGACAATCTGGCAACTACCCACTTGGGCATAAGTTGCCGAAAAACACAACAACCTAGAACTAGGCTACTTTAAAATAAAATTATGTAAAAATAACAATGATAAATATTGGAAAAACTTAACAAATCAGCAAGCAATCTCCGGCAGCGGGGGGAGGTCCCCCTCACCCCGGTGAAGGAGAGTGCAACCTACAAACAAAACAATAACAAACACTAACAAAAAAGAACCTTAAATAAAGGGGAGAGGCCCAGCCTTCCCCAAAAAGTCAACAAGTCCACAAGTCAATGTGCACGAATGCGTCCCGAGTACAAGGGACAGGCGGTAGCAACCCCGCCCATCCCGGTACCAGGACAGGTATCGTGCGCGAAGATCACCCAGACTGGGACATTCGACAAGAATGTGCTGAACAGTCTGGGGGATGACGCAGTCAGTGCAATAGGGCGCAGGCGAGCGCTCCATCAAATAGCGATGCATCACGGATATCGCAAACCATGGGATGCGGAGATTCCAATGCCACGAGAGCACTCAGGGCACTTTGTGAGTCGATATAGATCACAATCCGGTCTCAGAACCAAGCACATCACGTAATCTCCTGTACCAAGCAGTGTATTGCCACCAGCTCAGCCATGAAAACAGACGCAGCGCCCCGCTGACTTCAAACAGAGGGGATACGACATGGAAACTGACCCCCTCTTGGGACTTGGAGCCAGCCGTATACACTGGCACGGTTCCAGCGTGACACAAGGTGTGCTCCAAAGAGGTCAAAAGCAATACTCCCTGCGCCGTACAAGCTTTGGGAGAAGAGGCGTCTCTCGGCGGCATAGGCACCGTCGAGATCAGCTGCAGATGCAGTGAAAGCTGTTGGCGACTGAGGGAGGCACCGTACTCGCGTGCACAGGCGAGTGATGCACTGCACGCGGCGCAGAGCGAGTGACATCTCCCCAGCATCGACCAACAGGCTCTCAATGGGAAAAGTGCGGAAGGCACTGGTCGGAAGGCGGAGGCCGGTGTGGTGGATCGAATCCACCTTCCGCAATAAACACTCGGCTGCGGATGCATAAAACTCGCATCCGTAGTCGAGCTTCGAACGAACAAAGGATCGATAAAAAAGTAGGGCAGTAGCACTATCAGCGCCCCAAGCAATGAACGTCACGGAACAGAGAATATCCATGGCGCGGGTACAAGAGACCCTAAGGCTGGAATATGAGCCTCCCAGGTGAGGCGTGGGTCGAATACAAGACCAAGGAAACGGTGCGACTCAACCATATCCAGGCACACCCCATTAAGAAACAAATCTGGGTCGGGGTGGAGCCGTGGATAGCAGCAGAAGTGCACCACCTTAGTCTTGGCCAAAGAAAACCGAAGCCTGTGCGCTTCGGCATAGCGAGAGACGCGGTTCAATGCCTGTTGGAGTCGACGCTCCAGAGTTGGTATCTGGGCCGCGCCAAAAGAGATCGAAAGGTCATCCACATAGAGCGTAGCGAGAACATCTTCCGGCAGCTCCGAGGTGATGCCCAGGGCAAAGAGTGTGACACTGAGGACACTTCCCTGCGGGACACCCTCTTCCTGCTCCATTGGGCCGGAGAGGGTTCCTCCCACCCGTACATTGAATCGACGATCTCGCAAAAATTCAGATATAAACATTGGGAGGCATCCCCTTGCCCCCATCGTGTGGAGAGTCTCCATGATACTGTATGGCCATGCGGTATCATAGGCCTTCTCCAGATCGAAAAAGACTGTGGCGTAGTGATGTCTACGAAGGAAAGGCTCACAGACAGCATTTTCCAGTCGGAGCAGAGCATCCGACGTGGAATGGAACTTGCGGAAGCCGCACTGTGCAGAAGACAGATGGCCTCCGCTGTCCAGGAAAAAGGCTAATCTAACATTTACCAATTTCTCCATCAACTTGCACATGCAAGAGGTTAGAGACATTGGGCAGAAACCGGCTGGAGTAGAGTGATCTCTCCACGGTGTGCAAAAGACGAGCAGAGTGCGATTCGCCAGGAATCTGGGAGAAGACCCTCAACCCAGATCCTGTTGAAAAATCTAAGAGAAAGGCCATGCCTCGCTCACCCAGGTGTCGAAGCATGGCGTACTGGACATCATCCGAACCATGGGCGGTGTCCGAGCACGAAGCAAAAGTGGAGCGCATGGTGTGAGAAGGAAGGGCACAATCTTTAAAAGAGGGAAATTACAGATGATTGCTCTGTGAGACAAAATTAATAGGGAAGGAAGAGTTTGTGTGGGACAGTGTGGAATGGAGTGCAATCGGGTGTAGATCATGGTGGTAGTAGAAGATTCATGGTTGAATATGAATATGTGTGCAATCAAGAATTATGAGGCTGAAGTTGAGATCTGCAAGGGTGAATCTCAGGATTGTAGTGTATGGACCCTGAAATGATTGAAACAAAGACAAGAATGAGGTTCTGGAATGACAAGGGGTGGATGGAATTGGGAGTGGGTATCGGTTGATAGTTGTAGGAAATATGAATGGAGGAATAGGTAACAGGTTGAGAAGGGACAACTGGAGCTTTTGGTACACCACAAGAAAAAAAAAATGGAGAGAGGGCATTATAGTTGTGCTGAAAGAAAAGCTTTGCAAAGACATTCTATCAACACAAGTATGAGCATAAATAAACAATGGGCTGGGCAAAGGAGGGAAAGAGAACTTAAAAGTAGGATTGATTCGTGTCTAGTAGGACTATGCAGCAGGAAATATTTGATGTAAAATCTCTAAGGGGTATGAATATGGGAATATCTCATCACATAGAAGGCTATGGAAGGTTAAATTGTTCTGTGATGGCTGAGGTTTTGTTTTTTTTATTATTCGGCCATCTGCTGTCTACCTTCAAGGGCATAAATCACTGTAATTAAAATTCTAGCCAAGTACTAGGCTATTCTAAAATTTGCAAGAAAAAAGAAAAAGAGGTAGTACATTCCAGGATCAGAATGAGACCCACCTCTGCCCGGCACAGGAACATGAAACCTAAAACAAAGAGTCCAATAAAATGGATGAGGCCAGCCTCCTTTAAAAAGTCAGATAATTCACAATTTGTGTACAGGAACCCATCCCGAGTACAAGGGACAAGCAGTAACAACTCCAATTGTCTCGATATGAGGACGGATAACATGTAAAGATCACCCAGACTGGGACATTCAATAAGAATGTGCTGAACAGTCCAAGGGACAACCCAGTTGTCACAATAAAGCGCAAATGGGTGAGCGCTCCATCATACAGTTCCCCTTGGCCATCTCCCACCTTCTTTGCCAAACAGCTCAGAGGACTGCCTTGTAGTCAGTGTGAGGAAGAGCCAAATCTTGGTCTAGTTGCCTAGTCCTTGTGAACTCTTTGGCGCCATCATTCCCTGCCATTCCAAGATGTCCAGGAACCAAGAAGAAGATAAGCTCAACATCTACCCAGCTTGCAGCAACCATAGCCTCACAGATACTACAAACCAGGGGGTGTTGGTTTCCACCAAACCGAGAACGCTCAGAGCATTTTGTGAGTCACTAAAGATTGCAATCCACTCTCAGAATCGGGTGTTATCTCCAGTAGTGAGTGGTGTATTGCAACGACCTCAGGTGGGAAGACAACAGCAGCATCTGGCAGACCCCTGCTGACTTCAAACAGAGGTGATACACTGTGGAAACCGTCCCCTTCCTTGTACTTGGAGCCATATGTATATACTGGAACAGATCCAGCATGACACAGTATACTCCAAAAAGGCAAAAAACAATACTTCCAGGGCTGTAGAAGATTTGGGAGCAGAGGCATGGCAACTGATAGTCAAAAGTGGTACCATCCAGGGATGCATCCTGGGGAGAACAAGAGCTGCCACTGACCCAGAGCTACACTAAGCTCTCAAATGAGTTTCCTTAGGGTATGATGGACATCTCTCAGCAAAATAGGCACTGTTGAGATTGGCTGCAGCTGCAATGAAAGGAGAAGCTTGCCTGAGGACTGGAAGAGTACAGTAATAGAGTAAATGCATAAGGGTAAAGGAGAGAAAGGTGAATACAAGAACTACAGTGGAATAAGTCAGTCGAGTGTTGTTGGTTATGTATATTATAAAATTCTGATTGGATGTATAAGGATAAATGAGGGGATAAACAAGGAGTGTTTAGAGTGAGTAGGAGTGTGTGACTCAAGTATTTGCAGTGAGACAGGATAAGAGGTAAATTTTTAACAAATCTTAACAGCAAATCTGTCGATTGACTAGTGCAAAAGTCACCATACTCGTACTACAGCCTACAATTAGGCTAGATTAAAAAAACAAATGATATGTAAATAACAAAGATGAAAAAAACAAAGGCCAAGACAATCTAAAAAAGAGGATCAAGAACAAAAAAACAAGATAAGCAAAAAGGCAACAAGGAGGAACATGCGACTGACAACAAAGAGTCAAATAAAGTGGAGGAGGCCAGTTTCCTACAAAAGGTTGTATAGTTCACAAGTCTGTGTGAACAAACCAGTCCCAAGTACAAGGGACAAGCAGTAGAGAGCCTGCTTGTCCCAGTAATGGGACAGGTAACATGTGCAAAGATCACCAAGACTGGAACATTCAACAAGAATGAGATAAACAGTCTGGGGAGCAATGTGATTGTAACAATAAGGCGCAGGCGAGCGCTCCATCAAATTGTGGTGCATCCTGTGAGTGTATCCCTATTCAGAGACAGAAAGCAACCTGAAGCTGTTGCAGCATTGAGGGCTAGGTCCATAGGAAAAGTAGCGGTGCAATGGCATTCAACTTTAAGTTCCTATCAACCATCTCCCATATTCTTTGCCAAGCAGCCTGGAGAGCTGCCCATATTCCTGCCATGTAATTGGTGTAAAGAAGATCAAAACACTTGGTCTGGTCACTCAGTCATCATGGAATCATTGGCACACTCATTCCATGCAATTTCTAAATGTCGAAGAATGTAGCAGCTGATGATCTCAACATCCATCCACCTAAACGCCAAAACCATAGCATGATGGAAATCGCGAAACAGAGGATGCAGAGATTCCATTTCCCTGAGAGCACTCAGGACACTTTGCGAGTCGCTATAAATCACAAACCAGTGGTGGAGACAGGCACAGCACCTGGCAGAGCCCTGCTAACTTAAAACAAATGGGATATGGCATGGAAACTGACCCTTTCTTGGATCTTGGAGTCATCCTTATAGACTGGAATAGTTCCAGTGTGACACAGAGCATGCTCCAAAAAGGACATAAAATACTCCCAGTGCTGTAGAAGCTTTGGCAGCAGAGGTGTGGAGAAGCAGGGGCGCCACCAGCCCAAGAGCTATACCAAGCTCTCAAAGGAGTTTCCTAGCCCTAAACCACTGTGGATGCAGTGAGCTGTTGCCAATTGAGGGAGGCAATGGGCACACGCATACAGACGAAATATGCACTATGCACAGCACAAAGGAAGTGGTCTAATGCTCCCCACCTCACCATCTCAGATTTTGATGAAATTTGGTACACAAGTTAGTACTTAGCCTAAACAGACCTGTGCATAATTTAAGCTCTGTAGCTGCTATATTAAAAAAAATAAATTAAGAGCTCATCTGGTAACTGCCTCCTTGGGCAAGGGTCACCATACTTACTACTGCCTAGTACTAGGCTACTTTAAAATAGTAACATGAAAAAAGAACAATAAAATTTTTAAAAAAGAAAGAAGGCAAGAGGAAGGAAGCAAGCTCCAGCGTCGGGTGGAGGTTCACCTCCCCCCAGCATCATAAGGGATAACTTATAGCCCAGAAACAGCACCCCCTACCATGCTCCCATAAACTGAAACATATTGGGGAAATGGACAAAATATTATGGGAACAAGGAGACTTGCAAGCGGGAAAGCGACCAAGGTACAGATCGTAAGGTTTACCGCCTTGATGATGATACTTTTTGTTTTAGACATATTCCTGTGGATGGTTTAAATTGTATATTGTAGATGCATGTAGATGTAAGTTTTTGTTTCTATTATTGTTCTTGTTTAAGTATGGCTGACTGTTTGGATGTAGAGAGTATGCCTTTTGAAAGTAGTGTGTATGTAGTGTGCGATGTCTGTGGTGTAGAGAGGAGAGTGAATGTGTCTGAGTGCCGTGTATGTGCTTTGACTGAGGAGGTGAGTCGATTACGTGTGGAATGCTTGAGACTGAACGATTTAGTGTCTGAAGTGAGAAGAGATGCAAGTGTAAGTTTGAAGAGTCAGATTGGGACCAGGAGGGAGGAAGTTAGGCCTAGAACAGGGACTGGAGAGAAAGCAGTAAGTGATGATGAGTGGTGGGTGAAAGTGAACAGAATAGATAAGTTAGGACAGGTTAGGTGTGTGAATGAGAGGGACATGGAACCTGTTAGGCTAACTGACAGATTTGATGCCTTGAGAGAGGAAGAATTTGAAAGAGATTTGTCTGGTGTGGCCATGCCTGAAAGTACAATAAGAGGTCGAGTGAGTGAGAGGAGGAGGGAGGGTAATACTAGGCCTAGAGAGAATAGGAGAATGACCGAGCTGATTGTGATGAGTGACTCTCAGATTAGGTATTTAGAAAGGAAGTTGAGTGAAAGTAAATGGAAAGGAGTGAGAGTTTGTCTGCCGGGTGCTGGTGTAAATGATGTGTGTGAGAGGTATGATAGGTTGGTGTCTGGGTGTGAGAAGGAAGCAGTTGTGATTACACATGTCAGAGTAAACGATGTAAAGAAGGTGGGTACTTGTGAGTTACGACAGCGGTATAAAAGGCTGATTGAAAGGATGTGTGAAAGTAGAGTAAAAGGTGTTGTTTCAGGTGTGCTTCCGAGAATGGATGTGGGGCTGGAATGGTTGTCTCGTGCAATGGGGTTGAATGAATATGTGAAAGGTTTGTGCGAGGAGTCAGGATTGGTGTTTGTAGATGTTTGGAGTGGGTTTTACGGGAATAAGGGTTTGTATGCGATGGATGGACTCCATCTGAGCCAAGATAGGGTTGAGGTTTTGTGGCGGGAATTAGATAGTGTTATTAGGTCTTTAGAGGCGGGAAACTAGGTTTTGATAGTGGTCAGGGAAATTTAATGGCTCAAAGTGAGGCAGGGATTCTCATTTGTGATTCTCACCTGTGAAGCCTCCTGAGCTGCACCCCTTTAGGCATAGGAATTATGCATCAGGGACTCGGAGGCACTACACTCGACCACTGGCCATGGTAGAACAACAATAAAAAGAAACATGACACAATGGAATGATGTGCAGGGAATAGCTAGATTACACATCATAATAATACAATCCAAACAAGACAAACAAACCGAAAATAACACAACTACTAAGCTCATCTAGAAAACACCCATACAACAAAATAAGGACATCCTCTTAATACTAAGACTATCATTAAAAATAAAAAAATAAAAATACAAAAACCAAGAAAACTGCTTCTAAATAAAACATACTGCTAACAATAGGAAGAAGAAACAAGCAAAAGACACAACAGAACATAAAAACCTATCCAAAGTAAAGCAAATACAAAGTATATAGAAAAAAACAAAAACCAATAAAAAGCAAAAACAAAGGCAAAAAGAAACTAAAAAATAAAAATTGACTAATTAATTAGGAAGAAGAAACAAGCAAAAGACACAACAGAACATAAAAACATATCCAAAGTAAAAACAAAAAACACAGAAAAACTACAAAAAAACAATGAAAAGCAAAAAAAAAAACTAGCAAAAAGAAACAACTAAAAAATTGACTAATTAATTAGGACATACCCTTAATTACTAACTTCCACTACACAACCTCATCATGAAATCTCAAACAATCTATCACCCAGAAACCCCTCCAGAAGTCTCTTGAATGTACTGATGGAAGTGGTCCCAACAACATTAGGTGGAAGTGAATTCCACAATGTAACTCGCCGCACTGCAAATGACCTTCTCAATACTTCACTTTTGCAGATTGGGATAGACATCTTGAGCGAGTGACCACGGGTTCCAACATTTCGCACCATTTCAAACATATGTTATTCCAACATCTACATTTGCATTAAAGGACTTCCAGATCTTTATCATATCTGCATGTAACAAACGTCCTTGTATAGAATGGAGACCAATACTTTTCAAGCGAGCCACATAGTCGAGGGCTTCTAAACCTGCTATCTCTCTAGTCCACCTTCGTTGTAACGATTCTAGCTTTCTAATATCTCCAAGGTATCCCACATTCCAAAGACAAGAGCAATAATCAACTAATGGATAGGAAGCAAACACAGATTTGTAGAAGGTAGGCAGGCTAATGGAAGTGCATTAGGGTTAAATTACTTGAGTAGTGATAGTGGTCAGGAAAATACAAGAGTACAGGGTCGGGGAAGGAGAGAAAGGAGATGCAGAGGAGATAGGCCCTCAGGTGCTTCAGGGATAGGTGGGCTGAGTTGTCTTTACACAAATGCTCGTAGTCTTAGAAATAAGAGGGATGAATTATTTAGTTATATCATTCATGAAGATATAGATATAATATGTATAGTTGAATCATGGGTTAATGAAAATATATTTAATGATAATGTCAGTGAATTTGAACTAGAAAGTTATACTATGTACATTAGTCAAAGGAGAGATAGGACTGGTGGTGGGTTGATTATTTATATCAGAAATAGCATTTCTTCAAATCTAAATAACTCTATAAAGCAAGGAGAAGGTGAATCATTATGGATAGATATTAAGGTCGGTAAAAATAGGAAAATACACTTGGAAGCTTTTTATAGACCACCAGGACAGACTGATTGCATCGATGAGTTAATGATTAGGGAAATAAGTAAAGGATGCAAAGAAGATACAGTTATTCTTGGTGACTTTAATTTAACTTCTGCAGACTGGGAAAATATGATAGGAAGAGAGCAAGTTGTAAGTTTATGGAGTGTTTTGAGGATAACTTTTTTACCCAATTTGTTAATAAGCCAACAAGGGGTGCCAATATATTAGATCTAATTCTTTCAAATGATGATCACTTAGTTCAAGGATTGAGTGTAGGGAAATCATTGGGAAACAGTGATCATCAGATGGTTTGGTTTAATTTGCAAATAGTTAAGGGTAGAACAGCGACCAACTCCACAAGAATTCCAAATTTTTATAGGGGAGATTACGATAAATTACGCAGCATGCTAAATCAGATTAGGTGGGATATAGAATTCCATGGAAAGAATACTTATGAGATGTGGGATATTTTTAAGACTATATTAAACATAGTTCAGGAACAGTGTATTCCGATGAAGTCTATTAGGAAGAAATGTAGGAAACCATTATGGTAGAATCAAGAAATAGCTAATAAAGTTTCAGAGAAAAAAAGGGCATACCAGAGATTACAAAGTGAGAGTAGTTTAGATAATTTAAACCATTATAGGTCAAATGAACTAAATAAGATTATTAAGAAGACCAAAAGGACAGCCAAAATTAATTTAGCTAAAAATAATAATAAAGATCCTAAAAAATTCTTTAGCTATTATAGAATCAATAATAAATCGAACAGTGATAAAATAGGACCTATTAAATATGAAGGGGTTTTGAAAGAATCTAATGAGGAAATAGTAAAGGTCCTTAATGATCATTTTGCTTCAGTATTCACAGAAGTGAAACCAGTTAGATTAATTGATGATAATTCTAGGTCAAGGGAAGTAGTGATAAATTCTATTAATATAGACAGAAGAAATTAAAGGGCTTATAATGCAGTTAAATGCTAGTAAGGCATCTGGCCCTGACAACATTCATTCTAGGATACTCAAAGAAGGTGTAGAAAGTATTGCAGTAGCTTTTGAGAAGATATTTATTAGATCACTAGAGTCTGGAGAAATACCAAATGATTGGAAATTGGCAAATGTAGTGCCAATTTTTAAAAAGGGAAGCAAAGAGGACCCAAATAACTTTAGACCAGTAAGCTTAACTTCTATAGTCTGTAAAATTCTTGAGAAGATGGTTAAGAAGGGAATTTCTGATCATCTAGAGAGTAGCAGGTTAATTAATGATGCTCAGCATGGTTTTAGAAAAGGTAGATCGTGTTTAACTAATTTACTGGATTTTATGGATTATGTAACTAAAGAATTAGATAGGGGTGAGAAAGTTGATGTGATCTACTTAGATTTCACCAAAGCTTTTGATAAGGTTCCACATAGAAGACTAGTTCATAAATTAAAGCTGCATGGGATATGTGGGAACGTTTTAAATTGGATAACTGAATGGCTGAAAAATAGGAAACAGAGTTGTACTGAATGGAGTGAGGTCAGAGTGGAGGAATGTTATTAGTGGCGTACCTCAGGGATCAGTTTTAGGCCCTTTATTATTTATAATCTATGTAAATGATCTTGGACAAGGTGTGAATAGCAAAGTATCAATTTTTGCTGATGACACTAAATTGGCAGCTGTAGTCAAAGAGGTTGAGGGTAGCTTTAAAGTGCACGGAGACTTAAATAAGTTGTTAGCTTGGGCTCAGAAGTGGCAGATGACTTTTAACCTTAATAAATGCAAAGTTATTAACATGGGAAGAGATAATAGGCAATTTAGCTATGAGATGGATGGGTATTGCCTTAATTCAGTTGAAGATGAGAAGGACAGGAGTAGTAGTAGATAGGTCACTGAAATTTTCAAAGCAGTGTATTGAGGCAAAAAATAGAGCAAATAGGGTGCTAGGTTACATTAAAAGAAATGTTAGCTACAAGAGTAAGGTCATCCTTAAACTATACAACTTTTATGTCAGGCCACATTTAGAGTACTGTATACAGGCATGGTCACCACATTTTAGACATGATATAAACTTATTAGAGTCAGTACAAAGGAGGGCAATAAAACTAATACCATCCCTGAAGCACCTTGAATATGAAGATAGACTGAGGGTATTAAATATGTTTTAATTTGAAAGAAGGTGTGTGAGGGGAGATATGATTGAGCTTTTTAAAATCTTTTCTGGGATGGATAAATTGGATTTCAGCAAGTTATTTGAGTTAGAAGGTAGTAATAGAACTAGAGGCCACCAATTAAAGATTAAAAAACAGAGGTGCAGACTGGATGTTAGAAAATATTTTTTCACTAAAAGAGTGGTGGATTATTGGAATAGTTTGCCACCTGAGACTGTAGACAGCCCAAACTTGAATGTTTTCAAGCGCAGATTGGATGATTATATGGGGATGGAGGGTTAATTTCTTACTTTTTGGTATGTGGATATGTTTCTTGACTCATTCCTGTGGATGCAGTTTCTTTTTATTGTATATTTTGGGGGACTGATTTTTTTTTTTGACAGACGCCTATGGAGGCTTTAAATTATATATTGTAGATGCATGGTTGGACATTCCTATATATTGTTAAATTGTATATTGTAGATGCATGATCTGACAAAATCCTATGGATGCATTATGTGGGTGGGATTTGACAGATGCGGATGACCTTTGAAAGGCACTTGTGGCTTTTGTCATCCATGAAATTATGTTATGTTATGTTAAGACTTTTGAGGAACATGAGGTAAACCTGAAGATTGGTGGCACGCCTGAAAAAATGTATTTTTGGTAATACTTCAGATTTGGGGCGCACGGTAGGTGCCGTTGTTAGTAGGCTACAATTTTGAGCTACAATATATCTCTTATGACATCAGACAGTAGCTTCAGATGTGACCAATCAGGGCGTTATATTTTTTTGTTATTTGGGGCTGCTTGAGGGGGAGATATCACTGCGGGGGGACCCCCCTGCGATGATCCTTAGTTTCAATCAATTGGGAGGGGTTGTAACGGCAGGATCGCGAGTCCCCAGCCAAAAGTTCCCGCCGCCCTGACAAGGTCCGCTCGGTGGTTCAAGGAGAGTGTATTGAGGAGAGAGAGTATTTTCTAAATTTATTAAAAACCAATGAATAATGGCGATCAACCACAACCCCAGTAAATAATAAAAATGCAAATTCAACCAATCACCAAAATATTTACAATTTCTAAACACACAAAAAAAATATATATAGTTGGCCTCACAATAATACCTTGGCCAACAAACACATGTATATTTACACAAAAGGCCTTACAATAAGATCTTGGCCACGCAACGAATATTAGAACCAAGATATCGCGAAAGATGGGTGCACCCTTAAATATCTAATCGAGTGAGACGTATTGGAGAAAGTGGGAGGTGGATCACTTTCTGCGGGATTCTGAGGGGTCCAGGACTCGGCAAAGCCGAGGATTTGGGGTTGCTGGGACGCTTGTTGGTACCAACTGCTGGGTCACAGTCGGTCGGATGCTGCTTCAACCACTCCCTGGAGACTGGAAGGTGCTGGCCAAGGTCCACACGTTAGAAAATTGCCCCAAAAGGTAGGCACACTTGCGAGGGTCAGGATTGGCTTCAGCCGTCTCTGAAAGCCAGATGTCGGTGACAATCGGTACCACGGAACTGGAAAAGAGAAGGCACATTCAGTCACCTATTCACTGCCACACTCAAACATCTTTACTCCTAACTCATTCAACCATATCCACTCTCACACAATCTTCACTCACCTATCCTCCGTCCAGGCGGTTCTTCCTTCTTCAGTCACAACTAATGACTTCCAAACTATTAAACTAACAATATTTGCTGAAAGAATCCGCCTAAAAAGAAAACAGGAGATGAATGGGGGAGCACGATAGAGATCCATCGAGTCCCCCCACACAAAGTAAAGACGGTGATCACACGATCCACACCCACACACATTCTGCAAAAGAAGAAAGAGATTAGACATAGGGAAGGGGAGGCGGACAACCAAACTACTACATCCCTCCCAGCTAAATTCGCCTCACCTCACCATGTCTCAATCCCCATCTTCATTCATTCACAATGCTTTCGACATCATCCAGTCATACTCTTTCACTCTGCCTCTCCTCCTAGTCACAGGTCCATCAACTGTCTCTGTCATCTGTCGTAATGTCTCCTCATGTCTGTCCATGGCCCCTTCTCTATGTACTTCATCCACACACACATCCGACATTCCCTGACCAATCCCACTCAAATCCTCAACTAACCTCTCTACTACATCCATCAAACCTTCCCATTCTTTCATAGCATTTATCCACTCTTGTTCCAATTTCGCACTTATCCCATTTATACTCTCTAGCATAGACTCAGACTCATTCAACGGAAACTTACAAATACTGTACGTTCTATCATATACTCCATCTCGATCTTGCACAAACCCAGAAAACTCTCTCACATCACTCTCACCAAACTGTTCCATCCATTCATCCTTTCTCAAACGTTTACTCTTACGCTTCCCCCTTCGATGTTCAACTAACACTAACTGCTTCCCCTCTAAAGCACTAGCTATATCATCCACCATTTCACAGTCTTCCATTCTTTCAGACAGATATTCATTCACCGGATGTTGCACCAAATATTGAGGAGGTTCACGCCACTTTCGCAACTGACCTTGATGCGCTCTACGTTCATCCAAACTTCCATCCTCTCTTTCACGAACTATCACATAACTTACCCCATTTGACCAAACCTTTCTTAATACAAACGGACCTTCAAATTTCTCTTTCAACTTATCCACATTCAGTCTACCTTTTGTCTCAATCTCCTTTAGTACTTTATCACCCACAGAAAAACTCTCAAACCTTTCATTCCCTTTTCTCCACAACTCACGATCCTTCTCACTAAGTCCCATATGTGGCCTAATCATTCGTTCAAAGTTCATCAAATACTTACATGGTGACATTCCAATCGCCTTATGCACCGTCATGTTATACGCCCAAAGCACTCTTCCCAAACATTCATCCCATTCTTTCCCATCTTTCACCATCAATCGTAACATCTCACTCAAAGTTCTTATCGTTCTTTCAGCCAAACCATTCGCACTAGGCATATACGGCGTCGTTCACACATGATCTATTCCCCATTCACTCAACATCTCCTCAAAAGCACGTCCTACAAACTCAGGTCCATTGTCACTCAACATTCGCACAGGCTTACACATGCACATGGGCAACATTCTCTCACTCACTTCTCTAGCAACAGTCAATGAAGATTTATTTGTCACAGGTGCAGCATACGCAAATTTGCTCTTATGATCCACCATCACAATCATCCCTACATACCCTCTTGCAGTCCTCGGAAAAGACACGCAATTGATCGCTACCATTTCAAAGGGTTCATTCACACTCAACTTTAATACAGGTGGGGCGACATACACTCTCTGATACTTTCTCTTCTGGCACACTTCACACGTAGTCGCTACATCCACGCAAATCTTTCTCAAAAAGGGACTAAATATACATCCTTTCATACATTCCCACAATTTATTCTTACCCATATGTCCAAACCTATCATGCACAATCTTCACCATTCCAATCGTGCCACACACGGAAAACACCGGAATATATACATCCTCATCATCTATACATTGCACAAAATACACTAAACCCTTGCACAATACAAACTTTCCAGCAAACCTTCTAAACTCTCTTAATATGCAACTCCATTCATTCACAGGAACACTGGTCATCACGCTATCTTTCAATTCACGCACCATCGGACATGACTCTTGCATGCTCTCTATATCTTCAGCAGTCAACAGCTCTTCACTCAAATCGACACCTGCCACTCCTACAAATCCAGTTGAGCCTACAAGCTCACTCTGCAACTTCCCAACTGTTACACCATCTTTCAATAAACATTCATTACATACATCCACAGAAATCCTATTCTTACGCAGAAAATCAATCCCAAACAGAAAACAATAAGGTAACTCATTCTCACTTAGCACAACAAATTCATGCAATATATCATTCAACTTCCCCATGTTTACAGACAAACTCACTTCCTCCCATGCCATAATACGTCCACTTCCGAGTCCACTTATCGAAACTGACACACCTTTTCTAGAAACATTCAAACTCATATTGTCAGCATCATGCACAACCTTTGCATTCACCAAGGAAATTTGCGCACCTGTGTCAATCATTCCACAATAGCTCTTCCCATTCATAGTCAAGGTAACTTGCACTCTCTCTTCAAGTCCATGTTCACACATTATATTCAACACTTCGGTCTGTTCCACAAACACTTCTGCAGCATCCAAACCTTCATCTTCACTAACAGGAACAGTTCCTTCGCAAACGTAGTCAATCTCTCTTCTTACATAATTCTTCTTCTCAATCAGCCAATTATAATGCACACCACTCAAACATTGCAGATGCAACTCACACCCATTCACTCGGTCTACACCTTTACCACGATACATCACTGGCTTCTCCACACCATAATGCACATATACTCTCACACCAAACAGCTTACTCACTATCGCTAACACTTCCTGAAACATCATCACTCCTGGCATACACATACTTCTCAACTCTTTTCTTAACCTACTTGAATTTTCCATTCCCAATTGCTCTGGTCTCTTACACGCTTCTTCCATAACCACCTTTCGTAATGCATTCACACTTTCTGGCACCTTTTCAAGCAATCCATCTTTCACCAAGTCTCGTAAACCATACAACACACTTTCGAACATAGAATCACCTCCACCCTTACATTTTCTTCCAACAACTACACCTGCTGGCAAATACTCAGGATTTATGCTTACAGTCTCGCTCTCATTCAAACTACAAGGCAAACGTGACATCAAATCAGCAATCACATTCCTTTCACCTGGCAAATACTCAACCACAAAATCAAAATCACTCAAATCCTCTATCGTCCTTGCAAGCCTACTATCAACTAACCTCATACGCTGGAAATACACTAGTGGCTGGTGATCTGTTCTCACTACAAACCGTACTCCATACAGAAATGGTCGTAACGACTTGAGACAGAATCTTAACGCAGCCAGCTCTCTTTCAATCGTTGAATATGCACGCTCTGCCACACTAAACGCCTTGGAAACATACGCAATTACTCGCTTTCTTTCAACTCCATTCACAACTTGATCTTGCATCAAACATCCACCCATCGAATGACCACTTGCATCCGTATACACTTCAAGCATTCCTGCATTTGTTCCATATGCTGGATACGCAAGTTCCACATCTTTTGCAACTTCCGCTTTTAACTTTTCAAACGCTGCATTCATAGAGTCATTCCACTTAATCACAGCACTCTTCTTTTTCCCAGTCCATACACTCAACGGTTTCATTACACCTGAACAATCTTTCATAAACTTTCTTCCAAACTCAACTAAACCAAGAAATCCACGCAGCTCTCTCACTGTGGTAGGCTTAGGGAAATTCCTAACCTTTCCCACGAACTTCTCCGATTTACGCAATCCAACCGCACTCACCTTATGTCCTAAAAACTCAACTTCACTAGCAAACCATACACATTTAGACAACTTCACTTTGACACCAACCTCTTCCAACTTTCTTAAAACATCATTCACCAAGGTCATATGTTCTTCCATGTTCTCACTCATCACCAAAATATCATCCAAAAACACTCGTACATTCTTACACGGAAAACCACTCAACTCTACATTCATAGCACGCTGAAAAGCAGCTGGGGCGTTCGCCAACCCAAAGCTCAGGTTTCTGAACTGATAATGGTGCTTTGAGGTAGAGAACGCCGTAATAGGTCTACTCTCTTCAGCCACAGGCATCTGGTAGTATCCACGTACCAGATCCATCTTAGAAAACACTTTCATTCCATACATACTGTACACACATTCAGACACAACACTCATAGGAAACTTGTCTTTCAATGTTCGTTCATTCACTCTTCTATAGTCAATACACAGTCGCAAACGTCCATCTGGCTTTCGTACAGGTACAATCGGACTATTCCAGGCACTCACACTCGGCTCAATCACGCCAATTCTCTCTAATTCCTCACACTGTTCCTCAATCTCTTGAGCCACAGGGGCAGGGAAATGACGAGGCCTTTGATATATTGGCATATCGTCGCTCAAAATTATTTTGAACTCAGGCAAGCGAGCGTTGCCAAAGTCCTCATCCCCTTGACTCAAAGCACCTCTCCTATTCCACAACATCCTGTAAACTTTTTGCTTCTCACATTCACTCAACTTTTCTTCCAATTTCACTTGCTCAATCAAATCTTCATACTTCCAAACATTCGAAGTTACACTCACGGAAAACACATTTGCGTTCACCACATGCATATCATTCTCCATATTCACCACTGTATTTAACACACCCAATTTATCTCCCACTTGCACTCCTCTAAGACTCTTCCTTCGCAGATCAGGCCAAACTTGCATGCAGACACGCGGATCTTTCATATCAATTATACCATCAAACACATGCACCACTCGCCTTAATCGATAGTTCGCAGCACTACCATCCAAGACATAAATATTCCCATCATTCTCATTTATCTCGACATCCGAATTCCATCCAATCCTTACACTCAATGTTTCATTCTGCTTGACAGGCACACTCTCAATCGCATATACCTCCAGACCTTTCATGATGTTCACTCTCACACTTCCATCTGGATTCACATACCATTGACATTTCATACTTCCATCCTTCTTACATTCAATCATCTCTAAATCAGGGTGAATCACAATACCATTCGCTTTCAAAAACTTATAACCTAATAGCATGTCATACTTCTTGTTTGCACCTTCTACAACACAAAATTCATCTTCATTCATCCGGACACCGGCAATCAAAACACTTTCTCTAAACCTTGCAACAATCGGCACATCCTGTTCACCTAATCCAGTCAAATGATATCCATGATCCTTAACTTCACTTACTTTCATTCCTACAAATGCTTCATAGTACACCACATTCACCTTACATCCTGTATCAATCAATGCACTAACTTCTCGTTCTCCACACTTAATTTTAACACACATACACCTATTCACTCTCTGACCCCAATTAACTCCACGATTTGACAATCCTTCTCTCACATTCATCACTTGCACTCTAGAGAATTCCCCAGAAGGAACCCTCTCATTCCTTAGTTTCCCTGAGTCGTATCCTCTCGATTACTTGCATCATTCCCATCCATTCTTTCATTCATGCATCTTTCTCCGGTCCTACACAACCTTGTTGCATGACCTACCATTCCGCATTTACCACAGGTAGCTCTTGGACTGGCACACATCCTGGCATAATGCCCAATCTGCCCACAATTACCACACACTCCAGGTCCACTCATATTTACTCGACCACCTTCCCTGCAATCTTGTACCAAGTGGCCCATTCTTCCACATCCATAACACGCTCTTTCCCTTGCACGACTACAATCTTTTATCATGTGCCCCATTTG
Source organism: Ceratothoa steindachneri (assembly GCA_963969495.1). Taxonomy (NCBI): domain Eukaryota; kingdom Metazoa; phylum Arthropoda; class Malacostraca; order Isopoda; family Cymothoidae; genus Ceratothoa; species Ceratothoa steindachneri. Next base: position 185,557,935 of record OZ018319.1, read on the forward strand.
TCCACAGCCAAAGCAACTTCCTTGTGACCAGCGACAGTCAACCCTCATATGCCCAACTTTCTTGCACCTCAGACACCTAGGCTCATTTACTCTAGATCTACTGTCATTCCTACCATTTGTGCGACCACTATTCCGACCATTCTGAACCCTACTCCACCCATTCCGACTCTCATTCCTACTTTTACTCCCTCTCAGTTGGCGGCCAACATACACACTCTGTTGTTCATTCTGCCCGCTGTAATAATTTTCCAAAAATCTAGACATCACATCGATCGGGTTCTCTATCAGCGCATCCCGATAGGACCGGAACTGGGGCAACTTACTGATACTTGAGTTGCGCACAGTGTGAATCGAGGCCTCCTCCCTTCCATAATCCTCAAATTCACGGCCCTCTAACATCTCCAGTACATCCTTCCATAGCAATCTTTCACCAGCCCATTTCATCTTCTCTTTCCTCTTATACGTCACATACTCACTCACTTCATTTGGAACCGTATTTAAAAACTTCTTCATCAGCTCCTTATTCCCATTTATTCCGTCATCTCCAAATCTCATTCGTGCCAAGGACTCTAAGCGATGCGCATAAGAATTCACATCCTCATTCTTCCCCATTCTCGCTTCCTCAAACCCATTTGTTTTCTTATACTTCACACTTGTCTTCATCCTCTTACAGTGCTCTATTATTCTCTCTTTCATAACCTCCCACTTAGGCTCACCCACGCTCATAATCGTCCGGTAAAAATCCTTCATACGCCCATCCAGAAACTCGCACAACTCTTTCACCCCAAACCTATTATTCTCTCCAAATTTTTCCTTACAATAATTTTCATACTCTTTCAAAAACACTTTCACATCTTTTGCTCCTTCCACTCTAAACTTACTTAACTTTGGCACTTCTCTGATCAGTATACTCCGATGAACCTCAGCATCACTTTCACTATCACTCACTTCTCTCCCACTTTCACTCATGCCTTCATTCGAGCTGAAATATAAGGAGTCAATGCTAGCCAGTCGGGTTCGTTCCTGTCGGTCTGGGCATCTAGTCTTTGGGGTCTTCTTTTTTCGATGCCTAGTCATTTGCAGGGGTTCCTTTATGCCTGTCAATCCCTTTTTATCAGTCATGTCAATTCCAAGTGGAGTCGAGGCCACACCCCCACCAATTGCACCTGATTCTCCCATTTTCTCATTCAGCATTCGCATCAATCTTTCCTCCATTCGCACCTCACTGTCTTTAATCCTCTCTTCCATCTCCCTCATTTTCCTTTTCAAACTATCATTCTCTTCTCTCAAATGCTCATTTTCTCTGTCTTTCAGCCGCACTAACTCATTTAGTCTTCTCATCTCCAACTCCATGGTGCCAATCTGTTCCTCCTCCATTAGGGACAAAAGACACAGGCTCTCACTCCTCTCCTTCCTCAAACCACCGGGCAGTCCCTATTCGGGCGCCAAAAATATGTAGCGGCGGGATCGCGAGTCCCCAGCCAAAAGTTCCCGCCGCCCTGACAAGGTCCGCTCGGTGGTTCAAGGAGAGTGTATTGAGGAGAGAGAGTATTTTCTAAATTTATTAAAAACCAATGAATAATGGCGATCAACCACAACCCCAGTAAATAATAAAAATGCAAATTCAACCAATCACCAAAATATTTACAATTTCTAAACACACAAAAAAAAATATATATAGTTGGCCTCACAATAATACCTTGGCCAACAAACACATGTATATTTACACAAAAGGCCTTACAATAAGATCTTGGCCACGCAACGAATATTAGAACCAAGATATCGTGAAAGATGGGTGCACCCTTAACTATCTAATCGAGTGAGACGTATTGGAGAAAGTTGGGTTGGGTTGGGTTGCTGGGACGCTTGTTGGTACCAACTGCTGGGTCACAGTCGGTTGGATGCTGCTTCAACCACTCCCTGGAGACTGGAAGGTGCTGGCCAAGGTCCACACGTTAGAAAATTGCCCCAAAAGGTAGGCACACTTGCGAGGGTCAGGATTGGCTTCAGCCGTCTCTGAAAGCCAGATGTCGGCGACAATCGGTACCACGGAACTGGAAAAGAGAAGGCACATTCAGTCACCTATTCACTGCCACACTCAAACATCTTTACTCCTAACTCATTCAACCATATCCACTCTCACACAATCTTCACTCACCTATCCTCCATCCAGGCGGTTCTTCCTTCTTCAGTCACAACTAATGACTTCCAAACTATTAAACTAACAATATTTGCTGAAAGAATCCGCCTAAAAAGAAAACAGGAGATGAATGGGGGAGCACGATAGAGATCCATCGAGTCCCCCCACACAAAGTAAAGACGGTGATCACACGATCCACACCCACATACATTCTGCAAAAGAAGAAAGAGATTAGACATAGGGGAGGGGAGGCGGATAACCAAACTACTACAGGGTCTGGGGGCACAGCCCCCCAGTATATACTCATATACAAAAATATAACCGTAATTGTTCACATCTGAGGCTACTGTCTGATGTCATAAGACATATATTGTAGACCAAAATTGTAGCCTATAAACAACGCCACCTACCTTGCACCCCGAAACTGAAGTGTTACGGTATTTTTTTTAGCTGAAATGACACTGTTACATTTATCATTGGGGGGGGGGGTACAGCCCCCCAGTAAATAATTGGAAATTGCCATAAACTTCATCCACATAGATTTCAGCTCAGAAAAATAGCCCAAAATAAGCTAGGATTCAGATCCAGCCAGACTATACACAATTACCCATTATTCTGTAAACAATTGATATACCCCCCCCCTCCCAATTGATTGAAACTCAGGATCATAGGGGGAGGCCCCAGCAGTTGATATCTCCCCCAGGAGCAATCCCCTTGAATTTACTCAAAAAAGGGAACATATTGAAACAGGGACAAAATATTTGTCCCATCAGTCGCGCCTCCGATCTTCAGGTTTACCGAACCTGATAATACAGGTTGATTTAAAAATAATAAATTACTACAATGCATATCTAAAACAGAAGCACACTCTAAAAGAAAAAGTGTTTTGAAATTTTAAAAATTTTGTTCATATAGTAAACTTGTGACAACCTAATAAAGGAGTTATATATTTGATCAAATAGTAATTTAAAACTAACCATTTTTAGCTTGATTAATACACAAAGATTTCACATCAACTTCGTGACACACACGGGAAGAAAACTAATTAACGATTGATAATAAATTGAACATCTACTTAATTATCGATATGGCAGCAGAAGACAAATAACTGATAAACATGACTACTAGCAGCCGCGTAGATATAGTGACCTTCGGCATATATGGTAACTATGGATTCTAATATCATAATATGACGTCGGTTCTTAATCAAAATCAGATCCGTCGAAATCGGATTTAACCTCGATTGTGACGCATTTTAGCTTCGGAACTATGGGAAAAAAAAGAATAACAGATGTGCACTAATAATACAAAAATACAAGAAGAAATAAACTTAGCCTAAACTGTGGTGGATGCAGAAACTATATCGGCAGTGATATTGGGATTTTCATGCCTTTTTCTGCATTAATTTTGATGACGTCCCAGTGAAGAAAATATTGTAACCAACATTTATCATGATAAAGTGGATTACGTTTTACATAATTTATTTAAATGGTTCGTGCTTCTTTATATAATTTAAAGTTTCGCGAGAGTAAAACACACACACATACACACATATATACACACACAAGGTACTGATCAGTTATATATCAGCTCTTATTTTTTGACTGCTTGAAGCCAAAGTACTGTGGCTCACGCAGTGCCGAGCTTGGTGTGCTGGTGGAAGGCATTGTTTCTTTTTACTCCGTGTGTGTTGAGCTTAAAAACGTTTGTATATTCTTGAATGTGATAAAGTGTAGAATTTAATTCATATTTTTTCGGTTCTTTTATTAATTAATTGAGCTGCTGAAATGTAAATGGAAAATAATCTAGATGATCTTAGTGAAATTACGAAACTGATAAAAATCCTTTTGACAATTCCATTGACTATATGAGGGCTCTTGAAGGTGGTGACTAATTATGGGAAAACTTTGAAGATAATCGGCAGGACAACCCAAGAGCTTTGGAAGGGAGACGCTGGTTGCCAGTAAGGGTGATAAGTTACCGAGTTATCGTGTAATCTTTTAGCAAGGACTCCGGTTTTGATACAGATGCCCTAGTTGGTTTACGTTGCCTTTCTTTACTTCCCTCGAGAGTAATTTGTTGATGCTATGAGGTGTCCTAAACTAAGGGACGGTCTTACACTAGCGACGGGGTCAAATAGCCCGGAGGATGAAGATAGACCACACCAGGGTGGAACACAAGAATTTCGGGAGTTAAGTAATCGCGATGAATTGCGATAGGCGAGGATAATGTTGAACGGTTGGTTTCCCAGTAATAAGGACTTGGCCTTGCAGCAGGGAGATTGAGGAACGGCAGGATATTGAAGTCAGCAAAAACAAAAATAGAATTATTATTGAATTATAATTGATTGCACTTACAGAAAGTTCTTTATTTAAGTTTGAAGTTCTAAGTTATAACTGAATTAAGTTCGAGGTCAAGTGCGGGCAAAGTCTAAACATGGCCGGACGAATAGAGCCTTTAAGCGTTACACCTTAATGTCTGCGTTATGTACATAACTATATACAAAGATGAATTACGCAAATCCGAGAGATCGGACTCAACGATATATATATATATATATATATATATATATATATATATATATATATATATATATATATATATATATATATATATATATATATATATATATATATATTATAACGCGATATACTGCGATATAATAATAATAATAAAAATTATAATAATAATAATAGTCATTCCTACTGTTCTGGCTTCCCACCGTTTTATACTCAGTTTAAGCCACGCCCTACAGGTTTCACGTCCAACTAATCCACACCTCCCTCTTATGTACCGGCCTGTTGATTGGTTGGCATTCATTCGACATAACTCACCTCTTGATTGGCTACTGCCAAACATATTGATAAGGAAGGCACTCCGACTATTGGGTGAAATTCTCTGTGGGTGGTGGCATGTTGCCATGGAGACAACTTTCTATCTCTCTTGCATTTGTTTAATTGTGATAGCTATCCGATTTATTCTGGATTCTGCTTTTATTACATTGTTTGCCTAAGATTGCTTCGACCAACTCTAACAGAGATAACTGTGCTTCGTTTACTGCCGTGTGATATTCTCGTAAAAGGCGCTAACTTTGCTTTTCTCTCTCTCTGTACTTTATGTGTGTGGTGACTCTCGCGTGTGTCTTATTTTGGACGTACACGCAAATTGCTATAACTACATCAGAGGCAGAATGCTGCTTCTCAACACTGAAAATAATAAAACTTTTCTAAGGCGCAATATGAATTCTGAAAGACTAAATGCCCTTGCAGTGCTTTCAATGGGGAAAAAATTACTCAGTAGTCATCCAGAGATTAGGGAGAAAATAATTAATCTTTTCACGCAAATTAAAACAAGAGGAATGAATTTCGTTTTTAAATGAATCGATCAAGCTTGAATTGTAACAATTTAGGTTATTAGTAAGTAAAAAAAGTCTGATTTTGTTTTTTTTAGGATTTTATCAAGTTTATCTATATTTTTTATGTTTATTTCCTTTTACACAATATTAAAACAATGCTGATTTTTTTTTTATGCAGCTACCCCACTAATTCTAGTTACGAGCTACCACTAATTATGTGGAACAAAGAAAATACTTTTAAATAATATTAAATCGCAATAATATGCATCAATGCAAAATAGAATATGTTGTAATGAGGCAAGTGAAATCGTTGGGATCCCACGCGAATGTACAAACATACACACATTAGGAAACAGATTTGAGTCGAAGATTTGGACACAGATAACGGAGGCAGTGGAAAACAGCGGGGCATACATAGAACGAAGTCTGATCTGACCAGCCAAAGTTTACATGAACCTGTGAAACGACGAAATCAATCTTGTTATGGATGTTGGCTTGATAAACCCGGACAGGTGGGAAAATGCCACTACTCTTTAGGCGAACAAGTGCCTACATTGAACATGCACACACCATTTGACTCCACCCAGCAGTCTAAGTAGAGAACGCACACACATACTTCTGACCCTATACGCTCCACCCCTCGTCCAGATTAAGATAAGAGAAGTCACGCTCCCTTAATTGGAGTTGGTATAAAAGGAAAAGATTTCAACGTTTGGATCTAAACTTCTTTATTGGATTCAGAAAATAGAACAAAATAGCTGGCTTTCCAAAATTATCTGTTTTGGGGAGGAGTGGGAAGATCTTTCTTTTGATGACATCAAGGGTACAGTTTTAGGACATTTTACCAAACTTATAAAGCTCTTCTTCTATTACTTTTCATATATCGATGCACATACTGTAATTTAGGTTATAAATCCCTACAACTGTAAAATTGCTAATGTGCCAGAAGAACCTGGAGGTTTGGCAGAACCACATCTTGAATTTCGCTCCAACAATAATGAGCGCAGTAAACTTTAGAATGAAGCAGATATTTCCATTTGAGGGCTGTCAAGAGCTGCAAAGGATTTCAAAATTACACATTAAGAATTCGAATGTTCTTTGTGTATCCCGGAGTCTCTGAACTTTCATATCTTCGGGGATAAATTTGCACTAGACAAATTTGTTTTAAGGTAACACCCCTAAAAGTTCGCTGATTTCTGATTTAGAAGATATCCTAAAGACAGTTATCAACACTCATTTCGGCTCTTTCGAAACAAGAGATTTATTCAGTAAAAGAGATAAAACCTTTTGTTATTAAGCTTGATGATACTACAGCAGCAATTTTTAGCTGGTGCTGTATATTAGAAAGGAGACAATGCAATTGAAGAAGAAATCTGGTTTTGTTCTCATCTCGAATTGAAACCTTGTGGTATTGACGTATTCAACAAGGTTAATTAACACTTCAAAACACTATGTGTTATTTTAAAATGGGAAGAATATATTGTTGTGTCATGGATGGAGCTCCAGCTATGTTGGGTCATGTTAGGGACCTTTTGGCTTTGGACAGAAAGAAGAATCCCCAAAATAAAGAGAATCACAGCAGTTTACATCGCTAAGGCACTGGTTGTGGAGCATTTGTAACCGGTACTGTAAAGCATCATGCGGAATGTTATCAAGATTGCCAATGTTGTCATCAACATACACAAAACACGCTGCCTTTTGATGAAATATATGAGGGTGGCGAGACTGGGATTTTTTTTGAGGGGGGGGGGGGGTTATGAGCCCATATGGCGAAAGCCTACTTAGGCATAAGTCGCCGTGAACACCAAGGCAGCCTAGTAATAGTGTACTTTAGAATAACAACAAGAAACACAACACCAACCAAAAAAAAAGAGAAAAAGGCAACAGGCAGGAAGCATGCTCGAGCGTCGGGGAAAGGTCCGTCTCCCCCGTCGCAGGAACGTGTGGCATAGAGAGAAAACCCAAAGCTCAGGTTTCTGAACTGATAATGGCGCTTTTGAGGTGGAGAACGCCGTAATAGACCTACTCTCTTCAGCCACAGGCATCTGGTAGTACCCATGTACCAGATCCATCTTAGAAAACACTTTCATTCCATACATACTGTACACACATTCCGACACAAAACTCATAGGAAACTTGTCTTTCAATGTTTGTTCATTCACTCTTCTATAGCCAATACACAGTCGCAAACGTCCATCTGGCTATTCCAGGCACTCACACTCGGCTCAATCACACCAATTCTCTCTAATTCCTCACACTGTTCTTCAATCTCTTGAGCCACGGACGCAGGGGAATGACGAGGCTTTTGATAAATTGGCGTATCGTTGCTCAAAGTTATTTTGAACTCAGGCAAGCGAACGTTGGCAAAGTCCTCATCCCCTTGACTCAAAGCACCTCTCCTATTCCACAACATCCTGTAAACATTTTGCTTCTCACATTCACTCAACTTTTCTTCCAATTTCACTTGCTCAATCAAATCTTCATACTTCCAAACATTCGACGTTACAATCACGGGAAAAACACTTGCGTTCACCACATGCGTATCATTCTCCATATTCACCACTGTATTTAACACACCCAATTTATCTCCCACTTGAACTCCTCTAAGACTCTTCCTTCGCAGAGCAGGCCAAACTTGTATGCAGACACGCGGATCTTTCATATCAATTATACCATCAAACACATGCACCACTCGCCTCAATCGATAGTTCGCAGCACTACCATCCAAGACATAAATATTCCTATCATTCTCACTTGTCTCAACATCAGAATTCCATCTAATCCTTACACTCAATGTTTCATTCTACTTGACAGGCACACTCTCAATCGCATATACCTCCAGACCTTTTATGATGTTCACTCTCACACTTCCATCTGAATTCACATACCATTGACACTTCTTACTTACATTCTTCTTACATTCAATCATCTCTAAATCAGGGCGAATCATGATACCATTCACTTTCAAAAACTTATAACCTAATAGCATGTCATACTTTTTGTTTGCACCATCTACTACACAAAATTCATCTTCATTCATCCGGACACCGGCAATCGAAACATTCTCTCTAAACCTTGCAACAATCGGCACATCCTGTTCACCTAATCCAGTCAAATGATATCCACGATCCTTAACTTCACTTACTTTCATTCCTACAAATGCTTCATAGTACGCCACATTCCCCTTACATCCTGTATCAATCAATGCACTTACTTATCGTTCTCCACACTTAATTTTAACACACATACACCTATTCACTCTCTGACCCCCATTCACTCCACGATTTGACAATCCTTCTCTCACATTCATCACTTGCACTCTAGAGAATTCCCCAGAAGGAACCCTCTCATTCCTTAGTTTCCCTGAGTCGTATCCTCTCGATTACTCACATCATTCCAATCCATTCTTTCGTTCATGCGTCTTTCACCCGTCCTACACAACCTTGTTGCATGACCTACCATTCCACATTTACCACAGGTAGCTCTTGGACTGGCACACATCCTGGCATAAAGCCCTATCTGCCCACAATTACCACACACTCTAGGTCCACTCATATTCATTTGACCACCTTCCCTGCAATCTCGTACCAAGTGGCCTATTCTTCCACATCCATAACACGCTCTTTCCCTCGCACGACTACAATCTTTTATCATATGCCCCATTTGTCCACCGCCAAAGCAACTTTCTTGTGACCAGCGACAGTCAGCCCTCATATGCCCAAATTTCTTGCACCTCGGACACCTAGGCTCATTTACTCTAGATCTACTGTCATTACTACCATTCGTGTGACCACAATTCCGACCATTCTGAAACCTACTCCAACCATTCCGACTCTCACTCCTACTTTTACTCCCTCTCGGTTAGCGGCCAACATACACACTCTGCTGTTCATTAGTCTCCTTGGCGTTGACATCGACCTGCGCGCCAACATGACCCGCCTCACGCCGAAAATGAGGAAGAAGACAGCTACCGCCTTACACTGGGCTCCTCGTGTCCACGCGTCTTTCCCCTTTTGGGCTCGTCTGGGTGGGTTACTAAATTTCGTGGGCTTAGCTATTGGCCTACCACGTTTTGGGGCCCAGTTGGCCTATGCGCGGTCTTCCCGGGTTGCCCTTCTGGCGGTCCTCCTCCCCTCGGGTTGGGTCCCTTGGGTCGGAGCGCGATAGGACTGGAACTGGGGCAACTTACTTCTACATGAGTTGCGCGCAGTGTGAATCGAGGCCTCCTCCCTTTCATAATCATCCAATTCACGGTCCTCTAACATCTCCAGTACATCCTTCCATAGCAATCTTTCACCAGACCATTTCATCTTCTTTTTCCTCTTATACGTCACATACTCATACTCACTCATTTCATTCGGAACCGTATTTAAAAACTTCTTCATCACCTCCTTATTCCCATTTATTCCGTTATCTCCAAATCTAATTCGTGCTAAGGACTCTCTGGCGATGCGCATAAGAATTCACATCCTCATTCTTCCCCATTCTCGCTTCCTCAAACCCATTTGTTTTCTTATATTTTACACTTGTATTCATCCTCTTACATTGCTCTATTATTCTCTCTTTCATAACCTCCCACTTAGGCTCACCCAGACTCATAATCGTCCGGTAAAAATCCTTCATAAGCCCATCCAGAAACTCGCACAACTCTTTCACCCAAAACCTATTATTGTCTCCAAATTTTTCCTTACAATAACTTTCATACTCTTTCAAAAACACTTTCACATCTTTTGTTCCTTCCACTTTAAACTTACTTAACTTTGGCACTTCTCTGGTCAATATACTCCTATTAACCTCAGCATCACTTTCACTATCACTCACTTCTTTCCCACTTTCACTCATGCCTTCATTCGAGCTGAAATACAAGGAGTCAATACTAGCCAGTCGGGTCATTTACTGTCGGTCTGGGCATCTAGTCTTTGGGGTCTTCTTTTTTCGGTGCCTAGTCATTTGCGGGGGTTCGTTTACACCTGTCAATCCCTTTTTGTCAGTCATGGTCATTCCAAGTGGAGTGGAGGCCACACTCCCACCAATTGCACCTGATTCTCCCATTTTCTCATTCAGCATTCACATCAATCTTTCCTCCATTCGCACCTCACTGTCTTTAATCCTCTCTTCCATTATCACTTCCATCTCCCTCATTTTCCTCTTCAAACTCTCATTCTCTTCTCTCAACTGCGCATTTTCTCTGTCTTTCTGCCGAACTAACTCATCTAGTCTTCTCATCTCCAACTCCATGGCCTCAATCTGTCCTACTCCATTAGGCACAAAATAAACACAAGCTCTCACTCCTCTCCTTCCTCAAACCACTAGGCAGTCCCTATTCGGGCACCAGAAATATGTGGCGGCGGGCACGCGCGTTCCCAGCCAAAAATTCCCACCGCCCTGACAAGGTCCGCTCGGTGGTTCAAGAAGAGGGTATTGAGGAGAGAGAATATTTTCTATTTTAATTTAGAAACAGTAATTATATCAAAATAATCAACCCGAAATATTATTCAACCCTAAACCAAAATACAATAAAATATTACTGAAGGAAAAATTATTCCGTTTTCTCTTTCAATGTGGTTTAATGGATTCATTTTCATCATTCTCTCGTGCTACTTTGAGAGAGAAAAAAAAAAATATATATATATATATATATATATATATATATATACAGTTGGCCTTACAATACTCTAGCCAACCACCCCACGTATATATTTCCAAAAGGCCTTACATAAGATCTTGGCCACGCAAACGAATAATACAACCAAGATATCGCGAAAGACGGGTGCACCCTTAACTAACTAATGGAGTGAGACGTGTTGGAGAAAGTGGGAGGTGGCTCACTTTCTGCGGGATTCTGAGGGGCCCGGGACTCGGCAAAGCCAAGGATTTCAGGTACCTGGGACACTTGTTGGTCCTAACTGCTGGGTCTCAGTCGGTGGGGCGCTGCTCCAATTACTCCCTGGAGACTGGGAGGTGCTCTCCAAGGTCCACACCTTAGAAAATCGCCCCAAAAGGTAGGCGCACTTGCGAGGGTCAGGATTGGCATCAGCCGTCTCCGAAAGCCAGATGTCGGCGACAATTGGTACCACAGAACTGGAAAAGAGAAGGCACATTCAGTCACCTATTCACTGCCACACTCAAACATCTTTATTCCTAACTCATTCAACCATATCCAGTCTCACACAATATTCACTCACCTATCTTCCGTCTAGGTGGCTCTTCCTTCTTCAGTCACCTATCTTCCGTCTAGGTGGCTCTTCCTTCGCTGTTTCTTCCAAAATATTACTAAACAAAAATATTATCTGAAATAATCCGCCTAAAAAGAAAACAGAGATGAATGGGGGAGCACGATAGAGATCCATCCAGTCCCCCCACACAAAGCAAAGACGGTGATTACACGATCCACACACACACATTCTGCAAAAGAATAAAGAGATTAGACATAGGGGAGGGGAGGCGGACAACCAAACTACTACAGCGTGTCTCTTGGTGGTGCTTAGATTTTAATTTCCTCTCCGCTATTCTCTGCGCTACTTTCCCTCCGCACTACCTTGTAGGCTATTGCTGCGAGAGTTTTTATTTTCAAGCTTTTAACTGTTTGTTCTGCGTACATCCCCCGGGATTTTAGTTTGGGTCAGGCTGACCTTTTAGAGCTCACAAGTCAGTTACCTACTCCGTTTTTATTACTTGGTGATTTTAATGCTCGCCACCCATCTTGGGGTGATACTTCCCGTAATCCCCAGGGCGGAGTGGTTGAGTCCCTCTTATTATCCGATTCAATTTGTCTTTTAAATACCTGTGACTTTACTTCTTCCCATGTTCAAATGAATTCGTTTAGTGCTGTAGACTTGTTCTTATGTTCGCCCGACTGTTTCCTCGACTTCCGGTGGTCGATTCGAAACGGGCTTTCCGGGAGTGATCACTTCCCGATAGTCCTGTCGGCCGCCGTTTCTTGCCCGTGCCTTTCCCTCCCTCCTCGTTGGGATCTGCGGCGAGCAAATTGGGTTGGGTTCCGGGAGGTTTCCTTTATTGATGCCTCCCGGGTTTCCTTCGATACCGTAGATTCAGCGATCTCATATTTTACTACTCATATTTTAGAGGGTGCTGAACGCTTCGTTCCGCGGAGGTACCCAGTTGCGGGGCGCTCCACCGTCCCCTGGTCGTTGAAGGATTGTGCGTCGGCTATTTCTGCCTATCAGTTGCCCCATTCCCATTATAGGCAGAACCCGACCGTCTTGAATAGGGTCGATCGGAACAGGGATCGTGCCATCCGCCAAATGACTCTCCTTCGTGCCCGTCGTGAGTCTTGGCGCCGGTACGTATCTTCCACTTCTTCGTCCAAGCCCCTGACTCGGGTTTGGAAGCGAGTCAATAAGATCCGTGGTCGCTACGCTGGTCATGTAATCCCCACTCTGGACATTGGGGTTTGCTTGTGTCCGATGGCTGGTTGGTCAACGAAGCTCTGGCTGACCATTTTGCTTCGGTGAGTAGCGCTGGTGGCTATCCTTGACGGTTTCTCGATCATAAGGTCGCCATAGAATCTCGCCTTTCAGATTTTACCACGTGCGCCACCTACTCTTATACTGGTCTCTTTTCAATCTATGAGCTGCGGGATGCTTTGTCTCATTATGGCTCCACCTCTCCCGGTGACAGTTGCATCCAATACGAATTTCTTCATCGTCTCCATCCCCACTCGGAGTTATTTTTGGTTGACCTCTACAACCTACTTTGGGTCAAAGAAATATATCCATCCTCCTGGCGTGTGGGGGCTGTTCTACCCTTTCTCAAGCCAGGTAGGGACGGTTTGGACCTCAGTCACTATTGCCCGATTGCTCTTAAGAGATGCCTCAGTAAGTTGTTCGAGAAGAGAGTCCAAGTTTGCCTCACTTGGTTTTGGATTCCAACTCTCTCCTCTCTCCATTTCAGTGCGGTTTTCGCAGCGGTCGTAGTACTTTTGACCACCTCATTCGTTTGGAAGAATACGTTTCACGGGCCTTTTCCTCCAGGCATCAGGTGTTAGCAGTGTTCTTCGACATTCAGAAGTGCTACGATACCACCTGGAGATATGGTGTTTTACGTCAGTTATATGATTGAGGTATGAGGGGCTTTTTACCGGTTTTTATTCGAGAATTTTTATCGTCCCGTAATTTTAAGGTCCGTATTGGGGATGTTTTCTCAGGCTTGCAGATTCAAAAGGAGGGTGTTCCCCAAAGGTGTGTTTTGAGTGTGAGATGTTTAGCCATTGCCATTAATAGTCTCGTGTCCACTCTTCCCGAGAAGGTTTTAGATTCCCTCTTCTTGGGTGACTTGGCGTTGTTTTGTTCATCTCCCCGCTTGCCTTCTGCTTCCCGTCGATTATAGCTGGCAATTGATGCCGTGTTGGGTCGTGCTGTCTCAAAGAGTTTCCGTTTTTCGGTCACCAAAACGAAGGCCATGCATTTTTATCGGGGTCGTGGTGGCTTGGTGCCCCCCCCCTCTTCTTGGATGGCACGGCGATTGAATATGCCCCCATTTTTAAGTTCTTGGGTTTAACGCTTGATAGCAAGCTCACTTGGGTACCTCATTTGCGTCGCTTGAGGGCGTCTTATTCGAAGGCTATGGATTTGCTTTTGTTTTATCCCACATTACTTGAGGTGGTGATAGGCGCACCTTGTGGTCGCTTTATTGGGCACTGGTCCAATCCCGGCCTGACTACGGTTGCGAGATGTATTCTTCAGCGTCTCCTTCAGCCTTGAAGATACTTGACCCAGTTCGTTCGCTTGGGGCCCGTCTTAGTAGTGGATCCTTTCGCACCTCCCCTATCCCTAACCTCTTTGTTGAAGGTGGCGTGCTTCCCTTGCGATAACACCGGCTGCAGGTGTGCCTACGATTCCTGTTTCGTGTTCATCAATACCCTTCATCCCCAGTCGATGAGTGCCTTTTTGCCCCGTCCTCTTCGGCATCTTTTGATCAGATGCCATCTCTACCCTGGCCTCTGGGGCTCCGGGTTGGAAACAATCTATCCTCCCTGGGTGTTGACCCTCCCATTCCCGCCGGCTCCGTGTTGGGGCGTCCGCCCCAACACGGAGCCGGTCTGTACTGCTTTTTGGCATTTCGAGAAAGGGTCTACCGACCTTCGTATATTAAAGTGCCTGTTTCTTGAACATGCGTGTTCCCATGCTCACCAGCATCCCATCAATACGGACGGCTCGAAGTCGGACTTCGGTCGTGGGGCAAACGCGGTGTCCTCTACGGAGTCTCTTCGGTCTGCCCACCCTCCAGTAGAATCCGTTTTTACCGCAGAGTTGACGGCCATTCTTTTGGCGTTTAATTTGATTTTATCCCTCAATTCTTCAGATTTTATTGTTTTTAGCGATTCCCGGCCTGCTTTGGATGCAGTTCGTTCTTTTACGTCCACACACCCTTTGGTTTTACCGATTCGCTCCTGGCTGGTCAAAATGCCTCCCGTTACAGGGTGACGTTCTGTTGGGCAAGGAGGTGGCTAATCAGCCGCCCTCGAGGTAGCGGATGCAGCCATTCTGCCCTTTAGGAATTCCTACGCCGTAATCGAGGCGTATGTCTTTTGTTTGTGGAAGAGAGAATGGGTTTCGTTCCCCTCTTCTAAGTGTCCCTTATTAAACGCTTGGTCCGTTCCTGGTCATTTAGCTCTCAGCGACTCCGGTCTTGGGAGGTTGCTCTTTGCAGGTTGCGAATTGGGCACACGCTACTCACCCATGGCTATTTAGGTTCCTTTGGAGGCCAAGTTGCCCCTGGTTGTCCCTTTTGCGGTGGCGAGCTGTCTGTGGCTCAGATTTTAGTAGTTTGTCCCCGCCTGGCTTCTCTTCGAAATTCTTGCTTCCCCACCCTTTCTGGCGTCGCCTTGCCTCCTCGACTTCGCTCTATTTTATCAGAGGACTTGTTCGGTTGTCTTCCCGCCTTATATTTCTATCACGAAGTGGCATTTTATCCCTTTTATAAATTCCATTTTTGTGTTTAGGTTTATTATTTTATCTTTTATCCTGTGCCTCCCCCCCCTTGCGGCTGGCGCATGCCCTTAGTTTATTGGCCCCAACTGCCCTTGTTTTTAGAATGCGTGCTATATGCCCGAAATTTAACTGTGCGTCTCTGTGCATTGTACTTGCTTTTTTTTTTAAATCCTTTGTTTTTTTCCCCTTTTTTATTGACTGTCTCTCACGCCTCTTCTGACTTTTTTCGGGCGACCCCGTTTTAACAGTGCTGCCATTAAGAATCCATTAGGATTGGGCAGTGGCCACCTTGTTTTCCTTTAAACCTTGAAGATTCTCGGGGTTCGGCCGTCATCTCCAGAGGTTGCCCGCTTATTGGTGGTCGATGACCCAGATGAGGAATCCTTCATCTTACCACTGGGCTTTGTGACTCGGGGCCGGGTGGATGAACCTTCATTGGTTGATGTTGAGGATTCTTTCAGATAGCGTCTAATGTTTTGAAGTGTTATAGCAATGCCCTCTGGGCATTCCTATAATAAAATCCTCCAGGGAAACTTAAATATATAATATGTATAAAATTCAATTCATTCATTTATTTTACTTAACTTTTTTCAATTAAATCATTCATGTAATTTATGTAAAAACTAATAATTCATTCATTTATTTTACTTAACTTTTGTCAGTTCAATCATCCAGTTATTTTATGCATAACTTTTTGCAATTCAATCCATTTATTTTATGTAACCATTCAGTGACGAGAAACTGATTTCATTTAACGCAGTGATACAAACATCATCTCTCAGAATTTCACGCACATACAAATACACGCATTTCACCACTTGTGAAATAACGCGAAAAGACTCTCTCATTTGTGTTTGCGTCGCCGTCATATTAAGGTATGTTAAAAACTTCCGTCTTCACTTATTCTCTAAAATCACCCCAGACTAGAGAGAGAGATCCTTATTACCATTCACACTTTCATTGCAGCCCCAATTCACTAATTATAGTCGCTACAACAAAACGATTACATTCGGTACATCCAAAATAATTTTCCACATTCAACATCCATTTAAAAAATTTATACGTCACACTTCATCTCGTCACGTGAAGTTATTTTCAACTCAAGTTCAACCTTGCATAATGTAACGTAATTCAATTTATTAAAATCTGTTTTGTTAATCTCTAATATATATATATATATATATATATATATATATATATATATATATATATATTATTTTTTAAAATACTCGTTGCATTTATTTTCCATCCCACGTGAGAAGCGTTTCCTTTGGCCTACATTATTTATAATTCGAAAATCCCTTTGTGGTGGAGCCAATGCGAGTGTGTGTGTGAAGGGCCATTCTCCCACCTTTTTCCCAATACCCTCTCCCTCCCTCTGTAAGAATGTGTGTGTGAGTGGGAATGAGTTTTTTTTGTATTTTCTTTTTGTATATATATGTATTTGATTTCATGTATTAAAATTGTTTTTTTCTTTCTCAGATTGTACTTTGTTTATAATATTCTTTTAGCAACATTGTACTTTGCTTAAAATAACCATTTATCAAAATATTACTTTGCCCTAAGTAAATTTAGCGAACTAAATGTTGAATAGTTTGTCGAAAGACCACTACAGTAGACTTAATCGCCATCATTTGTATGGAGTGGTGGAGGTGGTAGGGTTCCGATAACTGAGCAGAAAGAAGAAATTGTCAATTCCCACCAGGACAGAGAGAGATAGGGCTTTGATAGCTTCAAGACGTTACCAAATTATATTGCATGTTCGGAGGCACCAGATTTTGTTTGTAAAACGCCTGAGATGCCAATACCCACCTGGGTAACACGTGAGCCCTTCCTTCTTTTTTTTCTTGGTCCTCTTGTTTACTTTAGGCCTCCTGTTAGTGACTTCTTGTCTACTGTGTGATCGTTAGTGGCAAAGATATTTTGTTGTTAGACTTAGGTTATCCCTTTTACATATACATATAGTCTAATTACAGGTTGGTTATATAAATTTTGATTGGTATTCTGGTATTCGTCAGATAATATTGTGTGTATAGGAGAATAGCTTCATATATATATATATATATTTGTTGTGTGAATATTTCCCCTATATTTATGTAAATATTGTATTTTTTTTGTAAGTAAAGGGACTGTATATACAATCCGTTTCATTCCCCTTCGATTTCTCACGTCCGTATCAGTGTAGGAAGTGGGTTGGATCGATTGGGATTAGAGTATATATTTTCGGCCCGCTACACCTTCAATCAATCAAAGTTTATGCGTAAAGAATATTGTATCATACGCTGTCTAGGTCAACGATATAGCATTCAACATTTGCATAAGTGTCTCACCCTAAGCGTTTCTCCCAGCTAGAGCTACTGGAAAGTGGGAGTCTACATTGATTATCTGGGTGTAAGAGCGATGCTTCGATTGTATATCCTGAATGTTTCTGACGCTGCGAGTGAATGTAGAATGAAGTGCTTCAGGCGTGTCGGAACTAGAGCGTGATGGTCGGTTTCGTCGCGCGTCCCCTAAAACAATAGAGAAAGACGGCGGAGTGGTGAGGTTTGTGCTCGAGCACGCTGGCGGGCCTCTCTTATATCTAGACGTAGAGAGTCGCTTAAAGCAAACACCTCCTTTTCATATAAAAATATAGAGCAGAATTTCGACGCACGCAGCACTGTGAGTACCTCGGCAGTTGGCACAGCGAGGTGTTTTTGGTGTATTCGGGGCCATGGTAGTAAGAACTACAATTCACGCAGGAGCGGGGATGCCGATATGTCCAAATTGATTGAAATTGAAGCAACGTCTGGGTAGTTCGACGTAGGGACCAAGTTTTAATATACTGCGGCAGTTCTTGTCGTTCTAATGTTAAAATTAGTGTGGCGGTTGGAACTCTAGTGGAGCCTAATGTTTTAGTCACCCTGTGTACGTCTGTGACACGTTGCTCTGAAGGCGGGTGGAGTCGTAGTCCCTTAGTTCGTTTGAACGGACGACGCCTTCGGCAAAATTCAGACGCAGATAGGGCAAAACAGTCACTGGAATTTCAGCTATCGAAGATAGATTTCGCACAAGGTTGTGTTAAGAGTGGGATGACACCTCGACTACGACATCACCACTACCTTTTGACCACATCCGGCGAGGTTCACCACAGCGAGAGTCAAAAGATTCATTGATGTCGAACACATCGACTTTTGCAAGTGGGGTGTCGGATGATGAACTCATGACAAGAAAGTGCGGATAATCTAAATCCTGGTCTACTTCGTTGGAATAGGGGTCCAAGGAGCGAGGGGAGGCTGAAAGGGGAGCTAAGGAACGTTTGGCACGATGACCCTTTCGAGAAGGGGCGGTTTTAGGTTTAGGGCTAGCCATTGCAAAAAGAAAAAACTTCGCCTTCTCCCTCGGGACTCCCCACCATGGAGGCACACAAGGGCCCGGCACTACTGCAACTCTACAAGCAGTTACGTCCGGTATGTCCTCCTAGAGAATGGATACGGATCAACCACAACATCTTTATAAGCCTAAGAGGCAACTCGAGTTTTCCTACGCACAAAGAAAGGTTTGGTTTACGGGAAAACAAGGTAGCAGTTTCCCAATCCTAATGGATTCTTAATGGCAGCACTATTAAAACGGGGTCAGACGAAAAAAAGTCAGAAGAGGCGTGGGAGACACCCAATAAAAATGGGGGAAAGCAAAGGAGTAGAAAAAACAGTATTATTTTTAAAGGGGCTATCTGGCGACTACACACTTGGGCATAAGTCGCTGCAAACAAACAGTCTAGTTCTAGGCTACTTTAAAATAAAAATAAAAAAAAAGTAAAAAGGGAAGATGACAATTAGGAAGCAAGCTCCAGCATCGGGAGGAGGTACCACTCCCCCTGGCGCAGGAAAACCAATAAAAAAAATGAACTTAACCTAATTAAATAAAAGGGAGCAGGCCAGCCTTCCCACAAAAGTCAAAAAGTCCACGAACTCGTCCGGAGTATAAGGGACAGGCGGTAGCGACCACACCCATCCCGCTAACGGAACAGGTAACGTGCGCGGAGATCACCCAGACTGGGACATTCGACAAGAGTGTGCCGAACAGTCTGGGGGACGACGCAGTCGTCGCAATAGGGCGCAGGCGAGCGCTCCATTAAATAGTGATGCGTCACCCGAGTGTGTCCGTTTCGGAGACGACAGAAAGAGACCCGAATCAGTCGCGGAATTGGGGAATAGGTCCATGGGAACAGTCGAAGCGCAATAGTACACGCAACTTAAAGTTCCCTTCGACCGTCTCCCATCTTTTTTGCCAAGCAGTCCGAAGAGCTGCCCGCATTCCTGCCATGTAGTATGTGTGAGAAAGAGCGAAACGCTGGTCCGGTCACAGGGTCCTCGCGGAATCTTTGGCGCGCTTATTCCCCACAATTCTTACATGTCCAGGAACCCAGCAGAAGATAATCTCCAATCTGCCTGGCTCGCCAAAACCGTGGCGTCACCGATATCGCGAACCAGGGGATGCAGAGATTCCAATGCCCCGAGAGCACTCAGGGCGCTTTGTGAGTCGCTATAGATCACAATCCGGTCTCCGAACCGGGCACATTGCGTAATCTCCAGTACCGAGTGGTGTATTGCCACCAGCTCGGCCGTGAAGACAGACGCAGCGCTTGGTAGAGCCCCGCTGACTTCAAACAGAGGGAATACGGCGTGGAAGCCGACCCCCTCTTGGGACTTGGAGCCATCCGTATACACTGGCACGGTTCCAGCGTGACACGATGTGTGCTCCAAAAAGGTCGAATGCAATACTTCCGGCGCAGTACAAGCTTTGGGAGCAGAGGCGTGGCGACAAATAGCCAAATTTGGTACCCGCCAGGGTGGCGTCCTGGACAGACCCAGGGGCGCCACCGGCCCAAGAGCTATATCTACCTCTCGAAGGAGTTTCCTGGCCCTAAACCCAAAGGGCTTAGGGTATGACTGGCGTCCCTCGGCGGCATAGGCACCATCGAGATCAGCTGCGGATGCAGTGAGAGCTGTTAGCGACTGAGGGAGACGCCGGCTCGCGTGTACAGGCGTGTGAGTCTCTGCACGCAGCGCAGGGCGAGTGGCCTCTCCCCTAGCATCCACCAACAGGCTCTCAATGGGGGAAGTGCGGAAGGCACCGGTCGCAAGGCGAAGGCCGGTGTTGTGGATCGAATCCACCTTCCGCAATAAACGCTCCGCGGCGGATGCATAAAGCTCGCATCCGTAGTCGAGCTTCGAACGAACAAAGGATCGATAAAAAAGTAGGGCAGTAGTCCTATCAGCGTCCCAAGCGGTGAACGTCACGGAACGGAGAATATCCATGGCGCGGGTACAAGAGACCCTAAAGCTGCGAATATGAGCCTCCCAGGTGAGGCGTCGGTCTAATACAACACCAAGGAAACGGTGCGATTCCACCACATCCAGGCGCTCCCATTAAGAAACAAATCTGGGTAGGGGTGGAGCCGTGGATGGCGGCAGAAGTGCACCACCTTAGTCTTGGCCAAAGAAAACCAAAACCTGTGCGCTTCAGCATAGCGAGAAACGCGGTTCAATGCCTGTTGGAGTCGACGTTCCAGAGTTGGCATCTGGGCAGCACCAAAAGAGATCGAAAGGTCGTCCACGTAGAGCATAGCGAGAATATCTTCTGGAAGCACCGAGGTGATGCCGTTGATGCTCAGGGCAAAGAGTGTGACACTGAGGACACTTCCCTGTGGGACACCCTCTTCCTGCTCCTTTGGGCCGGAGAGAGCTCCCCCCACCCGTACGCGGAATCGACGATCACGCAAAAATTCAGATATAAACCTTGGGAGGCGTCCCCTCGCCCCCATCGTGTGGAGAGTCTCCATGATACCGTATCGCCATGCTTATAGGCTTTCTCCAGATCGAAAAACACCGTTTGCGTAGTGCTGTCTACGAAGGAAAGCCTCACAGACGGCATTTTCCAGTCCGAGCAGAGCATCCGACGTGGAGTGGAACTTGCGGAAGCCGCACTGTGCAGAAGACAGATGGCCTCCGCTGTCCAGGAAAAAGGCTAGTCTAACATTTAACAATTTCTCCATCAACTTGCACACGCAAGAGGTTAGAGAGATTGGGCGGAAACCGGTCGGAGTAGAGTGATCTCTCCCCGGTTTACGAAAGGCGAGCACGGTAGCGATTCGCCAGGAGTCTGGGAGAAGACCTTCCACCCAGATCCTGTTGAACAAATCTAACCGAAAGGCCATGCATCGCTCACCCAGGTGTCGAAGCATGGCGTACGGGACATCGTCCGGACCATGGGCGGTGTCCGCGCACGAAGCAAGAGCGGAGCGCAACTCACTCACAGTAAGCCTGTCGTTGAAGGGTTCTCTGCCTCTGGAGGTAAAGTCCAGCCGGCGGCCTTCCGCGACATCACGACGTGCGTTGAATGCTGGCGGAGCAGCATTCCGGCTAGAGAATGCGGAAAAAGCAGTCGCTAAAGATTCCGCCACAGACGCGGGGTCCGATATTGCGGTCCCATTCTCCTGGAGAACGGGAGGGGGGTCTGCGAGAACTTGCCTCGAATCCTTTTGACTCGCTTCCACACCTCTGCTAAAGGGGTCTTCCTGTTATTGAGACACGTAGGCGCGCCAAGAAGAGCGGCGGGCGTGCTTCGAAATATACCGGAACCTAGTGTTTGAAGCCAGCGGGCTGGAAAACGCCAGGTAACCTCTGAATGAGGGGGCCCGATGTCATAGAGGCTTCGGCCTGTGCACTTTTGGTCTTAGTCATGGGCTCCGCAACCGGGGGGGCATAGGGGCCGGATGTGCCGATCTTGGCTTTGTCGCTTACCAAAGTGGCAGCAGACCCATCCATCCCCGTAGCCCCTGCGGATGGAGAGGAGCCCCAAGTCTTTTTTGTCTTTTTATTTTTTGGAGAGGAGGGCGGGGAATGAACCCGCTTCTCACCTCCGCCGGAAGGAGCCCCCACGCCTGATGGACCGGCCTCATCCAGGTCCTTCTTCGAAATGGAGAAGGTCCTGGTGGTCGCAGAGGCACCGGTCAGAGGAGATCCTTTTCCTCCTTGTACTGCCTCGGAGGCCCCCGCTGTTTGCGGAGGACCTTGCATAGGGGCGGATTCGGGTTCAGTGCTTGGTGCCGAGCCCAGATTATCCCCCATGGAAGGCCCTACCATCTGAAGCTGGGTTTCCTCAAAGACCATGTCTATCACAGGAAGGGCCTCCAGTTGGCCATCCCCTCTCAGGACATCGTAGGTCCCCTTGGCAGCGTCATAAGTCTTTAGTGGGGAGGCAAGGGCCTTGACCCCGGCAAGGTTCAATATTCTTGCCAGCAGGTCTTTTGAGGGAAGCGACCGAAGGGGCCTGGCTTTCCTCTCCCACCTAAGGGGGTTTGCCCTACCGATCCGCTTACACAAGGGGCGGTCGAAAATGGGCTGCCTGCTGGCTTTCTTGGCAGTTCTCTTAGAAAGCAAAGGAGGAAATGCCGCTGGATTATTTTTTTTTTTTTTAAGAGCTCATCAGGCGACTGCCGACTTGGGCATTAGTCGCCGTATTAAAACTGGTCTAGTTCTAGGCTACCTTAAAATAAAATTAAAGAGAAAAAAACAACACCCCAAAAAGGGGGAAAGGAAGCAAGCTGGTTCGTCGGGGAGAGGTACCCCCGGCGCAGGAGCGTGCAACTAAAGGAAAAAAAACAAAAAAAAAAAACAAAGGCAAAAAACAAAACAAAAAAAACAAAAACAAACCTTGCTTAAATAATAGGGAGAAGGCCGGCCTTCCCCAAGAAGTCAACAAGTCCACAAGTCAATGTGCACGAATCTGTCCCGAGTACAAGGGACAGGCGGTAGCGACCCCGCCCAACCCGGTACCAGGACATGTATCGTGCGCGAAAATCACCCTGACTGGGACATTCGACAAGAATGTGCCGAACAGTCTGGGGGACGACGCAGTCGTTGCAATATGGCGCAGGCGAGCGCTACATCGAAATAGCGATGCGTCACACGAGTGTGTCCGATTCGGAGACGACAGAAAGCAACCTGAAGCCGCCGCAGCATTGAGGGATTTTTTTTTTTAAGGGCTATCTGGCGACTGCCGAGTTAGGCATGAGTCACTGTAAACAAACAGCCTAGTTCTAGGCTACATTAAAAAATTTGAACAGGAAACAAAAAATAAAAATAAATAACAATAACAAAACAGTAACAAAACAATAACAAAAACAATTAACCTGGTTAAATGAAAGGGAGAAGGCCAGCCTCCCCCCAAAAGTCAACAAGTCAATGTGCACGAATCTGTCCCGAGTACAAGGGACAGGCGGAAGCGACCCCGCCCATCCCGGCGTAGGAACAGGTATCGTGCGCGAAGATCACCCCGACTGGGACATTCGACAAGAATGTGCTGAACAGTCTGGGGGACGACGCAGTCGTTGCAATAGGGCGCAGGCGAGCGCTCCATCAAATAGCGATGCGTCACACGAGTGTGTCCCATTTGGAGACGACAGAAAGCAACCTGAAGCCGCTGCGGCATTGGGGGATAGGTCCATGGGAACAGTCGCGGCGCAATGGCACGCAACTTTAAGTTCCCCTCGACCGTCTCCCATCTTCTTTGCCAAGCAGTCCGAAGAGCTGACGGAATTCCTGCCATGTAGTCGGTGTGAGGAAGAGCGAAACGCTGGTCCGGTCGCAGAGTCCTCGCGGACTCTTTGGCGCCTTCATCGGCGCGCTCATTCCCCGTAATTCCTACATGTCCAGGAACGCAGCAGAAGATAATCTCGACATCTGCCCGGCTCGCTAAAACCGTGGCGTCACGGATATCGCGAACTAGGGGATGCAGAGATTCCAATGCCCCGAGAGCACTCAGGGCGCTTTGTGAGTCGCTATAGATCACAATCCGGTCTCCGAACCGTGCACGTCGCGTAATCTCCCGTACCGAGTGGTGTATTGCCACCAGTTCGGCCGTGAAGACAGACGCAGCGCCCGGTAGAGCCCCGCTGACTTCAAACAGAGGGGATACGGCGTGGAAGCCGACCCCCTCTTGGGACTTGGAGCCATCCGTATACACTGGCACGGTACCAGCGTGACACGATGTGTGCTCCAAAAAGGTCGAACGCAATACTCCCGGCGCAGTACAAGCTTTGGGAGCAGAGGCGTGGCGACAAATAGCCAAATGTGGAACCCTCCAGGGTGGCGTCTTGGGCAGAACCAGGGGCGCCACCGGCCCGAGAGCTATAAACACCTCTCGAAGGAGTTTCCTGGCCCTAAACCCAAAGGGCTTAGGGTATGACTAGCGTCTCTCGGCGGCATAGGCACCATCGAGATCAGCTGCGGATGCAGTGAGATCTGTTGGCGACTGAGGGAGGCGCCGGGCTCGCGCGTACAGGCGAGTGATGCACTGCACGCGGCGCAGAGCGAGTGGCATCTCCCCAGCATCGACCAACAGGCTCTCAATGGGGGAAGTGCGGAAGGCACCGGTCGCAAGGCGAAGGCCGGTGTGGTGGATCGAATCCACCTTCCGCAATAAACGCTCGGCTGCGGATGCATAAAACTCGCATCCGTAGTCGAGCTTCGAGCGAACAAAGGATCGATAAAAAAGTAAGGCGGTAGCCCTATCAGCGCCCCAAGCGCTGAACGTCACGGAACGGAGAATGTCCATGGCGCGGGTACAAGAGACCCTAAGGCTGCGAATATGAGCCTCCCAGGTGAGGCGTCGGTCGAATACAAGACCAAGGAAACGGTGCGACTCAACCACATCCAGGCGCACCCCATTAAGAAACAAATCTGGGTCGGGGTGAAGCCGTGGATGGCGGCAGAAGTGCACCACCTTAGTCTTGGTTTTTTGTTTTTTTTTAATTAAGGGGCTATCTGGCGACTGCCGACTAAGGCATAAGTTGCCGTAAACAAACAGCCTAGTTTTAGGCTACTTTAAAAAATTAAACAGAAAACAATAAAAAGAAATAACAATAACAAAGCAATAACAAAACAATTACAAAAACAACAACAATTAAATCGGGTTAAATAAAAGGGAGAAGGCCGGCCTCCCCCAAAAAGTCAATAAGTCCACCAGTCAAAGTACACGCACTCGTCCCGAGCACAAGGGACAGGCAGTAGCGACCCCGCCCATCCCGGTACCGGGACAGGTGTCGTGCGCGAAGATCACCCAGACTGGGACATTCGACAAGAATGTGCCGAACAGTCTGGGGGACGACGCAGTCGTTGCAATAGGGCGCAGGCGAGCGCTCCATCAATTAGCGATGCGTCACACGAGTGTGTCCGATTCGAAGACGACAGAAAACAACCTGATTTTTTATTATTTTTTTTTTTAATTAAGCGGCTATCTGGCGACTGCCGACTTAGGCATTAGTCGCCGTAAACAAACAGCCTAGTTCTAGGCTACTTTAAAAAGTAAACAGGAAACAATAAAACGAAATAACAATAAAAAAGCAAAACAAAAACAATAACAAAAACAACAACAACAATTAAACTGTGTTAAATGAAAGGGAGAAGGCCAGCCTCCCCCAAAAAGTCAATAAGTCCACTAGTCATGGTGCACGCACTCGTCCCGAGTACAAGGGACAGGCGGTAGCGACCCCGCCCATCCCGGTACCGGGACAGGTATCGTGCGCGAAGATCACCCAGACTGGGACATTCAACAAGAATGTGCTGAACAGTCTGGGGTACGACGCAGTCGTTGCAATAGGGCGCAGGCGAGCGCTCCATCAAGTAGCGATGCGTCACACGAGTGTGTCCAATTCGAAGACGACAGAAAGCAACCTGAAGCCGCCGCGGCATTGGGGGATAGGTCCATGGGAACAGTCGCGGCGCAGTGGCCTGTAACTTTAAGTTCCCTTCGACCGTCCCTCATCTTCTTTGCCAAGTAGTCCGAAGAGATGCCCGTATTCCTGCCATGTAGTCGGTGTGAGGAAGAGCGAAACGCTGGTCCGGTCGCAGAGTCCTCGCGGATTCTTTGGCGCCCTCATTCCCCGCAATTCCTACATGTCCAGGAACCCAGCAGAAGACAATCTCGACATCTGCCCGGCTCGCCAAAACCGTGGCGTCACGGATATCGCGAACCAGGGGATGCGGAGATTCCAATGCCCCGAGAGCACTCAGGGCGCTTTGTGAGTCGCTATAGATCACAATCCGGTCTCCGAACCGGGCACGTCGCGTAATCTCCCGTACCGAGTGGTGTATTGCCACCAGCTCGGCCGTGAAGACAGACGCAGCGCCTGGTAGAGCCCCGCTGACTTCAAACAGAGGGGATACGGCGTGGAAGCCGACCCCCTCTTGGGACTTGGAGCCATCCGTATACACTGGCACGGTACCAGCGTGACACGATGTGTGCTCCAAAAAGGTCGAACGCAATACTCCCGGCGCAGTACAAGCTTTGGGAGCAGAGGCGTGGCGACAAATAGCCAAATGTGGTACCCTCCAGGGTGGCGTCCTGGGCAGAACCAGGGGCGCCACCAGCCCGAGAGCTATATCTACCTCTCGAAAAAGTTTCCTGGCCCTAAACCCAAAGGGCTTAGGGTATGACTGGCGTCTCTCGGCAGCATAGGCACCATCGAGATCAGCTGCGGATGCAGTGAGAGCTGTTGGCGACTGAGGGAGGCGCCGGGCTCGCGCGTAAAGGCGAGTGATGCACTGCACGCAGCGCAGAGCGAGTGGCATCTCCCCAGCATCGACTAACAGGCTCTCAATGGGGGAAGTGCGGATGCATAAAACTCGCATCCGTAGTCGAGCTTGGAACGAACAAAGGATCGATAAAAAAGTAGGGCAGTAGCCCTATCAGCGCCCCAAGCGCTGAACGTCACGGAACGGAGAATGTCCATGGCGCGGGTACAAGAGACCCTAAGGCTGCGAATATGAGCCTCCCAGGTGAGGCGTCGGTCGAATACAAGACCAAGGAAACGGTGCGACTCAACCACATCCAGGCGCAACCCATTAAGAAACAAATCTGGGTCGGGGTGAAGCCGTGGATGGCGGTAGAAGTGCACCACCTTAGTCTTGGCCAAAGAAAACCGAAACCTGTGCGCTTCGGCATAGCGAGAGACGCGGTTTAATGCCTGTTGGAGTCGACGCTCCAGAGTTGGCATCTTGTCCGCGCCAAAAGAGATCGAAAGGTCGTCCACGTAGAGCGTAGCGAGAACATCTTCCGGCAGCACCGAGGTAATGCCGTTGATGCTCAGGGCAAAGAGTGTGACACTGAGGACACTTCCCTGCGGGACACCCTCTTCCTGCTCCTTTGGGCCGGAGAGAGCTCCCCCCACCCGTACGCGGAATCGACGATCTCGCAAAAATTCATATATAAACATTGGGAGGCGTCCCCTCGCCCCCATCGTGTGGAGAGTCTCCATGATACCGTATCGCCATGCGGTATCATAGGCCTTCTCCAAATCGAAAAAGACCGTGGCGTAGTGCTGTCTACGAAGGAAAGCCTCGCAGACTGCATTTTCCAGTCGGAGCAGAGCATCCCACGTGGAGTGGAACTTGCGGAAGCCGCACTGTGCGGAAGACAGATGGCCTCCGCTGTCCAGGAAAAAGGCTAATCTAACATTTACCAATTTCTCCATCAACTTGCACACGCAAGAGGTTAGAGAGATTGGGCGGAAACCGGTCGGAGTAGAGTGATCTCTCCCCGGTTTGCGAAAGGTGAGCACAGTAGCGATTCGCCAGGAGTCTGGGAGAAGACCTTCCACCCAGATCCTGTTGAACAAATCTAACAGAAAGGCCATGCCTCGCTCACCCAGGTGTCGAAGCATGGCGTACGGGACATCGTCCGGACCATGGGCGGTGTCCGCGCACGAAGCGAGAGCGGAACGCAACTCACTCACAGTAAACTTGTCGTTGAAGGGTTCTCCGCCTCTGGAGGTAAAGTCCAGCCGGCGGCCTTCCGCGACATCACGACGTGCATTGAATGCTGGCGGAGCAGCATCACGGCTAGAGAATGCGGAAAAAGCGGTCGCTAAGGATTCCGCCACGGACGCGGGGTCCGAGATTGCGGTCCCATTCTCCTGGAGAACGGGAGGGGGGTCCTGCGAGAACTTGCCCCGAATCCTTTTGACTCGCTTCCACACCTCAGCTAAAGGGGTCTTCCCGTTAAGTGAAGACACGTATGCCCGCCAAGAAGAGCGGCGGGCGTGCTTCGAAATATACCGGAACCTAGCCCTAGCCCGACGAAATTCAGCGACAGTGAAATCGTTCGGGCGGCGCTTATAGTGTATGTAGGCATAACGCTTCTGTTTGAGGGCCGTCTCACACTCGGCCGACCACCATGGGAGTGGTCGGCGTGCAAAACGGCCAGACGTCCTAGGAATAGTAGTCAGGCCCACGGCGATGAGGTTGCCGGAGAAGAACTCAACGGCCTCATCTACCGACCTAAACTCCTCGACTGAGATAGAGAATTCAGTCATTTCCTGAAATGCAGGCCACCGCGCCCGCGCCAAGCACCATCGAGGTGGTCTCTCAGGCGGCAGTTGCCCTGAAAATGATATTTGAATGGGAAAGTGATCACTACCATGGAGGTCATCGACCACCCCCCAATCAAAATCAGGCTGTGCATCCGAAGAGCACAAAGATAGGTCAAGGCAAGAAAATGAAGCGGTTCTCGGACAGTGATGCGTAAACTCATCCACGTTTAGGACACCCATCTCAAGCTCTTCGATCAGATCGGCAAGGACTTGTCCCCTAGGATTTATGGAGTAATCTCCCCAGAGAGGATGCCTGCCGTTCAGATCTCCAAGCAAGAGATAGGGCCTCGGCAAGCGTGCAACGACGCGGCGGAAGTCCCCCGCGTCGAATTCAGCTGACGGTGGAATGTACGCAGAAATGATAGTATACCTCCTATCCAGGTGCAGCTGCACAGCCACTGCCTGAAAGGAGGTATCTAAAGAGAAAGGAAGAACGAAGACATCATGCCGGGTGTAAACTGCGCATCCCCCAGCCCGGCCATCCCGCGGTGGTGGGGTCACAAGACCCTTATACCCCGGGAGGGCAGGGAGGGGGCACGCACCTAGCATGGTCTCCTGCAAAAAAATAGCTAACGGGGAACGGGACGAGACGAGCCTCCGCAGCTCCTCCCAGTTGGCCCGGAGTCCACGGCAATTCCATTGAAGGGATATGCCCTCCAGGCCTAGCTCGGAGGAGACGCGGGGGCCCTCCTCGAATTGAAGACCCTCACGGGAATGGCCGTACGCTTCCCGGGGGCAGAACCCCGGGCGCTGCTGGCCGGACAAAGCGCTGAAGGCGCTGTCGCCTTCGAGGACTTATTGGGGGAGGTTGGGCTCGCCATGCGAGTCTTTTCCTCCCTCCGCCTCGAAACCTTAGGCGGGCGTTGCGGCTTCGGAGGCAGGGGGCCCTCTTTTCGAGGAACCACCGTCTCCAAGCCACTCGCTCCACCTCGGGGCGTGGGCGAAGGAGCCGAAGCTCCTTTGTTGCTGTCCTCCTTTCGGGGGACAGCTTTAGGAACCCCGGAAGATGGCCTAGCGACCATCTTCAGGGGTGTTACCTCCTGTGAGTCTAACGACTCGGTGGAGGCACGTGGCCGTTTCGCCTTACGGGAAACGGTCACGCTGGGAGAAGAGGGGGGAGCCCTGGTTTTAGCCGGGGCAGGGTATGAACCCTTTATGCCGCCAGCTTTACCAGGGGAGCGCCCGGGTTGGGTAGAGCCCGCAGAAGGGCTCCGAATGGGCGCAGAAACAACCGTGCTCGTTGGATTGGATGGGCCAGGAGCAGAGGGTGCCTTTCTAACTATTGAGGCATATGACGTCCCAGGCAGAGCCGGGCGCGCCAGGACCAAGTCCTTAGCCTCGCGGAATGAGAGTCGATCCTGGGCCTGAACGGCCAGGATTTCTTTCTTAAGGAGATATGCACCACATTGCTTCGAAGAAGCAGGGTGCGGCTCTCCGCAATTGACACACTTGGCCACACACGATTTGGACTTATCGTGTGCGACCTTGGAGCAATTTACACAGACTTCGGGTGACCCCGATTTTGCACGTCTACATGATCGATTCGTATGGCCGAAGCGGTGACAGTAATAGCACCGCCGCGGCAGTGGCACGAATGCCTTCACGCGGTAGCGGTACCAACCGGCACGCACCGACTCAGGGAGCTTGTCACAGTCGAACGTGACGAAGAATGTAGGGGTGGGTCTCGAGGCCCCTCCCTGTTTTCTCATCACACGTTCGACCTTGACCGCCCCATGGTCGGCCAGCTCTAAGGTGATGTCCTCAATGGAGTAGTCAACGAGTTCCCTCGCATAAACTACTCCTTTCACAAAGTTCATGGTAGATTGCGGCGTCACACTCACCGGGGTGCCATGAAGTGTCCGAAGAGCACTTATCTTGGCCGCCTCGGCGGGATTCGCCAGAAGGCTCCCGTCCGAGAAACGGGTTACCTTCGGCTCTCTACCAATTGCACTAGCTAATCCTCTCCTCTAATGAATCATGTGGCCTTTGGACAACATGGTGCCATCAGTGGAGCGAATAACGAGGAAGCGTTTGAAGCCAGCGGGCTCGAAAACGCCAGGTAACCTCTGAATGAGGGGCCCCGATGTCATCGAGGCTCCGCCCTGTGCACTCTTGGTATTAGTCTTCTTTGTCAGGGGCTCCGCAACCGGGGGGGCAGAGGGGGCGGATGTGCCGATCTTGGCTTGATCGCTTGCCAGAGTGGCAGCAGACCCATCCGTCCCCGCAGCCCCCGCGGATGGAGAGGAGCCCCGAGTCTTTTTTGTCTTTTTAGTCTTTTTCTTTTTCTTTTTCGGAGAGGAGGGCGGGGAATGAACCCGCTTTTCACCTCCGCCGGCAGAATTCCCCAGGCCAGATGGACCAGCCTCAGCCAGGTCCCTCTCCGAAATGGAGAAGGTCCTGGTTGTCGTAGGGGCACCTATCGGAGGAGATCCCTCCCCTCCTTTTACTGCCTCGGAGCCCTCAGCCATTTGAGGAGGACCTTGCATAGGGGCGGATTCGGGTTCGCTGCTTGGCGCCGAGCCCGAATTCCCCCCCATGGAAGGCCCTACCGTCTGAGGCTGGGTCTCCTCAAGGACCATGTCTATCACAGGAGGGGCCTCCAGTTGGCCATCCCCTCCCAGGACATCGCAGGTCCCCTTGGCAGTATTGTCACTAGTCAGGTGGTGTGGGGAGGCGCAGGCCTTGACCCCAGCAAGGTTTAAAATTCTTGCCAGCAGGTCTTTTGAGGGAAGCGACCGAAGGGGCCTGGCTTCCCTCTCCCCCCTAAGGGGGTTTGCCCTACCGAGCCGCTTGCACGAGGGGCGGTCGGCAATGGGCTGCCTGCTGGCTTTCTTGGCAGTCCCCTTAGAAAGCAAAGGAGGGACTGCCGCTGGAGATAGGGAGGTGCCCGAAAGCACCTCCAGAGAAGGGGGTGAGGGGGAGTCCCCTACACCCGTAGGCGTAGGAGAGGAGTAAGCCTCCTCTCCGGTTAAAGAATTATGGAGGGTCCCTTGCGCAAGCACAAGGGGGGGGACCTCCATTTTCTCGGTGGAGCTGCCCGAGGGTGGCTCCGTTGATTTTCTTGGGGAAGTTGGGGGTTGGGTTTTTTGGTGTTTTTTTTCATTCATGGGCATGGTGACCTTCTTTTTATTACGGGACGCAATAGCTCATCACCTCTCGCAGTAGCCCGCACTGCGAGAGGTGCTTACAAGCCCGGCAGAGCCAGGCGCCGCCATTCGGGACCACCCCTCCCGCCTGGTGGCCTGGCAGTCCTTCGGCATGGCGGCTCCACCTTGAACACGGCGTAAAAAATTTAGCTTGTGAAGAGGAGAGGAAAAGGGATGTGAGGAAGGTATGGGTGGGGATGAAGCAGGTTGTTAAAAAACCCCCATCCCGAACCGGAGCTGAGGGGTTAGGGAACAATGTCCCCTCCCCCCTCAGCCATGATCCGGGGTGATTGGTTTGAGAAGGTCAGCATTCTACCCTGTGAAATTAGAGGCTGACCAGAGAAAGTTGTGGGAGAGGTTGTATGAAAAGCGACGAGGTAGGGGAGAAATCGGGCTATCTGAAGGAAGGAAGAGAGGCTAAGCTGGGGCCGGACGGAGCGCTGGATCCCGTCAGCACGGCGGCCAGGATGGCAAATCACCGCGCCCCTTACGGGGTGTTGCTCTTGGACAACATGGTGCCATCAGTGGAGCGAATAACGAGGAAGCGTTTGAAGCCAGCGGGCTCGAAAACGCCAGGTAACCTCTGAATCAGGGGCCCCGATGTCATCGAGGCTCCGCCCTGTGCACTTTTGGTCTTTGTCATCGTCAGGAGCTCCGTACCCGGGGAAGCAGAGGGCCCGGATGTGCCGATCTTGGCTTGGTCGCTTGCCAAAGTGGCAGCAGACCCATCCGTCCCCGCAGCCCCCGCGGATGGAGAGGAGCCCCGAGTCTTTTTCGTCTTTTTTGTCCTTTTCTTTTTTGGAGAGGAGGGCGGGGAATAAACCCGCTTTTCACCTCCGCCGGCAGAAGCCCCTAGGCCAGATGGACCGGCCTCAGCCAGGTCCCTCTCCGAAATGGAGAAGGTCCTGGTTGTCGTAGGGGCACCTGTCGGAGGAGATCCCTCCCCTCCTTTTACTGCCTCGGAGCCCTCAGCCATTTGAGGAGGACCTTGCATAGGGGCGGATTCGGGTTCGGTGCTTGGCGCCGAGCCCGAATTCCCCTCCATGGAAGGCCTTTCCGTCTGAGGCTGGGTCTCCTCAAGGACCATGTCTATCACAGGAGGGGCCTCCAGTTGGCCATCCCCTCCCAGGATATCACAGGTCCCCTTGGCAGCGTCACCAGTCTTGTGTGGGGAGGCACAGGCCTTGACCCCAGCAAGGTTTAAAATTCTTGCCAGCAGGTCTTTTGAGGGAAGCGACCGAAGGGGCCTGGCTTCCCTCTCCCCCCTAAGGGGGTTTGCCCTACCGAGCAGCTTTGATGGGGAGCGGCTGGCTAAGGGCTGCCTGCTGGCTTTCTTGGCAGTCCCCTTGGAAAGAAAAGAGGGGACTGCCGCTGGAAAAAGGGAGGTGCCCGAAAGCACCTCCAGAGACGGGGGTGAGGGGGAGTTCCCTGCACGCGTAGGCGAAGGAGAGGAGTAAGCCTCCTCTCCGGTTAGAAAAATATGGAGGGTCCCCTGTGCAAGCACAGGGGGGGGGGACCTCCATTTTTTCGGTGGAGCTGCCCAAGGGCGGCTCCGTCGATGAGCCAGGGGGAGTTAAAGTGGTTTGAGGTTTTATTAATTCATCCATGGGCATGGTGACCCTATTTTTGCCACGGGACGCAATAGCTCATCACTTCTTGCAGTTGCCCGCACTGCAAGAGGTGCTTACAGGCCTGGCAGAGCCAGGCACCGTCATTTCGGACCACCCCTCCCGCCTGGTGGCCTGGCAGTCCATCGGCATGGCGGCTCCAACTTAGACACGGCGTAAAAAAATATAGGTTGTGAAGAGGAGAGGAAAAGGGATGTGTGGAAGGTATGGGTGGGGATGAAGCAGGTTGTTAAAAACCAGCCACCCCAGACCGGAGCTCAGGGGTTAGGGAACATTGTCCCCTACCCCCTCAGCCCCGATACGGGACGGTTGGCTGAAAGGAAGGCCAGCATCTACCCTGTGAAATTAGAGGCTGACCAGAGAAAGTTGTGGGAGAGGTTGTGTGAAAAGAGAGGAAACAAGTGTTTTGAAGGAAGGAAGAGAGGCTAAGCTGGGGCCGGAAAGGGAGTGAGGGGAAGTCCCCTACACCCGTAGGCGTAGGAGAGGAGTAAGACTCCTCTTCGGTTGAAGAAGTATGGAGGTTCCCCTGCGCAAGCACAAGGGGGGGGGACCTCAAATTTTTTGGTGGAGCTGCCCGAGGGCGGCTCCGTTGTTCTTGGGGAAGTTGGGGGTTGGGGTTTTTTTTATACTCATCATTGGGCATGGTGACCCTCTTATTTACACGGGACGCAACAGCTCACCACCTCTCACAGTTTCCCGAACTGCAAGAGGTGCTTACAAGCCCGGCAGAGCCAGGCGCCGCCATTTGGGACCACCCCTCCCGTCTGGTGGCCTGGCAGTCCATCGGCATGGCGGCTCCACCTTAGACACGGCGTAAAAATGATAGATTTTGAAGACGAGAGGAAAAAGGGATGTGAGGAAGGTATGGGTGGGGATAAAGCAGGTAGTTAAAAACCAGCCACCCCAGACCGGCGCTCAGTTTTGTTTTTTTGATTAAGGGGCTATCTGGCGACTGCCGACTTAGGCATAGGTTGCCGTAAACAAACAGCCTAGTTCTAGGCTACTTCAAAATAATTCAACAGAAAACAAAAATAAAAAGAAATAACAATAACAAAGCAATAACAAAAACGATAACAAAAACAACAACAACAATAAAACCGGGTTAAATGAAAGGGAGAAGGCCGGCCTCCCCCAAAAAGTCAATAAGTCCACCTGTCAAAGTACACGCACTCGTCCCGAGTACAAGGGACAGGCGGTAGCGACCCCGCCCATCCCGGTACCGGGACAGGTGTCGTGCGCGAAGATCACCCAGACTGGGACATTCGACAAGAATGTGCCGAACAGTCTGGGGGACGACGCAGTCGTTGCAATAGGGCGCAGGCGAGCGCTCCATCAGATAGCGATGCGTCACACGAGTGTGTCCGATTCGGAGACGACAGAAAGCAGCCTGAAGCCGCCGCGGCATTGGGGGATAGGTCCATGGGAACAGTCGCGGCGCAATAGCACGCAACTTTAAGTTCCCTTCGACCGTCTCCCATCTTCTTTGCCAAGCAGTCCGAAGAGCTGCCCGTATTCCTGCCATGTAGTCGGTGTGAGGAAGAGCGAAACGCTGGTCCGGTCGCAGAGTCCTCGCGGACTCTTTGGCGCGCTCATTCCCTGCAATTCCTACATGTCCAGGAACCCAGCAGAAGATAATCTCGACATCTGCCCGGCTCGCCAAAACCGTGGCGTCACGGATTTCGCGAACCAGGGGATGCGGAGATTCCAATGCCCCGAGAGAACTCAGGGCGCTTGGTGAGTCGCTATAGATCACAATCCGGTCTCCGAACCGGGCACGTCGAAGAAATCTCCCGTACCGAGTGGTGTATTGCCACCAGCTCGGCCGTGAAGACAGACGCAGCGCCTGGTAGAGCCCCGCTGACTTCAAACAGAGGGGATACGGCGTGGAAGCCGACCCCCTCTTGGGACTTGGAGCCATCCGTATACACTGGCACGGTACCAGCGTGACACGATGTGTGCTCCAAAAAGGTCGAACGCAATACTCCCGGCGCAGTACAAGCTTTGGGAGCAGAGGCGTGGCGACAAATAGCCAAATGTGGTACCCTCCAGGGTGGCGTCCTGGGCAGAACCAGGGGCGCCACCGGCCCGAGAGCTATATCTACCTCTCGAAGGAGTTTCCTGGCCCTAAACCCAAAGGGCTTAGGGTATGACTGGCGTCTCTCGGCGGCATAGGCACCATCGAGATCAGCTGCGGATGCAGTGAGAGCTGTTGGCGACTGGGGGAGGCGCCGGGCTCGCGCGTACAGGCGAGTGATGCACTGCACGCGGCGCAGAGCGAGTGGCATCTCCCCAGCATCGACCAACAGGCTCTCAATGGGGGAAGTGCGGAAGGCACCGGTCGCAAGGCGAAGGCCGGTGTGGTGGATTGAATCCACCTTCCGCAATAAACGCTCGGCTGCAGATGCATAAAACTCGCATCCGTAGTCGAGCTTCGAGCGAACAAAGGATCGATAAAAAAGAAAGGCGGTAGCCCTATCAGCGCCCCAAGCGCTGAACGTCACGGAACGGAGAATGTCCATGGCGCGGGTACAAGAGACCCTAAGGCTGCGAATATGAGCCTCCCAGGTGAGGCGTCGGTCGAATACAAGACCAAGGAAACGGTGCGACTCAACTACATCAAGGCGCACCCCATTAAGAAACAAATCTGGGTCGGGGTAAAGCCGTGGATGGCGGCAGAAGTGCACCACCTTAGTCTTGGCCAAAGAAAACCGAAACCTGTGCGCTTCGGCATAGCGAGAGACGCGGTTCAATGCAGGTTGGAGTCGACGCTCCAGAGTTGGCATCTGGGCCGCGCCAAAAGAGATCGAAAGGTCGTCCACGTAGAGCGTAGCGAGAACATCTTCCGGCAGCACCGAGGTGATGCCGTTGATGCTCAGGGCAAAGAGTGTGACACTGAGGACACTTCCCTGCGGGACACCCTCTTCCTGCTCCTTTGGGGCAGAAAGGGCTCCCCCCACCCGTACGCGGAATCGACGATCTCGCAAAAATTCAGATATAAACATTGGGAGGCGTCCCCTCGCCCCCATCGTGTGGAGAGTCTCCATGATACCGTATCGCCATGCGGTATCATAGGCCTTCTCCAGATCAAAAAACACCGTGGCGTAGTGCTGTCTACGAAGGAAAGCCTCGCAGACGGCATTTTCCAGTCGGAGCAGAGCATCCGACGTGGAGTGAAACTTACGGAAGCCGCACTGTGCAGAAGACAGATGGCCTCCGCTGTCCAGGAAATAGGCTAATCTAACATTTACCAATTTCTCCATCAACTTGCACACGCAAGAGGTTAGAGAGATTGGGCGGAAACCGGTCGGAGTAGAGTGATCTCTCCCCGGCTTGCGAAAGGCGAGCACAGTAGCGATTCGCCAGGAGTCTGGGAGAAGACCTTCCACCCAGATCCTGTTGAACATATCTAACAGAAAGGCCATGCCTCGCTCACCCAGGTGTCGAAGCATGGCGTACGGGACATCGTCCGGACCATGGGCGGTGTCCGCGCACGAAGCGAGAGCGGAACGCAACTCACTCACAGTAAACTTGTCGTTGAAGGGTTCTCCGCCTCTGGAGGTAAAGTCCAGCCGGCGGCCTTCCGCGACATCACGACGTGCATTGAATGCTGGCGGAGCAGCATCACGGCTAGAGAATGCGGAGAAAGCGGTCGCTAAGGATTCCGCCACGGACGCGGGGTCCGAGATTGCGGTCCCATTCTCCTGGAGAACGGGAGGGGGGTCCTGCGAGAACTTGCCCCGAATCCTTTTGACTCGCTTCCACATCTCAGCTAAAGGGGTCTTCCCGTTAAGTGAAGACACGTATGCCCGCCAAGAAGAGCGGCGGGCGTGCTTCGAAATATACCGGAACCTAGCCCTAGCCCGACGAAATTCAGCGACAGTGAAATCGTTCGGGCGGCGCTTATAGCGCATGTAGGCATAACGCTTCTGTTTGAGGGCCGTCTCACACTCGGCCGACCACCATGGGAGTGGTCGGCGTGCAAAACGGCCAGACGTCCTAGGAATAGTAGTCAGGCCCACGGCGATGAGGTTGCCGGAGAAGAACTCAACGGCCTCATCTACCGACCTAAACTCCTCGACTGAGATAGAGAATTCAGTCATTTCCTGAAATGCAGGCCACCGCGCCCGCGCGGGGCACCACCGAGGTGGTCTCTCAGGCGGCAGTTGCCCTGAAAATGATATTTGAATGGGAAAGTGATCACTACCATGGAGGTCATCGACCACCCCCCAATCAAAATCAGGCTGTGCATCCGAAGAGCACAAAGATAGGTCAAGGCAAGAAAATGAAGCGGTTCTCGGACAGTGATGCGTAAACTCATCCACGTTTAGGACACCCATCTCAAGCTCTTCGATCAAATCGGCAAGGACTTGTCCCCTGGGATTTATGGAGTAATCTCCCCAGAGAGGATGCCTGCCGTTCAGATCTCCAAGCAAGAGATAGGGCCTCGGCAACCGTGCCACGACGCGGCGGAAGTCCCCCGCGTCGAAGTCAGCTGACGGTGGAATGTACGCAGAAATGATAGTATACCTCCTATCCAGGTGTAGCTGCACAGCCACTGCCTGAAAGGAGGTATCTAAAGAGAAAGGAAGAACGGAGACATCATGCCGGGTGTAAACCGCGCATCCCCCAGCCCGGCCATCCCGCGGTGGTGGGGTCGCAAGACCCTTATACCCCGGGAGGGCAGGCAGCGGGCACGCGCCTAGCATGGTCTCCTGCAAAAAAATAGCTAACGGGGAACGGGACGAGACCAGCCTCCACAGCTCCTCCCAGTTGGCCCGGAGTCCACGGCAATTCCATTGAAGGAATATACCCTCCAGGCCTAGCTCGGAGGAGACGCGGGGGCCCTCCTCGAATTGAAGACCCTCACGGGAATGGCCGTACGCTTCCCGGGGGAAGAACCCCGGGCGCTGTTGGCCGGACAAAGCGCTGGAGGCGCTGTCGCCTTCGAGGACTTATTGGGAAAGGTTGGGCTCGCCATGCGAGTCTTTTCCTCTCTCCGCCTCGAAACCTTAGGCGAGCGCTGCGGCTTCGGAGGCGGGGGGGCCTCTTTTCGAGGAACCACCGTCTCCGAGCCACTCGCTCCACCTCAAGGCGTGGGCGAAGGAGCCGAAGCTCCTTTGTTGCTGTCCTCCTTTCGGGGGACAGCTTTAGGAACCCCTGAAGATGGCCTAGCGACCATCTTCAGGGGTGTTGCCTCCTGTGAGTCTAACGACTCGGTGGAGGCGCGTGGCCGTTTCGCCTTGCGGGAAACGGTCACGCTGGGGGAAGAGGGGGGAGCCCTGGTTTTAGCCGGGGCTGGGTGTGAACCCTTTTTGCCGCCAGCTCTACCAGGGGAGCGCCCGGGTGTAGTAGAGCCCGCAGAAGGGCTCCGAATAGGCGCGGAAACAACCGTGCTCGTTGGCCTGGATGGGCCAGGAGCAGAGGGTGCTTTTCTAACTATTGAGGCATGTGACGCCCCAGGCAGAGCCGGGCGCGCCAGGACCAAGTCCTTAGCCTCGCGGAATGAGAGTCGATCCTGGGCCTGAACGGCCAGGATTTCATTCTCAAGGAGATATGCACCACATTGCTTCGAAGAAGCAGGGTGCGGCTCTCCGCAATTGACACACTTGGCCACACACGATTTGGACTTATCGTGTGCGACCTTGGAGCAATTTACACAGACTTCGGGTGACCCCGATTTTGCACGTCTACATGATCGATTCGTGTGGCCGAAGCGGTGACAGTAATAGCACCGCCGCGGCAGTGGCACGAATGCCTTCACGCGGTAACGGTACCAACCGGCACGCACCGACTCAGGGAGCTTTTCACAGTCGAACGTGACAAAGAGTGTAGGGGTGGGTCTCGAGGCCCCTCCCTGTTTTCTCATCACACGTTCGACCTTGACCGCCCCATGGTCGGCCAGCTCTAGGGTGATGTCTTCTATGGAGTAGTCAACGAGTTCCCTCGCATAAACTACTCCTTTCACAAAGTTCATGGTAGAGTGCGGCGTCACACTCACCGGGGTGCCATGAAGTGTTTGAAGAGCACTTATCTTGGCCGCCTCGGCGGGATTCGCCGCATTCGCCTAGAAGGCTGCCGTCCGAGAAACGGGTTACCTTCGGCTCTCTACCAATTGCACTAGCTAATCCTCTCCTCTGATGGATCATGTTGCCCTTGGACAACATGGTGCCATCAGTGGAGCGAATAACGAGGAAGCGCTTGAAGCCAGCGGGCTCGAAAACGCCAGGTAACCTCTGAATCAGGGGCCCCGATGTCATCGAGGCTCCGCCCTGTGCATTCTTGGTGTTAGTCTTAGTCAGGGGCTCCGCACACGAGGGGGTAGAGAGGCCGGATGTGCCGGCCTCAGCCAGGTCCCTCTCCGAAATGGAGAAGGTCCTGGTTGTCGTAGGGGCACCTGTCGGAGGAGATCCCTCCCCTCCTTTTACTGCCTCGGAGCCCTCAGCCATTTGAGGAGGACCTTGCATAGGGGCGGATTCGGGTTCGGTGCTTGGCGCCGAGCCCGAATTCCCCCCCATGGAAGGCCCTACCGTCTGAGGCTGGGTCTCCTCAAGGACCATGTTTATCACAGGAGGGGCCTCCAGTTGGCCATCCCCTCCCAGGACATAACAGGTCCCCTTGGCAGTGTCACCAGTCTTGTGTGGGGAGGCACAGGCCTTGACCCCAGCAAGGTTTAAAATTCTTGCCAGCAGGTCTTTTGAGGGAAGCGACCGAAGGGGCCTGGCTTCCCTCTCCCCCCTAAGGGGGTTTGCCCTACCGAGCCGCTTGCACGATGGGCGGTCGGCAATGGGCTGCCTGCTGGCTTTCTTGGCAGTCCCCTTAGAAAGCAAAGGAGGGACTGCCGCTGGAGATAGGGAGGTGCCTGAAAGCACCTCCAGAGAAGGGGGTGAGGGGAAGTCCCCTACACCCGTAGGCGTAGGAAAGGATTTTTCTTTTTTAATTAAGGGGCTATCTGGCGACTGCCGACTAAGGCATAAGTTGCCGTAAACAAACAGCCTAGTTTTAGGCTACTTTAAATTTTTTTTTTTTTTTTTAATTAAGCGGCTATCTGGCGACTGCCGACTCAGGCATTAGTCGCCGTAAACAAACAGCCTAGTTCTAGGCTACTTTAAAAATTAAACAGGAAACAATAAAACGAAATAACAATAAAAAAGCAATAAGAAAAAAAACAACAACAATTAAACTGTGTTAAATGAAAGGGAGAAGGCCAGCCTCCCCCCAAAAGTCAATAAGTCCACTAGTCATGGTGCACGCACTCGTCCCGAGTACAAGGGACAGGCGGTAGCGACCCCACCCATCCCGGTACCGGGACAGGTATCGTGCGCGAAGATCACCCAGACTGGGACATTCGACAAGAATGTGCCGAACAGTCTGGGGGACGACGCAGTCGTTGCAATAGGGCGCAGGCGAGCGCTCCATCAAGTAGCGATGCGTCACACGAGTGTGTCCGATTCGAAGACGACAGAAAGCAGCCTGAAGGCGCCGCGGCATTGCGGGATAGGTCCATGGCAACAGTCGCGGCGCAATGGCACGCAACTTTAAGTTCCCCTCGACCGTCTCCAAACTTCTTTGCCAAGCAGTCCGAAGAGCTGCCCGTATTCCTGCCATGTAGTCGGTGTGAGGAAGAGCGAAACGCTGGTCCGGTCGCAGAGTCCTCGCGGACTCTTTGGCGCGCTCTTTCCCCGCAATTCCTACATGTCCAGGAACCCAGCAGAAGATAATCTCGACATCTGCCCGGCTCGCCAAAACCGTGGCGTCACGGATATCGCGAACCAGGGGATGCGGAGATTCCAATGCCCCGAGAGCACTCAGGGCGCTTTGTGAGTCGCTATAAATCACAATCCGGTCTCCGAACCGGGCACGTCGCGTAATCTCCCGTACCGAGTGGTGTATTGCCACCAGCTCGGCCGTGAAGACAGACGCAGCGCCTGGTAGAGCCCCGCTGACTTCAAACAGAGGGGATACGGCGTGGAAGCCAACCCCCTCTTGGGACTTGGAGCCATCCGTATACACTGGCACGGTACCAGCGTGACACGATGTGTGCTCCAAAAAGGTCGAACGCAATACTCCCGGCGCAGTACAAGCTTTGGGAGCAGAGGCGTGGCGACAAATAGCCAAATGTGGTACCCTCCAGGGTGGCGTCCTGGGCAGAACCAGGGGCGCCACCGGCCCGAGAGCTATATCTACCTCTCGAAGGAGTTTCCTGGCCCTAAACCCAAAGGGCTTAGGGTATGACTGGCGTCTCTCGGCGGCATAGGCACCATCGAGATCAGCTGCGGATGCAGTGAGAGCTGTTGGCGACTGAGGGAGGCGCCGGGCTCGCGCGTACAGGCGAGTGATGCATTGCACGCGGCGCAGAGCGAGTGGCATCTCCCCAGCATCGACCAACAGGCTCTCAATGGGGGAAGTGCGGAAGGCACCGGTCGCAAGGCGAAGGCCGGTGTGGTGGATCGAATCCACCTTCCGCAATAAACGCTCGGCTGCGGATGCATAAAACTCGCATCCGTAGTCGAGCTTCGAGCGAACAAAGGATCGATAAAAAAGTAAGGCGGTAGCCCTATCAGCGCCCCAAGCGCTGAACGTCACGGAACGGAGAATGTCCATGGCGCGGGTACAAGAGACCCTAAGGCTGCGAATATGAGCCTCCCAGGTGAGGCGTCGGTCGAATACAAGACCAAGGAAACGGTGCGACTCAACCACATCCAGGCGCACCCCATTAAGAAACAAATCTGGGTCGGGGTGAAGCCGTGGATGGCGGCAGAAGTGCACCACCTTAGTCTTGGCCAAAGAAAACCGAAACCTGTGCGCTTCGGCATAGCGAGAGACGCGGTTCAATGCCTGTTGGAGTCGACGCTCCAGAGTTGGCATCTTGTCCGCGCCAAAAGAGATCGAAAGGTCGTCCACGTAGAGCGTAGCGACAACATCTTCTGGCAGAACCGAGGTGATGCCGTTGATGCTCAGGGCAAAGAGTGTGACACTGAGGACACTTCCCTGCGGGACACCCTCTTCCTGCTCCTTTGGGCCGGAGAGGGCTCCCCCCCACCCGTACGCGGAATCGACGATCTCGCAAATATTCAGATATAAACATTAAGAGGCGTCCCCTCGCCCCCATCGTGTGGAGAGTCTCCATGATACCGTATCGCCATGCGGTATCATAGGCCTTCTCCAGATCAAAAAACACGGTGGCGTAGTGCTGTCTACGAAGGAAAGCCTCGCAGACGGCACTTTCCAGTCGGAGCAGAGCATCCGACGTGGAGTGGAACTTACGGAAGCCGCACTGTGCAGAAGACAGATGGCCTCCGCTGTCCAGGAAATAGGCTAATCTAACATTTACCAATTTCTCCATCAACTTGCACACGCAAGAGGTTAGAGAGATTGGGCGGAAACCGGTCGGAGTAGAGTGATCTCTCACCGGCTTGCGAAAGGCGAGCACAGTAGCGATTCGCCAGGAGTCTGGGAGGAGACCTTCCACCCAGATCCTGTTGAACAAATCTAACAGAAAGGCCATACCTCGCTCACTCAGGTGTCGAAGCATGTTGTACGGGACATCATCCGGACCATGGGCGGTGTCCGCGCACGAAGCGAGAGCGGAACGCAACTCACTCACAGTAAACTTGTCGTTGAAGGGTTCTCCGCCTCTGGAGGTAAAGTCCAGCCGGCGGCCTTCCGCGACATCACGACGTGCATTGAATGCTGGCGGAGCAGCATCACGGCTAGAGAATGCGGAAAAAGCGGTCGCTAAGGATTCCGCCACGGACGCGGGGTCCGAGATTGCGGTCCCATTCTCCTGGAGAACGGGAGGGGGGTCCTGCGAGAACTTGCCCCGAATCCTTTTGACTCGCTTCCACACCTCAGCTAAAGGGGTCTTCCCGTTAAGTGAAGACACGTATGCCCGCCAAGAAGAGCGGCGGGCGTGCTTCGAAATATACCGGAACCTAGCCCTAGCCCGACGAAATTCAGCGACAGTGAAATCGTTCGGGCGGCGCTTATAGCGCATGTAGGCATAACGCTTCTGTTTGAGGGCCGTCTCACACTCGGCCGACCACCATGGGAGTGGTCGGCGTGCAAAACGGCCAGACGTCCTAGGAATAGTAGTCAGGCCCACGGCGATGAGGTTGCCGGAGAAGAACTCAACGACCTCATCTACCGACCTAAACTCCTCGACTGAGATAGATAATTCAGTCATTTCCTGAAATGAAGGCCACCGCGCCCGCGCCAAGCACCACCGAGGTGGTCTCTCAGGCGGCAGTTGCCCTGAAAATGATATTTGAATGGGAAAGTGATCACTACCATGGAGGTCATCGACCACCCCCCAATCAAAATCAGGCTGTGCATCCGAAGAGCACAAAGATAGGTCAAGGCAAGAAAATGA
Source organism: Ceratothoa steindachneri (assembly GCA_963969495.1). Taxonomy (NCBI): domain Eukaryota; kingdom Metazoa; phylum Arthropoda; class Malacostraca; order Isopoda; family Cymothoidae; genus Ceratothoa; species Ceratothoa steindachneri. Next base: position 185,601,940 of record OZ018319.1, read on the forward strand.
AGCGGTTCTCAGACAGTGATGCGTAAACTCATCCGCGTTTAGGACACCCATCTCAAGCTCTTCGATCAGATCGGCAAGGACTTGTCCCCTGGGATTTATGGAGTAATCTCCCCAGAGAGGATGCCTGCCATTCAGATCTCCAAGCAAGAGATAGGGCCTCGGCAACCGTGCCACGACGCGGCGGAAGTCCCCCGCATCGAAGTCAGCTGACGGTGGAATGTACGCAGAAATGATAGTATACCTCCTATCCAGGTGCAGCTGCACAGCCACTGCCTGAAAGGAGGTATCTAAAGAGAAAGGAAGAACGGAGACATCATGCCGGGTGTAAACCGCGCATCCCCCAGCCCGGCCATCCCGCGGTGGTGGGGTCGCAAGACCCTTATACCCCGGGAGGGCAGGCAGCGGGCACGCGCCTAGCATGGTCTCCTGCAAAAAAATAGCTAATGGGGAACGGGACGAGACGAGCCTCCGCAGCTCCTCCCAGTTGGCCCGGAGTCCACGGCAATTCCATTGAAGGAATATGCCCTCCAGGCCTAGCTCGGAGGAGACGCGGGGGCCCTCCTCGAATTGAAGACCCTCACGGGAATGGCCGTACGCTTCCCGGGGACAGAACCCCGGGCGCTGTTGGCCGGACAAAGCGCTGTCGCCTTTGAGGACTTATTGGGGGAGGTTGGGCTCGCCATGCGAGTCTTTTCCTCCCTCCGCCTCGAAACCTTAGGCGGGCGTTGCGGCTTGGGAGGCGGGGGGCCCTCTTTTCGAGGAACCACCGTCTCCGAGCCACTCGCTCCACCTCGGGGCGTGGGCGAAGGGGCCGAAGCTCCTTTGTTGCTGTCATCCTTTCGGGGAACAGCTTTAGGAACCCCGGAAGATGGCCTAGCGACCATCTTCAGGGGTGTTGCCTCCTGTGAGTCTAACGACTCTGTGGAGGCGCGTGGCCGTTTCGCCTTACGGGAAACGGTCACGCTGGGGGAAGAGGGGGGAGCTCTGGTTTTAGCCGGGGCTGGGTGTGAACCCTTTTTGCCGCCAGCTCTACCAGGGGAGCGCCCGGGTGTAGTAGAGCCCGCAGAAGGGCTCCGAATGGGCGCGGAAACAACCGTGCTCGTTGGCCTGGATGGGCCAGGAGCAGAGGGTGCTTTTCTAACTATTGAGGCATATGACGTCCCAGGCAGAGCCGGGCGCGCCAGGACCAAGTCCTTAGCCCTTGCGGAATGAGAGTCGATCCTGGGCCTGAACGGCCAGGATTTCTTTCTCAAGGAGATATGCACCACATTGCTTCGAAGAAGCAGGGTGCGGCTCTCCGCAATTTACACACTTGGCCACACACGATTTGGACTTATCGTGTGCGACCTTGGAGCAATTTACACAGACTTCGGGTGACCCCGATTTTGCCAGTCTACATGATCGATTCGTGTGGCCGAAGCGGTGACAGTAATAGCACCGCCGCGGCAGTGGCACGAATGCCTTCACGCGGTAGCGGTACCAACCGGCGCGCACCGACTCAGGGAGCTTGTCACAGTCGAACGTGACGAAAAGTGTAGGGGTGGGTCTCGAGGCCCCTCCCTGTTTTCTCATCACACGTTCGACCTTGACCGCCCCATGGTTGGCCAGCTCTAGGGTGATGTCTTCTATGGAGTAGTCAACGAGTTCCCTCGCATAAACTACTCCTTTTACAAAGTTCATGGTAGAGTGCGGCGTCACACTCACCGGGGTGCCATGAAGTGTCCGAAGAGCACTTACCTTGGCCGCCTCGGCGGGATTCACCAGAAGGCTCCCGTCCGAGAAACGGGTTACCTTCGGCTCTCTACCAATTGCACTAGCTAATCCTCTCCTCTGATGGATCATGTTGCCCTTGGACAACATGGTGCCATCAGTGGAGCGAATAACGAGGAAGCGTTTGAAGCCAGCGGGCTCGAAAACGCCAGGTAACCTCTGAATCAGGGGCCCCGATGTCATCGAGGCTCCGCCCTGTGCACTTTTGGTCTTTGTCATCGTCAGGAGCTCCGTACCCGGGGAAGCAGAGGGCCCGGATGTGCCGATCTTGGCTTGGTCGCTTGCCAAAGTGGCAGCAGACCCATCCGTCCCCGTAGCCCCCGCGGATTGAGAGGAGCCCCGAGTCTTCTTCGTCTTTTTGGTCCTTTTCTTTTATGGAGAGGAGGGCGGGGAATGAACCCGCTTCTCACCCCCGCCGGTAGAAGCCCCCAGGCCAGATGGACCGGCCTCAGCCAGGTCCTTCTCCAAAATGGAGAAGGTCCTGGTGGTGGCAGGGGCATCATCCGGAGGAGATCCCTCCCCTCCTTGTACTGCCTGAGAATCTACAGCCGTTTGATGATGACCTTGCATAGGGGCGGATTCGGGTTCGGTGCTTGACGCCGAGCCCGGATTCCCCCCCATGGAAGTCCCTACCTTCTGAGGCTGGTTTTCCTCAAGGACCATGTCTATCTCAGGAGGGGCCTCCAGTTGGCCATCCCCTCCCAGGACATCGCAGGTCCCCTTGGCAGCGTCATAAGTCTTTAGTGGGGAGGCACAGGCCTTGACCCCGGCAAGGTTTAATATTTTTGCCAGCAGGTCTTATGAGGGGTTTTTTTTTTTTTTTTAAAGGGGCTATCTGGCGACTGCCGACTTAGGCACAAGTCGCCGTAAAAAACAGCCTAGTTCTAGGCTACTTTAAAAAATTAAACAGAAAACAATAAAAAGAAATAACAATAACAATAACAAAACAATTACAAGAACAACAACAACAATTAAATCGGGTTAAATAAAAGGGAGAAGGCCGGCCTCCACCAAAAAGTCAATAAGTCCACCAGTCAAAGTACACGCACTCGTCCCGAGCACAAGGGACAGGCGGTAGCGACCCCGCCCATCCCGGTACCGGGACAGGTGTCGTGCGCGAAGATCACCCAGACTGGGACATTCGACAAGAATGTGCCGAACAGTCTGGGGGACGACGCAGTCGTTGCAATAGGGCGCAGGCGAGCGCTCCATCAGATAGCTATCTGGCGACTGCCGACTTAGGCACAAGTCGCCGTAAAAAACAGCCTAGTTCTAGGCTACTTTAAAAAATTAAACAGAAAACAATAAAAAGAAATAACAATATCAATAACAAAAACAATTACAAGAACAACAACAACAATTAAATCGGGTTAAATATTTTTTTTTTTTTTTTTTTTTTATAGAGCCCATCTGGCAACTACCCACTTGGGCATAAGTCGCCGAAAAACACGACAGCCTAGAATTAGGCTACTTTAAAGTTAAAATATGAAAACTTAACAATCAATATAAATTTGAAAAACTTAACAATCGAAGCAATCTCCGGCAGCGGGGGGAGGTCCCCCTCACCCCGGTGCAGGAGAGTGCAATCTAAAACAAAACAATAACAAAAAAAGGAACCTTAAATAAAGGGGAGAAGGCCGGCCTCCCCCAAAAAGTCAATAAATCCACCAGTCATGGTGCACGCACTCGTCCCGAGTACAAGGGACAGGCGGTAGCGACCCCGCCCATCCCGGTACCGAGACAGGTATCGTGCGCGAAGATCACCCAGACTGGGACATTCGACAAGAATATGCCGAACAGTCTGGGGGACGACGCAGTCGTTGCAATAGGGCACATGCGAGCGCTCCACCAAGTAACGATGCGTCACACGAGTGTGTCCGATTCGAAGACGACATAAAGCAACCTGAAGCCGCCGCGGCATTGGGGGATAGGTCCATGGGAACAGTCGCGGCGCAATGGCACGCAACTTTAAGTTCCCCTCGACCGTCTCCCATCTTCTTTGCCAAGCAGTCCGAAGAGCTGTCCGTATTCCTGCCATGTAGTCGGTGTGAGGAAGAGCGAAACGCTGGTCCGGTCGCAGAGTCCTCGCAGACTCTTTGGCGCCCTCATCGGCGCGCTCATTCCCCGCAATTCCTACATGTCCAGGAACCCAGCAGAAGATAATCTCGACATCTGCCCGGCTCGCCAAAACCGTGGCGTCACGGATTTCGCGAACCAGGGGATGCGGAGATTCCAATGCCCCGAGAGCACTCAGGGCGCTTTGTGAGTCGCTATAAATCACAATCCGGTTTCCGAACCGGGCACGTCGCGTAATCTCCCGTACCGAGTGGTGTATTGCCACCAGCTCGGCCGTGAAGACAGACGCAGCGCCTGGTAGAGCCCCGCTGACTTCAAACAGAGGGGATACGGCGTGGAAGCCGACCCCCTCTTGGGACTTGGAGCCATCCGTATACACTGGCACGGTACCAGCGTGACACGATGTGTGCTCCAAAAAGATCGAACGCAATACTCCCGGCGCAGTACAAGCTTTGGGAGCAGAGGCGTGGCGACAAATAGCCAAATGTGGTACCCTCCAGGGTGGCGTCCTGGGCAGAACCAGGGGCGCCACCGGCCCGAGAGCTATATCTACCTCTCGAAGGAGTTTCCTGGCCCTAAACCCAAAGGGCTTAGGGTATGACTGGCGTCTCTCGGCGGCATAGGCACCATCGAGATCAGCTGCGGATGCAGTGAGAGCTGTTGGCGACTGGGGGAGGCGCCGGGCTCGCGCGTACAGGCGAGTGATGCACTGCACGCGGCGCAGAGCGAGTGGCATCTCCCCAGCATCGACCAACAGGCTCTCAATGGGGGAAGTGCGGAAGGCACCGGTCGCAAGGCGAAGGCCGGTGTGGTGGATCGAATCCACCTTCCGCAATAAACGCTCGGCTGCGGATGCATAAAACTCGCATCCGTAGTCGAGCTTCGAGCGAACAAAGGATCGATAAAAAAGTAAGGCGGTAGCCCTATCAGCGCCCCAAGCGCTGAACGTCACGGAACGGAGAATGTCCATGGCGCGGGTACAAGAGACCCTAAGGCTGCGAATGTGAGCCTCCCAGGTGAGGCGTCGGTCGAATACAAGACCAAGGAAACGGTGCGACTCAACCACATCCAGGCGCACCCCATTAAGAAACAAATCTGGGTCGGGGTGAAGCCGTGGATGGCGGCAGAAGTGCACCACCTTAGTCTTGGCCAAAGAAAACCGAAACCTGTGCGCTTCGGCATAGTGAGAGACGCGGTTCAATGCCTGTTGGAGTTGGCGCTCCAGAGTTGGCATCTGGGCCGCGCCAAAAGAGATCGAAAGGTCGTCCACGTAGAGCGTAGCGAGAACATCTTCCGGCAGCACCGAGGTGATGCCGTTGATGCTCAGGGCAAAGAGTGTGACACTGAGGACACTTCCCTGCGGGACACCCTCTTCCTGCTCCTTTGGGGCAGAAAGGGCTCCCCCCACCCGTACGCGGAATCGACGATCTCGCAAAAATTCAGATATAAACATTGGGAGGCGTCCCCTCGCCCCAATCGTGTGGAGAGTCTCCATGATACCGTATCGCCATGCGGTATCATAGGCTTTCTCCAGATCAAAAAACACCGTGGCGTAGTGCTGTCTACGAAGGAAAGCCTCGCAGACGGCATTTTCCAGTCGGAGCAGAGCATCCGACGTGGAGTGGAACTTACGGAAGCCGCACTGTGCAGAAGACAGATGGCCTCCGCTGTCCAGGAAATAGGCTAATCTAACATTTACCAATTTCTCCATCAACTTGCACACGCAAGAGGTTAGAGAGATTGGGCGGAAACCGGTCGGAGTAGAGTGATCTCTCCCCGGCTTGCGAAAGGCGAGCACAGTAGCGATTCGCCAGGAGTCTGGGAGGAGACCTTCCACCCAGATCCTGTTGAACAAATCTAATAGAAAGGCCATGCCTCGCTCACCCAGGTGTCGAAGCATGGCGTACGGGACATCGTCCGGACCATGGGCGGTGTCCGCGCACGAAGCGAGAGCGGAACGCAACTCACTCACAGTAAACTTGTCGTTGAAGGGTTCTCCGCCTCTGGAGGTAAAGTCCAGCCGGCGGCCTTCCGCGACATCACGACGTGCATTGAATGCTGGCGGAGCAGCATCACGGCTAGAGAATGCGGAAAAAGCGGTCGCTAAGGATTCCGCCACGGACGCGGGGTCCGAGATTGCGGTCCCATTCTCCTGGAGAACGGGAGGGGGGTCCTGCGAGAACTTGCCCCGAATCCTTTTGACTCGCTTCCACACCTCAGCTAAAGGGGTCTTCCCGTTAAGTGAAGACACGTATGCCCGCCAAGAAGAGCGGCGGGCGTGCTTCGAAATATACCGGAACCTAGCCCTAGCCCGACGAAATTCAGCGACGGTGAAATCGTTCGGGCGGCGCTTATAGCGCATGTAGGCATAACGCTTCTGTTTGAGGGCCGTCTCACACTCGGCCGACCACCATGGGAGTGGTCGGCGTGCAAAACGGCCAGACGTCCTAGGAATAGTAGTCAGGCCCACGGCGATGAGGTTGCCGGAGAAGAACTCGACGGCCTCATCTACCGACCTAAACTCCTCGACTGAGATAGAGAATTCAGTCATTTCCTGAAATGCAGGCCACCGCGCCCGCGCCAAGCACCACCGAGGTGGTCTCTCAGGCGGCAGTTGCCCTGAAAATGATATTTGAATGGGAAAGTGATCACTACCATGGAGGTCATCGACCACCCCCCAATCAAAATCAGGCTGTGCATCCGAAGAGCACAAAGATAGGTCAAGGCAAGAAAATGAAGCGGTTCTCGGACAGTGATGCGTAAACTCATCCACGTTTAGGACACCCATCTCAAGCTCTTCGATCAGATCGGCAAGGACTTGTCCCCTGGGATTTATGGTGTAATCTCCCCAGAGAGGATGCCTGCCGTTCAGATCTCCAAGCAAGAGATAGGGCCTCGGCAACCGTGCCACGACGCGGCGAAAGTCCCCCGCGTCGAAGTCAGCTGACGGTGGAATGTACGCAGAAATGATAGTATACCTCCTATCCAGGTGCAGCTGCACAGCCACTGCCTGAAAGGAGGTATCTAAAGAGAAAGGAAGAACGGAGACATCATGCCGGGTGTAAACCGCGCATCCCCCAGCCCGGCCGTCCCGCGGTGGTTGGGTCGCAAGACCCTTATACCCCGGGAGGGCAGGCAGGGGGCACGCGCCTAGCATGGTCTCCTGCAAAAAAATAGCTAACGGGGAACGGGATGAGGCGAGCCTCCGCAGCTCCTCCCAGTTGGCCCGGAGTCCACGGCAATTCCATTGAAGGAATATGCCCTCCAGGCCTAGCTCGGAGGAGACGCGGGGGCCCTCCTCGAATTGAAGACCCTCACGGGAATGGCCGTACGCTTCCCGGGGGCAGAACCCCGGGCGCTGTTGGCCGGACAAAGCGCTGAAGGCGCTGTCGCCTTCGAGGACTTATTGGGGGAGGTTGGGCTCGCCATGCGAGTCTTTTCCTCCCTCCGCCTCGAAACTTTAGGCGGGCGTTGCGGCTTCGGAGGCGGGGGGCCCTCTTTTCGAGGAACCACCGTCTCCGAGCCACTCGCTCCACCTCGGGGCGTGGGCAAAGGGGCCGAAGCTCCTTTCTTGCTGTCCTCCTTTCGGGGAACAGCTTTAGGAACCCCGGAAGATGGCCTAGCGACCATCTTCAGGGGTGTTGCCTCCTGTGAGTCTAACGACTCGGTGGAGGCGCGTGGCCGTTTCGCTTTACGCGAAACGGTCACGCTGGGGGAAGAGGGGGGAGCCCTGGTTTTAGCCGGGGCAGGGTATGAACCCTTTTTGCCGCCAGCTTTACCAGGGGAGCGCCCAGGTTGGGTAGAGCCCACAGAAGGGCTCCGAATGGGCGCGGAAACAACCGTGCTCGTTGGCCTGGATGGGCCACGAGCAGAGGGTGCCTTTCTAACTATTGAGGCATATGACGTCCCAGGCAGAGCCGGGCGCGCCAGGACCAAGTCCTTTGCCTCGCGGAATGAGAGTCGATCCTGGGCCTGAACGGCCAGGATTTCTTTCTCAAGGAGATATGCACCACATTGCTTCGAAGAAGCAGGGTGCGGCTCTCCGCAATTGACACACTTGGCCACACACGATTTGGACTTATCGTGTGCGACCTTGGAGCAATTTACACAGACTTCGGGTGACCCCGATTTTGCACGTCTACATGATCGATTCGTATGGCCGAAGCGGTGGCAGTAATAGCACCGCCGCGGCAGTGGCACGAATGCCTTCACGCGGTAGCGGTACCAACCGGCACGCACCGACTCAGGGAGCTTGTCACAGTCAAACGTGATGAAGAGTGTAGGGGTGGGTCTCGAGGCCCCTCCCTGTTTTCTCATCACACGTTCGACCTTGACCGCCCCATGGTCGGCCAGCTCTAGGGTGATGTCCTCAATGGAGTAGTCAACAAGTTCCCTCGCATAAACTACTCCTTTCACAAAGTTCATGGTAGAGTGCGGCGTCACACTCACCGGGGTGCCATGAAGTGTCCGAAGAGCACTTATCTTGGCCGCCTCGGCGGGATTCGCCGCATTCGCCAGAAGGCTCCCGTCCGAGAAACGGGTTACCTTCGGCTCTCTACCAATTGCACTAGCTAATCCTCTCCTCTGATGGATCATGTTGCCCTTGGACAACATGGTGCCATCAGTGGAGCGAATAACGAGGAAGCGTTTGAAGCCAGCGGGCTCGAAAACGCCAGGTAACCTCTGAATCAGGGGGCCCGATGTCATCGAGGCTCCGCCCTGTGCATTCTTGGTCTTAGTCGTAGTCATGGGCTCCGCACACGAGGGGGTAGAGGGGCCGGATGTGCCGATCTTGGCTTGGTCGCCTACCAAAGTGGTAGCAGACCCATCCGTCCCCGCAGCCCCCGCGGATGGAGAGGAGCCCCGAGTCTTCTTCGTCTTTTGAGTCTTTTTCTTTTTAGGAGAGGAGGGCGGGGAATGAACCCGCTTTTCACCTCCGCCGGCAGAAGTCCCCAGGCCAGATGGACCAGCCTCAGCCAGGCCCCTCTCCGAAATGGAGAAGGTCCTGGTTGTCGTAGGGGCACCTGTCGGAGGAGATCCCTCCCCTCCTTCTACTGCCTCGGAGCCCTCAGCCATTTGAGGAGGACCTTGCATAGGGGCGGATTCGGGTTCGGTGCTTGGCACCGAGCCCGAATTCCCCCCCATGGAAGGCCCTACCGTCTGGGGCTGGGTCTCCTCAAGGACCATGTCTATCACAGGAGGGGCCTCCAGTTGGCCATCCCCTCCCAGGACATCGCAGGTCCCCTTGGCAGTATTGTCACTAGTCAGGTGGTGTGGGGAGGCACAGGCCTTGACCCCAGCAAGGTTCAAAATTCTTGCCAGCAGGTCTTTTGAGGGAAGCGACCGAAGGGGCCTGGCTTCCCTCTCCCCCCTAAGGGGGTTTGCCCTACCGAGCCGCTTGCACGAGGGGCGGTCGGCAATGGGCTGCCTACTGGCTTTCTTGGCAGTCCCCTTAGAAAGCAAAGGAGGGACTGCCGCTGGAGATAGGGAGGTGCCCGAAAGCACCTCCAGAGAAGGGGGTGAGGGGGAGTCCCCTACACCCGTAGGCGTAGGAGAGGAGTAAGCCTCCTCTCCGGTTAAAGAATTATGGAGGGTCCCTTGCGCAAGCACAAGGGGGGGGACCTCCATTTTCTCGGTGGAGCTGCCCGAGGGCGGCTCCGTAGATGTTTTTGGGGAAGTTGGGGGTTGGGGTTTTTGTTTTTTTTTCATACATGGGCATGGTGACCCTCTTTTGATTACGGGACGCAATAGCTCATCACCTCTCGCAGTTGCCCGCACTGCGAGAGGTGCTTACAAGCCCGGCAGAACCAGGCGCCGCCATTCGGGACCACCCCTCCCGCCTGGTGGCCTGGCAGTCCTTCGGCATGGCGGCTCCACCTTGGACACGGCGTAAAAAATATAGGTTGTGAAGAGGAGAGGAAAAGGGATGTGAGGAAGATGTGGGTGGGGATGAAGCAGGTTGTTAAAAAAACCCCATCCCGAACCGGAGCTGAGGGGTTAGGGAACAATGTCCCCTCCCCCCCTCAGCCCCGATCCGGGGTGGTTGGCTTGAGAAGAAGGTCAGCATTCTACCCTGTGAAATTAGAGGCTGACCAGAGAAAGTTGTGGGAGAGGTTGTATGAAAAGCGACGAGGTAGGGGAGAAATCGGGCTATCTGAAGGAAGGAAGAGAGGCTAAGCTGGGGCCGGACGGAGCGCTGGATCCCGTCAGCACGGCGGCCAGGATGGCAAATCGCCGCGCCCCTTACGGGGTCGGGTTAAATAAAAGGGAGAAGGCCGGCCTCCACCAAAAAGTCAATAAGTCCACCAGTCAAAGTACACGCACTCGTCCCGAGCACAAGGGACAGGCGGTAGCGACCCCGCCCATCCCGGTACCGGGACAGGTGTCGTGCGCGAAGATCACCCAGACTGGGACATTCGACAAGAATGTGCCGAACAGTCTGGGGGACGACGCAGTCGTTGCAATAGGGCGCAGGCGAGCGCTCCATCAGATAGCGATGCGTCACACGAGTGTGTCCGATTCGGAGACGACAGAAAGCAGCCTGAAGCCGCCGAGGCATTGGGGGATAGGTCCATGGGAACAGTCGCGGCGCAATGGCACGCAACTTTAAGTTCCCTTCGACCGTCTCCCACCTTCTTTGCCAAGCAGTCCGAAGAGCTGCCCGTATTCCTGCCATGTAGTCGGTGTGAGGAAGAGCGAAACGCTGGTCCGGTCGCAGAGTCCTCGCGGACTCTTTGGCGCGCTCATTCCCCGCAATTCCTACATGTCCAGGAACCCAGCAGAAGATAATCTCGACATCTGCCCGGCTCGCCAAAACCGTGGCGTCACGGATTTCGCGAACCAGGGGATGCGGAGATTCCAATGCCCCGAGAGCACTCAGGGCGCTTTGTGAGTCGCTATAAATCACAATCCGGTCTCCGAACCGGGCACGTCGCGTAATCTCCCGTACCGAGTGGTGTATTGCCACCAGCTCGGCCGTGAAGACAGACGCAGCGCCTGGTAGAGCCCCGCTGACTTCAAACAGAGGGGATACGGCGTGGAAGCCGACCCCCTCTTGGGACTTGGAGCCATCCGTATACACTGGCACGGTACCAGCGTGACACGATGTGTGCTCCAAAAAGGTCGAACGCAATACTCCTGGCGCAGTACAAGCTTTGGGAGCAGAGGCGTGGCGACAAATAGCCAAATGTGGTACCCTCCAGGGTGGCGTCCTGGGCAGAACCAGGGGCGCCACCGGCCCGAGAGCTATATCTACCTCTCGAAGGAGTTTCCTGGCCCTAAACCCAAAGGGCTTAGGGTATGACTGGCGTCTCTCGGCGGCATAGGCACCATCGAGATCAGCTGCGGATGCAGTGAGAGCTGTTGGCGACTGAGGGAGGCGCCGGGCTCGCGCGTACAGGCGAGTGATGCACTGCACGCGGCGCAGAGCGAGTGGCATCTCCACAGCATCGACCAACAGGCTCTCAATGGGGGAAGTGCGGAAGGCACCGGTCGCAAGGCGAAGGCCGGTGTGGTGGATTGAATCCACCTTCCGCAATAACGCTCGGCTGCGGATGCATTTTTTTTTTTTTTTTTTTTTTTTTTTTTTTTTTTTATAGAGCCCATCTGGCAACTACCCACTTGGGCATAAGTCGCCGAAAAACACGACAGCCTAGAATTAGGCTACTTTAAAGTTAAAATATGAAAACTTAACAATCAATATAAATTTGAAAAACTTAACAATCGAAGCAATCTCCGGCAGCGGGGGGAGGTCCCCCTCACCCCGGTGCAGGAGAGTGCAATCTAAAACAAAACAATAACAAAAAAAGGAACCTTAAATAAAGGGGAGAAGGCCGGCCTCCCCCAAAAAGTCAATAAGTCCACCAGTCATGGTGCACGCACTCGTCCCGAGTACAAGGGACAGGCGGTAGCGACCCCGCCCATCCCGGTACCGAGACAGGTATCGTGCGCGAAGATCACCCAGACTGGGACATTCGACAAGAATATGCCGAACAGTCTGGGGGACGACGCAGTCGTTGCAATAGGGCACATGCGAGCGCTCCACCAAGTAACGATGCGTCACACGAGTGTGTCCGATTCGAAGACGACAGAAAGCAACCTGAAGCCGCCGCGGCATTGGGGGATAGGTCCATGGGAACAGTCGCGGCGCAATGGCACGCAACTTTAAGTTCCCCTCGACCGTCTCCCATCTTCTTTGCCAAGCAGTCCGAAGAGCTGCCCGTATTCCTGCCATGTAGTCGGTGTGAGGAAGAGCGAAACGCTGGTCCGGTCGCAGAGTCCTCGCGGACTCTTTGGCGCCCTCATCGGCGCGCTCATTCCCCGCAATTCCTACATGTCCAGGAACCCAGCAGAAGATAATCTCGACATCTGCCCGGCTCGCCAAAACCGTGGCGTCACGGATTTCGCGAACCAGGGGATGCGGAGATTCCAATGCCCCGAGAGCACTCAGGGCGCTTTGTGAGTCCCTATAAATCACAATCCGGTCTCCGAACCGGGCACGTCGCGTAATCTCCCGTACCGAGTGGTGTATTGCCACCAGCTCGGCCGTGAAGACAGACGCAGCGCCTGGTAGAGCCCCGCTGACTTCAAACAGAGGGGATACGGCGTGGAAGCCGACCCCCTCTTGGGACTTGGAGCCATCCGTATACACTGGCACGGTACCAGCGTGACACGATGTGTGCTCCAAAAAGATCGAACGCAATACTCCCGGCGCAGTACAAGCTTTGGGAGCAGAGGCGTGGCGACAAATAGCCAAATGTGGTACCCTCCAGGGTGGCGTCCTGGGCAGAACCAGGGGCGCCACCGGCCCGAGAGCTATATCTACCTCTCGAAGGAGTTTCCTGGCCCTAAACCCAAAGGGCTTAGGGTATGACTGGCGTCTCTCGGCGGCATAGGCACCATCGAGATCAGCTGCGGATGCAGTGAGAGCTGTTGGCGACTGGGGGAGGCGCCGGGCTCGCGCGTACAGGCGAGTGATGCACTGCACGCGGCGCAGAGCGAGTGGCATCTCCCCAGCATCGACCAACAGGCTCTCAATGGGGGAAGTGCGGAAGGCACCGGTCGCAAGGCGAAGGCCGGTGTGGTGGATCGAATCCACCTTCCGCAATAAACGCTCGGCTGCGGATGCATAAAACTCGCATCCGTAGTCAAGCTTCGAGCGAACAAAGGATCGATAAAAAAGTAAGGCGGTAGCCCTATCAGCGCCCCAAGCGCTGAACGTCACGGAACGGAGAATGTCCATGGCGCGGGTACAAGAGACCCTAAGGCTGCGAATGTGAGCCTCCCAGGTGAGGCGTCGGTCGAATACAAGACCAAGGAAACGGTGCGACTCAACCACATCCAGGCGCACCCCATTAAGAAACAAATCTGGGTCGGGGTGAAGCCGTGGATGGCGGCAGAAGTGCACCACCTTAGTCTTGGCCAAAGAAAACCGAAACCTGTGCGCTTCGGCATAGTGAGAGACGCGGTTCAATGCCTGTTGGAGTTGGCGCTCCAGAGTTGGCATCTGGGCCGCGCCAAAAGAGATCGAAAGGTCGTCCACGTAGAGCGTAGCGAGAACATCTTCCGGCAGCACCGAGGTGATGCCGTTGATGCTCAGGGCAAAGAGTGTGACACTGAGGACACTTCCCTGCGGGACACCCTCTTCCTGCTCCTTTGGGGCAGAAAGGGCTCCCCCCACCCGTACGCGGAATCGACGATCTCGCAAAAATTCAGATATAAACATTGGGAGGCGTCCCCTCGCCCCAATCGTGTGGAGAGTCTCCATGATACCGTATCGCCATGCGGTATCATAGGCTTTCTCCAGATCAAAAAACACCGTGGCGTAGTGCTGTCTACGAAGGAAAGCCTCGCAGACGGCATTTTCCAGTCGGAGCAGAGCATCCGACGTGGAGTGGAACTTACGGAAGCCGCACTGTGCAGAAGACAGATGGCCTCCGCTGTCCAGGAAATAGGCTAATCTAACATTTACCAATTTCTCCATCAACTTGCACACGCAAGAGGTTAGAGAGATTGGGCGGAAACCGGTCGGAGTAGAGTGATCTCTCCCCGGCTTGCGAAAGGCGAGCACAGTAGCGATTCGCCAGGAGTCTGGGAGGAGACCTTCCACCCAGATCCTGTTGAACAAATCTAATAGAAAGGCCATGCCTCGCTCACCCAGGTGTCGAAGCATGGCGTACGGGACATCGTCCGGACCATGGGCGGTGTCCGCGCACGAAGCGAGAGCGGAACGCAACTCACTCACAGTAAACTTGTCGTTGAAGGGTTCTCCGCCTCTGGAGGTAAAGTCCAGCCGGCGGCCTTCCGCGACATCACGACGTGCATTGAATGCTGGCGGAGCAGCATCACGGCTAGAGAATGCGGAAAAAGCGGTCGCTAAGGATTCCGCCACGGACGCGGGGTCCGAGATTGCGGTCCCATTCTCCTGGAGAACGGGAGGGGGGTCCTGCGAGAACTTGCCCCGAATCCTTTTGACTCGCTTCCACACCTCAGCTAAAGGGGTCTTCCCGTTAAGTGAAGACACGTATGCCCGCCAAGAAGAGCGGCGGGCGTGCTTCGAAATATACCGGAACCTAGCCCTAGCCCGACGAAATTCAGCGACGGTGAAATCGTTCGGGCGGCGCTTATAGCGCATGTAGGCATAACGCTTCTGTTTGAGGGCCGTCTCACACTCGGCCGACCACCATGGGAGTGGTCGGCGTGCAAAACGGCCAGACGTCCTAGGAATAGTAGTCAGGCCCACGGCGATGAGGTTGCCGGAGAAGAACTCGACGGCCTCATCTACCGACCTAAACTCCTCGACTGAGATAGAGAATTCAGTCATTTCCTGAAATGCAGGCCACCGCGCCCGCGCCAAGCACCACCGAGGTGGTCTCTCAGGCGGCAGTTGCCCTGAAAATGATATTTGAATGGGAAAGTGATCACTACCATGGAGGTCATCGACCACCCCCCAATCAAAATCAGGCTGTGCATCCGAAGAGCACAAAGATAGGTCAAGGCAAGAAAATGAAGCGGTTCTCGGACAGTGATGCGTAAACTCATCCACGTTTAGGACACCCATCTCAAGCTCTTCGATCAGATCGGCAAGGACTTGTCCCCTGGGATTTATGGTGTAATCTCCCCAGAGAGGATGCCTGCCGTTCAGATCTCCAAGCAAGAGATAGGGCCTCGGCAACCGTGCCACGACGCGGCGAAAGTCCCCCGCGTCGAAGTCAGCTGACGGTGGAATGTACGCAGAAATGATAGTATACCTCCTATCCAGGTGCAGCTGCACAGCCACTGCCTGAAAGGAGGTATCTAAAGAGAAAGGAAGAACGGAGACATCATGCCGGGTGTAAACCGCGCATCCCCCAGCCCGGCCGTCCCGCGGTGGTTGGGTCGCAAGACCCTTATACCCCGGGAGGGCAGGCAGGGGGCACGCGCCTAGCATGGTCTCCTGCAAAAAAATAGCTAACGGGGAACGGGATGAGGCGAGCCTCCGCAGCTCCTCCCAGTTGGCCCGGAGTCCACGGCAATTCCATTGAAGGAATATGCCCTCCAGGCCTAGCTCGGAGGAGACGCGGGGGCCCTCCTCGAATTGAAGACCCTCACGGGAATGGCCGTACGCTTCCCGGGGGCAGAACCCCGGGCGCTGTTGGCCGGACAAAGCGCTGAAGGCGCTGTCGCCTTCGAGGACTTATTGGGGGAGGTTGGGCTCGCCATGCGAGTCTTTTCCTCCCTCCGCCTCGAAACTTTAGGCGGGCGTTGCGGCTTCGGAGGCGGGGGGCCCTCTTTTCGAGGAACCACCGTCTCCGAGCCACTCGCTCCACCTCGGGGCGTGGGCAAAGGGGCCGAAGCTCCTTTCTTGCTGTCCTCCTTTCGGGGAACAGCTTTAGGAACCCCGGAAGATGGCCTAGCGACCATCTTCAGGGGTGTTGCCTCCTGTGAGTCTAACGACTCGGTGGAGGCGCGTGGCCGTTTCGCTTTACGCGAAACGGTCACGCTGGGGGAAGAGGGGGGAGCCCTGGTTTTAGCCGGGGCAGGGTATGAACCCTTTTTGCCGCCAGCTTTACCAGGGGAGCGCCCAGGTTGGGTAGAGCCCACAGAAGGGCTCCGAATGGGCGCGGAAACAACCGTGCTCGTTGGCCTGGATGGGCCACGAGCAGAGGGTGCCTTTCTAACTATTGAGGCATATGACGTCCCAGGCAGAGCCGGGCGCGCCAGGACCAAGTCCTTTGCCTCGCGGAATGAGAGTCGATCCTGGGCCTGAACGGCCAGGATTTCTTTCTCAAGGAGATATGCACCACATTGCTTCGAAGAAGCAGGGTGCGGCTCTCCGCAATTGACACACTTGGCCACACACGATTTGGACTTATCGTGTGCGACCTTGGAGCAATTTACACAGACTTCGGGTGACCCCGATTTTGCACGTCTACATGATCGATTCGTATGGCCGAAGCGGTGGCAGTAATAGCACCGCCGCGGCAGTGGCACGAATGCCTTCACGCGGTAGCGGTACCAACCGGCACGCACCGACTCAGGGAGCTTGTCACAGTCAAACGTGATGAAGAGTGTAGGGGTGGGTCTCGAGGCCCCTCCCTGTTTTCTCATCACACGTTCGACCTTGACCGCCCCATGGTCGGCCAGCTCTAGGGTGATGTCCTCAATGGAGTAGTCAACAAGTTCCCTCGCATAAACTACTCCTTTCACAAAGTTCATGGTAGAG
Organism: Ceratothoa steindachneri; assembly: GCA_963969495.1. Taxonomy (NCBI): domain Eukaryota; kingdom Metazoa; phylum Arthropoda; class Malacostraca; order Isopoda; family Cymothoidae; genus Ceratothoa; species Ceratothoa steindachneri. The sequence continues at coordinate 185,618,489 of OZ018319.1, forward strand.
TGCGGCGTCACACTCACCGGGGTGCCATGAAGTGTCCGAAGAGCACTTATCTTGGCCGCCTCGGCGGGATTCGCCGCATTCGCCAGAAGGCTCCCGTCCGAGAAACGGGTTACCTTCGGCTCTCTACCAATTGCACTAGCTAATCCTCTCCTCTGATGGATCATGTTGCCCTTGGACAACATGGTGCCATCAGTGGAGCGAATAACGAGGAAGCGTTTGAAGCCAGCGGGCTCGAAAACGCCAGGTAACCTCTGAATCAGGGGGCCCGATGTCATCGAGGCTCCGCCCTGTGCATTCTTGGTCTTAGTCGTAGTCATGGGCTCCGCACACGAGGGGGTAGAGGGGCCGGATGTGCCGATCTTGGCTTGGTCGCCTACCAAAGTGGTAGCAGACCCATCCGTCCCCGCAGCCCCCGCGGATGGAGAGGAGCCCCGAGTCTTCTTCGTCTTTTGAGTCTTTTTCTTTTTAGGAGAGGAGGGCGGGGAATGAACCCGCTTTTCACCTCCGCCGGCAGAAGTCCCCAGGCCAGATGGACCAGCCTCAGCCAGGTCCCTCTCCGAAATGGAGAAGGTCCTGGTTGTCGTAGGGGCACCTGTCGGAGGAGATCCCTCCCCTCCTTCTACTGCCTCGGAGCCCTCAGCCATTTGAGGAGGACCTTGCATAGGGGCGGATTCGGGTTCGGTGCTTGGCACCGAGCCCGAATTCCCCCCCATGGAAGGCCCTACCGTCTGGGGCTGGGTCTCCTCAAGGACCATGTCTATCACAGGAGGGGCCTCCAGTTGGCCATCCCCTCCCAGGACATCGCAGGTCCCCTTGGCAGTATTGTCACTAGTCAGGTGGTGTGGGGAGGCACAGGCCTTGACCCCAGCAAGGTTCAAAATTCTTGCCAGCAGGTCTTTTGAGGGAAGCGACCGAAGGGGCCTGGCTTCCCTCTCCCCCCTAAGGGGGTTTGCCCTACCGAGCCGCTTGCACGAGGGGCGGTCGGCAATGGGCTGCCTACTGGCTTTCTTGGCAGTCCCCTTAGAAAGCAAAGGAGGGACTGCCGCTGGAGATAGGGAGGTGCCCGAAAGCACCTCCAGAGAAGGGGGTGAGGGGGAGTCCCCTACACCCGTAGGCGTAGGAGAGGAGTAAGCCTCCTCTCCGGTTAAAGAATTATGGAGGGTCCCTTGCGCAAGCACAAGGGGGGGGACCTCCATTTTCTCGGTGGAGCTGCCCGAGGGCGGCTCCGTAGATGTTTTTGGGGAAGTTGGGGGTTGGGGTTTTTGTTTTTTTTTCATACATGGGCATGGTGACCCTCTTTTGATTACGGGACGCAATAGCTCATCACCTCTCGCAGTTGCCCGCACTGCGAGAGGTGCTTACAAGCCCGGCAGAACCAGGCGCCGCCATTCGGGACCACCCCTCCCGCCTGGTGGCCTGGCAGTCCTTCGGCATGGCGGCTCCACCTTGGACACGGCGTAAAAAATATAGGTTGTGAAGAGGAGAGGAAAAGGGATGTGAGGAAGATGTGGGTGGGGATGAAGCAGGTTGTTAAAAAAACCCCATCCCGAACCGGAGCTGAGGGGTTAGGGAACAATGTCCCCTCCCCCCCTCAGCCCCGATCCGGGGTGGTTGGCTTGAGAAGAAGGTCAGCATTCTACCCTGTGAAATTAGAGGCTGACCAGAGAAAGTTGTGGGAGAGGTTGTATGAAAAGCGACGAGGTAGGGGAGAAATCGGGCTATCTGAAGGAAGGAAGAGAGGCTAAGCTGGGGCCGGACGGAGCGCTGGATCCCGTCAGCACGGCGGCCAGGATGGCAAATCGCCGCGCCCCTTACGGGGTCGGGTTAAATAAAAGGGAGAAGGCCGGCCTCCACCAAAAAGTCAATAAGTCCACCAGTCAAAGTACACGCACTCGTCCCGAGCACAAGGGACAGGCGGTAGCGACCCCGCCCATCCCGGTACCGGGACAGGTGTCGTGCGCGAAGATCACCCAGACTGGGACATTCGACAAGAATGTGCCGAACAGTCTGGGGGACGACGCAGTCGTTGCAATAGGGCGCAGGCGAGCGCTCCATCAGATAGCGATGCGTCACACGAGTGTGTCCGATTCGGAGACGACAGAAAGCAGCCTGAAGCCGCCGAGGCATTGGGGGATAGGTCCATGGGAACAGTCGCGGCGCAATGGCACGCAACTTTAAGTTCCCTTCGACCGTCTCCCACCTTCTTTGCCAAGCAGTCCGAAGAGCTGCCCGTATTCCTGCCATGTAGTCGGTGTGAGGAAGAGCGAAACGCTGGTCCGGTCGCAGAGTCCTCGCGGACTCTTTGGCGCGCTCATTCCCCGCAATTCCTACATGTCCAGGAACCCAGCAGAAGATAATCTCGACATCTGCCCGGCTCGCCAAAACCGTGGCGTCACGGATTTCGCGAACCAGGGGATGCGGAGATTCCAATGCCCCGAGAGCACTCAGGGCGCTTTGTGAGTCGCTATAAATCACAATCCGGTCTCCGAACCGGGCACGTCGCGTAATCTCCCGTACCGAGTGGTGTATTGCCACCAGCTCGGCCGTGAAGACAGACGCAGCGCCTGGTAGAGCCCCGCTGACTTCAAACAGAGGGGATACGGCGTGGAAGCCGACCCCCTCTTGGGACTTGGAGCCATCCGTATACACTGGCACGGTACCAGCGTGACACGATGTGTGCTCCAAAAAGGTCGAACGCAATACTCCTGGCGCAGTACAAGCTTTGGGAGCAGAGGCGTGGCGACAAATAGCCAAATGTGGTACCCTCCAGGGTGGCGTCCTGGGCAGAACCAGGGGCGCCACCGGCCCGAGAGCTATATCTACCTCTCGAAGGAGTTTCCTGGCCCTAAACCCAAAGGGCTTAGGGTATGACTGGCGTCTCTCGGCGGCATAGGCACCATCGAGATCAGCTGCGGATGCAGTGAGAGCTGTTGGCGACTGAGGGAGGCGCCGGGCTCGCGCGTACAGGCGAGTGATGCACTGCACGCGGCGCAGAGCGAGTGGCATCTCCACAGCATCGACCAACAGGCTCTCAATGGGGGAAGTGCGGAAGGCACCGGTCGCAAGGCGAAGGCCGGTGTGGTGGATTGAATCCACCTTCCGCAATAACGCTCGGCTGCGGATGCATTTTTTTTTTTTTTTTTTTTTTTTTTTTTTTTTTTTTTTTTTTTTTTTTTTTTTTTTTTTATAGAGCCCATCTGGCAACTACCCACTTGGGCATAAGTCGCCGAAAAACACGACAGCCTAGAATTAGGCTACTTTAAAGTTAAAATATGAAAACTTAACAATCAATATAAATTTGAAAAACTTAACAATCGAAGCAATCTCCGGCAGCGGGGGGAGGTCCCCCTCACCCCGGTGCAGGAGAGTGCAATCTAAAACAAAACAATAACAAAAAAAGGAACCTTAAATAAAGGGGAGAAGGCCGGCCTCCCCCAAAAAGTCAATAAGTCCACCAGTCATGGTGCACGCACTCGTCCCGAGTACAAGGGACAGGCGGTAGCGACCCCGCCCATCCCGGTACCGAGACAGGTATCGTGCGCGAAGATCACCCAGACTGGGACATTCGACAAGAATATGCCGAACAGTCTGGGGGACGACGCAGTCGTTGCAATAGGGCACATGCGAGCGCTCCACCAAGTAACGATGCGTCACACGAGTGTGTCCGATTCGAAGACGACAGAAAGCAACCTGAAGCCGCCGCGGCATTGGGGGATAGGTCCATGGGAACAGTCGCGGCGCAATGGCACGCAACTTTAAGTTCCCCTCGACCGTCTCCCATCTTCTTTGCCAAGCAGTCCGAAGAGCTGCCCGTATTCCTGCCATGTAGTCGGTGTGAGGAAGAGCGAAACGCTGGTCCGGTCGCAGAGTCCTCGCGGACTCTTTGGCGCCCTCATCGGCGCGCTCATTCCCCGCAATTCCTACATGTCCAGGAACCCAGCAGAAGATAATCTCGACATCTGCCCGGCTCGCCAAAACCGTGGCGTCACGGATTTCGCGAACCAGGGGATGCGGAGATTCCAATGCCCCGAGAGCACTCAGGGCGCTTTGTGAGTCGCTATAAATCACAATCCGGTCTCCGAACCGGGCACGTCGCGTAATCTCCCGTACCGAGTGGTGTATTGCCACCAGCTCGGCCGTGAAGACAGACGCAGCGCCTGGTAGAGCCCCGCTGACTTCAAACAGAGGGGATACGGCGTGGAAGCCGACCCCCTCTTGGGACTTGGAGCCATCCGTATACACTGGCACGGTACCAGCGTGACACGATGTGTGCTCCAAAAAGATCGAACGCAATACTCCCGGCGCAGTACAAGCTTTGGGAGCAGAGGCGTGGCGACAAATAGCCAAATGTGGTACCCTCCAGGGTGGCGTCCTGGGCAGAACCAGGGGCGCCACCGGCCCGAGAGCTATATCTACCTCTCGAAGGAGTTTCCTGGCCCTAAACCCAAAGGGCTTAGGGTATGACTGGCGTCTCTCGGCGGCATAGGCACCATCGAGATCAGCTGCGGATGCAGTGAGAGCTGTTGGCGACTGGGGGAGGCGCCGGGCTCGCGCGTACAGGCGAGTGATGCACTGCACGCGGCGCAGAGCGAGTGGCATCTCCCCAGCATCGACCAACAGGCTCTCAATGGGGGAAGTGCGGAAGGCACCGGTCGCAAGGCGAAGGCCGGTGTGGTGGATCGAATCCACCTTCCGCAATAAACGCTCGGCTGCGGATGCATAAAACTCGCATCCGTAGTCGAGCTTCGAGCGAACAAAGGATCGATAAAAAAGTAAGGCGGTAGCCCTATCAGCGCCCCAAGCGCTGAACGTCACGGAACGGAGAATGTCCATGGCGCGGGTACAAGAGACCCTAAGGCTGCGAATGTGAGCCTCCCAGGTGAGGCGTCGGTCGAATACAAGACCAAGGAAACGGTGCGACTCAACCACATCCAGGCGCACCCCATTAAGAAACAAATCTGGGTCGGGGTGAAGCCGTGGATGGCGGCAGAAGTGCACCACCTTAGTCTTGGCCAAAGAAAACCGAAACCTGTGCGCTTCGGCATAGCGAGAGACGCGGTTCAATGCCTGTTGGAGTCGGCGCTCCAGAGTTGGCATCTGGGCCGCGCCAAAAGAGATCGAAAGGTCGTCCACGTAGAGCGTAGCGAGAACATCTTCCGGCAGCACCGAGGTGATGCCGTTGATGCTCAGGGCAAAGAGTGTGACACTGAGGACACTTCCCTGCGGGACACCCTCTTCCTGCTCCTTTGGGCCGGAGAGGGCTCCCCCCACCCGTACGCGGAATCGACGATCTCGCAAAAATTCAGATATAAACATTGGGAGGCGTCCCCTCGCCCCCATCGTGTGGAGAGTCTCCATGATACCGTATCGCCATGCGGTATCATAGGCTTTCTCCAGATCAAAAAACACCGTGGCGTAGTGCTGTCTACGAAGGAAAGCCTCGCAGACGGCATTTTCCAGTCGGAGCAGAGCATCCGACGTGGAGTGGAACTTACGGAAGCCGCACTGTGCAGAAGACAGATGGCCTCCGCTGTCCAGGAAATAGGCTAATCTAACATTTACCAATTTCTCCATCAACTTGCACACGCAAGAGGTTAGAGAGATTGGGCGGAAACCGGTCGGAGTAGAGTGATCTCTCCCCGGCTTGCGAAAGGCGAGCACAGTAGCGATTCGCCAGGAGTCTGGGAGGAGACCTTCCACCCAGATCCTGTTGAACAAATCTAACAGAAAGGCCATGCCTCGCTCACCCAGGTGAGGCGTCGGTCGAATACAAGACCAAGGAAACGGTGCGACTCAACCACATCCAGGCGCACCCCATTAAGAAACAAATCTGGGTCGGGGTGAAGCCGTGGATGGCGGCAGAAGTGCACCACCTTAGTCTTGGCCAAAGAAAACCGAAACCTGTGCGCTTCGGCATAGTGAGAGACGCGGTTCAATGCCTGTTGGAGTTGGCGCTCCAGAGTTGGCATCTGGGCCGCGCCAAAAGAGATCGAAAGGTCGTCCACGTAGAGCGTAGCGAGAACATCTTCCGGCAGCACCGAGGTGATGCCGTTGATGCTCAGGGCAAAGAGTGTGACACTGAGGACACTTCCCTGCGGGACACCCTCTTCCTGCTCCTTTGGGGCAGAAAGGGCTCCCCCCACCCGTACGCGGAATCGACGATCTCGCAAAAATTCAGATATAAACATTGGGAGGCGTCCCCTCGCCCCAATCGTGTGGAGAGTCTCCATGATACCGTATCGCCATGCGGTATCATAGGCTTTCTCCAGATCAAAAAACACCGTGGCGTAGTGCTGTCTACGAAGGAAAGCCTCGCAGACGGCATTTTCCAGTCGGAGCAGAGCATCCGACGTGGAGTGGAACTTACGGAAGCCGCACTGTGCAGAAGACAGATGGCCTCCGCTGTCCAGGAAATAGGCTAATCTAACATTTACCAATTTCTCCATCAACTTGCACACGCAAGAGGTTAGAGAGATTGGGCGGAAACCGGTCGGAGTAGAGTGATCTCTCCCCGGCTTGCGAAAGGCGAGCACAGTAGCGATTCGCCAGGAGTCTGGGAGGAGACCTTCCACCCAGATCCTGTTGAACAAATCTAATAGAAAGGCCATGCCTCGCTCACCCAGGTGTCGAAGCATGGCGTACGGGACATCGTCCGGACCATGGGCGGTGTCCGCGCACGAAGCGAGAGCGGAACGCAACTCACTCACAGTAAACTTGTCGTTGAAGGGTTCTCCGCCTCTGGAGGTAAAGTCCAGCCGGCGGCCTTCCGCGACATCACGACGTGCATTGAATGCTGGCGGAGCAGCATCACGGCTAGAGAATGCGGAAAAAGCGGTCGCTAAGGATTCCGCCACGGACGCGGGGTCCGAGATTGCGGTCCCATTCTCCTGGAGAACGGGAGGGGGGTCCTGCGAGAACTTGCCCCGAATCCTTTTGACTCGCTTCCACACCTCAGCTAAAGGGGTCTTCCCGTTAAGTGAAGACACGTATGCCCGCCAAGAAGAGCGGCGGGCGTGCTTCGAAATATACCGGAACCTAGCCCTAGCCCGACGAAATTCAGCGACGGTGAAATCGTTCGGGCGGCGCTTATAGCGCATGTAGGCATAACGCTTCTGTTTGAGGGCCGTCTCACACTCGGCCGACCACCATGGGAGTGGTCGGCGTGCAAAACGGCCAGACGTCCTAGGAATAGTAGTCAGGCCCACGGCGATGAGGTTGCCGGAGAAGAACTCGACGGCCTCATCTACCGACCTAAACTCCTCGACTGAGATAGAGAATTCAGTCATTTCCTGAAATGCAGGCCACCGCGCCCGCGCCAAGCACCACCGAGGTGGTCTCTCAGGCGGCAGTTGCCCTGAAAATGATATTTGAATGGGAAAGTGATCACTACCATGGAGGTCATCGACCACCCCCCAATCAAAATCAGGCTGTGCATCCGAAGAGCACAAAGATAGGTCAAGGCAAGAAAATGAAGCGGTTCTCGGACAGTGATGCGTAAACTCATCCACGTTTAGGACACCCATCTCAAGCTCTTCGATCAGATCGGCAAGGACTTGTCCCCTGGGATTTATGGTGTAATCTCCCCAGAGAGGATGCCTGCCGTTCAGATCTCCAAGCAAGAGATAGGGCCTCGGCAACCGTGCCACGACGCGGCGAAAGTCCCCCGCGTCGAAGTCAGCTGACGGTGGAATGTACGCAGAAATGATAGTATACCTCCTATCCAGGTGCAGCTGCACAGCCACTGCCTGAAAGGAGGTATCTAAAGAGAAAGGAAGAACGGAGACATCATGCCGGGTGTAAACCGCGCATCCCCCAGCCCGGCCGTCCCGCGGTGGTTGGGTCGCAAGACCCTTATACCCCGGGAGGGCAGGCAGGGGGCACGCGCCTAGCATGGTCTCCTGCAAAAAAATAGCTAACGGGGAACGGGATGAGGCGAGCCTCCGCAGCTCCTCCCAGTTGGCCCGGAGTCCACGGCAATTCCATTGAAGGAATATGCCCTCCAGGCCTAGCTCGGAGGAGACGCGGGGGTCCTCCTCGAATTGAAGACCCTCACGGGAATGGCCGTACGCTTCCCGGGGGCAGAACCCCGGGCGCTGTTGGCCGGACAAAGCGCTGAAGGCGCTGTCGCCTTCGAGGACTTATTGGGGGAGGTTGGGCTCGCCATGCGAGTCTTTTCCTCCCTCCGCCTCGAAACTTTAGGCGGGCGTTGCGGCTTCGGAGGCGGGGGGCCCTCTTTTCGAGGAACCACCGTCTCCGAGCCACTCGCTCCACCTCGGGGCGTGGGCAAAGGGGCCGAAGCTCCTTTGTTGCTGTCCTCCTTTCGGGGAACAGCTTTAGGAACCCCGGAAGATGGCCTAGCGACCATCTTCAGGGGTGTTGCCTCCTGTGAGTCTAACGACTCGGTGGAGGCGCGTGGCCGTTTCGCTTTACGCGAAACGGTCACGCTGGGGGAAGAGGGGGGAGCCCTGGTTTTAGCCGGGGCAGGGTATGAACCCTTTTTGCCGCCAGCTTTACCAGGGGAGCGCCCAGGTTGGGTAGAGCCCACAGAAGGGCTCCGAATGGGCGCGGAAACAACCGTGCTCGTTGGCCTGGATGGGCCACGAGCAGAGGGTGCCTTTCTAACTATTGAGGCATATGACGTCCCAGGCAGAGCCGGGCGCGCCAGGACCAAGTCCTTTGCCTCGCGGAATGAGAGTCGATCCTGGGCCTGAACGGCCAGGATTTCTTTCTCAAGGAGATATGCACCACATTGCTTCGAAGAAGCAGGGTGCGGCTCTCCGCAATTGACACACTTGGCCACACACGATTTGGACTTATCGTGTGCGACCTTGGAGCAATTTACACAGACTTCGGGTGACCCCGATTTTGCACGTCTACATGATCGATTCGTATGGCCGAAGCGGTGGCAGTAATAGCACCGCCGCGGCAGTGGCACGAATGCCTTTACGCGGTAGCGGTACCAACCGGCACGCACCGACTCAGGGAGCTTGTCACAGTCGAACGTGACGAAGAGTGTAGGGGTGGGTCTCGAGGCCCCTCCCTGTTTTCTCATCACACGTTCGACCTTGACCGCCCCATGGTCGGCCAGCTCTAGGGTGATGTCCTCAATGGAGTAGTCAACAAGTTCCCTCGCATAAACTACTCCTTTCACAAAGTTCATGGTAGAGTGCGGCGTCACACTCACCGGGGTGCCATGAAGTGTCCGAAGAGCACTTATCTTGGCCGCCTCGGCGGGATTCGCCGCATTCGCCAGAAGGCTCCCGTCCGAGAAACGGGTTACCTTCGGCTCTCTACCAATTGCACTAGCTAATCCTCTCCTCTGATGGATCATGTTGCCCTTGGACAACATGGTGCCATCAGTGGAGCGAATAACGAGGAAGCGTTTGAAGCCAGCGGGCTCGAAAACGCCAGGTAACCTCTGAATCAGGGGCCCCGATGTCATCGAGGCTCCGCCCTGTGCATTCTTGGTCTTAGTCGTAGTCATGGGCTCCGCACACGAGGGGGTAGAGGGGCCGGATGTGCCGATCTTGGCTTGGTCGCCTACCAAAGTGGTAGCAGACCCATCCGTCCCCGCAGCCCCCGCGGATGGAGAGGAGCCCCGAGTCTTCTTCGTCTTTTGAGTCTTTTTCTTTTTAGGAGAGGAGGGCGGGGAATGAACCCGCTTTTCACCTCCGCCGGCAGAAGTCCCCAGGCCAGATGGACCAGCCTCAGCCAGGTCTCTCTCCGAAATGGAGAAGGTCCTGGTTGTCGTAGGGGCACCTGTCGGAGGAGATCCCTCCCCTCCTTCTACTGCCTCGGAGCCCTCAGCCATTTGAGGAGGACCTTGCATAGGGGCGGATTCGGGTTCGGTGCTTGGCGCCGAGCCCGAATTCCCCCCCATGGAAGGCCCTACCGTCTGGGGCTGGGTCTCCTCAAGGACCATGTCTATCACAGGAGGGGCCTCCAGTTGGCCATCCCCTCCCAGAACATCGCAGGTCCCCTTGGCAGTATTGTCACTAGTCAGGTGGTGTGGGGAGGCACAGGCCTTGACCCCAGCAAGGTTCAAAATTCTTGCCAGCAGGTCTTTTGAGGGAAGCGACCGAAGGGGCCTGGCTTCCCTCTCCCCCCTAAGGGGGTTTGCCCTACCGAGCCGCTTGCACGAGGGGCGGTCGGCAATGGGCTGCCTGCTGGCTTTCTTGGCAGTCCCCTTAGAAAGCAAAGGAGGGACCGCCGCTGGAGATAGGGAGGCGCCCGAAAGCACCTCCAGAGAAGGGGGCGAGGGGGAGTCCCCTACACCCGCAGGCGCAGGAGAGGAGTAAGCCTCCTCTCCGGTTAAAGAACTATGGAGGGTCCCCTGCGCAAGCACAAGGGGGGGGGGACCTCCACCTTCTCGGTGGAGCTGCCCGAGGGCGGCTCCGCAGATGTTTTTGGGGAAGTTGGGGGTTGGGGTTTTTGTTTTTTTTCATACATGGGCACGGCGACCCTCCCTTGATTACGGGACGCAACAGCTCATCACCTCTCGCAGTTGCCCGCACTGCGAGAGGTGCTTACAAGCCCGGCAGAGCCAGGCGCCGCCATTCGGGACCACCCCTCCCGCCCGGCGGCCCGGCAGTCCCCAGGCATAGCGGCTCCACCCTGGACACGGCGCAAAAAATACAGGTTGTGAAGAGGAGAGGAAAAGGGATGTGAGGAAGATGTGGGTGGGGATGAAGCAGGTTGCCAAAAAAAACCCATCCCGAACCGGAGCTGAGGGGTTAGGGAACAATGTCCCCCCCCCCCCTCAGCCCCGATCCGGGGTGGTTGGCTTGAGAAGAAGGTCAGCATTCCACCCTGTGAAATTAGAGGCCGACCAGAGAAAGTTGTGGGAGAGGTTGTATGAAAAGCGACGAGGTAGGGGAGAAATCGGGCTATCTGAAGGAAGGAAGAGAGGCCAAGCTGGGGCCGGACGGAGCGCCGGATCCCGTCAGCACGGCGGCCAGGATGGCAAATCGCCGCGGGCTGCGGATGCATAAAACTCGCATCCGTAGTCGAGCTTCGAGCGAACAAAGGATCGATAAAAAAGTAAGGCGGTAGCCCTATCAGCGCCCCAAGCGCTGAACGTCACGGAACGGAGAATGTCCATGGCGCGGGTACAAGAGACCCTAAGGCTGCGAATATGAGCCTCCCAGGTGAGGCGTCGGTCGAATACAAGACCAAGGAAACGGTGCGACTCAACCACATCCAGGCGCACCCCATTAAGAAACAAATCTGGGTCGGGATGAAGCCGTGGATGGCGGCAGAAGTGCACCACCTTAGTCTTGGCCAAAGAAAACCGAAACCTGTGCGCTTCGGCATAGCGAGAGACGCAATTCAATGCCTGTTGGAGTCGACGCTCCAGAGTTGGCATCTGGGCCGCGCCAAAAGATTTTTTTTTTTTTTTTTTTTTAAGAGCTCATCTGGCGACTGCCTACTTGGGCATTAGTCGCCGTATTAAAATTGGCCTAGTTCTAGGCTACTTTAAAATGAAATTAAAGAGAGAAAAAAAAAACAACACCCCAAAAGGGGGAAAGGAAGCAAGCTGGTGCGTCGGGGAGAGGTCCCCCCGGCGCAGGAGCGTGCATTAAAGAAAAAAACAAACAAACAAAAAACAAAAAATGCAAAAAACAACAAAAAACACCAAACAAAACAAAACAAACAAACCTTGCTTAAATAATAGGGAGAAGGCCGGCCTCCCCCAAGAAGTCAAGTCCACAAGTCAGTGTGCACGATTTTTTTTTTTTTTTTTATTATTTTTTTTTTTAAGAGCTCATCTGGCGACTGCCTACTTGGGCATTATTGGCCGTATTAAAACTGGCCTAGTTCTAGGCTACTTTAAAATGAAATTAAAGAGAAAAAAAAAACACCCCAAAAGGGGGAAAGGAAGAAAGCTGGTGCGTCGGGGAGAGGTCCCCCCGGCGCAGGAGCGTGCAACTAAAGAAAAAAGAAACAAACAAAAAAAAAAACAAATGCAAAAAAACAACAAAAAAAACAAACAAACCTTGCTTAAATAATAGGGAGAAGGCCGGCCTCCCCCAAGAAGTCAACAAGTCCACAAGTCAGTGTGCACGAATCTGTCCCAAGCACAAGGGACAGGCGGTAGCGACCCCGCCCATCCCGGTACTGGGACAGGTATCGTGCGCGAAGATCACCTAGACTGGGACATTCGACAAGAATGTGCCGAACAGTCTGGGGGACGACGCAGTCGTTGCAATAGGGCGCAGGCGAGCGCTCCATCAGATAGCGATGCGTCACACGAGTGTGTCCGATTCGGAGACGACAGAAAGCAACCTGAAGCCGCCGCGGCATTGGGGGATAGGTCCATGGGAACAGTCGCGGCGCAATGGCACGCAACTTTAAGTTCCCTTCGACCGTCTCCCATCTTCTTTGCCAAGCAGTCCGAAGAGCTGCCCGTATTCCTGCCATGTAGTCGGTGTGAGGAAGAGCGGAACGCTGGTCCGGACGCAGAGTCCTCGCGGACTCTTTAGCGCCCTCATCGGCGCGCTCATTCCCCGCAATTCCTACATGTCCAGGAACCCAGCAGAAGATAATCTCGACATCTGCCCGGCTCGCCAAAACCGTGGCGTCACGGATATCGCGAACCAGGGGATGCGGAGATTCCAATGCCCCGAGAGCACTCAGGGCGCTTTGTGAGTGGCTATAGATCACAATCCGGTCTCCGAACCGGGCATGTCGCGTAATCTCCCGTACCGAGTGGTGTATTGCCACCAGCTCGGCCGTGAAGACAGACGCAGCGCCTGGTAGAGCCCCGCTGACTTCAAACAGAGGGGATACGGCGTGGAAGCCGACCCCCTCTTGGGACTTGGAGCCATCCGTATACACTGGCACGGTACCAGCGTGACACGATGTGTGCTCCAAAAAGGTCGAACGCAATACTCCCGGAGCAGTACAAGCTTTGGGAGCAGAGGCGTGGCGACAAATAGCCAAATGTGGTACCCTCCAGGGTGGCGTCCTGGGCAGAACCAGGGGCGCCACCGGCCCGAGAGCTATATCTACCTCTCGAAGGAGTTTCCTGGCCCTAAACCCAAAGGGCTTAGAGTATGACTGGCGTCTCTCGGCGGCATAGGCACCATCGAGATCAGCTGCGGATGCAGTGAGAGCTGTTGGCGACTGAGGGAGGCGCCGGGCTCGCGCGTACAGGCGAGTGATGCACTGCACGCGGCGCAGAGCGAGTGGCATCTCCCCAGCATCGACCAACAGGCTCTCAATGGGGGAAGGGCGGAAGGCACCGGTCGCAAGGCGAAGGCCGGTGTGGTGGATTGAATCCACCATCCGCAATAAACGCTCGGCTGCGGATGCATAAAACTCGCATCCGTAGTCGAGCTTCGAGCGAACAAAGGATCGATAAAAAAGTAAGGCGGTAGCCCTATCAGCGCCCCAAGCGCTGAACGTCACGGAACGGAGAATGTCCATGGCGCGGGTACAAGAGACCCTAAGGCTGCGAATATGAGCCTCCCAGGTGAGGCGTCGGTCGAATACAAGACCAAGGAAACGGTGCGACTCAACCACATCCAGGCGTTCCCCATTAAGAAACAAATCTGGGTCAGGGTGAAGCCGTGGATGGCGGCAGAAGTGCACCACCTTAGTCTTGGCCAAAGAAAACCGAAACCTGTGCGCTTCGGCATAGCGAGAGACGCGGTTCAATGCCTGTTGGAGTCGACGCTCCAGAGTTGGCATCTGGGCCGCGCCAAAAGAGATCGAAAGGTCGTCCACGTAGAGCGTAGCGAGAACATCTTCTGGCAGCACCGAGGTGATGCCGTTGATGCTCAGGGCAAAGAGTGTGACACTGAGGACACTTCCCTGCGGGACACCCTCTTTCTGCTCCTTTGGGGCAGAGAGGGCTCCCCCCACCCGTACGCGGAATCGACGATCTCGCAAAAATTCAGATATAAACATTGGGAGGCGTCCCCTCGCCCCCATCGTGTGGAGAGTCTCCATGATACCGTATCGCCATGCGGTATCATAGGCCTTCTCCAGATCAAAAAACACCGTGGCGTAGTGCTGTCTACGAAGGAAAGCCTCGCAGACGGCATTTTCCAGTCGGAGCAGAGCATCCGACGTGGAGTGAAACTTACGGAACCGCACTGTGCAGAAGACAGATGGCCTCCGCTGTCCAGGAAATGGGCTAATCTAACATTTACCAATTTCTCCATCAACTTGCACACGCAAGAGGTTAGAGAGATTGGGCGGAAACCGGTCGGAGTAGAGTGATCTCTCCCCGGCTTGCGAAAGGCGAGCACAGTAGCGATTTACCAGGAGTCTGGGAGAAGACCTTCCACCCAGATCCTGTTGAACAAATCTAACAGAAAGGCCATTTTTTTTTTTTTTTTTTTTTTTAAGAGCTCATCTGGCGACTGCCTACTTGGGCATTAGTCGCCGTATTAAAACTGGCCTAGTTCTAGGCTACTTTAAATTGAAATTAAAGAGAAAAAAAAAAAAAACAACACCCCAAAAGGGGGAAAGGAAGCAAGCTGGTGCGTCGGGGAGAGGTCCCCCCGGCGCAGGACCGTGCAACTAAAGAAAAAAAACACAAACAAAAAACAAAACAAATGCAAAAAAACAACAAAAAAAAACAAACAAACCTTGCTTAAATAATAGGGAGAAGGCCGGCCTCCCCCAAGAAGTCAACAAGTCCACAAGTCAGTGTGCACGAATCTGTCCCAAGCACAAGGGACAGGCGGTAGCGACCCCGCCCATCCCGGTACTGGGACAGGTATCGTGCGCGAAGATCACCCAGACTGGGACATTCGACAAGAATGTGCCGAACAGTCTGGGGGACGACGCAGTCGTTGCAATAGGGCGCAGGCAAGCGCTCCATCAGATAGCGATGCGTCACACGAGTGTGTCCGATTCGGAGACGACAGAAAGCAACCTGAAGCCGACGCGGCATTGGGGGATAGGTCCATGGGAACAGTCGCGGCGCAATGGCACGCAACTTTAAGTTCCCTTCGACCGTCTCCCATCTTCTTTGCCAAGCAGTCCGAAGAGCTGCCCGTATTCCTGCCATGTAGTCGGTGTGAGGAAGAGCGGAACGCTGGTCCGGACGCAGAGTCCTCGCGGACTCTTTAGCGCCCTCATCGGCGCGCTCATTCCCCGCAATTCCTACATGTCCAGGAACCCAGCAGAAGATAATCTCGACATCTGCCCGGCTCGCCAAAACCGTGGCGTCACGGATTTCGCGAACCAGGGGATGCGGAGATTCCAATGCCCCGAGAGCACTCACGGCGCTTTGTGAGTGGCTATAGATCACAATCCAGTCTCCGAACCGGGCACGTCGCGTAATCTCCCGTACCGAGTGGTGTATTGCCACCAGCTCGGCCGTGAAGACAGACGCAGCGCCTGGTAGAGCCCCGCTGACTTCAAACAGAGGGGAAACGGCGTGGAAGCCGACCCCCTCTTGGGACTTGGAGCCATCCGTATACACTGGCACGGTACCAGCGTGACGCGATGTGTGCTCCAAAAAGGTCGAACGCAATACTCCCGGCGCAGTACAAGCTTTGGGAGCAGAGGCGTGGCGACAAATAGCCAAATGTGGTACCCTCCAGGGTGGCGTCCTGGGCAGAACCAGGGGCGCCACCGGCCCGAGAGCTATATCTAGCTCTCGAAGGAGTTTCCTGGCCCTAAACCCAAAGGGCTTAGGGTATGACTGGCGTCTCTCGGCGGCATAGGCACCATCGAGATCAGCTGCGGATGCAGTGAGAGCTGTTGGCGAATGAGGGAGGCGCCGGGCTCGCGCATACAGGCGACTGATGCACTGCACGCGGCGCAGAGCGAGTGGCATCTCCCCAGCATCGACCAACAGGCTCTCAATGGGGGAAGTGCGGAAGGCACCGGTCGCAAGGCGAAGGCCGGTGTGGTGGATTGAATCCACCTTCCGCAATAAACGCTCGGCTGCGGATGCATAAAACTCGCATCCGTAGTCGAGCTTCGAGCGAACAAAGGATCGATAAAATTTTTTTTTTTTTTTTTTTTTATAGAGCCCATCTGGCAACTACCCACTTGGGCATAAGTCGCCGAAAAACACGACAGCCTAGAATTAGGCTACTTTAAAGTTAAAATATGAAAACTTAACAATCAATATAAATTTGAAAAACTTAACAATCGAAGCAATCTCCGGCAGCGGGGGGAGGTCCCCCTCACCCCGGTGCAGGAGAGTGCAATCTAAAACAAAACAATAACAAAAAAAGGAACCTTAAATAAAGGGGAGAAGGCCGGCCTCCCCCCAAAAGTCAATAAGTCCACCAGTCATGGTGCACGCACTCGTCCCGAGTACAAGGGACAGGCGGTAGCGACCCCGCCCATCCCGGTACCGAGACAGGTATCGTGCGCGAAGATCACCCAGACTGGGACATTCGACAAGAATATGCCGAACAGTCTGGGGGACGACGCAGTCGTTGCAATAGGGCACATGCGAGCGCTCCACCAAGTAACGATGCGTCACACGAGTGTGTCCGATTCGAAGACGACAGAAAGCAACCTGAAGCCGCCGCGGCATTGGGGGATAGGTCCATGGGAACAGTCGCGGCGCAATGGCACGCAACTTTAAGTTCCCCTCGACCGTCTCCCATCTTCTTTGCCAAGCAGTCCGAAGAGCTGCCCGTATTCCTGCCATGTAGTCGGTGTGAGGAAGAGCGAAACGCTGGTCCGGTCGCAGAGTCCTCGCGGACTCTTTGGCGCGCTCATTCCCCGCAATTCCTACATGTCCAGGAACCCAGCAGAAGATAATCTCGACATCTGCCCGGCTCGCCAAAACCGTGGCGTCACGGATTTCGCGAACCAGGGGATGCGGAGATTCCAATGCCCCGAGAGCACTCAGGGCGCTTTGTGAGTCGCTATAAATCACAATCCGGTCTCCGAACCGGGCACGTCGCGTAATCTCCCGTACCGAGTGGTGTATTGCCACCAGCTCGGCCGTGAAGACAGACGCAGCGCCTGGTAGAGCCCCGCTGACTTCAAACAGAGGGGATACGGCGTGGAAGCCGACCCCCTCTTGGGACTTGGAGCCATCCGTATACACTGGCACGGTACCAGCGTGACACGATGTGTGCTCCAAAAAGATCGAACGCAATACTCCCGGCGCAGTACAAGCTTTGGGAGCAGAGGCGTGGCGACAAATAGCCAAATGTGGTACCCTCCAGGGTGGCGTCCTGGGCAGAACCAGGGGCGCCACCGGCCCGAGAGCTATATCTACCTCTCGAAGGAGTTTCCTGGCCCTAAACCCAAAGGGCTTTGGGTATGACTGGCGTCTCTCGGCGGCATAGGCACCATCGAGATCAGCTGCGGATGCAGTGAGAGCTGTTGGCGACTGGGGGAGGCGCCGGGCTCGCGCGTACAGGCGAGTGATGCACTGCACGCGGCGCAGAGCGAGTGGCATCTCCCCAGCATCGACCAACAGGCTCTCAATGGGGGAAGTGCGGAAGGCACCGGTCGCAAGGCGAAGGCCGGTGTGGTGGATCGAATCCACCTTCCGCAATAAACGCTCGGCTGCGGATGCATAAAACTCGCATCCGTAGTCGAGCTTCGAGCGAACAAAGGATCGATAAAAAAGTAAGGCGGTAGCCCTATCAGCGCCCCAAGCGCTGAACGTCACGGAACGGAGAATGTCCATGGCGCGGGTACAAGAGACCCTAAGGCTGCGAATGTGAGCCTCCCAGGTGAGGCGTCGGTCGAATACAAGACCAAGGAAACGGTGCGACTCAACCACATCCAGGCGCACCCCATTAAGAAACAAATCTGGGTCGGGGTGAAGCCGTGGATGGCGGCAGAAGTGCACCACCTTAGTCTTGGCCAAAGAAAACCGAAACCTGTGCGCTTTGGCATAGCAAGAGACGCGGTTCAATGCCTGTTGGAGTCGGCGCTCCAGAGTTGGCATCTGGGCCGCGCCAAAAGAGATCGAAAGGTCGTCCACGTAGAGCGTAGCGAGAACATCTTCCGGCAGCACCGAGGTGATGCCGTTGATGCTCAGGGCAAAGAGTGTGACACTGAGGACACTTCCCTGCGGGACACCCTCTTCCTGCTCCTTTGGGCCGGAGAGGGCTCCCCCCACCCGTACGCGGAATCGACGATCTCGCAAAAATTCAGATATAAACATTGGGAGGCGTCCCCTCGCCCCCATCGTGTGGAGAGTCTCCATGATACCGTATCGCCATGCGGTATCATAGGCTTTCTCCAGATCAAAAAACACCGTGGCGTAGTGCTGTCTACGAAGGAAAGCCTCGCAGACGGCATTTTCCAGTCGGAGCAGAGCATCCGACGTGGAGTGGAACTTACGGAAGCCGCACTGTGCAGAAGACAGATGGCCTCCGCTGTCCAGGAAATAGGCTAATCTAACATTTACCAATTTCTCCATCAACTTGCACACGCAAGAGGTTAGAGAGATTGGGCGGAAACCGGTCGGAGTAGAGTGATCTCTCCCCGGCTTGCGAAAGGCGAGCACAGTAGCGATTCGCCAGGAGTCTGGGAGGAGACCTTCCACCCAGATCCTGTTGAACAAATCTAATAGAAAGGCCATGCCTCGCTCACCCAGGTGTCGAAGCATGGCGTACGGGACATCGTCCGGACCATGGGCGGTGTCCGCGCACGAAGCGAGAGCGGAACGCAACTCACTCACAGTAAACTTGTCGTTGAAGGGTTCTCCGCCTCTGGAGGTAAAGTCCAGCCGGCGGCCTTCCGCGACATCACGACGTGCATTGAATGCTGGCGGAGCAGCATCACGGCTAGAGAATGCGGAAAAAGCGGTCGCTAAGGATTCCGCCACGGACGCGGGGTCCGAGATTGCGGTCCCATTCTCCTGGAGAACGGGAGGGGGATCCTGCGAGAACTTGCCCCGAATCCTTTTGACTCGCTTCCACACCTCAGCTAAAGGGGTCTTCCCGTTAAGTGAAGACACGTATGCCCGCCAAGAAGAGCGGCGGGCGTGCTTCGAAATATACCGGAACCTAGCCCTAGCCCGACGAAATTCAGCGACGGTGAAATCGTTCGGGCGGCGCTTATAGCGCATGTAGGCATAACGCTTCTGTTTGAGGGCCGTCTCACACTCGGCCGACCACCATGGGAGTGGTCGGCGTGCAAAACGGCCAGACGTCCTAGGAATAGTAGTCAGGCCCACGGCGATGAGGTTGCCGGAGAAGAACTCGACGGCCTCATCTACCGACCTAAACTCCTTGACTGAGATAGAGAATTCAGTCATTTCCTGAAATGCAGGCCACCGCGCCCGCGCCAAGCATCACCGAGGTGGTCTCTCAGGCGGCAGTTGCCCTGAAAATGATATTTGAATGGGAAAGTGATCACTACCATGGAGGTCATCGACCACCCCCCAATCAAAATCAAGCTGTGCATCCGAAGAGCACAAAGATAGGTCAAGGCAAGAAAATGAAGCGGTTCTCGGACAGTGATGCGTAAACTCATCCACGTTTAGGACACCCATCTCAAGCTCTTCGATCAGATCGGCAAGGACTTGTCCCCTGGGATTTATGGTGTAATCTCCCCAGAGAGGATGCCTGCCGTTCAGATCTCCAAGCAAGAGATAGGGCCTCGGCAACCGTGCCACGACGCGGCGAAAGTCCCCCGCGTCGAAGTCAGCTGACGGTGGAATGTACGCAGAAATGATAGTATACCTCCTATCCAGGTGCAGCTGCACAGCCACTGCCTGAAAGGAGGTATCTAAAGAGAAAGGAAGAACGGAGACATCATGCCGGGTGTAAACCGCGCATCCCCCAGCCCGGCCGTCCCGCGGTGGTTGGGTCGCAAGACCCTTATACCCCGGGAGGGCAGGCAGGGGGCACGCGCCTAGCATGGTCTCCTGCAAAAAAATAGCTAACGGGGAACGGGATGAGGCGAGCCTCCGCAGCTCCTCCCAGTTGGCCCGGAGTCCACGGCAATTCCATTGAAGGAATATGCCCTCCAGGCCTAGCTCGGAGGAGACGCGGGGGCCCTCCTCGAATTGAAGACCCTAACGGGAATGGCCGTACGCTTCCCGGGGGCAGAACCCCGGGCGCTGTTGGCCGGACAAAGCGCTGAAGGCGCTGTCGCCTTTGAGGACTTATTGGGGGAGGTTGGGCTCGCCATGCGAGTCTTTTCCTCCCTCCGCCTCGAAACTTTAGGCGGGCGTTGCGGCTTCGGAGGCGGGGGGCCCTCTTTTCGAGGAACCACCGTCTCCGAGCCACTCACTCCACCTCGGGGCGTGGGCAAAGGGGCCGAAGCTCCTTTGTTGCTGTCCTCCTTTCGGGGAACAGCTTTAGGAACCCCGGAAGATGGCCTAGCGACCATCTTCAGGGGTGTTGCCTCCTGTGAGTCTAACGACTCGGTGGAGGCGCGTGGCCGTTTCGCTTTACGCGAAACGGTCACGCTGGGGGAAGAGGGGGGAGCCCTGGTTTTAGCCGGGGCAGGGTATGAACCCTTTTTGCCGCCAGCTTTACCAGGGGAGCGCCCAGGTTGGGTAGAGCCCACAGAAGGGCTCCGAATGGGCGCGGAAACAACCGTGCTCGTTGGCCTGGATGGGCCACGAGCAGAGGGTGCCTTTCTAACTATTGAGGCATATGACGTCCCAGGCAGAGCCGGGCGCGCCAGGACCAAGTCCTTTGCCTCGCGGAATGAGAGTCGATCCTGGGCCTGAACGGCCAGGATTTCTTTCTCAAGGAGATATGCACCACATTGCTTCGAAGAAGCAGGGTGCGGCTCTCCGCAATTGACACACTTGGCCACACACGATTTGGACTTATCGTGTGCGACCTTGGAGCAATTTACACAGACTTCGGGTGACCCCGATTTTGCACGTCTACATGATCGATTCGTATGGCCGAAGCGGTGGCAGTAATAGCACCGCCGCGGCAGTGGCACGAATGCCTTCACGCGGTAGCGGTACCAACCGGCACGCACCGACTCAGGGAGCTTGTCACAGTCGAACGTGACGAAGAGTGTAGGGGTGGGTCTCGAGGCCCCTCCCTGTTTTCTCATCACACGTTCGACCTTGACCGCCCCATGGTCGGCCAGCTCTAGGGTGATGTCCTCAATGGAGTAGTCAACGAGTTCCCTCGCATAAACTACTCCTTTCACAAAGTTCATGGTAGAGTGCGGCGTCACACTCACCGGGGTGCCATGAAGTGTCCGAAGAGCACTTATCTTGGCCGCCTCGGCGGGATTCGCCGCATTCGCCAGAAGGCTCCCGTCCGAGAAACGGGTTACCTTCGGCTCTCTACCAATTGCACTAGCTAATCCTCTCCTCTGATGGATCATGTTGCCCTTGGACAACATGGTGCCATCAGTGGAGCGAATAACGAGGAAGCGTTTGAAGCCAGCGGGCTCGAAAACGCCAGGTAACCTCTGAATCAGGGGCCCCGATGTCATCGAGGCTCCGCCCTGTGCATTCTTGGTCTTAGTCGTAGTCATGGGCTCCGCACACGAGGGGGTAGAGGGGCCGGATGTGCCGATCTTGGCTTGGTCGCCTACCAAAGTGGCAGCAGACCCATCCGTCCCCGCAGCCCCCGCGGATGGAGAGGAGCCCCGAGTCTTCTTCGTCTTTTGAGTCTTTTTAGTCTTTTTCTTTTTAGGAGAGGAGGGCGGGGAATGAACCCGCTTTTCACCTCCGCCGGCAGAAGTCCCCAGGCCAGATGGACCAGCCTCAGCCAGGTCCCTCTCCGAAATGGAGAAGGTCCTGGTTGTCGTAGGGGCACCTGTCGGAGGAGATCCCTCCCCTCCTTCTACTGCCTCGGAGCCCTCAGCCATTTGAGGAGGACCTTGCATAGGGGCGGATTCGGGTTCGGTGCTTGGCGCCGAGCCCGAATTCCCCCCCATGGAAGGCCCTACCGTCTGGGGCTGGGTCTCCTCAAGGACCATGTCTATCACAGGAGGGGCCTCCAGTTGGCCATCCCCTCCCAGGACATCGCAGGTCCCCTTGGCAGTATTGTCACTAGTCAGGTGGTGTGGGGAGGCACAGGCCTTGACCCCAGCAAGGTTCAAAATTCTTGCCAGCAGGTCTTTTGAGGGAAGCGACCGAAGGGGCCTGGCTTCCCTCTCCCCCCTAAGGGGGTTTGCCCTACCGAGCCGCTTGCACGAGGGGCGGTCGGCAATGGGCTGCCTGCTGGCTTTCTTGGCAGTCCCCTTAGAAAGCAAAGGAGGGACTGCCGCTGGAGATAGGGAGGTGCCCGAAAGCACCTCCAGAGAAGGGGGTGAGGGGGAGTCCCCTACACCCGTAGGCGTAGGAGAGGAGTAAGCCTCCTCTCCGGTTAAAGAATTATGGAGGGTCCCTTGCGCAAGCACAAGGGGGGGGACCTCCATTTTCTCGGTGGAGCTGCCCGAGGGCGGCTCCGTAGATGTTTTTGGGGAAGTTGGGGGTTGGGGTTTTTGTTTTTTTTCATACATGGGCATGGTGACCCTCTTTTGATTACGGGACGCAATAGCTCATCACCTCTCGCAGTTGCCCGCACTGCGAGAGGTGCTTACAAGCCCGGCAGAGCCAGGCGCCGCCATTCGGGACCACCCCTCCCGCCTGGTGGCCTGGCAGTCCTTCGGCATGGCGGCTCCACCTTGGACACGGCGTAAAAAATATAGGTTGTGAAGAGGAGAGGAAAAGGGATGTGAGGAAGATGTGGGTGGGGATGAAGCAGGTTGTTAAAAAAACCCCATCCCGAACCGGAGCTGAGGGGTTAGGGAACAATGTCCCCTCCCCCCCTCAGCCCCGATCCGGGGTGGTTGGCTTGAGAAGAAGGTCAGCATTCTACCCTGTGAAATTAGAGGCTGACCAGAGAAAGTTGTGGGAGAGGTTGTATGAAAAGCGACGAGGTAGGGGAGAAATCGGGCTATCTGAAGGAAGGAAGAGAGGCTAAGCTGGGGCCGGACGGAGCGCGGATCGATAAAAAAGTAAGGCGGTAGCCCTATCAGCGCCCCAAGCGCTGAACGTCACGGAACGGAGAATGTCCATGGCGCGGGTACAAGAGACCCTAAGGCTGCGAATATGAGCCTCCCAGGTGAGGCGTCGGTCGAATACAAGACCGAGGAAACGGTGCGACTCAACCACATCCAGGCGTTCCCCATTAAGAAACAAATCTGAGTCAGGGTGAAGCCGTGGATGGCGGCAGAAGTGCACCACCTTAGTCTTGGCCAAAGAAAACCGAAACCTGTGCGCTTCGGCATAGCGAGAGACGCGGTTCAATGCCTGTTGGAGTCGACGCTCCAGAGTTGGCATCTGAGCCGCGCCAAAAGAGATCGAAAGGTCGTCCACGTAGAGCGTAGCGAGAACATCTTCTGGCAGCACCGATGTGATGCCGTTGATGCTCAGGGCAAAGAGTGTGACACTGAGGACACTTCCCTGCGGGACACCCTCTTCCTGCTCCTTTGGGGCAGAGAGGGCTCCCCCCACCCGTACGCGGAATCGACGATCTCGCAAAAATTCACATATAAACATTGGGAGGCGTCCCCTCGCCCCCATCGTGTGGAGAGTCTCCATGATACCGTATCGCCATGCGGTATCATAGGCCTTCTCCAGATCAAAAAACACCGTGGCGTAGTGCTGTCTACGAAGGAAAGCCTCGCAGACGGCATTTTCCAGTCGGAGCAGAGCATCCGACGTGGAGTGAAACTTACGGAAGCCGCACTGTGCAGAAGACAGATGGCCTCCGCTGTCCAGGAAATGGGCTAATCTAACATTTACCAATTTCTCCATCAACTTGCACACGCAAGAGGTTAGAGAGATTGGGCGGAAACCGGTCGGAGTAGAGTGATCTCTCCCCGGCTTGCGAAAGGCGAGCACAGTAGCGATTCACCAGGAGTCTGGGGGAAGACCTTCCACCCAGATCCTGTTGAACAAATCTAACAGAAAGGCCATGCCTCGCTCACCCAGGTGTCAAAGCATGGCGTACGGGACATCGTCCGGACCATGGGCGGTGTCCGCGCACGAAGCGAGAGCGGAACGCAACTCACTCACAGTAAACTTGTCGTTGAAGGGTTCTCCGCCTCTGGAGGTAAAGTCCAGCCGGCGGCCTTCCGCGACATCACGACGTGCATTGAATGCTGGCGGAGCAGCATCACGGCTAGAGAATGCAGAGAAAGCGGTCGCTAAGGATTCCGCCACGTACGCGGGGTCCGAGATTGCAGTCCCATTCTCCTGGAGAACGGGAGGGGGGTCCTGCGAGAACTTGCCCCGAATCCTTTTGACTCGCTTCCACACCTCAGCTAAAGGAGTCTTCCCGTTAAGTGAAGACACGTATGCCCGCCAAGAAGAGCGGCGGGCGTGCTTCGAAATATACCGGAACCTAGCCCTAGCCCGACGAAATTCAGCGACAGTGAAATCGTTCGGGCGGCGCTTATAGCGCATGTAGGCATAACGCTTCTGTTTGAGGGCCGTCTCACACTCGGCCGACCACCATGGGAGTGGTCGGCGTGCAAAACAGCCAGACGTCCTAGGAATAGTAGTCAGGCCCACGGCGATAAGGTTGCCGGAGAATAACTCAACGGCCTCATCTACCGACCTAAACTCCTCGACTGAGATAGAGAATTCAGTCATTTCCTGAAATGCAGGCCACCGCGCCCGTGCCAAGCACCACCGAGGTGGTCTCTCAGGCGGCAGTTGCCCTGAAAATGATATTTGAATGGGAAAGTGATCACTACCATGGAGGTCATCGACCACCCCCCAATCAAAATCAAGCTGTGCATCCGAAGAGCACAAAGATAGGTCAAGGCAAGAAAATGAAGCGGTTCTCGGACAGTGATGCGTAAACTCATCCACGTTTAGGACACCCATCTCAAGCTCTTCGATCAGATCGGCAAGGACTTGTCCCCTGGGATTTATGGTGTAATCTCCCCAGAGAGGATGCCTGCCGTTCAAATCTCCAAGCAAGAGATAGGGCCTCGGCAACCGTGCCACGACGCGGCGGAAGTCCCCCGCGTCGAAGTCAGCTGACGGTGGAATGTACGCAGAAATGATAGTATACCTCCTATCCAGGTGCAGCTGCACAGCCACTGCCTGTAAGGAGGTATCTAAAGAGAAAGGAAGAACGGAGACATCATGCCGGGTGTAAACCGCGCATCCTCAAGCCCGGCCGTCCCGCGGTGGTGGGGTTGCAGGACCCTTATACCCCGGGAGGGCAGGCAGTGGGCACGCGCCTAGCATGGTCTCCTGCAAAAAAATAGCTAACGGGGAACGGGACGAGGCGAGCCTCCGCAGCTCCTCCCAGTTGGCCCGGAGTCCACGGCAATTCCATTGAAGGAATATGCCCTCCAGGCCTAGCTCGGAGGAGACGCGGTGGCCCTCCTCGAATTGAAGACCCTCACGGGAATGGCCGTACGCTTCCCGGGGGCAGAACCCCGGGCGCTGTTGGCCGGACAAAGCGCTGAAGGCGCTGTCGCCTTCGAGGACTTATTGGGGGAGGTTGGGCTCGCCATGCGAGTCTTTTCCTCCCTCCGCCTCGAAACCTTAGGCGGGCGTTGCGGCTTCGGAGGCGGGGGGCCCTCTTTTCGAGGAACCACCGTCTCCGAGCCACTCGCTCCACCTCGGGGCGTGGGCGAAGGGGCCGAAGCTCCTTTGTTGCTGTCCTCCTTTCGGGGGGCAGCTTTATGAACCCCGGAAGATGGCCTAGCGACCATCTTCAGGGGTGTTGCCTCCTGTGAGTCTAACGACTCGGTGGAGGCGCGTGGCCGTTTCGCCTTACGGGAAACGGTCACGCTGGGGGAAGAGGGGGAAGCCCTGGTTTTAGCCGGGGCAGGGTATGAGCCCTTTTTGCCGCCAGCTTTACCAGGGGAGCGCCCGGGTTGGGTAGAGCCCGCAGAAGGGCTCCGAATGGGGGCGGAAACAACCGTGCTCGTTGGCCTGGATGGGCCGGGAGCAGAGGGTGCCTTCCTAACTATTGAGGCATATGACGTCCCAGGCAGAGCCGGGCGCGCCAGGACCAAGTCCTTTGCCTCGCGGAATGAGAGTCGATCCTGGGCCTGAACGGCCAGGATTTCTTTCTCAAGGAGATATGCACCACATTGCTTCGAAGAAGCAGGGTGCGGCTCTCCGCAATTGACACACTTGGCCACACACGATTTGGACTTATCGTGTGCGACCTTGGAGCAATTTACACAGACTTCGGGTGACCCCGATTTTGCACGTCTACATGATCGATTCGTATGGCCGAAGCGGTGACAGTAATAGCACCGCCGCGGCAGTGGCACGAATGCCTTCACGCGGTAGCGGTACCAACCGGCACGCACCGACTCAGGGAGCTTGTCACAGTCGAACGTGACGAAGAGTGTAGGGGTGGGTCTCGAGGCCCCTCCCTGTTTTCTCATCACACGTTCGACCTTGACCGCCCCATGGTCGGCTAGCTCTAAGGTGATGTCCTCAATGGAGTAGTCAACGAGTTCCCTCGCATAAACTACTCCTTTCACAAAGTTCATGGTAGAGTGCGGCGTCACACTCACCGGGGTGCCATGAAGTGTCCGAAGAGCACTTATCTTGGCCGCCTCGGCGGGATTCGCCGCATTCGCCAGAAGGCTCCCGTCCGAGAAACGGGTTACCTTCGGCTCTCTACCAATTGCACTAGCTAATCCTCTCCTCTGATGGATCATGTTGCCCTTGGACAACATGGTGCCATCAGTGGAGCGAATAACGAGGAAGCGTTTGAAGCCAGCGGGCTCGAAAACGCCAGGTAACCTCTGAATCAGGGGCCCCGATGTCATCGAGGCTCCGCCCTGTGCACTCTTGGTATTAGTCTTCTTTGTCAGGGGCTCCGCACACGAGGGGGTAGAGGGGCCGGATGTGCCGATCTTGGCTTGGTCGCCTACTAAGTGGCAGCAGACCCATCCGTCCCCGCAGCCCCCGTGGATGGAGAGGAGCCACGAGTCTTTTTTGTCTTTTTCTTTTTCGGAGAGGAGGGCGGGGAATGAACCCGCTTTTCACCTCCGCCGGCAGAAGTCCCCAGGCCAGATGGACCAGCCTCAGCCAGGTCCCTCTCTGAAATGGAGAAGGTCCTGGTTGTCGTAGGGGCACCTGTCGGAGGAGATCCCTCCCCTCCTTTTACTGCCTCGGAGCCCTCAGCCATTTGAGGAGGACCTTGCATAGGGGCGGATTCGGGTTCGGTGCTTGGCGCCGAGCCCGAATTCCCCCCCATGGAAGGCCCTACCGTCTGAGGCTGGGTCTCCTCAAGGACCATGTCTATCACAGGAGGGGCCTCCAGTTGGCCATCCCCTCCCAGGACATCGCAGGTCCCCTTGGCAGTATTGTCTCTAGTCAGGTGGTGTGGGGAGGCACAGGCCTTGACCCCAGCAAGGTTTAAAATTCTTGCCAGCAGGTCTTTTGAGGGAAGCGACCGAAGGGGCCTGGCTTCCCTCTCCCCCCTAAGGGGGTTTGCCCTACCGAGCCGCTTGCACGAGGGGCGGTCGGCAGTGGGCTGCCTGCTGGCTTTCTTGGCAGTCCCCTTAGAAAGCAAAGGAGGGACTGCCGCTGGAGATAGGGAGGTGCCCGAAAGCACCTCCAGAGAAGGGGGTGAGGGGGAGTCCCCTACACCCGTAGGCGTAGGAGAGAAGTAAGCCTCCTCTCCGGTTAAAGAATTATGGAGGGTCCCTTGCGCAAGCACAAGGGGGGGGACCTCCATTTTCTCGGTGGAGCTGCCCGAGGGCGGCTCCGTTGATTTTCTTGGGGAAGTTGGGGGTTGGGTTTTTTGGTGTTTTTTTTCATTCATGGGCATGGTGACCCTCTTTTTATTACGGGACGCAATAGCTCATCACCTCTCGCAGTTGCCCGCACTGCGAGAGGTGCTTACAAGCTCGGCAGAGCCAGGCGCCGCCATTCGGGACCATCCCTCCCGCCTGGTGGCCTGGCAGTCCTTCGGCATGGCGGCTCCACCTTGAACACGGCGTAAAAAATATAGGTTGTGAAGAGGAGAGGAAAAGGGATGTGAGGAAGGTATGGGTGGGGATGAAGCAGGTTGTTAAAAAACCCTCATCCCGAACCGGAGCTGAGGGGTTAGGGAACAATGTCCCCTCCCCCCTCAGCCCCGATCCGGGGTGGTTGGCTTGAGAAGGTCAGCATTCTACCCTGTGAAATTAGAGGCTGACCAGAGAAAGTTGTGGGAGAGGTTGTATGAAAAGCGACGAGGTAGGGGAGAAATCGGGCTATCTGAAGGAAGGAAGAGAGGCTAAGCTGGGGCCGGACGGAGCGCTGGATCTCGTCAGCACGGCGGCCAGGATGACAAATCACCGCGCCCCTTACGGGGAGCGCCTGGTAGAGCCCCGCTGACTTCAAACAGAGGGGATACGGCGTGGAAGCCGACCCCCTCTTGGGGCTTGGAGCCATCCGTATACACTGGCACGGTACCAGCGTGACACGATGTGTGCTCCAAAAAGGTCGAACGCAATACTCCCGGCGCAGTACAAGCTTTGGGAGCAGAGGCGTGGCGACAAATAGCCAAATGTGGTACCCTCCAGGGTGGCGTCCTGGGCAGAACCAGGGGCGCCACCGGCCCGAGAGCTATATCTACCTCTCGAAGGAGTTTCCTGGCCCTAAACCCAAAGGGCTTAGGGTATGACTGGCGTCTCTCGGCGGCATAGGCACCATCGAGATCAGCTGCGGATGCAGTGAGAGCTGTTGGCGACTGAGGGAGGCGCCGGGCTCGCGCGTACAGGCGAGTGATGCACTGCACGCGGCGCAGAGCGAGTGGCATCTCCCCAGCATCGACCAACAGGCTCTCAATGGGGGAAGTGCGGAAGGCACCGGTCGCAAGGCGAAGGCCGGTGTGGTGGATCGAATCCACCTTACGCAATAAACGCTCGGCTGCGGATGCATAAAACTCGCATCCGTAGTCGAGCTTCGAGCGAACAAAGGATCGATAAAAAAGTAGGGCAGTAGCCCTATCGGCACCCCAAGCGCTGAACGTCACGAAAGGGAGAATGTCCATGGCGCGGGTACAAGAGACCCTAAGGCTGCGAATATGAGCCTCCCAGGTGAGGCGTCGGTCGAATACAAGACCAAGGAAACGGTGCGACTCAACCACATCCAGGCGCACCCCATTAAGAAACAAATCTGGGTCGGGGTGAAGCCGTGGATGGCGGCAGAAGTGCACCACCTTAGTCTTGGCCAAAGAAAACCGAAACCTGTGCGCTTCGGCATAGCGAGAGACGCGGTTCAATGCCTGTTGGAGTCGACGCTCCAGAGTTGGCATCTGGGCCGCACCAAAAGAGATCGAAAGGTCGTCCACGTAGAGCGTAGCGAGAACATCTTCCGGCAGCACCGAGGTGATGCCGTTGATGCTCAGGGCAAAGAGTGTGACACTGAGGACACTTTCCTGCGGGACACCCTCTTCCTGCTCCTTTGGGCCGGAGAGGGCTCCCCCCACCCGTACGCGGAATCGACGATCTCGCAAAAATTCATATATAAAAATTGGGAGGCGTCCCCTCGCCCCCATCGTGTGGAGAGTCTCCATGATACCGTATCGCCATGCGGTATCATAGGCCTTCTCCAGATCAAAAAACACCGTGGCGTAGTGCTGTCTACGAAGGAAAGCCTCGCAGACGGCACTTTCCAGTCGGAGCAGAGCATCCGACGTGGAGCGGAACTTACGGAAGCCGCACTGTGCAGAAGACAGATGGCCTCCGCTGTCCAGGAAATAGGCTAATCTAACATTTACCAATTTCTCCATCAACTTGCACACGCAAGAGGTTAGAGAGATTGGGCGGAAACCGGTCGGAGTAGAGTGATCTCTCCCCGGCTTGCGAAAGGCGAGCACAGTAGCGATTCGCCAGGAGTCTGGGAGAAGACCTTCCACCCAGATCCTGTTGAACAAATCTAACAGAAAGGCCATGCCTCGCTCACCCAGGTGTCGAAGCATGGCGTACGGGACATCGTCCGGACCATGGGCGATGTCCGCGCACGAAGCGAGAGCGGAACGCAACTCACTCACAGTAAACTTGTCGTTGAAGGGTTCTCCGCCTCTGGAGGTAAAGTCCAGCCGGCGGCCTTCCGCGACATCACGACGTGCATTGAATGCTGGCGGAGCAGCATCACGGCTAGAGAATGCGGAAAAAGCGGTCGCTAAGGATTCCGCCACGGACGCGGGGTCCGAGATTGCGGTCCCATTCTCCTGGAGAACGGGAGGGGGGTCCTGCGAGAACTTGCCCCGAATCCTTTTGGACTCGCTTCCACACCTCAGCTAAAGGGGTCTTCCCGTTAAGTGAAGACACGTATGCCCGCCAAGAAGAGCGGCGGGCGTGCTTCGAAATATACCGGAACCTAGCCCTAGCCCGACGAAATTCAGCGACAGTGAAATCGTTCGGGCGGCGCTTATAGCGCATGTAGGCATAATTTTTTTTTTTTTTTTTTTTTTATAGAGCCCATCTGGCAACTACCCACTTGGGCATAAGTCGCCGAAAAACACGACAGCCTAGAATTAGGCTACTTTAAAGTTAAAATATGAAAACTTAACAATCAATATAAATTTGAAAAACTTAACAATCGAAGCAATCTCCGGCAGCGGGGGGAGGTCCCCCTCACCCCGGTGCAGGAGAGTGCAATCTAAAACAAAACAATAACAAAAAAAGGAACCTTAAATAAAGGGGAGAAGGCCGGCCTCCCCCCAAAAGTCAATAAGTCCACCAGTCATGGTGCACGCACTCGTCCCGAGTACAAGGGACAGGCGGTAGCGACCCCGCCCATCCCGGTACCGAGACAGGTATCGTGCGCGAAGATCACCCAGACTGGGACATTCGACAAGAATATGCCGAACAGTCTGGGGGACGACGCAGTCGTTGCAATAGGGCACATGCGAGCGCTCCACCAAGTAACGATGCGTCACACGAGTGTGTCCGATTCGAAGACGACAGAAAGCAACCTGAAGCCGCCGCGGCATTGGGGGATAGGTCCATGGGAACAGTCGCGGCGCAATGGCACGCAACTTTA
Organism: Ceratothoa steindachneri; assembly: GCA_963969495.1. Classification (NCBI taxonomy): domain Eukaryota; kingdom Metazoa; phylum Arthropoda; class Malacostraca; order Isopoda; family Cymothoidae; genus Ceratothoa; species Ceratothoa steindachneri. The sequence continues at coordinate 185,649,372 of OZ018319.1, forward strand.
AGTTCCCCTCGACCGTCTCCCATCTTCTTTGCCAAGCAGTCCGAAGAGCTGCCCGTATTCCTGCCATGTAGTCGGTGTGAGGAAGAGCGAAACGCTGGTCCGGTCGCAGAGTCCTCGCGGACTCTTTGGCGCGCTCATTCCCCGCAATTCCTACATGTCCAGGAACCCAGCAGAAGATAATCTCGACATCTGCCCGGCTCGCCAAAACCGTGGCGTCACGGATATCGCGAACCAGGGGATGCGGAGATTCCAATGCCCCGAGAGCACTCAGGGCGCTTTGTGAGTCGCTATAAATCACAATCCGGTCTCCGAACCGGGCACGTCGCGTAATCTCCCGTACCGAGTGGTGTATTGCCACCAGCTCGGCCGTGAAGACAGACGCAGCGCCTGGTAGAGCCCCGCTGACTTCAAACAGAGGGGATACGGCGTGGAAGCCGACCCCCTCTTGGGACTTGGAGCCATCCGTATACACTGGCACGGTACCAGCGTGACACGATGTGTGCTCCAAAAAGATCGAACGCAATACTCCCGGCGCAGTACAAGCTTTGGGAGCACAGGCGTGGCGACAAATAGCCAAATGTGGTACCCTCCAGGGTGGCGTCCTGGGCAGAACCAGGGGCGCCACCGGCCCGAGAGCTATATCTACCTCTCGAAGGAGTTTCCTGGCCCTAAACCCAAAGGGCTTAGGGTATGACTGGCGTCTCTCGGCGGCATAGGCACCATCGAGATCAGCTGCGGATGCAGTGAGAGCTGTTGGCGACTGGGGGAGGCGCCGGGCTCGCGCGTACAGGCGAGTGATGCACTGCACGCGGCGCAGAGCGAGTGGCATCTCCCCAGCATCGACCAACAGGCTCTCAATGGGGGAAGTGCGGAAGGCACCGGTCGCAAGGCGAAGGCCGGTGTGGTGGATCGAATCCACCTTCCGCAATAAACGCTCGGCTGCGGATGCATAAAACTCGCATCCGTAGTCGAGCTTCGAGCGAACAAAGGATCGATAAAAAAGTAAGGCGGTAGCCCTATCAGCGCCCCAAGCGCTGAACGTCACGGAACGGAGAATGTCCATGGCGCGGGTACAAGAGACCCTAAGGCTGCGAATGTGAGCCTCCCAGGTGAGGCGTCGGTCGAATACAAGACCAAGGAAACGGTGCGACTCAACCACATCCAGGCGCACCCCATTAAGAAACAAATCTGGGTCGGGGTGAAGCCGTGGATGGCGGCAGAAGTGCACCACCTTAGTCTTGGCCAAAGAAAACCGAAACCTGTGCGCTTTGGCATAGCAAGAGACGCGGTTCAATGCCTGTTGGAGTCGGCGCTCCAGAGTTGGCATCTGGGCCGCGCCAAAAGAGATCGAAAGGTCGTCCACGTAGAGCGTAGCGAGAACATCTTCCGGCAGCACCGAGGTGATGCCGTTGATGCTCAGGGCAAAGAGTGTGACACTGAGGACACTTCCCTGCGGGACACCCTCTTCCTGCTCCTTTGGGCCGGAGAGGGCTCCCCCCACCCGTACGCGGAATCGACGATCTCGCAAAAATTCAGATATAAACATTGGGAGGCGTCCCCTCGCCCCCATCGTGTGGAGAGTCTCCATGATACCGTATCGCCATGCGGTATCATAGGCTTTCTCCAGATCAAAAAACACCGTGGCGTAGTGCTGTCTACGAAGGAAAGCCTCGCAGACGGCATTTTCCAGTTGGAGCAGAGCATCCGACGTGGAGTGGAACTTACGGAAGCCGCACTGTGCAGAAGACAGATGGCCTCCGCTGTCCAGGAAATAGGCTAATCTAACATTTACCAATTTCTCCATCAACTTGCACACGCAAGAGGTTAGAGAGATTGGGCGGAAACCGGTCGGAGTAGAGTGATCTCTCCCCGGCTTGCGAAAGGCGAGCACAGTAGCGATTCGCCAGGAGTCTGGGAGGAGACCTTCCACCCAGATCCTGTTGAACAAATCTAATAGAAAGGCCATGCCTCGCTCACCCAGGTGTCGAAGCATGGCGTACGGGACATCGTCCGGACCATGGGCGGTGTCCGCGCACGAAGCGAGAGCGGAACGCAACTCACTCACAGTAAACTTGTCGTTGAAGGGTTCTCCGCCTCTGGAGGTAAAGTCCAGCCGGCGGCCTTCCGCGACATCACGACGTGAATTGAATGCTGGCGGAGCAGCATCACGGCTAGAGAATGCGGAAAAAGCGGTCGCTAAGGATTCCGCCACGGACGCGGGGTCCGAGATTGCGGTCCCATTCTCCTGGAGAACGGGAGGGGGGTCCTGCGAGAACTTGCCCCGAATCCTTTTGACTCGCTTCCACACCTCAGCTAAAGGGGTCTTCCCGTTAAGTGAAGACACGTATGCCCGCCAAGAAGAGCGGCGGGCGTGCTTCGAAATATACCGGAACCTAGCCCTAGCCCGACGAAATTCAGCGACGGTGAAATCGTTCGGGCGGCGCTTATAGCGCATGTAGGCATAACGCTTCTGTTTGAGGGCCGTCTCACACTCGGCCGACCACCATGGGAGTGGTCGGCGTGCAAAACGGCCAGACGTCCTAGGAATAGTAGTCAGGCCCACGGCGATGAGGTTGCCGGAGAAGAACTCGACGGCCTCATCTACCGACCTAAACTCCTTGACTGAGATAGAGAATTCAGTCATTTCCTGAAATGCAGGCCACCGCGCCCGCGCCAAGCACCACCGAGGTGGTCTCTCAGGCGGCAGTTGCCCTGAAAATGATATTTGAATGGGAAAGTGATCACTACCATGGAGGTCATCGACCACCCCCCAATCAAAATCAGGCTGTGCATCCGAAGAGCACAAAGATAGGTCAAGGCAAGAAAATGAAGCGGTTCTCGGACAGTGATGCGTAAACTCATCCACGTTTAGGACACCCATCTCAAGCTCTTCGATCAGATCGGCAAGGACTTGTCCCCTGGGATTTATGGTGTAATCTCCCCAGAGAGGATGCCTGCCGTTCAGATCTCCAAGCAAGAGATAGGGCCTCGGCAACCGTGCCACGACGCGGCGAAAGTCCCCCGCGTCGAAGTCAGCTGACGGTGGAATGTACGCAGAAATGATAGTATACCTCCTATCCAGGTGCAGCTGCACAGCCACTGCCTGAAAGGAGGTATCTAAAGAGAAAGGAAGAACGGAGACATCATGCCGGGTGTAAACCGCGCATCCCCCAGCCCGGCCGTCCCGCGGTGGTTGGGTCGCAAGACCCTTATACCCCGGGAGGGCAGGCAGGGGGCACGCGCCTAGCATGGTCTCCTGCAAAAAAATAGCTAACGGGGAACGGGATGAGGCGAGCCTCCGCAGCTCCTCCCAGTTGGCCCGGAGTCCACGGCAATTCCATTGAAGGAATATGCCCTCCAGGCCTAGCTCGGAGGAGACGCGGGGGCCCTCCTCGAATTGAAGACCCTCACGGGAATGGCCGTACGCTTCCCGGGGGCAGAACCCCGGGCGCTGTCGCCTTCGAGGACTTATTGGGGGAGGTTGGGCTCGCCATGCGAGTCTTTTCCTCCCTCCACCTCGAAACCTTAGGCGGGGGGGGCCTCTTTTCGAGGAACCACCGTCTCCGAGCCACCCGCTCCAACTCGGGGCGTGGGCGAAGGAGCCGAAGCTCCTTTCGGGGGACAGCTTTAGGAACCCATGAAGATGGCCTAGCGACCATCTTCAGGGGTGTTGCCTCCTGTGAGTCTAACGACTCTGTGGAGGCGCGTGGCCGTTTCGCCTTGCGGGAAACGGTCACGCTGGCGGAAGAGGGGGGAGCCCTGGTTTTAGCCGGGGCTGGGTATGAACCCTTTTTGCCGCCAGCTTTACCAGGGGAGCACCCGGGTTGGGTAGAGCCCGCAGAAGGGCTCCGAATGGGCGCGGAAACAACCGTGCTCGTTGGCCTGGATGGGCCAGGAGCAGAGGGTGCCTTTCGAACTACTGAGGCATATGACGTCCCAGGCAGAGCTGGGCGCGCCAGGACCAAGTCCTTAGCCTCGCGGAATGAGAGTCTATCCTGGGCCTGAACGGCCAGGATTTCTTTCTCCAGGAGATATGCACCACATTGCTTCGAAGAAGCAGGGTGCGGCTCTCCGCAATTGACACACTTGGCCACACACGATTTGGACTTATCGTGTGCGACCTTGGAGCAATTTACACAGACTTCGGGTGACCCCGACTTTGCACGTCTACATGAGCGATTCGTATGGCCGAAGCGGTGACAGTAATAGCACCGCCGCGGCAGTGGCACGAATGCCTTCACGCGGTAGCGGTACCAACCGGCACGCACCGACTCAGGAAGCTTGTCACAGTCGAACGTGACGAAGAGTGTAGGGGTGGGTCTCGAAGCCCCTCCCTGTTTTCTCATCACACGTTCGACCTTGACCGCCCCATGGTCGGCCAGCTCTAGGGTGATGTCCTCAATGGAGTAGTCAACGAGTTCCCTCGCATAAACTACTCCTTTCACAAAGTTCATGGTAGAGTGCGGCGTCACACTCACCGGGGTGCCATGAAGTGTCCGAAGAGCACTTATCTTGGCCGCCTCGGCGGGATTCGCCAGAAGGCTCCCGTCCGAGAAACGGGTCACCTTCGGCTCTCTACCAATTGCACTAGCTAATCCTCTCCTCTGATGGATCATGTTGCCCTTGGACAACATGGTGCCATCAGTGGAGCGAATAACGAGGAAGCGTTTAAAGCCAGCGGGCTCGAAAACGCCAGGTAACCTCTGAATGAGGGGCCCCGATGTCATCGAGGCTCCGCCCTGTGCACTTTTGGTGTTAGTCTTGGTCAGGGGCTCTGCACACGAGGGTGTAGAGGGGCCGGATGTGCCGATCTTGGCTTGGTCGCCTACCAAAGTGGTAGCAGACCCATCCGTCCCCGCGGATGTAGAGGAGCCCCGAGTCATTTTCTTTTTTGGAGAGGAGGGCGGGGAATGAACCCGCTTTTCACCTCCGCCGGCAGAAGCCCCCAGGCCAAATGGACCGGCCTCAGCCAGGTCCCTCTCCGAAATGGAGAAGGTCCTGGTTGTCGTGGGGGCACCTGTCGGAGGATATCCCTCCCCTCCTTTTACTGCCTCGGAGCCCTCAGCCATTTGAGGAGGACCTTGCATAGGGGCGGATTCGGGTTCGGTGCTTGGCGCCGAGCCCGAATTCCCCCCCATGGAAGGCCCTACCGTCTGAGGCTGGGTCTCCTCAAGGACCATGTCTATCACAGGAGGGGCGTCCAGTTGGCCATCCCCTCCCAGGACATCGCAGGTCCCCTTGGCAGTGTCACCAGTCTTGTGTGGGGAGGCACAGGCCTTGACCCCAGCAAGGTTTAAAATTCTTGCCAGCAGGTCTTTTGAGGGAAGCGACCGAAGGGGCCTGGCTTCCCTCTCCCCCCTAAGGGGGTTTGCCCTACCGAGCCGCTTTGATGGGGAGCGGCTGGCTAAGGGCTGCCTGCTGGCTTTCTTGGCAGTCCCCTTGGAAAGAAAAGAGGGGACTGCCGCTGGGAAAAGGGAGGTGCCCGAAAGCACCTCCAGAGAAGGGGGTGAGGGGGAGTCCCCTGCACCCGTAGGCGAAGGAGAGGAGTAAGCCTCCTCTCCGGTTAGAAAAATATGGAGGGTCCCCTGTGCAAACACAGGGGGGAGAACCTCCTTTTTTTTTGCTGGAGCTGCCCGAGGGCGGCTCCGTCGATGGAACAGGGGAAGTTGAGGGTTGGGTTTGTTTTTTTTTATCATCATTGGGCATGGTGACCCTTTTTTAAACACGGGATGCAATCGCGCACACCTCTCGCAGTAGCCCGCACTGCGAGAGGTGCTTACAAGCCCGGCAGAGCCAGGCGCCGCCATTGGGGACCACCCCTCCCGCCTGGTGGCCTGGCAGTCCATCGGCATGGCGGCTCCACCTTGGACACGGCGTTAAAAATTAATAGATTGTGAAGAGGAGAGGAAAAGGGATGTGAGGAAGGTATGGGTGGGGATGAAGCAGGTAGTTAAAAACCAGCCACCCCAGACCGGAGCTCAGGGGTTAGGGAACATTGTCCCCCACCCCCTCAGCCCCGATGCGGGACGGTTGGCTGAAAGGAAGGTCAGCATCTACCCTGTGAAATTAGAGGCTGACCAGAGAAAGTTGTGGGAGAGGTTGTGTGAAAAGAGAGGAAACAAGTGTTTTGAAGGAAGGAAGAGAGGCTAAGCTGGGGCCGGACGGAGCGCTGGATCCCGTCAGCACGGCGGCCAGAGTGGCAAATCACCGCGCCCCTTACGGGGGGTCTTTTGAGGGAAGCGACCGAAGGGGCCTGGCTTCCCTCTCCCCCCTAAGGGGGTTTGCCCTACCGAGCTGCTTGTACGAGGGGCGGTCGGCAATGGGCTGCCTGCTGGCTTTCTTGGCAGTCCCCTTAGAAAGCAAAGGAGGGACTGCCGCTGGAGATAGGGAGGTGCCCGAAAGCACCTCCAGAGAAGGGGGTGAGGGGGAGTCCCCTACACCCGTAGGCGTAGGAGAGGAGTAAGCCTCCTCTCCGGTTAAAGAGGTATGGAGGGTCCCCTGCGCAAGCACAGGGGGGGGGGACCTCCATCTTTTCTGTGGAGCTGCACGAGGGTGGCTCCGTTGTTTTAGGGGGAATTAAGGGGAGATGGGTTTTTTTTTTGATCATTGGGCATGGTGACCCTTTGTTTTACGGGACGCAATCGCTCACCACCTCTTGCAGTAGCCCACACTGCAAGAGGTGCTTACAGGCCCGGCAGAGCCAGGCGCCGCCATTTGGGACCACCCCTCCCGCCTGGTGGCCTGGCAGTCCTTCGGCATGGCGGCTCCACCTTAGACACGGCGTAAAACAGATAGAATGTGAAGAGGAGAGGAAAAGGGATGTGAGGAAGGTATGGGTGGGGATGAAGCAGGTTGTTAAAAAAAACCCATCCCGAACCGGAGCTGAGGGGTTAGGGAACAATGTCCCCGCCCCCATCCGGGGTGGTTGGCTTGAGAAGAAGGTCAGCATTCTACCCTGTGAAATTAGAGGCTGACCAGAGAAAGTTGTGGGAGAGGTTGTATGAAAAGCGACGAGGTAGGGGAGAAATCGGGCTATCTGAAGGAAGGAAGAGAGGCTAAGCTGGGGCCGGACGGAGCGCTGGATTCCGTCAGCACGGCGGCCAGGATGGCAAATCGCCGCGCCCCTTACGGGGACGAGAAGGCCAGAGCCTCTCTGGGAACAACCCCTAAAAAAAAAAGATCCCAGAGAGGGAGGAGGCCGTCAAGAAAATAATTATCTAAATTGTGCTACCCAAGCATGTGATTTTGCTTAGTACTACATTGTAAACCGATTTTTAGTATACTAAAAAGGGGACTACTTTAATTTATAAGAATAATGTTTCATAATTTAATAGAAATTGATTGATCTGTACACATATTTGAGTAGCTAAATACAGCAGGTTGATAATTTAATATATATATATATATATATATATATATATATATATATATTTATAAGCAGAACTCATCATTAACCTAGTAATTTACAAGCAATATACATCTGTTATGTAGACAAAATTACAGACACACTTCAAGTATACCATATTTTGTATTACATCATTATAAAAGCATAGCTGCACTGGAAACTGCAGAATTTAATACACATTTATGGGAAATATTACTTAAATCACTTGAGCTCAAGGTTAATGATCACAAATTTTATTAAGAGATAAACCAAACGCTGCCTTTAAATGGGCCTCAATATAAACCAAATCCCATAATGATCAAAATCAAGCTCAATACATCTTACAACTGAATTTACCATCTTTGAGATCAATTTGGAAGGATTTTGAAATAAAGTATCATAATGGTGCTATATACAACCATTTTTTTAAAAAAATAAAAATCGCATGGTGCTAGAAATTGGAAAATTAAGATGCCAGATTATGGATTAACACTAAACCAGGACAAAAATTACAAATCTATCACGATTGCGTGAGTCGAAATCATTTACTTGATCATAAACTAAAAATAAGTTTGATACATGAATCAGATAATATTGAAAGATCACAGATCACTTTCTTAAAAGAAAGGTAGACAAAACAGATCAACTTTTTATTAAGTACATTTAACTGATGATCTAAGTTCAATAGTTATCTGAAACCTAAAATAAAGTTTGTCTAAATAATACACTATTTTGATCTTTTCAGAAACGGGCAAAGAATTTTTTCCATCTTTGGTTTTTGAATTTTCGACAAAAAATAAAACAATCAATGCATACAAAAATGATGACTGAAAAGAAAAATCGACTAGATATTTTGGCATGTTAAAAAAAAAGAAGCAGAAGTTGAACATTGAGTACTGCTACATACAAAAAATATATATAAATAAATATCTAGAACGATTTAGATTTGGTGGGAGAGGAATGCCCATAAAAATGGTTATCATGTAGATAGCTTAAAGTAGAAAAGGGGGCAAAGGAAAATAAAGAAAGAAAAGTAGACAAATGAGTTTCGAACGTTTTTCCCGCGTCGCCGGACAGCCTAACGTTAGCGAGAGCCTTAAACCACTCGGCCATCCTGAGTCCCCCAAAATATTAATTCAAACAAAGCATTTAAGCCACTCGCCTGAACTTCTTGCACGCTACACAGGGCCCTCCTAGAAGCGGAGAGTATTTTGAGGGATTGAAAACGGCGTCCGGAAATGTTATTCGAGGACTAATGTTCTCCCTCCCCGGCGTTCCCGGTCTTGGGCACCATTGTAGATAGCTTTGTGTAGGAAAGGGGACAAAGAAAAATAAAGAAAGAAAAGTAGCGAAACGAGTTTCGAACTCTGTTCCCGCATCGCTGGAGAGCAGTTAGCGAGCCTTAAACCACTCGGCTATCCTGAGTCCCCCAAAAGATGAATTCAAACAAAGCATTTGCGCCCCTCGCCTGAACTTGTCGTCGCACGCTACAATCATGCCAATTGGGTCATAAAAATGGTAAAAATTAATGAAACCCAAGTCCAAGATGTGCCCAGTAATAAGCCTCTCATCCTTATAAATAAATAAACAATATTTGTTAAGGCTTTTAACATTGCTTAGTGGCACACCTCATAAATAAGAGTATAAAATCCTGTTTTAAATTCTGGCACTAGACAATGCTATGGGGTATATTCCAAATATCTTTTATTATAAAATCTGTTCAAAAATCGTTATCAATTTTATAGAGCTAAACTTACTCCACTTTAAGTGAATGGAAACAGCTATCTAAAATACTTTTTCATACAGAAAATACATTACTTAAATACGATATCATATATATCATACATTATCTTATACATTATGTACAAAGAAGTTATTATTATCATTACATCCTTATTATAAGGGAAGCACAGATTCAAAGCAAACTACATAAAAAAAATAAATAAATATGCTAAAATTCAATGGCGAAATAAGAGATTGCTAAATACAAAGGCAGATTTTTTCCAAACTATGGGCCTAGGCAATATTTTTCTTATTGGAATAAATATCTTTTCGGCAATAAAGTCGAATAATAAATATTGAATTAAAGGGACTAAAATACACTAAAACATCACATTACTAAATATTAACTGTCAACAGATCTAGGACAATACAAAAATTGCTAAAGGGGTGAACAATTGAAAAAATCTTAGATATGTATGAAATAATTTGCATTTAAATTCGCATCAGAAAAACCTTATTAGAAAAACAGATGTGTGCGTTGAGATTTCCTTTCAGTCATATACAGCAACATGAAATTCAAAAAGAAACAGATCCTCAAGTAACCCCACTATAAAGAAATGAGACGTCTAGGAACTACCTTTGCTCAAGGTGATAGGGGAGGGGAGTATTAAGGATTCATGATAAAAATATAGGAGCATTTTCTGAGGTTAGTCAAGTTACCAACTTTTACTGGGAATTATAACTTTAACTAAAGAAAAGTCCATCTCAGAAGTAGCTTACCTTTAAAACTGTGCTTATATTTTAACCGACCTTTTGATTTAATGGGAAATTTAATTTTATAAATGCCAATTCAATAGTGAAAACAAGGTATTTTAAAAGTGCAAATATTTTTACTCTGAAAAATTTCTTACACCCCGAAGGCAGAATAAGAATCACCCTTAACTGGAAATTTCTATGAGGCACCTAAAATATGGGAAACTGATTTTTTTCAAGGAGGAAGTGGAGTAAGTGCTGAGTTCAACTCCAAAGGAAGGATCACCATGTCACCTTGACCAGTGTCAAGGTTAAGCATAACCCATTGGAGGCAGACCTAGAATTTTTGCAAGATTATCCTCATTCCACTCAGGGGAAGTGGGGGAAGGGGGAGGTTTTGAGAGGGAACTCTTTAGGCAGTGATCTTTGGGAGCAGGAGGAGCTCGGCCTTGAAATCCAGCAAGGTACATCTTAGGGGGCTGTTGCCACCCACTGAGGAAACTCCTTTGGAAGATCACATGAAGAGCCATGGATGAAACGCGAGTTTCATTTGGAGCACGCTCACCCCCATAAAGCGGAGACATCTTCCACACACTCTGCACTTCTTGAGTGATCATTGCTACCATCTGATTGTTCCATACTTGTTCTACTGCCCTGAAAGGAACGTGTATGGAGGCTACTATTTCATTTTGTTTTTTTACCAACCTGCCTTAAGGTAGAAAACTTAATGTGGGATGTTAAGTGTAACTAACAAAGATATGGAAAATTTGAGGGGTTTTTTTTCTGAAAAAGCATTAAATTTTTTTAACATTATTTTAACCCAAGTGGTTCTCTTATGGTACATCTGAAATTTGACCATTAAAGATTTCTATCAACTGCATCTAAATCCCTACTTACCTTGATTTCAACACTCACTATATCACTTTCAGAAGCAGATAAGATACTTGATATTGCCAAGAAATTATTTCCTATAAGTTGTTTAATATTTAGTGATTCATCTAATTTGTTTCAAAATATTTGCTTTGTACCCAAAGAAGAAGCAACTGATATATGATCTTTTGCATCCAGCTAACAACCTTAGATTATAGTGTTATGTTAAAAATAAGACTAGAGCAATAATAAGCCTCCTTGACACTGGAGCGGGCATGCCTGGGGACACTCCTCAACCACGAGAACAAGTGGCTGATGCCATTTTAACGTTCACTCTTGTCGTCAGAGGACAGCGTACTTGGATAGTTTTCAGCTACCCACAGGAGCAAACGCATCTTCTGATAACTTTTAAAACTTAGACGTGAATGTACCACTGCTGTAGTAACCACATTCCATAGCTGCGTACATTACAGATTAATTTACAAAAGTTACATAATATATAGCAAGGCTCGATGGGTGGGGTGGGGGGAGGTTCCAATGTTTCTGAAAAATTCATTCACTTTGTTCATATTATTGTGAATATTTGTAGATATTGAAAAGTTTACATATCATTCTTGACTAACTAACCCCAACATTAGGGTTTTTTTTTCTACTAATATTTTTGGCCCATGAATAGGGACTAGCAGGACTGAGAAAGATTAGAAAAAGGACTTGTATTTCCCTATCTCACACTAACAGGGAGATGAACAGCTTTGAACTAAGAGCTACATAAGAATGTGATCCAAATGAAGAAGGAACAAGTAGGAAAAGATAACAAAATATTGAAAGAATCACTAAAAGTGAATGAGAAAAAAGTTTTGAGCAAAGGATATTTTTTTTAGGGGGGGGAGGGGCCCACCTGGCGACTGCCTACTTGGGCATTAAGTCATCGTACACAAAGACAGCATATTACTAGGCTATATTAAAAAACAAAAAAACAAATAACAATATGTAAATAATAAATAATGATAAAAAAGGACAAAGTCTAAAAAATAAAGCGTGCTCCAGCGTCGAGGGTAGGAACATGCGACCTACAAAAAAAACAAAACCCAAAAAACAATCAAATAAAGAGGAGGCAAAAAGTATAGTCCACAAGTCTGTGTGCACAAAACCGACCCGAGTACAAGGGACAAGCTGTAGCGACCCCGCTCTTCCCGGTAGCAGGACAGGTAACATGGGCGAAAATTACCCACACTGGAAAATTCAACAAGAATGTGCCAAACAGTTTGGGAAACAACGGAGTCGTCGCAATAAGACGCAGGCGAGCGCTCCATCAAATAGCGGTGCGTCCAATTCGTAGAAGACAGAAAGCAGCCTGAAGCTGTCGCAGCATTGGAGGGCAGGTCCATGGAAACAGTCACGGCGCAATGGCTCGTAACTTAAGTTCCCTTCGACCGTCTCCCATCTTCTTTGCCAAGCCACCCGGAGGGCAGTCCATATTCCTGCCATGTAACTAGTGTGAGTTGAGGAAAGGAGAGTGAATGTAGAGAGATTAGATGGAAGAAGACTGAATTGTTGCAAGATTATGGATGTTGCTTTAAACACTCATTGATGCATGTGTCGTACTCAACGAGGTGGAGGACTGCCGAGGAAGGGGTGTGGGAAAGGTGAGTGTGAGGGCGGGAATGCGGGAGAACAATTTTTTCTTTTTTTTAGTCTCTCTTCTGGCAGAAAGCAAAAGGAGCATCACCAAAATGGAACACAATTCAATCTTTAGGCTTAAAAAAAGGCAGAGGAGGGAGGGCCGCCACCGTCCGGGGACTGAGCATGTTAGCAACGACTAAATTAATTAAATACATTGAAGGACGCAAGCCTACTCCAAAAATCAGCTAGTGCACAATATATTAAGGGATACCGGGATAGGTAACATGCACGGAGGTTCATCAGACTGGGACACCCAATGAGAATGTGCAGAAAAATCTGAGGGAAAACACAGTCATCAGAGTAGGGGGTGAGGGGAGGGCTCCATCAAATGGCGGTGAATCCCTCAAGTGTGCGCAATTGGATTTTTTTTTTTTTTAATTAAGGGGCCATCTGGCAACTGCCGACTAAGGCATAAGTTGCCGTAAACGAACAGCCTAGTTCTAGGCTACTTTAAAAAATTGAACAGGAAACAATAAAAAGAAATAACAATAACAAAGCAATAACAAAAACAACAACAATTAAACCGGGTTAAATGAAAGGGAGAAGGCCGGCCTCCCCCAAAAATTCAACAAGTCCACCAGTCAAAGTACACGCACTCGTCCCGAGTACAAGGGACAGGGGTAGCGACCCCGCCAATGCCGGTACCGGGACAGGTGTCGTGCGCGAAGATCACCCAGACTGGGACATTCGATAAGAATGTGCTGAACAGTCTGGGGGACGACGCTGTCGTTGCAATAGGGCGCAGGCGAGCGCTCCATCAAATAGCGATGCGTCACACGAGTGTGGCCGATTCGGAGACGACAGAAAGCAACCTGAAGCCGCCGCGGCATTGGGGGATAGGTCCATGAGAACAGTCGCGGCGCAATGGCACGCAACTTTAAGTTCCCATCGACTGTCTCCCATCTTCTTTGCCAAGCAGTCCGAAGAGCTGCCCGTATTCCTGCCATGTAGTCAGTGTGAGGAAGAGCGAAACGCTGGTCCGGTCGCAGAGTCCTCGCGGACTCTTTGGCGCCCTCATTCCCCGCAATTCCTACATGTCCAGGAACCCAGCAGACGATAATCTCGACATCTGCCCGGCTCGCCAAAACCGTGGCGTCACGGATTTCGCGAACCAGGGGATGCGGAGATTCCAATGCTCCGAGAGCACTCAGGGCGCTTTGTGAGTCGCTATAGATCACAATCCGGTCTCCGAACCGGGCACGTCGCATAATCTCCCGTACCGAGTGGTGTATTGCCACCAGCTCGGCCGTGAAGACAGACGCAGCGCGCCTGGTAGAGCCCCGCTGACTTCAAACAGAGGGGATACGGCGTGGAAGCCGACCCCCTCTTGGGACTTGGAGCCATCCGTATACACTGGCACGGTACCAGCGTGACACGATGTGTGCTCCAAAAAGGTCGAACGCAATACTCCCGGCGCAGTACAAGCTTTGGGAGGAGAGGCGTAGCGACAAATAGCCAAATGTGGTACCCTCCAGGGTGGCGTCCTGGGCAAAACCAGGGGCGCCACCGGCCCGAGAGCTATATCTACCTCTCGAAGGAGTTTCCTGGCCCTAAACCCAAAGTGCCTAGAGTATGACTGGCGTCTCTCGGCAAGATAGGCACCATCGAGATCAACTGCGGATGCAGTGAGAGCTGTTGGCGACTGAGGGAGGTGCTGGGCTCGCGCGTACAGGTGAGTGATGCACTGCACGCGGCGCAGAGCGAGTGGCATCTCCCCAGCATCGACCAACAGGCTCTCAATGGGGGAAGTGCGGAAGGCACCGGTCGCAAGGCGAAGGCCGGTGTGGTGGATCGAATCCCCCTTCCGCAATAAACGCTCGGCTGCGGATGCATAAAACTCGCATCCGTAGTAGAGCTTCGAGCGAACAAAGGATCGATAAAAAAGTAAGGCAGTAGTCCTATCAGCGCCCCAAGCGCTGAAAGTCACGGAACGGAGAATGTCCATGGCGCGGGTACAAGAGACCCTAAGGCTGCGAATATGAGCCTCCCAGGTGAGGCGTCGGTCGAATACAAGACCAAGGAAACGGTGCGACTCCACCACATCCAGGCGCACCCCATTAAGAAACAAATCTGGGTCGGGGTGAAGCCGTGGATGGCGGCAGAAGTGCACCACCTTAGTCTTGGCCAAATAAAACCGAAACCTGTGCGCTTCGGCATAGTGAGAGACGCGGTTCAATGCCTGTTGGAGTCGACGCTCCAGAGTTGGCATCTGGGCCGCGCCAAAAGAGATCGAAAGGTCGTCCACGTAGAGCGTAGCGAGAACATCTTCCGGCAGCACCGAGGTGATGCCGTTGATGCTCAGGGCAAAGAGTGTGACACTGAGGACACTTCCCTGCGAGACACCCTCTTCCTGCTCCTTTGGGCCGGAGAGGGCTCCCCCCACCCGTACGCGGAATCGACGATCTCGCAAAAATTCAGATATGAACATTGGGAGGCGTCCCCTCGCCCCCATCGTGTGGAGAGTCTCCATGATACCGTATCGCCATGCGGTATCATAGGCCTTCTCCAGATCAAAAAACACCGTGGCGTAGTGCTGTCTACGAAGGAAAGCCTCGCAGACGGCACTTTCCAGTCGGAGCAGAGCATCCGACGTGGAGTGGAACTTACGGAAGCCGCACTGTGCAGAAGACAGATGGCCTCCGCTGTCCAGGAAATAGGCTAATCTAACATTTACTAATTTCTCCATCAACTTGCACACGCAAGAGGTTAGAGAGATTGGGCGGAAACCGGTCGGAGTAGAGTGATATCTTCCCGGTTTGCTTAAGGCGAGCACAGTAGCGATTCGCCAGGAATCTGGGAGAAGACCTTCTACCCAGATCCTGTTGAACAAATCTAAAAGAAAGGCCATGCCTCGCTCACCCACGTGTCGAAGCATAGCGTACGGGACATCTTCCGGACCATGGGCGGTGTCCGCGCACGAAGCGAGAGCGGAACGCAACTCACTCACAGTAAACTTGTCGTTGAAGGGTTCTCCGCCTCTGTAGGTAAAGTCCGGCCAGCGGCCTTCCGCGACATCACGACGTGCATTGAATGCTGGCGGAGCAGCATCACGGCTAGAGAATGCGGAAAAAGCGGTCGCTAAGGATTCCGCCACGGACGCGGGGTCCAAGATTGCGGTCCCATTATCCTGGAGAACGGGAGGGGGGTCCTGCGAGAACTTGCCCCGAATCCTTTTGACTCGCTTCCACACCTCAGCTAAAGGGGTCTTCCCGTTAAGTGAAGACACGTATGCCCGCCAAGAAGAGCGGCGGGCGTGCTTCGAAATATACCGGAACCTAGCCCTAGCCCGACGAAATTCAGCGACAGTGAAATGGTTCGGGCGGCGCTTATAGCGCATGTAGGCATAACGCTTCTGTTTGAGGGCCGTCTCACACTCGGCCGACCACCATGGGAGTGGTCGGCATGCAAAACGGCCAGACGTCCTAGGAATAGTAGTCAGGCCTACGGCGATGAGGTTGCCGGAGAAGAACTCAACGGCCTCATCTACCGATCTAAACTCCTCGACTGAGATAGAGAATTCAGTCATTTCCTGAAATGCAGGCCACCGCGCCCGCGCCAAGCACCACCGAGGTGGTCTCTCAGGCGGCAGTTGCCCTGAAAAGGATATTTGAATGGGAAAGTGATCACTACCATGGAGGTCATCGACCACCCCCCAATCAAAATCAGGCTGTGCATCCGAAGAGCACAAAGATAGGTCAAGGCAAGAAAATGAAGCGTTCTCGGACAGTGATGCGTAAACTCATCCACGTTTAGGACACCCATCTCAAGCTCTTCGATCAGATCGGCAAGGACTTGTCCCCTGAGATTTATGGAGTAATCTCCGCAGAGAGGATGCCTGCCGTTCAGATCTCCAAGCAAGAGATAGGGCCTCGGCAACCGTGCTACGACGCGGCGGAAGTCCCCCGCGTCGAAGTCAGCTGACGGTGGAATGTACGCAGAAATGTTAGTATACCTCCTATCCAGGTGCAGCTGCACAGCCACTGCCTGAAAGGAGGTATCTAAAGAGAAAGGAAGAACGGAGACATCATGCCGGGTGTAAACCGCGCATCCCCCAGCCCGGCCTGCGTGCGCAATTGGAAGATGATAGAGAGCGACCTGAAGACGTCGAAGCATGGGGCACGTTCACGGGAAAGGTTACAGCGCGATGGCACACAATTTTAGGTTCCCACCGTCCGCTTTCCATCTTCTTTCGCAGGAAGCAAGGAGGGTTAACCTGATTCCTGCAATGTAGTCAGTGTGAGGAAGAGCGAAATGCTGGTCTGGTCATCCAGTCCTCGCGGGCACTTTGGCGCACTGGAGTTTACATATTTCCAGCAAGTCAATAGAATATCCTCTCGAAATCCACCCGTGGCGTCACAGATACCACGGATAAATAGGGGGTACAGAGATTCCAATACCCCACAAAGACTCGGAGGTTTGTGACTCGTTAAAGATCACAATCCGGTCTCAAACCGGGTACAACTTATCTCCTGTACCAAGCGGTGTACTTGACACTAGCTCAGCCGTCAAGACAGACCCAGCGACTGGTAGATTTTTTAATTTTTTTTTTTATTTAAGGGGCTATCTGGCGACTGCCGACTTAGGCATAAGTCGCCGTAAACAAACAGCCTAGTTCTAGGCTACTTTAAAAAATTGAACAGGAAACAACAATAAAAAGAAATAACAATAACAAAACAATTAAACCTGGTTAAATGAAAGCGAGAAGGCCGGCCTCCCCCCAAAAGTCAACAAGTCCACCAGTCAATGTGCACACACTCGTCCCGAGTACAAGGGACAGGCGGTAGCGACCCCGCCCATCCGGTACCGGGACAGGTATCGTGCGCGAAGATCACCCAGATTGGGACATTCGACAAGAATGTGCCGAACAGTCTGGGGGACGAAGCAGTCGTTGCAATAGGGCGCAGGCGAGCGCTCCATCAAATAGCGATGCGTCACACGAGTGTGCCCGATTCGGAGACGCAGCGACTGGTAGAGACCCATTGATTTCAAACAGAGGATACGGCATGGAAGCCGACCCCTCTCCTGGGACTTGGAGCCATCTGTGTACAATGGCGATGATCCCCAAAAATCAAAGAAATACTCTCGACACTGAGGAAGCTTTTGGAACATAGGCGTGGCGACAAATAATCAAAGGTGGTACCCTCCAGAATGGCGTCCTGGGCAGAACTAGAGGCACCACCGACCCGAGAGCTTGAAAAGTGTTTCCTAACCGTAATCCCAAAGGGCTTAGGGTATGAATGGCGTCTCTCGAGTGCAATGAGAACCGATAGCGAGTGAGGGAGGCGCCGGGTGGAACATACAAATGAATAATGCAGTGTACGGTGCAACGCGAATAGTATCTCCTCGGCATCGACAAGTAGGCTTTCAAAGGGAGACATGCGGAAGTCACCGGTCGTCAAACGGTGACCGGTGTGGTCCACCTTCCAGAATACACGTTCAGGTGCAAATGCGTAAAACTTTAGTCAAGCTTGGAGAGAAAAAGGATCGATAGAAAAGCAAGGCAGTAAGTGGCTTTATCGATACCCCAAGTGATGGTCACTGAATGAAGAATGTACATGGGAGGGGTTACAAGAGACTCTAAGACTGCAAATATGAGTCCGACAGGTGATGAGTATGATTTGATGGGCGGGGGTTTTAGCTGCTTTATCAGCTTTTTCATGCACGCCTGTGTGCGATGGGA
The DNA here is from genome assembly GCA_963969495.1 of Ceratothoa steindachneri. Classification (NCBI taxonomy): domain Eukaryota; kingdom Metazoa; phylum Arthropoda; class Malacostraca; order Isopoda; family Cymothoidae; genus Ceratothoa; species Ceratothoa steindachneri. The sequence continues at coordinate 185,667,464 of OZ018319.1, forward strand.
CCCAGCAGAGTGAAATTTCTTTCTGAATGTTGTTGGTTTTAAATATCGTTTCTTTTATATCTGAGTATTGGATGCAGATTGACCAGTTTTCTGAGAGCTCGTAGGCTACTCCAAGGATCAGAGTAGATGGTATATTTTTCTTGTCCTTCCTGTTCGTATGCCCATATTGCTACGTATCTCAAGGCATAGCATTCTGCCGTGAATATGCTTGCTGTTTGACATAGTGTCTCGGTATAGGTATATTGCTCATATCATTGCAAATCCAGCCCCATCGTCTGATTTCGACGCCTGGTGTTCTTCTACATGGTTAAGTAATGGCAGTCTGCGCTCCCTAGGTGGTATTAGTGTTCCCTGGAAGTTGATGCTCTGGCAGATTTTAATATTGTTTTTCCAGGGTGGGGTTTGCATGTATGACACCTCTTGGATGGAATTCATTGTAATTCCAAACACCTCCATCAGGAGTCGCACCCGCACTCCAAGTGGTCGTGGGAGGGGGTGACGGGTTTGCTATAAACATATGGTCTAGCCCATCGTTTAGAATGGCTTTGCCAGTCGGCGAGGTAGGGGTTCTTTGGGTACGTGCATAATGGTGCAGTATGATTTCAGCCATTTGCAGGTCCAGGGGCATTTACCCTGTGTCACATAGAAGAGCGAGTATAGGAGATGATTTGAAGGCACTATTGGTGATCCTCAGATTGTCGCTGGCCACCGATTCTATTAGTTTGAGGAGTCTTTTGGTAGTAGAACAGTATATCTCCATACCGTATTCCAGTTTGGGTTGGACAATGGAGCGGTATAGGAGAAGTAGGGTTTATCTGTCGGCTCCACATTCGTGTCTAGAGACTGTTCTCAGAATGTTGGTGTTAGCTAAACTTTTGAGGTTTCTGATATGGGGTTTCCCATTCCTACAGAGTTGTGTTTTTCAACAACTGCTATTCATTGCCAGTAGATATATAAGTCCAGCTCACAAATTCAGCTGCGATGATGGCAAAATGGACCACTTTGAACTTATGCACTGAGAAGCGGTATCCGTTAGTAGTCCATTTACATGTTTTTGATGTCAAGCTGTAGGCGCTGTTCTATTGTGACCATTTTTTATCCTTCGATGGTGATAGACAAGTCATTTATGTATAGGGTGGCTGTGACTTCTTGAGGAAGGTTATCAATTATATTATTGATACCTATGGCAAACAGTAGTACATTAAATATGCTGTCCTGCGGGGCACCTTCGTCCTGGGTCCTGGGGAAAGACATTAGAAATAGTTTCCAACTTGGACTGAGAAAGAACGTTTTTTTTTAAAAAAATTGTTTAGGAAAAGTGGTAATTTCCTGTGCATGTCCATTTTGTGAAGGGTTTCTAATATCCTGTATCTCCAAGATGTGTTGTAGGCCTTTTTGAGGTAAAAAAAAAAGACTGCTACAAGATGGGTTTTTTTTTTTAGCAAAGGCTCGACACACATCTGATTCTAGTTGAGTGAACTGACACTTATCATTTTTGCCCAGCAGCTTGCTGAGGCAAGATGTTAGGGCTATAGGGTGGTAGTTTTGCTGGTGGGATGGGTCCATGCCAGGTTTGAGGAAAGGTAGGACAGCCGCCTTCTTCCACTGTTCGGGGAGAGTTTTCTTGTTAAATAGGGCCAGCATAAATGTTTTTCCTCCACTGCCAAGGTGATGAAGCATATCATAGGGGATTTTATCTGGTTCCGGGGCTGTATTTCTACATGATTTTAGTGCGAAGTCTAACTCATGGGTAGAAAACCAGGTCGGGATGAAGTCGTGGATAATGTAAGTGCACCTCCTTCGTCTTGGCCAAGGAAAACTGAAACATGCGTGCTTCGGCATAGCGAGAGATGTGGGTCAATGCCTGTTGAGGTGAATGCTCCAGAGTTGGCATTAGGGCCGCATCAAAAGAGATCATCTATGGAGAGCAGTGGTTCCCAACCGATTTTGGCTTATGGCCCCCTTAGGAACCTTATTTTTGCCTGTGGCCCATAATCATTATTTTTAGTACGTAATATGCAGTTTAACTCTAATTTAAAGGATAAAAGATATTAAAACAGCTATTTGTATTCAGGTAAAATTATACGAGTATTTGTCACATATATAGGACTATAAACATAGCAAAAATTAAACATTAGTTAACAAAAATGTAATACTCTTTAAGAAAAAAATTAGTTTTACAAAAAATAAAATCCTTTAGTAAAATGAAATAAATATATCATCAACTCTTTATTCATTCAATGCGACCCTTGAGCAACATGCAGTTTCACAAGTTTTTCAATATCAGGGTCTATAGTTTTTAGAGACAGACGAAGATCACCTCTTCTTACTATTTCTAAGCGGCTGCGAGCTTTTGATAGGAGGTATGACACTTTACTAAAACCCGACAACCAGATAAGAAGTAGGAAAAGCAATAAAATATAATTTTACTTCGTCCCAAAGCAAAGGGTATTTCATAGCAATTTCATGACTTGTCCATAAGTTCCTGACACCATGCTTAAATCTAGCCAGAGAAGTTCGATCACTCTGTAACTCAATGAGGCTTTCTTGTAATCTGATATCAACATCAGCTGCATTAATTCCAAATGGGTCTACCACCCAACCTGGAATGTCCAGTTGTAGAAGATCTCTGAACCTAACTTCCATATCACTATGCAATTTCTCCAAATGATCAATGTATACTAAAATATCATCTTCTTTCAGCTCACTCTCAATAGTGTGGAGGGGTGGAAACTGTATCAACTCTTTTTGCCTCATATTTGTCTTGAACAGCTTAATTGTCCCCATAAATACACAAATAGACTCTTTGCAAGTTAAAATATTTGCATTTTTACCTTGTAGTTGTTTGTTCAAGATATTTAGCTTTTCAAATATATCTGTATGGTAGAATATTTCACATTTGGCAGCAATGATTCTTACTCCAAGCTGCTTACCATCCAGAAATAACACAACACTATCCTAAAGTGCAATGAAGCGATTCAGACAATTGCCCTTAGAAAGCCATCGCACCTCTGTATGCAAAAGTAGGCCTCAAACCCTTCTTCATTGGTAGCACAGAGTTGTCGGAAGAGACGCTCTTGAAGTGGATTTGACTTGATAAGGTTGACTGTCTTGATTACACTATCAAAGGAATCTTTCAGACGTCCTCCTAGGTTTTTTGCAATCAGATGTTGACGGTGGACAACACAGTGTATGCAAAAAACTTTAGGTACAACCTCTTTTAAATGTGCAATAAATCCCCATATCTACCTACCATAGCAGCGGTGCCATCAGTTGCACAAGCTATAATATTCCCAAGTGGAATATCATTTTCTTTGAAATAGGTCATTACTTCTTTGAAAATTGTTTCACCTTTAGTATCTGTCACAAGGCTGTGGGAAAAAAGCATTTCTTCTCTTAGTTGATTTTTATCCAAAAACCTAACACACGCCATGAGAAGAGCTTCGTTATCACGTAATAATGTTTCGTCAATTTGTAATGCAAAGATCTTTACTTGTAAATGTTTAACGAGTTTTTCCTCTACAGCCTTTGCCATTTCATCAATACGTCTTGATACTGTATTGTTGCTCAGTGGAATGACTTCAGTGATTTTAGGGGGATTTTGTTGCATGACAGTTGAAATAACCACAGATACTGAAGGCAAAATTAATTCTTCGCCAATAGTACGAGGTTTTCCCGATTTTGCTATTAGCTTGGAAATCTCATAAGATGCAATTAAACCTTTGTCTAGTTTTGCCGCTGTTTGGCTAAATATATCTTTAATAGTGCTCCTTGCTCAGAAATCATCCCACAGCTTTTTAAAGTAATCTAATGTTTTGTCTTTTTTGTCCTTGCGCTTATTCTCCAAATATATTTTAAGCTTACTTGGTCGCATACTATCATTAGAAAGTGTAACTATACTTAAAAGACACAATGACCTTGTCATATTGTCTGGTGAATGTATAAAACCATAAGCTAAATACTCACTGGAGTATTAATGATATATATATATTACATTTTAGAGTCGAAGCTCACCGCAACAGAATAAAAGGCGCTTATCTCAGTGGCGAAAAAGGAAGAGTATTTCTGAGAAAAGACCCAGAAGCAACCTCCATTCCTGTGCAGAGAACCAAGTCTGTGCCCACACCAATTCCTATTACAGTCGGTCACAAAAGTTTCAGACATGTCCAATAAATAGAAACGCTCATAAAAATAGCTGAATTGAAAATTTTGTTTTCCTTTTTTGTGCTAAATACTTGTCCTTGATGTTAAATATTTGACACCAAAGAAAGAACCGGAAAACAATGCAACTATTTTTATGAGCGTTTCTATTAATTGGACATGTCTGAAAATTTCGTTGTTGATTGAACATCCTGGTACTCTGTACCTGTACATAAATGCAAAACAGCAGAAATGTACTCCCTCAGGGGGGTAGATCTGCATTAATTTTAGTAATATATTATACGAGGGGTGGTCAATAAGTTTTGCAATTTGGATATAAGGAAACGAGATACGAGGAAAAGTGTTTTATTATTTTTCAATATAACTACCCTCGACTTCAATGCACTTGCGCCACTTGTCCCTGAGGTTTCAAATTCCCGACTGCTGTTCAATCCACTCCTGGACGGCGAGCTGGACATCTTTATCGTCCCCAAACCGGCGTCCACACAGTGCAGCCTTGAGCTGGCGGAATAAAAAGTAGTTGCTAGGAGCCAGATCTGGACTGTAGGGGGGATGGTTGAGCTCCTTGAATCCACACTCGCGCAGGGCAGCTTATGCAACTCTGGCTTTGTGGACTTTGACAACGTTGAAGTTGATCATGGGGCGTGAGGTTTCTAGGGACCCAACGGGCACAGACCTTGGTCATGGCCAAATTGTCGTGGATGATGTTGACAACATTTCCATGTGATATTCCAAGTTCTCGATCGATTTCTTCGACCTTCACCCGTCGATTTTCGAGGATCATCCTCTCCAAAAGGGCCACATTGTCCTCGTTGGTCACGTCTGACAGGTGTCATGGATGGAGGTCATCTTCAAGGGATTCACGACCATGGCGGAACTCCCTATTTCAGCGAGCAATGATTGCATAGGAAGGGGCGGTGTCGGTGTACACTGCAACCATGCGTTCATGGATCTCTTTTGCAAAAATTTGATCACTGCGCAGTGCTCAACCTTCTCCATTGTTGAAAAATTTGTGACTGACGATCTGCGATCAGCTACTGCTTCTTAAATAGACAAGGCAGGAGCGTGCGGCTGCAGGTCCTGACTTGTCATAACTTGTCCTAACACCCCCACAAACAGCGATCCCCCTTCCTCTGTTTTGCCCAACCGATTCGCAAAACTTATTGACCGCCCCTCGTATATACATATATATTACTCAGAATCTAAGATTAAATGCTAATCTCGCAAATAAGCCCCAAGTGAAACCGAAGTGAAAAACAAAATGATTTGGTGTAGGTCTAGCAATGCCACACTTTACTTACAAACAAAAATGCTCAGTTATTTACTTATAAAAGTCTTATATTATTGTGCTTGTGGCAATCTATTATAATTTTAAAAACTAGTAAAATTACTACAACTTCGCAGTATTAGGGTAAACAAATAAAAGCTATTTACATACTATAACGCCGAACCACTTGATAAACAGACTGTAAGGATTTAAAATTCCACCTGAAGTATTTTCATCAAGCCAACAACGGAGCCCGGCGCATAACGAACAAGTGCACAATGGAGTGCGCAGCAGAATAAGCTTGTAAGATGCAAAATATTTGTTTACAGATTAATGTAAATCCAATTATGCTAATAAAATATTTTTAAAAAGGGAAAATATATGTATTAATATTTTTAAAATGTAAGTCAACTGCATAAATTAAAATTAGGTACTGCCCTAACTATAATTCAGGTTTCAATAGGTTGAGTCCTGTCGCCCCTCTAAAGCTTAAAATTTTCCTGTGGCTCCCGGTTGGGAAACGTGATGTAGAGCATAGCGAGAACATTTTCCGGCTGCACAGAGATACCGTTGATGCTCAGGGCAAGGAAACTTCCCTGCTTGAAGCCTTCCTCCTGCTCCATTGGACCGAAAAGCACCCCCCCCCCCCCGACAAAATCGAGAATCTAGCAGAAATTCAGAAATAAAGATTGGGAGGCTTCCCTTCAGCCCGATTTATATAATTAGTTTAAAAATTATATTATAGTAAAAAAAGATCACATATTGAGAATTGGGGATACGATTACCATAACCTGTAGGAGGAGAGATGGATATGAGTAGGTATCAGAGAAATCCCCGTTTTTTTATGTGCCCACATTAGGTAGGATAGGTCTTCTCCAGATCAAATTAATATAAGTTAGTGCTGTATCCGACCTGGAGTAGAACTTGTGGAAGCCACAATGTCGAGAAGACAGTTGGCCTCTGTTGTTGAGGAAAAAGGATTAATCTAACATTTATCAATTTCTCCATCAACTTACACATGCAGGTTAGACAAATTGGGCGCAAACCAGCGAGATTTGTCCCCGGTTAGCGAAAAGCAAAAAAAAAATTTACAAGCCCATCTGGCGACTGCCTACTTGACATAAGTCGCCATACTCACTAGAGCCTACAACTAGGCTATATTAAAAAACAAATAGCAGGTAAATAACAGGGATAAAAAAATCATAGACTAAAAACAAAACAAAAAACTAACAAGAATGAAGCGTGCTGCAGCGTCGGGGATAGGCCCGCCTCTCCCAACGCAAGTCGATATGCACAATCCAGTCCAGAGTTTGTACAAGGGACAAGCGGTAGCCACCCCCCTCGTCCCGATACCAGGACAGGTAACATGCGCGAAGATCACCCAGACTAGGAAATTCAACAAGAATGTGCCGAACAGTACGGGGGACAAGGCAGGCGAGTGCTCCATCAAATGGCAGTGCGTCCTGCATGTGTGTCCAATTCGGAGAAGTGGAAAGCAACCTGAAGCCGTCGCAGCATTTGGGAGTAAGTCCATGGGAACACCACAGATGCAGGGTCGGATATTGTGGTCAAGTTCTCCTATGGAACGGGATGGGGGTTCTGCAAGAATTTGCCCAGAATCATTTTTACTTCTTCCACAGTTCTGCAAGAAGGGTCTTTCCATTAAGTGAAGACAGGTATACCCACCCGGCAGAAAGAGCAGCGGGAGTGCTTCGAAATATACTGGAACCAAGCCCTAGCTCATGGAAATTCCAGGATATCCGGCATCAGGAGAGCAAAGAATAGATCAAAACAGGAAAATGAAGTGGTTCTCGGACAGTCATGAGTAAACTCGTCTACATTTAGGAGACATATCCATTCAGTAAGAACCTGAGGCCTGGAATTGATTGAGTGATCTTTCCAGAGCGGGTGTCTGTCTACAGTTCAAATCCTCGAAAAATAGAAGGGGCCTTCCTTGCCAACTGTGCAAGGATGTTGAAGAAGTCCCATCCCCCGCGTCAAAGTTGGCTGACGGTGGAATGTACGCAGAAATAGGGGTATACATCATAGCTGCAGGGCTACTATTTGAAAGGAGGTATTTAAAGCAAATATAAGAACGGAGACATGCTGGGTGTAAATGGCGCATACTCCTGCCCAGCAGCCAACACTTAAACCTGGGAATATGGGCAGGGGGCAAGCGCCCAGCAGTTTCCTGCAAAAAGATAGTTAAAGGAGAATAAGATGAGACGAGACTCTGCAGCTCCTCCCAGTTGGCCTGGAGCCCGTGGCAATTCCATTGAAGGAATATGCCCCTCAGGCCTAGTACGGAGATGTGGGGTCCCTCTTTGAGGAGAAGACCCTTACAGGGATGGCTGTGCACTTCCTGGAGGCAAAATTTCAGGCACTGTCGCTTAGGAAGAATTACTGGGGGTGTTGGGGCCCACTATACAAGCCCTTTCCTGCCTCTGCTTCGAAACCTTTGGTGTCCCTCCTATGGAGGATCCACGCTCTCCAAGCGACCCATTTCAGGCCGTGGTGTGGGGGTAAGCGCCAAGGATCCTTTGATGCTGCCTCCCTTTCAGGGGCATCTTTAGCAACTCTGCAAGACAGCCTAATGACCCCCTTCTGGGTGTTGCCTCCTACGAGTCTAATGACTCAGTGTATGTGTGTGGCTGTTTCATCTTATGGGAAATGGTCACACTTGGGGAGAGGAGTCCTACTTTTGGCCGAGGATAAGGATGGTGTGAACCATTTGTGCCACTAGCTTTACCAGGGAAATGCCCGGGGTGAGTAGAACACGCGGAAGGGTTGCTAATGGGCTCAGAAATTACCATACTCAAATGTCAAGAGGGACCCAGGCAAAAGGTGCATTTTAAGAAAATTGAGGTATAAGACGTCACAGGCAAGTCAGGACCAAGTCCTTAGCCTCGCAAAATGAGAAACGATCCTGTGCCTGAACTGCCAGGATTTCGTTCTCAAGGAGATATGCACATCATTGCTTTGAAGAAGTGGTGTGGTGTTGTCAGCAAATGACACACTTGACCATAAATGATAGGGATTTAACATGTATAGCCTTGGAGCAACTTACAAAGACTTCACGTAAGTCCTACTTTGCAAGTCTACAAGAGTGATTTGTATGGCCAAAGCAGTGACAGTAGTACCATCACCACAGCGGGGGCACGAATGCCTTCACGAGGTAGCGATACCAACTGGCACACAACTCAGGAAGCTTGTTAAGGTCAAACTCTTAACGAAGAGTGTAAGGGTGGGTGTCGAGGCCCCTTCTTTTTCTCTCATCACACATTCTACCTTGACTGCTCCATGGTCGTCTAGCTCTTAGGTGATGTCTTCTATGGAGTAGTTCATGAGTTCTATCACATTCACTGGTGAGCCATTAAGTGTCCAAAGGGCATGATCATGTCCGCCTCAGAGATCGATCGGACGTGTTCTCAGAGAATTCTCTATTCAGTGACATTTTTTTATTTTGGATTTTTTGGTGTAGTATATTTTAAGTTTGGGAAGATAGTTAACTTTGAGTGTTAGACATAATACTAAAGGAATTTTTAATTATATTTTAAATTAAATCTTGAAATAGCTCCAGTTTGTTTACGTTTCAGAGTGGCCTAATTTTCTCCCCGTTTTTGTTTTCTTGATTCTTTAATTAAAGGGGTTTGAAAAGTTTCTCAGTATGGCTGTTGCTTTGGATAAAGTGAATATGCCAATTTTTATAGTGTTGAAAGAAGAGCAAATGTATCTCAATGCCGGGTGTTTCATGTGACTAGTGCAAATGTGGCTTTGGTAGAGGAGGTGAGTCGGTTGCGTGATGAGTGCAAGAGATTAACTGAGTTGGTGTATGAAGTGAGAAGGGATGCGAGTATACGCATGAAGAATGTAGCTAGGACCAGGAGGTTGGAAGATAGGCCTAGACTAGGGACTGGAGAAAAAGAAGTGACTAATGTGAGTGAAGATGAATGGTGGGTGAATATGGATAAAATAGATAGGTTATGACAGCTTAGGTGTATGAGTAAGAGGGACATGGAACCTGTTAGGTTGACTAACAGATTCAATGCCCTGAGAGAGGAAGAGGTTGAAAGTGATTTGTCTGATGTGGTTGTGGCGGAAAGTGAAATAAGTGGTAGTTTGAATGATAACAGGAGTGAGGGTAATGGAAGGACTAGGAGGAGGACTAGGAAGATGATTGAGGTGCTTGTGATGGGGAACTCTCAGATTAGATATTTAGATAGGAAGTTGAGTGTGAGCAAATGGGAGTGACAGGTTGTTTGTCAGGTGCTGGTGTAAATGATGTGTCTGAGAGGTATAAGAGTCTGGTGTATGGGTGTGAGAGGGATGCAGTTGTGATTAAGCATGAGTAAAAGTAGAGTGAAAGGCATTGTTTCAGGTGTGCTTCCGAGATTAGATGTGGAGATGGAATGGTTGTCTTGTGCAATTGGACTGAATGAGTATGTGAAAGAACTGTGTGAGGAGTCGGGATTAGTGTTTGTAGATGTTTGAAATGGGTTTTATGGGAATAAGGCATCATATGCATTGGATGGACTCCATCTAAGCTGGGCTGGGGTTAGATAGTGTCGTTGGGTCCTTGCAGGCAGGAAACTAGTTACTGATAGTGGTCAGGGAAATATAAGAGTACAGGATGGGACATGGAAAGGAAAGAGATGCAGAGGAGATAGAGTGGAAGGTATACATTCTAAAAGAGGTGCTTCAGGGATAGGAGGGCTGAATTGTCTTTATACCAATTCTCGTAGTCTTAGAAATAAGAAAGATGAGTTATTTAGTTATATTATTGATGAGGATATAGATATAATGTGTAATAGAATCATGAGTTAATGAAAATAAATTTAATGACAATGTGAGTGAATTTGAACTACAGGGTTATGATATGTACATTAGTCAAAGGAGAGAGAGGACTGTGGTGGGTTGATTATTTATATCAGAAATATCATTTCTTCAAATCTAAATAATTCTATAAAGCAAGAAGAAGTTGAGTCACTGTGGATAGATATTAGGGTCAGTAAAAATAGGATCATAGACTTGGGAGCCTTTTACAGGCCACCCGGACAGACTGACTCTATGATGAGCTAATGATCAGGGAAATAAGTAAAGGATGTGAAGTAGATACAGTTATTCTTGGTGACTTTAATTTAAATTCTGTGGACTGGGAAAATATGATAGGAAGGAATAGAGAAGGTTTTAAGTTTATAGAATGCTTTGAGGATAATGTTTTGACTCAATTTGCTAATAAGCCAACAAGGGGTGCCAATATATTAGATCTGGTTCTTTCAAATGATCATTACTTGGTTCAGGAATCGACAATTGGGGAAGCATTGGGAAATAGTGATCATGAGATGGTTCATTCTAACTTGGGAATAGTGAAAGGTAGAACATCAACAAACTCCACTAAAATGCCAAATTTTTATAGGGGCGATTACGATAAATTACGCAACTTGCCAAATGAGATTGGGTGGGATATAGAATTCAGGGGAAGGAATACTTATGAGATGTGGGACACTTTTAAGACTATATTAAACATAGTCCAGGAGCAGTGTATTCCAATGAAGGCTATTAGGAAGCCATTGTGGTGGAATTAGAAGATAGCTAGGAAAAGAGAAAGTACTTTTGACAATTTAAATCACTATAGGTCGACCAGAAATGAGCTAAATAAAATTATTAAGAAGAGCAAAAGTGTGGCAGAAATTAAATTAGCTAAAAATAATAATAAAGATCCGGGAACATTCTTTAGCCTTTATGGAATTAATAATAAATCTAACAGTGATAAAATAGGGCCTAGTAGATATGAAGGGGTTTTGAAAGAATCTGATGAGGAAATAGTAGATTCTTAATGATCATTTTCTTCAGTATTTACATTGGAGAATCCAGATAGATTAATTGATAATAATTCTAGGTCAAGGGAAGTAGTGTTGAATGCCATTAATGTGAAAAGAGAAATAATTAAAGGGCTTATATTGGAGTTAAATACTAGTAAGTCATCTGGCCTAGACAACATTCATTCTAGGTTACTCAAAGAAGGTGTAGATAGTATTGCAGTAGCTCTTGAGAAAATATATACTAGATCACTAGTTTGGAGAAATACCTAATGATTGGAAATTAGTGAATGTAGTACCAATTTTTAGAAAGGAAGGTAAAGAGGACTCAAATAACTTTTGGCCGGTAAGCTTAATTACTAGTTTGTAAAATTCTTGAGGAGATAGTCAAGAAGGGGATTTCTGACTCTCTATTATTCATAGTTTATATAAATGATCTTGGGGAAGCTGTAAATAGCAAAGTGTGAATTTTTGCTGATGGCACTAAATTGGCAGCTGTAGTCAAAGAAGTTGAGGGTAGCTTTAAAGTGCACAGTGACTTAAATAAGTTATTAGCTTGGGCTCAGAAGTGGCAGATGACTTTTAACATTAAAAAATGCAAAGTTCTTAGCATGTGAAGGGATAATAGGAAATTTAGCTATTAAATGAATGGGCATTAGCTGAATTCAGTTGAGGATGAGAAGGACTTAGGCGTAGTAGTAGATAGGTAGGTCAATGAAGTTTTCAAAGCAGTGTATTGAGGCAAAAAATAGAGCAAATAGAGTGCTAGGATACACTAAGAGGAATTATAACTACAAGAGTAAGGAGGTTATCCTTAAACTCTACAACTTGTATGTAAGGCTACATTTAGAGTACTGTATACAAGCATGGTCACTACATTTTAGAAATGCATCAACCTTCTAGTGGGTACAAAGGAGGGCAACAAAAATAATACCTTCTCTGAAGCACCTTGAATATGTTCTCATTTGAAAGGTGTGTGGGGGGAGATTATGATTGAGCTTTGTAAAATCTGTTCAGGGATGGATAAGTTGGATTTTAGCAAGTTATTTGAGTTGGAAGGTAGCAGTAGGACGAGAGGTCACCAATTAAAAATTTAAAAAACAGAGGTCCAGGTTGGATGTTAGAAAATATTTTTTTTACCAATAGAGTGGTAGATTACTGAAATAGTTTGCCATCTAAGACAGTAGACAGTACAAACTCGAATGTTTTCAAACGCAGATTAGATGATAATATGGGTAAGGAGGGTTAACTTGGGGAGGGGGTATTCTGGACTCATTCCTGTGGATGCAGTTTTTTATTATTGTATATTATGATTGATTTGGATTTTGACGACTCTTGATGATGCCTTTTGTTTTTAACGCATTCCTGTAGATGGTTCTATTGTATATTGTAAATGCATGATCTGACACAATCGTATGGATGCATTTTGTGGGTGGGTTTTGACAGATGTGGATGACCTTTGATAGGCCCTTGTAGCTTTTGTCATCCATGAAATTATGTTATGTTATTTTATTCACCAGAAGGCTTCCCTCAGAGAAATGGTCACCTTAGGATCATTACCAATAAAGCTAGCTAATGCTCTCCTCTGATGGAGAGCATATTACAAATGCAGATTGGGGTAAAGGATAACCATTTTTCCCCCATACCATATTCACATTTGCCCTGAAAGTTCTCGCTTAACCATACCCTGACGTAATCAAGGCTCCATCAGCGCACTTGCAACTTGCTATCGCTTGCCTCCCCGAAGGGGGTTGGCTGTATGGAGCCGCTTCTCCTGTGAGCAGTCAATTTTGGGCCGTCTGCCTGCTCTCTTGGAAGTTGCCCGTAATAATAAGGTGGGGAGATGAAATCGCCCATGGGGGCCTCCAAAGGCCTAAGGAGGGGGTATACCTCCTCTTCAATAGAAGATAGTTGGAGGCACCTCCTTTTTAGAGGTGGAACGGCCAGAGGGCGGCTTCAAATATGACAAAAGGTAAACTATTATCTTTGCCACAATATAATGGTGAGAGGGCAACATCTCTACTGTTTGAAGGGGTGCCTCGAATTTCTTAATCTTTCCAGACACCTTTGGAGGGCAAGGATGCGCTTAGAGGTAGATCTCCATGCACATTTCAATTATTCTTCTCTCTTGTCACCATAGTTGAGAAAGAAAAGTAATGGAAAGTAGATATTATGACTGTAGGGGAATGGTCACTTCCCCCCCCCCCATCCCGTTCACTCGTGATGAAGTCCCAAGGCGGTTACCGCAAGGACATCCGCGAGTCTAAAGCGTAAGATCTCCCCCAGGAGAGTGAGATCCAGTTTCACGTCGAACAAGAAATTGGAGACGGGTTTCTCCCAATCTCGATGGCTAACAAGGAGCCGATGTTTGACTTCGTGGGAAAGACCGTTTGGAAAAAGAACTCTCCTGGGGCCGGCCTCAAGCCCCTCTCCCCCTTACCACTCCCCCAGTGGGGGTGCGAGGTATAAATGAGGAACTCTGAGGAAAATCGTGGTAGTATACGTCAGTCTCTAGGTGACGAAGTCTTCGGATCAAACCGAACTACCGAGACTAGAGAGGTAGTTTACTTGGCTCGCCAGACCAAGAAGTACCCTGCAAGAGAGGCAGGGCTACCTACCTTAAGGGGCTAAGAAGAAGCTCATCCTTGAGCTAAGTCCCTGGTTATCAAACCAAACGATAAATTAACTTTGGTAAGTTCAACTTACTCTCGCCAGAGAGACTCCTCATATCCTGGTGCACCTTAAACACCAGGGGTATTCCTCGTCCTTGAGGAAATTAAGAAAAGAAGAAGAGGGAGTATACGTCAGTCTCTAGGTGACGAAGTCCTCGGATCCAAAACCGAGCTACCGAGACTGGAGAGGTAGAGTACTTGGCTCGCCAGACCAAGAAGTACCCTGCAAGAGAGGCAGGGCTACCTACCTTAAGGGGCTAAGAAAAAGTTCATCCTTGAGCTAAGTCCCTGGTTATCAAACCAAACGATAAGTTAACTTTGGTAAGTTCAACTTACTCTCGCCAGAGAGACTCCTCATATCCTGGTGCACCTTAAACACCAGGGGTATTCCTAGTCCTTGAATAATTAAGAAAAGAAGAAGGAAAAGGCTCCCCCTCGAGCCCGTTATTCGGTGGTCACACCAAACTTTAAGTAACTTATTCTCGCCAGAGAAACCCCCCTCCGTTATCCTCGCCCTTGAAGAAGACCCTCCCCAAGTTCAGTCCTCGTCCATAAGGAAATAAGTAACGAAGGAGAAAAGCTCCCCCTCGAGCTCGTTACTCGGTGATCACACCGCACTCCACGTTAACTTGATTTAAGAAACAAGTTCGACTCTCTCTCGCCAGAGAGACCACGACTGCCTAGGTGTTGCATAAGGCACTGTATTGGTTCTCGTCCTTGAAGAACCCTTCCCCCCCCCCGGAAGAACGTGTGGACCCCCCAGCTGCTACCCTCGCCAAAACGACCGTGGAATTTCGCCCATCTACAACTGGACACACGGCTCGCGTCGTGAGTCAATAACATTTCTGAGGCCCTTTAAACTCCACATGAGTCCGTAAGGCTAATTCTTATATTATTGGTTTGTGTAGAGAAAACGTTAACCAAATTTTGAAGGGTAAACTAATTTAATTAATTTTTGTTTAGGATAATATTCAGAGTATTGCTGTAGTTAATGTATAAAGGTTGTGTATTCAATGGTTAAAGATAAAATATAAGTTTATTTTGTGAATTAGTGGGCGTTTCTTTTATATCCTTACGTGTTTGGTAACGGCTCTGTTCTTTAAGATATTCTTATAATATCAATATATATTAGACACTCTTAGAATAAAACAAAATAAGGGGGGGCATTCTACGACACTAAATAAAAGTGGTGTCAGGTAAGTAGGGTTTTTATCAGAAAGAATTTTACGACATAATTAAAGTGGTGTCAGGTTTTGTGGGGTTGTTATTAGAAAGAACCCAGCAGTGTCTAATTAAGAAAGAGCCAACACGTAAAGGAATATCAGGAACAAGAGAATAATTGAAGAGAGGAAAATTGGTAGAGTTAGGGGTGGTAACAATCTAAAGGTAATTGGTAGGACAAGTGGTAAATTTGTTGTCGGGAGTGGTATTTCAATCAGCATAGTAGTGGGATTAAGGGTAAGTTATGCTGAGCGCTACCTGGTGAGTGGCGGCATAATTATCTGAAAATACAGAAAGGAAAAATCGACGGACCAACAGGAAATGGATCCAGTCAAAAGATTTTACCAACAAGCCCAAAGTCTGGGACTTGAAGGCACAGAAATGCATGACTACGTGATGGCAGAACTAAGAATAGATTGTGTAGAAGAAGAAAGAATTTGGGATATAGAAAAAGAACAAGAATTAATAAAGTTTGAGAGAGAAACAGAGGATATAAAAAGAGAGGGTAAAAGAGAACGCGAATTAATGGAAATACGGATGAACCGGAAAAGTGAAGAATCCCGAATACAGCGGAAAATAGAAACAGAGGAAAGAAGAATGCTCAGAGGAGGTAAAACAAGCGAAAGAATAATACTGGTGAAAGAGAAGCACGAGAATTCAGAATAAGGATAGAAATGGAAGATGAAGAAAGAAGACTAAAGATAAAGCTTGAAGATGAAGAAAGAAGAACTGGACGGGAAAATGAAATAGTGAAAGCAGAACAAGAAGCCGAGGACAGGAGAATGAAGAGGGAAAAAGAGTCGAAAGAGAGGAGAATGAAGATTAAAAAAGAAATAGATGAAAGAAGAATGAAGAGTGAAAATGAACGTGCTCAAGCTGAAAGAGAAGAGAGAGAAGAAAAGGCAAGATTGCTCGCACTCGAAAGAGCACCTATCGAGAATCTCATAGAGGCCGAGGAAGTTGTAGCCCGGCCTGGACCTAAGAAAGGACCATCGAGGGAAACCCAGCCAAATGGGGTAACAATGAAAGAAGTAGGAAGTAGGAATGAGGTACCAGCAGGAGTACCTAAGGAAGAACCTACGAGGAGAACCCAGCCAAATGGGGTTATCAGGGAAGAAGAAGAAGGTAGAGTAGAGGTACGAGCAGGTGTACCTGAGGAACTACCTACTAAGAGATGTGAGTCAAATGAGTTGACAAGGGAGGAGGAAAGAGGTGCTATTGCGATACACCCGTGTAAGACTAATCAAATGGTAGAAGCGGATGAGTATCCCCTACCCCTAGTAGTCTCCTCCCCGAACGGAACGTCCACGGAGTTACCGCTAAATCGCCAAGTCGTAGTGAGCGCCAAGCCCATTAACGACCTCGCAGGGAAAAATTTTCTCGATCCCCAAAGATCGAACCCAGACACGATCTTCCCGTGTACCTGGTTAAAGGAAAGCTATGGGACCTACGCTCCCATCAATTATGCCCCGCTACAACAGGCCGCCCTAGCCATAATGTTCAGTTTAAAGGTAGTCAAGTACCATAAGAAGGGTAATTCGAGTAGGTTGAAATACCGCTACCATTTAGTACCATACTTGGGTAGACTCAATAACCAGAACGGCCGACTCAGGCGCGGTAAAATAATGGTCACAGAGCACCATTTTAGGATCAGCTACATCAAAGGAGCCGATAATGTACAGCTGCTCTATAGGTGGAGACGAAAAACCATTGAGGGTTATTTCAGTACCTAATGAGCGTGAAACCATGTTTTCATTTGTTGTTCATGTTAATATTTATCGGTAGGATTTAAGTTCTCAAAAACTTAGAAAGGAAAGGAAGTAGCTTGTTTTGTTGTTTTTTTTGTGGGTAATCGATGAATTAAGGTTTTTTAATTTTCTATGTAAAATTGTATTGCGAGTAGGTCTAGCTCGACACATTGCCTGTGTAAACGCGCGCGTGGGCGCTCATGTGTAAGGAAACTTAATGTAAGAGAGGGCTCAAAGAAATACAACCTTGCTAAGCTCGACTAGGTTAAGTAAGTTGTTTTGAGTTCCCGGGAGCATCCCCCACTTTCCATTAAGTTCTTCGGTGGGAGGTGTGTAGGGGAATGGTCACTTCCCCCCCCCCCCCCCATCCCGTTCACTCTTGATGCAGTCCCAAGGCGGTTACCGCAAGGACATCCGCCCCAGGCATCGGCGAGTCTAAAGCGTAACCACAACGTGGCACAACTCGGTGCCATGAAAGACCCTAAAGGTCAAAAGGTAAGATCTCCCCCAGGAGAGTGAGATCCAGTTTCACTTCGAACAAGAAATTGGAGACGGGTTTCTCCCAATCTCGATGGCTAACGAGGAGCCGATGTTTGACTTCGTGGGAAAGACCGTTTGGAAAAAGAACTCTCCTGGGGCCGGCCTCAAGCCCCTCTCCCCCTTACCACTCCCCCAGTGGGGGTGCGAGGTATAAATGAGGAACTCTGAGGAAAATCGTGGTAGTATACGTCAGTCTCTAGGTGACGAAGTCTTCGGATCAAACCGAACTACCGAGACTAGAGAGGGAGTTTACTTAGCTCGCCAGATCAAGAAGTACCCTGCAAGAGAGGCAGGGCTACCTACCTTAAGGGGCTAAGAAGAAGCTCATCCTTGAGCTAAGTCCCAGGTTATCAAACCAAACGATAAGTTAACTTTGGTAAGTTCAACTTACTCTCGCCAGAGAGACTCCTCATATCCTGGTGCACCTTAAACACCAGGGGTATTCCTCGTCCTTGAGGAAATTAAGAAAAGAAGAAGAGGGAGTATACGTCAGTCTCTAGGTGACGAAGTCCTCGGATCCAAAACCGAGCTACCGAGACTGGAGAGGTAGAGTACTTGGCTCGCCAGACCAAGAAGTACCCTGCAAGAGAGGCAGGGCTACCTACCTTAAGGGGCTAAGAAAAAGTTCATCCTTGAGCTAAGTCCCTGGTTATCAAACCAAACGATAAGTTAACTTTGGTAAGTTCAACTTACTCTCGCCAGAGAGACTCCTCATATCCTGGTGCACCTTAAACACCAGGGGTATTCCTCGTCCTTGAATAATTAAGAAAAGAAGAAGGAAAAGGCTCCCCCTCGAGCCCGTTATTCGGTGGTCACACCAAACTTTAAGTAACTTATTCTCGCCAGAGAAACCCCCCTCCGTTATCCTCGCCCTTGAAGAAGACCCTCCCCAAGTTCAGTCCTCGTCCATAAGGAAATAAGTAACGAAGGAGAAAAGCTCCCCCTCGAGCTCGTTACTCGGTGATCACACCGCACTCCACGTTAACTTGATTTAAGAAACAAGTTCGACTCTCTCTCGCCAGAGAGACCACGACTGCCTAGGTGTTGCATAAGGCACCGTATTGGTTCTCGTCCTTGAAGAACCCTTCCCCCCCCCCGGAAGAACGTGTGGACCCCCCAGCTGCTACCCTCGCCAAAACGACCGTGGAATTTCGCCCATCTACAACTGGACACACGGCTCGCGTCGTGAGTCAATAACATTTCTGAGGCCCTTTAAACTCCACATGAGTCCGTAAGCCTAATTCTTATATTATTGGTTTGTGTAGAGAAAGTGTTAACCACATTTTGAAGGGTAAACTAATTTAATTAATTTTTGTTTAGGATAATATTCAGAGTATTGCTGTAGTTAATGTATAAAGGTTGTGTATTCAATGGTTAAAGATAAAATATAAGTTTCTTTTATATCCTTACGTGTTTGGTAACGGCTCTGTTCTTTAAGATATTCTTATAATATCAATATATATTAGACACTCTTAGAATAAAACAAAAAAGGGGGGGCATTTTACGACACTAAATAAAAGTGGTGTCAGGTAAGTAGGGTTTTTATCAGAAAGAATTCTACGACAATGACTACCAAAGACTTGGTAAGTAAGAATTTTTTTTTTAATTTTATGAGCCTATCTGGCAACTGCCCACCTGGGCATAAGTCGCCAGAATAAAGACAGCATAGCACGAGGGTACTTTAAAATAAGAATATGAAAACACAACAACGATAAAAAGGAAGATGGCAACAATCAGGAAGCACGCTCTGGCGTAGGGGAGGGGGGGGGGAGTGCCCGCCCTCCCGGCGTAGGGGAGGGGGGGGGAGTGCCCGCCCTCCCGGCGCAGGAGCGTGCAACCTACAAAGAAAACAACAATAACAAAAAAACCTAGTTAAATAAAGGGGAGAAGGCCGACCTCCCCCAAAAGTCTAGAAGTCCACCAGTCAATGTGCACGAACTGGTCCCGAGTACAATGAGAGACGGTAGCGACCCCGCCCATCCCGGTACCGGGACATGTAACGCCCAGACTGGGACATTGAACAAAAATGTGCCGAACAGTCTGGGGGACAATGCAGTCTTCACAGTAGGGCGCTGGCGAGCGCTCCATAAAGGGCGATGCGTCCCACGAACGTGCCCAATTCGGAAACGACAGAAAGCAACCAAAAGCCTTCGCGGCATTGGAACAGTGACGGCGCAATAGAACGCAACTTTAAGTTCCCTTCGACCGTCTCCCATCTTCTTTGCCAAGGAGCTCGAAGAGCTACCCGTATTCCTGCCATGTAGTCGGTGTGAGAAAGAGCGAAAAGTGGTCCGGTCGCAGAGTCATTGCGGACTCTTTGGCGCCTCCATTCGCCGCAATTCTTACATGTCCAGGAACCCAGCAGAAGATAATCTCGACAAAACAGCGGCCTCACGAAAAAACGCGAACTAGGGGATGCGGAGATTCCAATGCCCCGAGAGAACTCAGGGCGCTTTTTTGGTCACTATAGATCACAACCGGTCTCCGAAACGGGCACGTCGCGTAATCTCCCGTACCGAGTGGTGTATTGCCACAAGCTCGGCCGTGAAGACAGACGCAGCGCCTGGTAGAGCCCCGCTGACTTCAAACAGAGGGGATACGGCGTGGAAGCCGACCCCCTCTTGGGACTTGGAGCCATCCGTATACACTGGCACGGTTCCAGCGTGACACGATGTGTGGTCCAAGGAGGTCGAAAGCAATACTCCAGGCGCTGTATAAGCTTTGGGAGCAGAGGCGTGGTGATAAATAGCCAAATGTAGTAACCTCTAGCGCGGCGTCCTGGCCAGAACCAGGGGCGCCACGAGCCAGAGAGGTATAACTAGCTCTCGAAGGAGTTTCCGGACGCTAAACCTAAAAAGCTTAAGGTGACTGGCGTCTCTCGACGGCATAGGCATCGTCGAAATGAGATGCGGATGCAGTGAGAGCTGTTAGCAACTGAGGGAGGCACCGGGCTCGCGCGTACAAGCGAGTGAAGCACTGCACGCGGCGTAGAGCGAGTAGCATCTCCCCCGAATCGACCAAGAGGCTCTCAATAGAGTAAGTGCGGAAGGCACCGGTCGCAAGGCGAAAGCCGGGGTGGAGGATCGAGTCCACCTTTCGCAATAAACGCTCGGCTGCGGATGCATAAAACTCTCATCCGTAGTCGAGCTTCGAACGAACAAAGGATCGATAAAAAAGTAAGGCAGTAGCCCTATCAGCACCCCAAGCGCTGAACGTCACGGAACGGAGAATGTCCATGGCACGGGTACAAGATACCCTAAGGCTGCGAATATGAGCCTCCAAGGTGAGGCGTCGGTAAAATACAAGACCAAGGAAACGGTGCGATTCAACCACTTTCAGGCGCACCCCCATTAAGAAGTAAATCTGGGTCGGGGTGGGGGCAGAAGTGCAACACCTTAGTCTTGGCCAAAGAAAACCGAAACCTGTGCGCTTCGGCATAGTGAGAGACGCGGTTCAATGTCTGTTGGAGTCGACGCTCCAGAGTTGGCATCTGGGCCGCGCCAAAAGAGATCGAAAGGTCATCCACGTAGAGCTTAGCGAGAACATCTTCCGGCAGCACCGAGGTGATGCCATTGATGCTCAGGGCAAAGAGTGTGACACTGCGGGACACCCTTTTCCTGCTCCTTTGGGCCGGAGAGAGCTCCACTCACCCGTACGCGGAATCGACGATCTCGCAAAAATTCAGATATAAACATTGGGAGGCGTCCCCCTCGCCCCCATCGTGTGGAGAGTCTCCATGATACCGTATCGCCATGCGGCATCATAGGCCTTCTCTAGATCGAAAAACACCGTGGCGTAGTGCTGTCTACGAAGGAAGGCCTCGCACAAGGCATTTTCCAGTCGGAGCAGAGCATCCGGCGTGGAGTGGAACTTGCGGAAGCCGCACTGTGCAGAAGACAGATGTCCTCCATTGATCAGGAAAAAGGCTAATCTAACATTCACCAATTTCTCCATCAACTTGCACACGCAAGTAGTTAGAGAGATTGGGCGGAAACCGGCCGGAGTAGAGTGATCTCTCCCCGGTTTGCGAAAGGCGAGCACAGTAGCGATTCGCTAGGAATCTGGGAGAAGACCCTCCACCCAGATCCTGTTGAACAAATCTAACAGCAAGGCCATGCCTCGCTCACCCACGTGTCGAAGCATGACATACGGGACATCGCCCGGACCATGGGCGGTGTTGCGCACGAAGCGAGAGCGGAACGCAACTCACTCACAGTAAACTTGTCGTTGAAGGGTTCTCCACCTCTGGAGGTAAAGTCCAGCCGGCGGCCTTCCGCGACATCACGACGTGCATTGAATGCTGGCGGAGCAGCATCCTGGCTAGAGAATGCGGAGAAAGCGGTCGCGAAGGATTCCGCCACGGACGCGGGGTAAAAGATTGCGGTCTCATTCTCCTGGAGAACGGGAGGGGGGTCCTGCCTGAACTTGCCCCGAATCCTTTTGACTCGCTTCTACACGTCTGCTAGAGGGGTCTTCCCGTTAAGTGAAGAGACGTATGCTCGCCAAGAAGAGCGGCGGGCGTGCTTCGAAATATACCGGAACAAGCTCTAGCCCGACAAAATTCAGCGACAGTGAAATCGTTCGGGCGGCGCTTATAGCGCATGTAGGCATAACGCTTTTGTTTGAGGGCCGTCTCACACTCGGCCAACCATCACGGGAGTGGTCGGCGCGCAAAACGGCCAGACGTTCTGGGAATAGTAGTCAGGCCTGCGGCGATGAGGTTGCCGGAAAAGAACTCAACGGCCTCATCTACCGACCTAAACTCCTCGACTGAGATAGAGAATTCAGTCATTTCCGTGAAATGCAGGCTACCGCACACGCGCCAAGCACCACCGAGGTGGGCTCTCAGGAGGCAGCCGCCCTGAGAATGATATTTAAATGGGAAAGTGATCACTAACCATAGAGGTCCTCGACCACCCACCAATCAAAATCAGGTTGTGCATCATGAGAGCACAGAGGTAAATCAAGGCAAGAAAATGAAGCGGTTCTCAGGCATTGATGTGTAAACTACTCCACATTTAGGACACCCATCTCAAGCTCTTCGATCGGATCGGCAAGGAGTTGTCCCTTGGGATTTATTGAGTAGTCTCCCCTTCATATCTCCTAGCAAGAGAAAGGGCCTCGGCAACCGTGCCACGACGCGGCGGAAGTCCCCCGCGTCGAAGTCAGCTGACGGTGGAATGTACGCAGAAATGATAGTATACCTCCTATCGAGGTGAAGCTGCACAGCCACTGCCTGACAGGAGGTATCCAAAGAGTCCGGAAGAATGGAGACTTTAAGGAGATATGCACCACATTGATTCGAAGAAGGAGGGGTGCGTTCTCCGCAATTGACACAGTTTGCCACACACGATTTGGACTTATCGTGAGCGGCCTTGGAGCAAAGTCGGGTTACCCCGACTTTGCACGTCTACATGAGAGATTCGTATGGCCGAAGCGGTGACAGTAATAGCACCGCCGCGGCAGTGGCATGAATGCCTTAACGCGGTAGCGGTACCAACCGGCACGCACCGACTCAGGGAGCTTGTCACAGTCGAACGTGATGAAGAGTGTAGGGGTGGGTCTCGAGGCCCCTCCCTGTTTTCTCATCACACGTTCGACCTTGACCGCCCAAAGGGTCGGCCAGCTCTAAGGTGATGTCCTCTATGGAGTAGTCAACGAGTTCCCTCGCATAAACTACTCCTTTCACAAAGTTCATGGTAGAGTGCGGCGTCATACTCACCAGGGTGCCAACAAGTGTCTGAAGAGCACTTATCTTGGCCGCCTCGGAAGGATCCGCCGCATTTGCCAGGAGGCTCCTGTCCGAGAAACGGGTCACCTTCGGCTCTCTACCAATTACACTAGCTAATGCTCTCCTCTGATGGATCATGTTGCCCTTAACCAACATGGTGCCATCAGTGGAGCGAATAACGAGGAAGCGCTTGAAGCTAGTAGGTTCGAAAACGCCGTTAATCTCTGAATGAGAGGCCCCGATGTTATCGAGGCTCCGCCCTGCACTTTTGGTCATAGTCAGGGGCTCTGATCCCGGGGTGGGGGTAGAGCTCCCGGATGTGCCGATCTTGGCTTGGTCGCTTACCGAAATGGTAGCAGACCCATCCATCCCCACAGCCCCGGCGGATGGAGAGTCTTTTATCTTTTTAGGAGAGGACGGCGGGGAATGAACCCTCTTCTCCACTCCGCTAGCAAGAACCCCCAGGCCAGATGGGCTGGCCTCATCAAGGTCCTTCTTCAAGATGGAGAAGGTCCTGACAGTTGTAGGGGCACCGGTCAGAGGAGGAGATCCCTCCCTTCCTTGTACTGTCTTGGAAACCCTAGCCGTTTGAGGAAGACCTTGCATAGGGGCAGATTCAGGTTCGGTGCTTGGCGCCGAGCCCGGATTCACTCCCATGGAAGGCCCTACCGTCTGAGGCTGGGTTGCCTCAAGGACCATGACTATCTCAGGGGGAGCCAGCAGTTGGCCATCACCCCCCCTTCCCCAGGACATCGCAAGTCCCGTTGGCAGCGTTGTCACAAGTCATGTATGGGAAGGCACAGGCCTTGACCCCGGCAAGGTTCATTATTCTTGCCAGCAGGTCTTTTGAGGGAAGCGACCGAAGGGACCTGGCTTCCCTTTCACCCCTAAGGGGGGTTTGCCCTACCGAGCCGGTTCAATGGGGAGCGGTCAGCTATGGGCTGCCTGCTGGCTTTCTTGGCAGTCCCCTTGGAAAGAGCGAGGTGCCCGAAATCACCTCCAGAGAAGAGGGTGAGGGAAGAGTCCCCTATACCCATAGGCGAAGGAGAGGAGTAAGCCTCCTCTCTGGATCGAGAAATTTGGAGGGTCCCCTGTGCAAACACAGGGGAGGGGGACCTCCATTTTGTCTGTGGAGTTGCCCGAGGGTGGCTCTGTCGATGCACAAGGGAAAATTGAGGGAAGATTTTTAATTTTCACATCAATGGGCATGGTGACCCTAGATTTACAACAGGATGCTATAGCTCATCACCCCTAGCAGTAGCCCACCCTGCAAGGGGTGTGTACAGGCCTGGCAAAGCCAGGTGCCACCACTCAGGACCACCCCTTCCGCCTGGTGGCCTGGCAGTCCATCAGCATGGCGGCTCCACCTTGGACATGGCGCAAAATTGATAAGAGTGTGAAGAGAAAGGAAAAAAGGATGCGAGGAAGGTATGGGTGGGGATGAAGCAGGTTGTTAAAAACCCACCATCCCAAACCAGAGCTCAGGCGTTAGGGAACAATGTCCGCTCCCCCCTCAGCCCTGATCCCGGATAGTTGGCTGTGAAGAAAGTCAGCATCTACCCTTTGAAATTAGAGGCTGACCAGAGAAAGTTGTGGGAGAGGTTGTATGAAAAGCGACTAAGTAGGGCAGAAATACAGGTTGTCTGAAAGAAGAGGCTAAACTGGGGTCAGACGGGGTGCTGAGTCCTGTCAGCACGTCGGCCAGGATGGCAAATCGCCGCGCCCCTTACGGGGGTAAGTTAAGAGAAAAGCCTCCAAAGGATCAGAAATTCCAGAATGAGATCATTTACACATAATCAGTCCTCATCCAGCACTGATAGGCTTTCCCAACCAGGTCCGCCATTCAGGCAACATTGTCTGGAGCTCTAACCATAAAGGATGGTGCTGGCATAGCCACTGTATATGTATACTGGAGGAAGGTGAGCAGAGTCGATGGCCTAACACAGCCAGTACGAAATACTCACCCTAGCTAGCAGGTTTTTGGCCCTCGCAGCAGATAGGGACCTGAGGGTATACACTGCCACTTGACTAAGGCTCATAAAAGGACAAAAGTGCTCCAGGCAATCAGAACTTCTGTGGATGTAGTAGTAAGTTTGGAAAGGGGTGGGAGGATATGTAATAAAGAGAATTAGAGATAGTCGGGTCGACTAACATGTAGGGTGTTGATCACCTATTATTATCAGACCCTGGTATTGGGTGATCCCAGGATGGCAGGCAGTTCATTATGGCACTATGGCTACCGGACCAAACTCTGCCCACATAGGAACAGTCCTTCTGGTACCTAATGCAGATAGAAAAGGTTGAGTGGATAGCCATAATAATAATAAATAATACTATTAATAATAACACCATACTACTACTAATAAATACCAGTAATAATAAAACAACTCCCAGTAATACACAATAATTATAATATATAATAATAAAATCATAAAAATAAATACTAATAAGAATGATAACAGTGCTGAGAGGAGGAAAGAGGAAAGTGCATCAACAACTTTCCTAGGCCCCATCAGGCTGGGAGGATGTACCGCTCATCCAGGTATCAAGTGTAACAGGGTTATACAGAGTATCTATCTCCCTCTGGGATTACATGACCAAACGATTAGAGAACCTTACCCGACTGTGTCCCTAGGATTGGCTGTAACACTCAAGGAGTGCGCCAGGAGTCGTGGTCCTCGAAGAACTGTGGAGAACCCAAGGGACATCAACGTGTCACTCAGCTTTGCCTGTGAATCGCTCACCCAGCGAATGGTCTTCATGTACAAAGATTGTGCAGGGGGAACACTTCCAGCACACAGGGATGTCACTTGACGTATCAGAAAACGGGACAAATAATCCCGCAGGGGAGGCCTGTCGTGACGCAGCTGTACCCAGAGGACTTCACTCTCTAGCTGACCAGATGGCCTCCGCCAACTGTCCATGGTAGCCAAAATACGTCCCCCTTTTTTAACATCACACCGCTTCAAAGCTCCCCAAAGGAGGGGCCAAGAGTCCCTTGGGAGACGTTCCAGGACGAGGATGCGCCCGTTGTTCAGAGCCTCATCGACTGAGGGTGTGAGAAGCGGAAGTGACGAGAAGTCGGCATAGTCAACGAGGCCATGACCGTCATTGGAAAAGGAACTGGTCCAAAGAGAGGTTAGGCACCGAGCAAGTGTCCGTTTACCGCTACTCTCCGCGCCGTACACCACCACACACTTAGACTGGTCCAGCTGAGTAGAAATCAAAAGAATTAGTGATTAATCATGAACTGACATATGCACATGTTTGTTTCTTATTAGCGAGGGGTAGCAGAAAAATTACTAACCATGAGGGCCACACGCTTGGTTCAAACAGCCTAGTGGAATGCAAACACTGCTGCCGATTACAGTGAAGCTAATTAAGCCATAGGGGATGTGCTAAGTGGCAGAATGGAATCTCTAATTGAGCCACATTCACAGCAGCTGCCATATGCTGTAGATACCTGTGGTATGGATTGCATGTTAAACTGTAGGTTTCCACTAAAATAAAAGGCATCTCACGAGTACCGATTGAGGTAAAGCATAACCATTTTTCCCACATATTATATTCACATTTGCTCCCAAAGTTCTTGCTTAACCATGCCCTACCTAAATTGCTCACCAGTCTCAGGTAGTTTTCAAGGAGAAAAACTGGAGTAAGGCAGGTATAAGCGACGGCAGACAAAGGCAAGAGATGGATTATGATGTGGCTCATTTCACCAGAAAATACACCTTCATCCTTTCTGAGAAGGGGGTAAGGCAACTGCGTCGGACCATCTGGATCCCCCTAGTATAAATTAAGAGACCAAACAATTAAATTTACTCTGACATGTGCAGGAGGAGGAAGGCAAGTTATAATTCAATAGCATAGGCAATTAGAGGGGTACAAGAGAACATCGAGAAAGATTAGGGATAATGTGAAAACTATTAGACTAAACGTCATTAAATGGCAAAAAGGGGATATTTTGAAATGTGGAGCTAAAGTGCACCCCAGGGATGCATGTGTGTCTAAACTTAGAAAAGATATTTCCAGAAATGCAAATTCTAGTGTCCTAAATTAAATCAAATTGAGACACTCTCACAACTTGACGCCCGAAAGGATCCTCATAAGGAGCTAGAAATCTAAGAGGGACTTGAAACAAGAAATGAGAATCAGATAAATTATAATTAAAGGAAATCTGTCAAACTGGGGTCATCTTGCAGAAAGTTTTGTAAAGTGAAGCTAGAAGTACTGGAAATGTGTGGAAGAGCAAACTGGTGGCATTGGACCTGAAAGGGCAGACAATCCTACACCTGACATCCCCCTGTGGCTGTGTAAGAGCAGGGTCGGAGAAGCATGTGCAACTCTTCTAAGAAACCATTAACATAGGTTTTTGTCTCAACAACGAGCGCAATGCATTAATGAAGTGGTAGGAAATTGGTATTCAGTTATTGGAGTAATTTGAGCCATTAATATTGTTTGCTTTAACCTACCTAATGGTTGAAATACAGGCTGGATTTGAAAGAAGATAAAAGTTGCCATTTTCTTTTTTAATGAACAAGGAGGGTGACCCCTGATCGGTGAAAAATGTACCAGGCTGAATGTGTGTTTGTTTGTGTTTTGTTTTTGTTTTTTTAGAGCTCATCTGGCGACTGCCTACTTGGGCATTAGTCGCCGTATTAAAACTGGCCTAGTTCTAGGCCACTTTAAAATAAAATTAAAGAGAAAAAAAACACCCCAAAAAGGAAAAAAGGAAGCAAGCTGGTGCGGCGGGGAGAGGTCCCCCCGGCGCAGGAGCATGCAACCTAAAGGGATAAAAAAACAAACCTTGCTTAAATAATAGGGAGAAGGCCAGCCTCCCCCAAGAAGTCAAGAAGTCCACCAGTCAATGTGCACGCACTCGTCCCGAGTGCAAGGGACAGGCGGTAGCGACCCCGCCCATCCCGGTAACGGCACAGGTAACGTGCGCGAAGATCACCCAGACTGGGACATTCGACAAGAATGTGCCGAACAGTCTGGGGGACGACGCAGTCGTTGCAATAGGGCGCAGGCGAGGGCTCCATCAAATAGCGATGCGTCACACGAGTGTGTCCGATTCGTAGACGACAGAAAACGACCTGAAGCCGTCGCGGGATGGGAGATAGGTCGATGGGAACAGTCGCGGCGCAATGGCATGCAACTTTAAGTTCCCTTCGACCGTCTCCCATCTTCTTTGCCAAGCAGTCCGAAGAGCTGCCCGTATTCCTGCAAAGTAGTCGGTGTGAGGAAGAGCGAAACGCTGGTCCGGTCGCAGAGTCCTCGCGGACTCTTTGGCGCCCTCATTCCCCGCAATTCCTACATGTCCAGGAACCCAGAAGAAGATAATCTCGCCAAAACCGTGGCGTCACGGATATCGCGAACCAGGGGATGCGGAGATTCCAATGCCACGAGAGCACTCAGGGCACTTTGTGAGTCGCTATAGATCACAATCCGGTCTCCGAACCGGGCAAGTCGCGTAATCCCTCGTACCGAGTGGTGCATTGACACCAGCTCGGCCGTGAAGACAGACGCAGCGCCTGGCAGAGCCCCGCTGACTTCAAACAGAGGGGATACGGCGTGGAAGCCGACCCCCTCTTCGGACTTGGAGCCATCCGTATACACTGGCACGGTACCAGCGTGACACGATGTGTGCTCCAAAAAGGTCGAACGCAATACTCCCGGCGCAGTACAAGCTTTGGGAGCAGAGGCGTGGCGACAAATAGCCAAATGTGGTACCCTCCGGGGTGGCGTCCTGGGCAGAACCAGGGGCGCCACCGGCCCGAGAGCTATATCTACCTCTCGAAGGAGTTTCCTGGCCCTAAACCCAAAGGGCTTAGGGTATGACTGGCGTCTCTCGGCGGCATAGGCACCATCGAGATCAGCTGCGGATGCAGTGAGAGCTGTTGGCGACTGAGGGAGGCGCCGGGCTCGCGCGTACAGGCGAGTGATGCACTGCAAGCAACGCAGAGCGAGTGGCATCTCCCCAGCATCGACCAACAGGCTCTCAATGGGGGAAGTGCGGAAGGCACCGGTCGCAAGGCGAAGGCCGGTGTGGTGGATTGAATCCACCTTCCGCAATAAACGCTCGGCTGCGGATGCATAAAACTCGCATCCGTAGTCGAGCTTCGAGCGAACAAAGGATCGATAAAAAAGTAAGGCGGTAGCCCTATCAGCGCCCCAAGCGCTGAACGTCATGGAACGGAGAATGTCCATGGCGCGGGTACAAGAGACCCTAAGGCTACGAATATGAGCCTCCCAGGTGAGGCGTCGGTCGAATACAAGACCAAGGAAACGGTGCGACTCAACCACATCCAGGCGCACCCCATTAAGAAACAAAGCTGGGTCGGGGTGAAGCCGTGGATGGCGGCAGAAGTGCACCACCTTAGTCTTGGCCAAAGAAAACCGAAACCTGTGCGCTTCGGCATAGCGAGAGACGCGGTTCAATGCCTGTTGGAGTCGACGCTCCAGAGTTGGCATCTGGGCCGCGCAAAGAGAGATCGAAAGGTCGTCCACGTAGAGCGTAGCGAGAACATCTTTCGGCAGCACCGAGGTGATGCCGTTGATGCTCAGGGCAAAGAGTGTGACACTGAGGAAACTTCCCTGCGGGACACCCTCTTCCTGCTCCTTTGGGGCAGAGAGGGCTCCCCCCAACCGTACGCGGAATCGACGATCTCGCAAAAAGTCAGATATAAACATTGGGAGGCGTCCCCTCGCCCCCATCGTGTGGAGAGTCTCCATGATACCGTATCGCCATGCGGTATCATAGGCCTTCTCCAGATCAAAAAACACCGTGGCGTAGTGCTGTCTACGAAGGAAAGCCTCGCAGACGGCATTTTCCAGTCGGAGCAGAGCATCCGACGTGGAGTGAAACTTACGGAAGCCGCACTGTGCAGAAGACAGATGGCCTCCGCTGTCCAGGAAATAGGCTAATCTAACATTTACCAATTTCTCCATCAACTTGCACACGCAAGAGGTTAGAGAGATTGGGCGGAAACCGGTCAGAGTAGAGTGATCTCTCCCCGGCTTGCGAAAGGCGAGCACAGTAGCGATTCGCCAGGAGTCTAGGAGAAGACCTTCCACCCAGATCCTGTTGAACAGATCTAACAGAAAGGCCATGCCTCGCTCACCCAGGTGTCGAAGCATGGCGTACGGGACATCGTCCGGACCATGGGAGGTGTCCGCGCACGAAGCGAGAGCGGAACGCAACTCACTCACAGTAAACTTGTCGTTGAAGGGTTCTCCGCCTCTGGAGGTAAAGTCCAGCCGGCGGCCTTCCGCGACATCACGACGTGCATTGAATGCTGGCGGAGCAGCATCACGGCTAGAGAATGCGGAGAAAGCGGTCGCTAAGGATTCCGCCACGGACGCGGGGTCCGAGATTGCGGTCCCATTCTCCTGGAGAACGGGAGGGAGGTCCTGCCTGAACTTGCCCCGAATCCTTTTGACTCGCTTCCACATCTCAGCTAAAGGGGTCTTCCCGTTAAGTGAAGACACGTATGCCCGCCAAGAAGAGCGGCGGGCGTGCTTCGAAACATACCGGAACCTAGCCCTAGCCCGACGAAATTCAGCGACAGTGAAATGGTTCGGGCGGCGCTTATAGCGCATGTAGGCATAACGCTTCTGTTTGAGGGCCGTCTCACACTCGGCCGACCACCATGGGAGTGGTCGGCGTGCAAAACAGCCAGACGTCCTAGGAATAGTAGTCAGGCCCACGGCGATGAGGTTGCCGGAGAAGAACTCAACGGCCTCATCTACCGACCTAAACTCCTCGACTGAGATAGAGAATTCAGTCATTTCCTGAAATGCAGGCCACCGCGCCCGCGCCAAGCACCACCGAGGTGGTCTCTCAGGCGGCAGTTGCCCTGAAAATGATATTTGAATGGGAAAGTGATCACTACCATGCAGGTCATCGACCACCCCCTAATCAAAATCAGGCTGTGCATCCGAAGAGCACAAAGATAGGTCAAGGCAAGAAAATGAAGCGGTTCTCGGACAGTGATGCGTAAACTCATCCACGTTTAGGACGCCCATCTCAAGTTCTTCGATCAGATCGGCAAGGACTTGTCCCCTGGGATTTATGGAGTAATCTCCCCAGAGAGGATGCCTGCCGTTCAGATCTCCAAGCAAGAGATACGGCCTCGGCAACCGTGCCACGACGCGGCGGAAGTCCCCCGCGTCGAAGTCAGCTGACGGTGGAATGTACGCAGAAATGATAGTATACCTCCTATCCAGGTGCAGCTGCACATCCACTGCCTGAAAGGAGGTATCTAAAGAGAAAGGTTAGGACGGAGACATCACGCCGGGTGTAAACCGCGCATCCCCCAGCCCGGCCATCCCGCGGTGGTGGGGTCGCAAGACCCTTATACCCCGGGAGGGCAGGCAGGGGGCATGCGCCTTCATGATCTCCTGCAAAAAGATAGCTAACGGGGAACGGGACGAGACGAGCCTCCGCAGCTCCTCCCAGTTGGCCCGGAGTCCACGGCACTTCCATTGAAGGAATATGACCTCCAGGCCTAGCTCGGAGGAGACGCGGGGGCCCTCCTCGAACAGAAAACCCCCACGGGAATGGCCGTACGCTTCCGGGGCGCTGTTGGCCGGACAAAGCGCTGTCGCCTTCGAAGACTTATTGGGGGAGGTTGGGCTCGCCATGCGAGTCTTTTCCTCCCTCCGCCTCGAAACCTTAGGCGGGCGTTGCGGCTTCGGAGGCGGGGGGCCCTCTTTTCGAGGAACCACCGTCTCCGAGCCTCTCGCTCCCCCACTAGGCGTGGGCGAAGGAGCCGAAGCTCTTTTGTTGCTGTCCTCCTTTCGGGAAACAGCTTTAGGAACCCCGGAAGATGGCCTAGCGACCATCTTCAGGGGTGTTGCCTCCTGTGAGTCTAATGGCCGTTTCGCCTTACGGGAAACGGTCACGCTGGGAGAAGAGGGGGGAGCCCTGGTTTTAGCCGGGGCTGGGTGTGAACCCTTTTTGCCACCAGCTTTACCAGGAGAGCACCCGGGTTGAGTAGAGCCCGCAGAAGGGCTCTGAATGGGTGCGGAAACAACCGTGCTTGTTGGCCTGGATGGACCAGGAGCAGAGGGTGTCTTTCTAACTATTGAGGCATATGACATCCCAGGCAGAGCCGGGCACGCCAGAACCAAGTCCTTAGCCTCGCGGAATGAGAGTCGATCCTGGGCCTGAACGGCCAGGATTTCTTTCTCAAGAAGATATGCACCACATTGCTTCGAAGAAGCGGGGTGCGGCTCTAAGCAATTGACACACTTGGCCACACACGATTTGGACTTATAGTGTGCGGCCTTGGAGCAATTTACACAAACTTCGGGTGACCCCGACTTTGCACGTCTATATATATTTAGCTGCAGATCATCCTACAGGCATTGGGGCCAGGAGAGGACACATCTGAGGCTGTAGGGGTGGGAGGGCACACATTCCTCTAGATGTGAGTTGCAGGATGGTTTGCTTGGTAAAGCCTAGAGCGCCTTTATGGGGGCTAATAATAAGGTTTTTAAATTTTAAGAACCCCATCTAGCAACTGCTTACTAGGGCAAAAGTTCCCCTACTCACACTACAGCCTAATACTAAGCTAGATTAAAAAAAAACCCTGTAAATAACATAATAAGGTCTATATATGCACAAAGTAAAAGAATATAAAATTCATAAAGATCTCCCCCCCCAAAATATAAATAAAATCAAACAGGGGTTTTCTTTTAAAGTTCTTCGTCTCATTTGCTCAGGTTGTAGTTTTTGCCTTATATAAAGGATAATGATACAACACATTAAATCTAAATCCAGCCAAACTTTTGAATTCTTATATTAAATAATTAAGCACTATTCCTACATAATTATATAAAGGAAAAAAAAAAAAACTAAACAGAAACTTACTTCAGTTAATACAAAAAGAACCTTTCTTAACTTCTACTACCAGACATCATCATTTACCATTCTGTATCTTGCTCGCTTTGTACATGTTTGTAGATTTTCACTAGTTTCTGCACTTTTTCACTCCCCAATCCATTTTTATTATATCATAGAAGGATTTCAATGTGAAGATTTATTAGTTATTGCTATAAGAACCTACAAACCAAAGGATTCACAAAACAAAGAATTCTTCCATTTTTTTGTTAAAATATCATTATGAAAATAGATCAGAGTATGTAAATCTCAACAAAGAAATGATAGAAATAATAGATTTTCTCTAAGTGGACTGAGAAGAAATTGCCTACAAAGGTTTGACCTCCCCTTAAATAACTTATTAATGATATATATATATATATATATATATAGTGAATCAGTGACATTATCAGTACGCCACACGCTAATATTGAAAGATTCAATTACTTAAAAGATACTCTTGATACTAACTCACCTGCATTTCTCCTATAATGATCTATCCTCTTTGGACATTTTTGGATGTGGGTTCTTACTCTTTCAATTTTGGCCCTAATTTATCTCAAATAATAATAATAATGTAGTATTTACAGGCTGCTTTTTGTTTACCATTTTCTAAAATATCTACTTCATTCCATTCAGCTAACTTTTTTCTTCTACTATCAGTAGGCATGTTGACTTTCTTGATCCTGCTGTTAAATGCTAATGACATGGCCTATGAATGTGATCCCCTCACTCACGCCAAGGAGAGACTAAGGAGTGCTGAGTGAGTAGTAGTGAAGCCTGACCCATTCATTTGTCCAACCGGACCAACCTGTATCAACATAACCTAAACAAGTGTCTATCCCTCAGATAACACTTCAAACCTTTCATTTCACTCTAATTACTTTTTAATCGCTTATTTAAACTGATTTACATATAAATATGAGGAATAAACAAAAAAATAAATATCTTCCCCCCGAACACAGTGGGTTGTTGTTTTTTTAAGCCCAGGTATTTCCAATGCTGCCTCACTGCCCCTACCATTATTTTTCACTTAAAAGACTATCTGACGAATGCCACTAAAGGTACAAGTTACTGCAATCAATTCCACATACTATTATTAGGCTCTGTTAAAAACACAAGAAAATTCCCCAACAAAAAAAGACCGCCCCCTCTCTTGAAAAAAGGCCCCTATAAATAGAGCACATATGAAGACTGCCACCAAGAGCATAAGCCACCGTTATTAATTTAAGCATATTATTAAGTTACATTAAGACAAAACAAAATAACACAACAAACGCCAAACAAATAAAAAAAAATAATCAAGAAGTACGCTGTGACATTAGGAGGGGAGGGGAAGGCAGTCTCCTCCCAGGCACCCAACACCAGAGAGTCAAATAAAATGGAAGAGACCAGTCACATCCCAGAAACTCAATGGTTCCACATGAACTTGTCCAGAGTAGAAGTGACAAGCAGTAGCGACTTCGCTCATCACGCTACTGGTACAGGTAACTGGTGCACAGATCCCTCAGAATGAGACACTCAGTGAGAATAATGGGCCAAACAGATGGGGACAATGCAGTTGTTGCAGGGAAGCTGGCCATAAAAAGATTAAATTAGGATTAAATTACCTCAGGATAGTTATTTAAGAGAAGCCTGACAAATCTTACATTTATGCCTAATTGACTGCACATCATTTCTCAGCAAAATACAAGATGGAAAGAGAGGAATATCAATAATACTGGGCTAATTTGGCACATTTCAAAGAGAATAACTAAGGTGAGGAAAAACGCATCTTCCCACCATGAGTGAAGTTGAGTGAAATGGGCTAAGGCTGATCATTGCATGGAAGTACAATTTGGTTAACTTTCGCAGTAGCTACCTAATGTGGTAGTGAACACAAGGTTCAGAACCTTAGTGAATAAAGAGAACGTACTGAGATATACACCAAACCACTGATTTTTAATTTTCAAAGCAAATTTGTTACAGGCAGAGACTATAAACATGAACCATTGCCCTGTGGGGTCAAGTATAGTGTTTGGAGAAAGCTATTAGGATGATCCTAAAGGGAAATATACACAAGTGAAATTATTTATATAATTTTTTTAAATTTAAAGCGTCCATCTGCAGGTCCCAACAAGCACATAGCAGTCAAAAACATAAGCCTGTCTTATATAAGAAAATAAAACCAAAATAGCAGCCTGAGTGTCTATCCAACAAATTAAATATTTGGAGGAGACGTATCATGATTTTAGGGGGGGGGTAAAGTTCAATAGAATTGGGATGGATTCTAAAGGGAGATCTGTAAAGAAAGGGTGAAGTTAGAGCAAATAAAAATGTGTAGAAAATTCTGTAGGGAGATGCCTAAATTGTGGGTGTTGGGGGACATGGAGAAAAGCCTCCAGATATCTCTTTGGTGGTTTTAAAACAGGGAGTTAGATTAGCTGAGTGTGTTAAGAGACAAATGCTCCACCTTTTTCCAATAATGTTCACCGATGTAAAAACAATCTACCGACGCTTCTGACAGGCCCAGACCTTCTTCATTGTCAGGATCCGCATCTGAAGAATCATTTTGATTAAAGCTTTCTGTTCTCAGTACATCTCTGCCACACCTGAAAAGCAACAAGTGACACCAAGAAAGTTGGCTATGTTCCTCAGCACCATTCATAGGTACTGGGTTACTTTTTTTTTCTTTTTTTTAGGAGCCCATCTGGCGACTGTGGTTACAAAATAAAATATAAAGCAATGCTAACTCAAAACTTTTACAAACAATTCACAGACTTGAAAAATCAAGAAAGGAAACTGGCAAACATTCCAAAGAGCACAGTATGCAGTGGGTGAAGTGAAACTAGAGAGAATCCAGTATGTAAAAAATAAAAAATATATATCAAGAATAGACTCACATTCATGCCAAAACTATGTTATGAGATGTCATGTCTAAAGCTTAAGTATACAATAAATCAAGATCATATTTAAATCTAAGATTAGAAATGCAACAAAAATACATCCCCAAAGTAAACTCAAACCAAATTACCTATCAACTACACTGGCAATGTCATCACAGGAACTATTGAGTGCAATGCTGGCATTGTGAGGGAGGATATCATAGATGAAGAAGTTGGATGAAATGAGTCATTTCATGACAGGTTGCTATGGTGTACTACCTAATTGTGAGGAATTAGGGAAGCCTATTTTTTCTAGTTTCATGACACACTCCCTTGCACGGATTCAGTGGTGTTATTTTTAATCCCTAATAAAATTCACTTCATTCCCCATCCCCAAGTGAACTTACCAATCAAGAGCATCAAAATGTTTGGTGAGAAGACTCAAAATCTCCTTTTCCAGATCGCTCCAAGAGAGAGATGGACCTACGAAAGCAGTACCAATGGCCCAGCGTTCTTTTTTTTCAGAACTTAATGAAATTCCTTGAACCCAAATTGAACATGGGACTTTGTCCAACCCTATTGATATAAAAAGTAATATCAATGATTTTATCTTTTAACAAAAGGAATCTTTAATTTCTTGAAAAAGCTGCCAGTGACTACAAGCAGGATTAAGAAAAACACTAATGAGCTTCACAGGAAAACAAATTAATAAAAAGTATGATTACTGATTTGCACTGGGAGGAAGATATTTTTCTTCTATAATAGAATAATTTTATATAAATTGTGAAAAAAAAAACTTGGTATAATGAATCAGGACACTCAATTGCAAAAGAAAGAATAGAATAGTTAGGAGAAGTTGGTGGATCAGAGACTAACAAAGAACAAACAGAAGTTGTTTCAAAGAACAAACTTCCTCAAAAGTGTGAACATAAATCACCTTGTGGGGTAGAGATAAGGAAATCAGGTACCTTGTGACATAATTTCAGTCATTGATGCCAAAGAAGCAACATGTGCAAGTTGAGGATTATGTACAATTAGTGTGTTGAGATCTAGTCCTGCTTCATGGAGTAGCTGGGCCATGCAAGGTGAGGGAGCCGCCAAAGCCAGGCCAACTGGTGTCTGTCCTTGGTGATCCAGGGAGGTGGCAAGAAGGCGGAGTAAAGGCATGCCACCTTCAGGATCATCGAGAATATGTTGCGTGATGAGGGATACACAATCACCCTCACCAGATTTTGTAGCAGCATGAATAAAGTTGCAACCAGCCTAAAAAGAAAATTAACTCATAACTTTAGCAGAAAAAACTATAGGTGATATAAATTGATTTCAGTCAACCAATTTCTCAGATAGTGGTGTTGGCATGCTTCAACAGCACCCTTCCACGCTTTATGCCTTATTAAGCACAAGGTAACCATCATTTTTTTAATTGTGATGGGATGCTCTGTCCTGTAGCATCTCATCCATACATTGATGTAGGCTTAACTGGCCTGACAGGACAAGGTCTGCAACACCCCTGCCCATTGAAATTATTGTATTTGCACTGCTTGGATAAAACCTTTTGGGTAGTGGCTTCCAAGGATAGCACAAAAGCTCACAATCAAAGTGGCTCACCAAAACCAGGGATGTGGAGCTGGAGCCGGAGCTGCTGGAGCAGACTGATTTTTCTTGCTGGAGCCAGAGCTGTGCACTTAAATATTATGGCTTTGAGCCATGGGTTCAGAGGTATATTTTACGGTTATAGTATACTGAAATTTTAAAATTATGCATTGACAATACAACTTACCAATGAGTTGGGCTTTAATAGTTTAATTTGAAAAGTTGATAATGAATTTAAAAATTTACCATGCATTTGCAGTTTTGTGCATGCAACATAATATACATAGTTTTACCGAAAAATAATGACAAGTCTTTGCCAAATTTTGAATGCATCAAGTACTAATTTTTATCTACCTTATGTAAGAGTAATTAACTAATTATTTGTGGTAATAATAATATGACATTAATTATGTAGTTTGCAGTAGCATTGCCATAAATTCCATTTTTTTTTGTTACTTGCACAATCTAAAATAGCATAAGTACCAAAAATGCATAATGAATCTGTTTTGAAGTGCGTTGTTAAAACTTGAAAAGTTAATATATATTTTAGAGATGTTTGTTCTGATTTTCTAAACAAAATTAGGAAAATCAATATAAAAAATAGTCGCCTTGTCAGTTTTGATGTTGATAGCCTTTTTACCAATGTCCCGATTGGTGAAACTCTTCCAGTGTGAGTGAACATATTAGATAACCCCAAATTAAACCTCCCATTACCCAAAATAGAAATTCTTAAACTGTGTGTTACCGACAATGTATTCAACAGCAAAATAGTTTTTTTCCAACAAAAATATGGCCCTAGTATGGGAAACCTGTATCCCCCATTCTTTGCAACTTATTCATGGAACACTTCAAAACCTCCACCCTCACCACTATCAAACCCCCAAACTTGGTATGGTATAGATATGTAGATGACATGATTTCCACATGGCCATTATCTGAACTAGATTCCTTGATAATTTTTGGACAAAGTTGAATAACTTTCACCCCACCATAAAATTTAAGGTTGAATGGGAACAGGACAATTATCTTCCTTTCTTTGATGTTAAAGTCCTAATAATTAATGATAAATTATCTTTTACTGCATATTGAAAACCCACCAATTCTAATTCCCATATATATATTTTTTTTTTCATGTCATGATCTTAATATAAAAAAGGCTATTGCAATATCTATGTTTTTAAGAGCTCTCCGAATTTGTGACCCCTGTTTCTTACAAAATGAGATCACCTTTATTACATGCTTGTTCATTGAATTAAAATACCCCCTTTACCATATATATGAATGCCTATCTAAAGCTAGGGCAATATTCTACTGTTCTCAAAAGAAAAATCCTATATGTAAAAAGAATTGCTTAGCTCTTCCATATTCCCCCTTGCTCAAAGGATTAAACCCCAAAGTATCTCCCAACTTAACCACCTTCAAATAGCCCTCAACTATTAAAAATCATTTCAGTCCACTAAACCTGAATCGCCTAATATAGATACAGGCATTTACCTGATCCCATGTATAACTCAAAATTGACCCTGCTTCTATGTGGGAGAGGCCGGGAGGTCATTAAATAAATGTATTTATGAACATAAGGGAGATATTCGTAGAGCAAGCGATGCTTCACATATTTTCACCCATGTGAAAAACACCAACCACATAATTGATGTCCCAAGTGCCCAACATTATTTTGCATTTCAGTTTATATTTTTCATATTTTGAAATAGAATCTTACTTTTCGCTATGCACTCAATGACAACCTGGGGCGCACCAATGTGCTGCAGCACACAGTTTGGGAAAACCTGGCTTAGTGGTTAATGCACCAAGCCAGAAGCCTAGGATTCCAAGTTAGAATCCCTGGGATGGCTACGAGTTTTTCAAAGCCATACACAATTGCTACAGGTCATAGATTCTCCACCCCCATTGGGAAATGATGCACTAGACCATTAAATTTTAAAAAGAGTAACTTTTTTTATGTATTAAAAATTCACATTTGTGCTTTTTAAAATTTAAGCAATAAATATAATGCTTCTAAATTTTTAGTATTATTTTCATTTTAATAGATAAAAAAAAAAGTTGCCCTATAAGTTTGTAACTTTTATATTTAAGTGGTCTAGTGACTTTTGAGTCACTCTGTGCTCTACAGATTATTCTAGTACACTACAAACTTGAGATAAATTGGAGAATTATTACTGGTAGGCAGGTAGTCCAGCATAAAGTGTCTGTTACTCGCATTTTGCAATATCAAATACAATTTCTTTATTTTGCGAAACATTTTAATTTCTTAATTATTTAACCCTTCAATAATGACTGCAAAACTAAAAGAGAAATCCCCAATTTTTAAATATTTCACTGAGAGCCAAAATAAAAGACCATGTATGTACAGTGCTCAACAAAAGTTTAGGCTGGGTACGTGTCAGACAAGTTTAGCATGATAAAAGTGTCATAAAAAATATTAATCTTACCCTTAATACTATCTTGGGGATACTTTGCATTTCTTGACATCCCTCAGGCGTCGTGGCATGGACATAGCAAGATCATGTAGCTTCTGGGTAGGTATAGCATCCCAACAAGCCCTATTTCCTTCTCCAGCTTGGGGAGAGTGCTAATGTCCTTCCCTTGTAACCCGTGTTTAACCACCTGCCAAAGGTTCTCAATTTGGTTTAAATCTGGACTGTTACCAGGCCAATCCTCAATGAACTTAATCTCACAGTCTTTAAACCAGGTTATAACAGATTTGGCAGTGTGACAGGGGGCACCATCCTGTTGGAACACGCTTGCGCCTGTTAACTCAAAGCACTCCTCCAGATGTTCATTTAGCAGCTCATAATAAATGTACTGGTTGACTTTAATGTTGGCAGGCAACACAACAAACTTCCCCAAGCCCCTGCCTGAGAAACAACCCCATACCATTAATGAATTGGGGTGTTTCACGGTTCCACAAAGCTAGCGTGGGTCAAGAGGGTCACTGCCACACTTCCGATACACGTTACCACCCCTCCCCTCAGTCACTGTGAACGTTGCTTCATCAGACCAAAGAACGTCAAGCCAGTGAGCATCATTCCACTGAAGATATTTCAGAGCATAGGCGACCCTACGAGCCTTCTGCACACAGGTGAGAATCGGTTTATTGACTGGGCGGTGGCTTGTGTAACCAAGCTCATGAACACGTCGACTAACAGTGTGCACAGACACCTCACTGAACAGACCACTATTATTTTCCTTAATTTTACAGGTTGAAATACGAGGACACCTCTCTAGGT
The DNA here is from genome assembly GCA_963969495.1 of Ceratothoa steindachneri. Taxonomy (NCBI): domain Eukaryota; kingdom Metazoa; phylum Arthropoda; class Malacostraca; order Isopoda; family Cymothoidae; genus Ceratothoa; species Ceratothoa steindachneri. The sequence continues at coordinate 185,708,214 of OZ018319.1, forward strand.
TTCTCTTAACAATGTTATCAACACGCCTAGAGATCTTACAAGGCCTACCAGACCGCTCTTTCTGGGTTGGTTTGGCATCACACCCTCCCTCCCTCCACCTAGCAACATAACGCCTCACAACACGATCACTTATTTTAAGTTGGTCGACTATTTCCTTAGTTTGCTTACCAGCCTCCTCGAGAGCGATAATCTGGGAAATAGTTTCATACAATAACTACCTTGCTTTCCCCATAATAAGGCCACAAACACCCCCAAACTACAAAAAAAACAGGTCACAAAATGGCGTCAGTCAGGAGAACACAACAGCACAGTCCTCTCACTACCGCAGCCAAGCCGACACTGAGTACATGCTGGCAGGCTGAGAGGGAAAATGAGGAATGTAGTGATGTCATGCAGCCAGCCCAAACTTCTGACTAAATTAAATCCCCCTCATCTATACCATTCTTTTTTAGACATAAGTTTAGTCCACCCCGGCTCACCCAGCCTAAACTATAGTCGAGCACTGTATATGTGAACTGAAAAATACTACTGGAAATATTTCAAACTGTGAAATGAAAACTACAAAGCCCAAATCTACCAAGGCTGCCACTTCTACAAGAGTTTATAATTAAGCGCCACATGACTCCCTTGCATCCTGAACTTTTGAAATTTATTGAAGAAAAGAAGCAAATCTATGAATCTTCTTCTAAACACAGCACTTCAACTACTAAGTCTACTTCAAATATGAGTGCTGGAGTAAGTCAACAAAGTCTTGTGAAATATATGATTCCTCAAGCAATTACAGTCTCAATGACTGCAGCCCAATTTTGAAACAGCATAATTGAATTGGTAGTGAAAAATTCATTGCCTTTGTCAGTGTTTACCAAGCCGGGCTATGCAAAGTTTACTTGGAGAAATGGCCCCTGAATTAAAAATTAGTTTAGATAGAATGAATATTCATCATTTAATAATCATTAATAATCAATAAAGAAAGAATGAAAAAAGTTCTCATGAAGCAATTGAAAGGCCAATTTATATTTTTAAAAGTTGATGGTTGCACAAGAATAAGAACGCACTACTTTGCAAACAATATCAGATGTTTATAATGATATAATCATAACTCGTAATTAGCAGTAAAAGAGAGAGACCCTCAAAATACAAGTGACTATCTTCAAAAGCTTATAATGGAGATTCTTTCAGAGTATGAAATAGAAAAGCAGTATGTGCTGTGCATTATTAGTGATAATGCCTCAAATATGATAAAGACTGTAGAGAGTTAAATGAAAATGAAAAAAAAGCAGATGAAGGTAATATTGGAGCATTTTCTGAACAGGTTTCTAATGCTGAAATTTTTTAAATGGAATCTTCTGAAGAAGTAGATATAGTAAATGACAGAGAAAATAATAAACTTCACAAGAATTTACCACATGCGTTGCGGTGCACATACACTGCAATTGGCAATTAGAGATGGTCTAGCAGAAAAACATGCTGCCTCTCTAATAGGTAAATTGAGGCAGATTGTTCTAGCAGCAAGAAAACCCAAAGTCAAGGAAATCATTAAAAGACGAGTTGGAAAAGTAGCAATTTTAGACCAGGCTACCAGATGGGGCATAACCTATTTAATGGTAGAATGGCTACTAGAACTGAAACCTGTACTATATGACATGCTAAATCCAGAAGTGTTCTTATCAGAAGTGATGTGGGACAAAACTAAGAGATTAGAAAAGATGTTATACCAGCCATATGTAGCAACAAAAAAAAATCCAAAGTGAAGACTTATCTCCTGGCCAGTTTTTAAAAGGGTGGAAAGCTCCGATTTATTACCTTTCCAAGACAGAAGGTGTTATTGCTGATGGTATTAAATCCTCCATGGAGAAAAATGTTCTATTAAACAATGACATACTGTTAGCGGCTGTTTATATTGATCCCAAATATAGGTGCCTTTTAACACCTGAACAAGTAACCAAAGCCAAAAATGCCCTGTGCAGTATAAAAATTAGAGTAAAAGACATCTTAGTGGGTTCGAAGGAAGAAGCTCTTCAGTCAGAGCAGGAATTGGTGAAGTGGAAAATATTGCAACATCTTCTTCATCATCATCATCATCTGATGAGTTTGATTTTGAGAAAGTAATCGATAAACAGCATGGCAAAAAGCAAAATGTCAATGCCTTGAATTAGAAAATGAACAATCATCTCTTAGTCCCAAGGACAAATTTAAATGGCAGATTTACCATTCATTTTCCAAAATTGAAAATGAATGAATTGGAGCTATCTATATACACTGGCACAGTTCCAGCATGACACAAAGTGTGCTCCAAAAAGGCCAAATGCAATACTCCCCACGCTGTACAAGCTTTGGGAGCAGAGGCGTGCCCAGGATGCAGTGTGGCATCCTGGGCAGAAAGAGGGGCGCCACTGGCTCATGAGCTATACCTAGCTCTAAACCAAAAGGGCTTAGGGTATGAATGGTGTCTCTCGGCGGCATGGACAGCATCGAGATCAGTTGCGAATACAGTGAGAGCTGTTGGCGAATAAGAGAGGTGATAGGACTGCATATACAGGAAGAAATGCACTGTGCATGGATCAGAGCGAGTGGCATCTCACAGCATCAACATGTTTACTCTCAATGGGGATGGTGCGGAAGGCACCGCTTGGCAAGCCAGGTAGGGTGTGGTGGGTCGAGTTAACCTTCCACAGGACACGCTTGGCTGCAAATGCATAAAACTCTCATCCGTAGTCAAGCTTAGAACAACAAAGGGTCGATAAAAAAGTAAGGCAGTAGCTCTATCAGCACCCTAGGTGCTGAACATCACGGAACGAAGAATATCCATGGCCCAAGTGAGGGAGACTCTAAGGCTGCGGATATGAGCATCCCAGGTGAGGTGTCGGTCAAATACAAGACCAAGGAGATGCTGCGAGTCCAGCACTTCCAGGTGCACCCTATTTAGAAAGAAGTCTGGATCAGGGTGGAGCCGTGGGTGGTGGTAGAAGTGCAACACCTTAGTCTTTGGCAAGGGAAACCGAAGCCTGTGCACTTCGGAGTAGCGGTTCAATACCTGTTGGAGTTGAAGCTCCAGTTGGCATCTGGGCTGCGCAAAAAAAGATTGAAAGGTTGTCCACGTAGAGCATAGTCAGAGCAACTTCCAGCAGCACAGAGGTGATGCAGTTGATGCTCAAGGCAAAGTGTGTGACACTTAGGACACTTTCCTGCGGACACGCTCTTCCTGCTGCATTGGGTCGGAGAGGGCTCCCCCCACCGGCATGCAAATCAACGATCTCGCAAAAAATTCAGATATAAAGGTTGGTAGGCGTCCCCTCGCCCCCATCGTGATACCGCATCGAAGTACGATATCATAGGCCTTCTCCAGATACAAAAACACTGTGGTGTAGTGCTGTCTTTGAAGGAGCAGAGCATCCATCGTGGAGTGGAACTTGTGGAAGCCGCACTGTACAGAAGACAGATGGACTCCGCCGTCCAGAAAAAAGGCTAATCTAATATTTACCAATTTCTCCATCAACTTGCATACACAAGAGGCTGGAAAGATAGGGTGGAAACTGGAAAGAGTAGAGTGATCTCTCCCCGGTTTGCAAAAGGCAAGCACCGTAGCAATTCACCAGGAATCCGGGAGGAGACTCTCCACCCAGATCCTGTTGAACAAATCTAACAGAAAGGCCATGCCTCGGACACCCGGGTGTCAAAGCATGGCGTACGGGACATCGGCCAGACCAAGGGCAGTATCCACGCAGAAAGCAAGAGTGGAATGCAACTCACTCACAGTAAACTTGTTGTTGAAGGGTTATCCATCGCAGCTTTCCGCGACATCACGTGTATTCACTGTTGACAGCGCAGCATCCCAGCTAGAGAACGCAGTCGCAGAGGATTCCTCCACGGACGCGGGGTCCGAGATTGCGTCGCATTCTCTTGGAGAATGGGAATGGGTTCCTGCAAGAACTTGTCCCAAATCCTTTTGACTTGCCTCCACACCTATGATAGAGGGGTCTTCCTGTTAAGTGAAGACACGTCTGCCCACCAAGAAGAGCGGGGGCGTGCTTCAAAATATACCGGAACCTAGCCTTATCCCGACGAAATTCACCAACAGTGAAATCGTTCAGGCGGTGCTTATAGACATAACGTTTCTGCTTGAAGGCCGTCTCACACTGGGCTGACCACCACGGCAGTGGTAAGTGTGGAAAAAGGCCAGACCCTCTAGGAATAGTAGTTAGGCCCGCGGCGATAAGGTTCCCGGAGAAGAACTCAACGGCCTCATCTACCGACCTAAACGACTCGACTGAGATAAAGAATAAGGCCATTTCCTGAAATGCAGATTACAGCAGCAGCATTAAGCACCACTCGGGCGGGCTCTCGAGCGGCAGCGGCCCAGAAAATGATATTTGAATTGGAAAGTGATTACCACCATGGAGGTCATCGACCACCCCCTAATCAAAAAAGGGCTGTGCATCCGGAAAGCACAAAGATAGATCGAAGCAAGAAAATGAAGAATTTCTTGGGCAGTGATACGTAAACTCATCCTTGTCTCCTGCAAAGAGAGCTAATGGGGAATGAGAGGAGATGAGCCTCTGCAGCTCCTCCCAGTTGGCCCGGAGTCTGCAGTAATATGCCCTCCAGGCCTAGCTCAGAGGGCAAGCGGGAGGCATCTTTGAAGAGAAGACCATCACGGGAATGGTTGTACACTTCCCTGAGGCAGAACTCTAGGCACTGTTGGCCGGACAATGCAGTTGCCTTCGAGGAATTATTAGAGGAGGTTGGGCTTACATGCGAGTGTTTTCCTCCCTCTGCCTCAAAACCTTAGGTGGGCAAGGTTGAGGATCCACAGTCTCCGAGCCACCCAGCCCACCACTGAGTGTGGGTGAAGGAGCCAAAGCTCCTTTTTTGCTATCCTCCTTTCAGGGAAAGAGCTTTAGGAACCCTGGAAGATGGCCTGGTGACCAACTTCAGGTGAGTTGCCTCCTCTGAGTCTAACAACTCGGTGAAAGAGCATGGCCGTTTCGTCTTACAGGAAATGGTCATGCTGGGGAAGAGGGAGGGAAGCCCTGGTTTTAGCCTGGGCTGGATGTGGACCCTTTGTGTCGCCAGCTTTAAGAGGGCAGTGCCCAAGGTGGGTAGAACCCACAGAAGGGTTCCAAATGGGCGTGGAAACAACCATACTCGTAGGCCTTGGGGGGCCAGGAGCAGAGGGTGGTCTTTTAAACATTGAGGCATAGGATGTCCCGGGTAGGGCCAGGCATGCCAGGACCAAGTCCTTAGCCTCGTGAAATGAGAGTCAATCTTGAGCCTGAATGGCCAGGATTTCCTTCTCAAGGAGATACGCACTACATTGCTTTGAAGAAGCAGGGTGAAGCTCTCCGCAATTGACACACTTGGCCACACACAATTTTGACTTATCGTGTGCGGCCTTGGAGCAACTTACACAGGGTTCAGACTTTGCACATCAACCGGAGCGATTAGTATGGCCGAAGTGGGGTCAGTAATAGCACCTCCGCAGCAGTGGCATGAATGCCTTCATGCGGTAGCGATACCAACCAGCATGCACCGGCTCAGGGAGCTTGTCATAGTCGAACAGGACAAAGAGTGTATGGGTGGGTCTTGAGGCCCCTTCCTGTTTTCTCATCACATGTTCAACCTTGACCACCCCAGTAGTCCAAGAGTTCCCTCGCATACTACTAATCCTTTCACAAATTCATGGTAGAGTACGGTGTCACACTCATAGGCGTGCCATCAAGTATCCAAAGGGCGCTAATCATGGCTGCTTCGTAGGCATTCAACGCATTCGCTAAAAGGCTCTTGTCCAAGAAACGGGTCACCTTCGGCTCTCTACCAATCACACTAGCTAAAGCTCTCCTCTGATGGATCATGTTGCCCTTAGCCAACATGCTGCCATCAGTGGAGCGAATAACCAGGAAACATTTGAAGCCAGTGGGCTTGAAAATGCTGGGTATTCTCTGAATGAGGGGCCCTGATGTAATTGAGGCTCCGTTCTGCGCACTAGCACTTTTGGTCTTAGTCAAGGGCTTCGCACCCAGGGGGGCATAGGGGCAGGATGTGCCGATCTTGGCTTGGTCGCTTACTGAAGTGGCAGCACACCCATCCATGCCCGGATGGGAAATGAACCCACTTCTCCCCTGAGCCGACAGGAACCCCCCAGCCGGTCCATCCAGGATCAGCAAGGTTCTTCTCTGAGATGGACAAGGTCCTGGTGGTTGCAGGGGAACCACCCAGAGGAGGAGATCCTTCCCCTCCTTGTACTGCCTTGGAGACCAGAGCTGTTTGAGGAGGATCTTACATAGGGGTGGACTCAAGCTTGGTGCTTGGCACTGAGCATGGATTCGCCCCCATGGAAGGTCATACCCCATCTGGGGCTGGGTTGCCTCAAGAAACATGTCTATCTCAGGGGGGATCCCCTCCATCTGGCCATCTCCTCCAGGACATCACAGGTCCCATTGGGAGTGGTTTCACTAGTCAAGTATGGGGGGAGGGCACGTGCCTTGACCCCCGATTTAATATTCGAACCAGCAGGTGTTTTCAGGGAAGTGGCCAATGGGCCCTGTCTTCTGTCTTCCCCCCTAAAAGGGTTTGCCCTACCGAGCCACTTCAACCCCGAGTGGTCGGTTATGAGCTGCCTGCTGGCTTTCTTGGCAGTCCCCTGGGAAAGTAAAGGGGAAACTGCCACTGGAAAGAGCTACGAGGAAAAGAAGTACCTTAGGGGGGTGAGTGGGAGCCCACTGAACCTGTAGGCAATGTGGAGGAGTAAGCTTCCTCTTCAGTCAAAAAATTTTGGAGGGTTCCCTGCGAGAGCACAGGGGAGGGGAGACCTCCATTTTTTCAGTGGAGCTGCCTGAAGGTGGCTCCGTTGATTGTGAGGGGGAAAGGGAAACAGGGTTTTTTCTTAGATTTTCATTATCGGGTACGGGAACCATATTCTTTCTGCGTGAAGCAAATGGTAATCACCCCTCACAGTGACCCACTCACCGAGGGATGCGTATGGGGCTGGCAGAGCCAGGTGCCGCCATTTTAGGCCACCACCCCTCCTGCCTGGTGACCTGGCAGCCCTTCGGCATAGCAGCTCCACCTTGGGCATAGCGTAAAAAAAAGATAGTAAAGTGAGAAGAAAAGGGGATGAGGCAGGGTTGGCAAATCAAAAACCCGGGGTTTGGGGTTTTTTTTTTGAAAATTACACTTTTTTTAAGAAATGAATGCTACTTATCATTATTTTATTCAAAATTCATATTTATGTTTATAATTTCAACAAATGTGTATCAAATTAAGATTATTTCTCTGATACTGCTGACCCATAATTTCATCTCTCCTTCTACAGGTTATGGCTGTCATGGGTACCCACAATTCTCAATCAGTGATCTGTTACGGTGATCTTTTTTTACTATAATATATTATTAAACTAAGTAATTCTAATGCTTGTAGCATTTGATGTTTGAAAAAAAAAAGCAGAATAAAACTGGGCTTTTTCAAAATTTGGGTTTTTTGCCAACCCTGATGTGAGGAAGGTATGGGTGGGGATGAAGCAGGTTGTTAAAAACCCACTATCTCAAACCAGAGCTCAGGGGTTAGGGAACATTGTCCCCTCCCCCTCAGCCCCGATCCAGCATAGTTGCTGAGGTCAGCATCTACCCTGTGAAAATAGAGGCCGACCAGAGAAAGTTGTTGGAGAGGTTGTAGGGAAAGTGAGGAAGTAGAGGAGAAATACACACTGACTGAAGGAAGGAGAAGAGGTAAAGCTGGGGCCGGATGGGGCACACATTTTTGAAAAAAAACTCATCATAATGATGTAAATGAATGTCTAAATTTAGCTAAGGCGTTTATTTCGCAAAGATCAGTTCATAAATAGGGGACTTATTATGTTCATGAAATGCCTGAAAATTTGAAGTTTTTCCTCCCCCATTGATTTAGAATTGGGCTGGGGAAGTGTCATATATTTTAAAAAATTAAACTAGATAGTCTTTGATATAAGGTTATAATAAATAGAATATCCAACTCTTAAAAAATTTGACACGCACAAGAGTAAGCCTGATTTTTTTTTGTTTAAATTAAGGGGCTATCTGGCGACTGCTGACTTAGGCATAAGTTGCCGTAAACAAACAGCCTAGTTCTAGGCTACTTTAAAAATTGAACAGGAAAAAATAAAAAGAAATAACAATAACAAAGCAATAACAAAAACAATAACAAAAACAACAACAACAAATAAACCGGGTTAAATGAAAGGGAAAAGGCCGGCCTGCCGCCAAAAGTCAATAAGTCCACCGGTCAAAGTGCACGCACTCGTCCCGAGCACAAGGGACAGGCGATAGCGACCCCGCCCATCCCGGTACCGGGACAGGTGTCGTGCGCGAAGATCACCCAGACTGGGACATTCGACAAGAATGTGCCGAACAGTCTGGGGGAATACGCAGTCATTGCAATAGGGCGCAGGCGAGCGCTCCATCAAATAGCGATGCGTCACACGAGTGTGCCCGATTCGGAGACGACAGAAAGCAACCTGATATTTTTTTTTTTTTTAAAGAGCTCATCTGGCGACTGCCTACTTGGACATTAGTCGCCGTATAAAAACTGGCCTAGTTCTAGGCTACTTTAAAATGAAATTAAAGAGAGAAAAAAAAAAAAACAACACCCCAAAAGGGGGAAAGGAAGCAAGCTGGTGCGTCGGGGAGAGGTCCCCCCGGCGCAGGAGCGTGCAACTAAAGAAAAAAAAAACAAACAAAAAACAAAAAATGCAAAAAAACAACAAAAAACAACAACAAAAAACAAAACAAACAAACCTTGCTTAAATAATAGGGAGAAGGCCGGCCTCCCCCAAGAAGTCAACAAGTCCACAAGTCAGTGTGCACGAATCTGTCCCGAGCACAAAGGACAGGCGGTAGCGACCCCGCCCATCCCGGTACTGGGACAGGTATCGTGCGCGAAGATCACCCAGACTGGGACATTCGACAAGAATGTGCCGAACAGTCTGGGGGACGACGCAGTCGTTGCAATAGGGCGCAGGCGAGCGCTCCATCAGATAGCGATGCGTCACACGAGTGTGTCCGATTCGGAGACAACAGAAAGCAACCTGAAGCCGCCGCGGCATTGGGGGATAGGTCCATGGGAACAGTCGCGGCGCAATGGCACGCAACTTTAAGTTGCCTTCGACCGTCTCCCATCTTCTTTGCCAAGCAGTCCGAAGAGCTGCCCGTATTCCTGCCATGTAGTCGGTGTGAGGAAGAGCGAAACGCTGGTCCGGTCGCAGAGTCCTCGCGGACTCTTTGGCGCCCTCATTCCCCGCAATTCCTACATGTCCAGGAACCCAGCAGAAGATAATCTCGAAATCTGCCCGGCTCGCCAAAACCGTGGCGTCACGGATTTCGCGAACCAGGGGATGCGGAGATTCCAATGCCCCGAGAGCACTCAGGGCGCTTTGTGAGTCGCTATAGATCACAATCCGGTCTCCAAACCGGGCACTTCGCGTAATCTCCCGTACCGAGTGGTGTATTGCCATCAGCTCGGCCGTGAAGACAGACGCAGCGCGTGATAAAGCCCCGCTGACTTCAAACAGAGGGGATACGGCGTGGAAGACGACCCCCTCTTGGGACTTGGAGCCATCCGTATACACTGGCACGGTTCCAACGTGACACGATGTGTGCTCCAAAAAGGTGGAACGCAATACTCCCGGCGCAGTACAAGCTTTGGGAGCAGAGGCGTGGCGACAAATAGCCAAATGTGGTACCCTCCAGGGTGGTGTCCTGGGCAAAACCAGGGGCGCCACCGGCCCGAGAGCTATATCTACATCTGGAAGGAGTTTCCTGGCCCTAAACCCAAAGGGCTTAGAGTATGACTGGCGTCTCTCGGCGGCATAGGCACCATCGAGATCAGCTGCGGATGCAGTGAGAGCTGTTGGCGACTGAAGGAGGCGCCGGGCTCGCGCGTACAGGCGAGTGATGGATTGCACGCGGCGCAGAGCGAGTGGCATCTCCCCAGCATCGACCAACAGGCTCTCAATGGGGGGAAGTGCGGAAGGCACCGGTCGCAAGGCGAAGGCCGGTGTGGTGGATCGAATCCACCTTCCGCAATAAACGCTCGGCTGCGGATGCATAAAACTCGCATCCGTAGTCGAGCTTCGAGCGAACAAAGGATCGATAAAAAAGTAGGGCAGTAGCCCTATCAGCGCCCCAAGCGCTGAACGTCACGGAACGGAGAATGTCCATAGCGCGGGTACAAGAGACCCTAAGGCTGCGAATATGAGCCTCCCAGGTGAGGCGTCGGTCGAATACAAGAACAAGGAAACGGTGCGACTCAACCACATCCAGGCGCACCCCATTAAGAAACAAATCTGGGTCGGGGTGAAGCCGTGGATGGCGGCAGAAGTGCACCACCTTAGTCTTGGCCAAAGAAAACCGAAACTTGTGCGCTTCGGCATAGCGAGAGATGCGGTTCAATGCCTGTTGGAGTCGACGATCCAGAGTTGACATCTGGGCCGCGCCAAAAGAGATCGAAAGGTCAACCACGTAGAGCGTAGCGAGAACTTCTTCCGGCAGCACCGAGGTGATGCCGTTGATGCTCAGGGCAAAGAGTGTGACACTGAGGACACTTGCCTGCGGGACACCCTCTTCCTGCTCCTTTGGGCCGGAGAGGGCTCCCCCCACCCATACGCGGAATCGACGATCTCGAAAAAATTCAGATATAAACATTGGGAGGCGTCACCTCGCCCCCATCGTGTGGAAAGTCTCAATGATACCGTATCGCCATGCGGTATCATAGGCCTTCTCCAGATCAAAAAACACCGTGGCGTAGTGCTGTCTACGAAGGAAAGCCTCGCAGCCGGCATTTTCCAGTAGGAGCAGAGCATCCGACGTGGAGGGAACTTACGGAGGCCGCACTGTGCAGAAGACAGATGGCCTCCGCTGTCCAGGAAATAGGCTAATCTAACATTTACCAATTTCTCCTTCAACTTGCACACGCAAGAGGTTAGAGAGATTGGGCGGAAACCGGTCGGGGTAGAGTGATCTCTCCCCGGCTTGCGAAAGGCGAGCACAGTAGCGATTCGCCAGGAGTCTAGGAGAAGACCTTCCACCCAGATCCTGTTGAACAGATCTAACAGAAAGGCCATGCCTCGCTCACCCAGGTGTCGAAGCATGGCGTACGGGACATCGTCCGGACCATGGGCGGTGTCCGCGCACGAAGCGAGAGCGGAACGCAACTCACTCACAGTAAACTTGTCGTTGAAGGGCTCTCCGCCTCTGGAGGTAAAGTCCAGCCGGCGGCCTTCCGCGACATCACGACGTGCATTGAATGCTGGCGGAGCAGCATCACGGCTAGAGAATGCAGAAAAAGCGGTCGCTAAGGATTCCCCCACGGACGCGGGGTCCGAGATTGCGGTCCCATTCTCCTGGAGAACGGGAGGGGGGTCCTGCGAGAACTTGCCCCGAATTCTTTTGACTGGCTTCCACACCTCAGCTAAAGGGGTCTTCCCGTTAAGTGAAGACACGTATGCCCGCCAAGAAGAGCGGGGGGCGTGCTTCGAAATATACCGGAACCTAGCCCGACGAAATTGAGCGACAGTGAAATCGTTCGGGCGGCGCTTATAGCGCATGTAGGCATAACGCTTCTGTTTGAGGGCCGTCTCACACTCGGCCGACCACCATGGGAGTGGTCGGCGTGCAAAACGGCCAGACGTCCTAGGAATAGTAGTCAGGCCCACGGCGATGAGGTTGCCGGAGAAGAACTCAACGGCCTCATCTACCGACCTAAACTCCTCGACTGAGATAGAGAATTTAGTCATTTCCTGAAATGCAGGCCACCGCGCCCGCGCCAAGCACCACCGAGGTGGTCTCTCAGGCGGCAGTTGCCCTGAAAATGATATTTGAATGGGAAAGTGATCACTACCATGGAGGTCATCGACCACCTCCCAATCAAAATCAGGCTGTGCATCCGAAGAGCACAAAGATAGGTCAAAGCAAGAAAATGAAGCGGTTCTCGGACAGTGATGCGTAAACTCATCCACGTTTAGGACACCCATCTCAAGCTCTTCGATCAGATCGGCAAGGACTTTTCCCCTGGGATTTATGGAGTAATCTCCGCAGAGAGGATGCCTGCCGTTCAGATCTCCAAGCAAGAGATAGGGCCTCGGCAACCATGCCACGACCTTGCGGAAGTCCAGTGCGTCGAAGTCAGCTGACGGTGGAATGTACGCAGAAATCAGAGTATACCTCCTATCCAGGTGCAGCTGCACAGCCAAAGCCTGAAAGGAGGTATCTAAAGAGAAAGGAAGAACGGAGACATCATGCCGGGTGTAAACCGCGCATCCCCCAGCCCGGGCCATCCGGCGGTGGTGGGGTCGCAAGACCTTTATACCCCGGAAAGGCGGGCAGGGGGCACGCGCCTAGCATGGTCTCCTGCAAAACGATAGCTAACGAGAACGGGATAAGACGAGCCTCCGCAACTCCTCCCAGGTAGCCAGGAGTCCACGGCAATTCTATTGAAGGAATATGCCCTCCAGGCCTAGCTCGGAGGAGACGCGGGGGCCCTCCTCGAACTGAAGACCCTCACGGGAATGGCCGTACGCTTCCCGGGGGCAGAACCCCGGGCGCTGTTGGCCGGACAAAGCGCTGTCGCATTCGAGGACTTATTGGGGGAGGTTGGGTTGGCCATGCGAGTCTTTTCCTCCCTCCGCCTCGAAACATTAGGCGGGCGTTGCGGCTTCGGAGGCGGGGGGGGCCCTCTTTTCGAGGAATCACCGTCTCCGAGCCACTCGCTCCACCTCGGGGCATGGGCGAAGGGGCCGAAGCTCCTTTTTTGCTGTACTTCTTTCGGGGAACAGCTTTAGGAAGCCCGTAAGATGGCCTAGCGACCAGCTTCAGGGGTGTTGCATCCTGTGAGTCTAACGACTCGGTGGAGGCACGTGGCCGTTTCGCCTTACGGGAAACGGTCACGCTGGGGGAAGAGGGGGACGCCCTGGTTTTAGCCGGGGCAGGGTATGAACCCTTTTTTCCGCCAGCTTTACCAGGGAAGCGCCCGGGTTGGGTAGAGCCGGCAGAAGGGCTCCGAATGGGCGCGGAAACAACCATGCTTGTTGGCCTGGATGGGCCAGGAGCAGAGGGTGCCTTTCTAACTATTGAGGCATATGACGTCCCAGGCAGAGCCGGGCGCACCAGGACCAAGTCCTTTGCCTCGCGGAATGAGAGTCGATCCTGGGCCTGAACGGCCAGGATTTCTTTCTCAAGGAGATATGCACCACATTGCTTCAAAGAAGCAGGGTGCGGCTCTCCGCAATTGACACACTTGGCCACACACGATTTGGAATTATCGTGTGCGACCTTGGAGCAATATACACAGACTTGAGGTGACCGCAACTTTGCACGTCTACATGAGCGATTCGTATGGCCGAAGCGGTGACAGTAATAGCACCGCCGCAGCAGTGGCACGAATGCCTTCACGCAGTAGCGGTACCAACCGGCACGCACGGGACTCAGGGAGCTTGTCACAGTCGAAAGTCATGAAGAGTGTAGGGGTGGGTCTCGAGGCCCCTCCCTGTTTTCTCATCACACGTTCGACCTTGACCGTCTCATGGTCGGCAAGCTCTAGGGTGATGTCTTCAATGGAGTAGTCAACGAGTTCCCTCGCATAAACTACTCCTTTCACAAAGGTCATGGTAGAGTGCGGCGTCACACTCACCAGGATGCCATGAAGTGTCCGAAGAGCAATTATCTTAGCTGCCTCGGCGCGATTTGCCAGAAGGCTCCCGTCCGAGAAACGGGTCACCTTCGGCTCTCTACCAATTGCACTAGCTAATCCTCTCCTCTGATGCATCATGTTGCCCTTGGACAACATGGTACCATCAGTGGAGCGAATAACGAGGAAGCGTTTGAAGCCAGCGGCCTCGAAAACGCCAGGTAACCTCTGAATCAGGGGCCCTGATGTCATCGAGGCTCCGCCCTGTGCACTTTTCGTCTTTGTCATAGTCAGGAGCTCCGTACCCGGGGGGGGAAGAGGGGCCGGATGTGCCAGTCTTGGCCTGGTCGCTTGCCAAAGTGGCAGCACAACCCATCCATCCCCACAGCCCCCGCGGATGGAGAGGAGCCCCGAGTCTTCTTCGTCTTTTTCGTCCTTTTCTTTTTTGGAGAGAAGGGCGGGAAATGAACCTGCTTCTCTCCTCCGCCGACAGAAGCCCCTAGGCCAGATGGACCGGCCTCAGCCCGGTCCTTCTCCGAAATGGAAAAGGTCCTGGTGGTCGCAGGGGCACCAGAGGAGATCCCTCCCCTCCTTGTGCTGCCTCGGAGGCCCCAGCCATTTGAGGAGGACCTTGCATAGGGGCGGATTCAGGTTCGGTGCTTAGCGCCGAGCCCGGATTTCCCCCCATGGAAGGCCCTACCCTCTGAGGCTGGGTTTCCTCAAGGACCATGTCTATCACAGGAGGGGCCTCCAGTTGGCCATCCCCTTCCAGGACATCGCAGGTCCCCTTGGCAGCTTCCCCAGTCTTTTGTGGGGAGGCACAGGCGTTGACCCCAGCAAGGTTTAATATCCTTGCCAGCAGGTCTTTTGAGGGAAGCGCCCGAAGGGGCCTGGCTTCCCTCTCCCCCCTAAGGGGGTTTGCCCTACCGAGCCGCTTGCACAAGGGGCGCTCGGCAATGGGCTGCCTGCTGTCTTTCTTGGCAGTCCCCTTAGAAAGCAAAGGAGGGACTGCCGCTGGAGATAGGGAGGTGCCGGAAAGCACCTCCAGAGAAGGGGGTGAGGAGGAGTCCCCTAAACCCGTAGGCATAGGAGAGGAGTAAGCCTCCTCTCCGGTTAAAGATGTATGGAGGGTCCCCTGCGCAAGCACAGGGGGGGAGGACCTCCATCTTTTCTGTGGAGCTGCACGAGGGCGGCTCCGTTGTTTTAGGGGGAATTAAGGGGAGATGTATTTGTTTTGCATCATTGGGCATGGTGACCCTCTTTGTTTTACGGGATGCAATCGCTCACCATCTCTTGCAGTAGCCCGCACTGCAAGAGGTGCTTACAGGCCCGGCGCCGCCATTTGGGACCACCCCTCCCGCCTGGTGGCCTGGCAGTCAATCAGCATGGCGGCTCCATGGGGCCAGGAGGATGTGCCCATCCTTCAGGTGCCAGTAGTACGTCCACTGGCATTCATGCACGCACACCGCATGTTGGAAAACAGTTGATAATGATAAGTCCTTACCTTGGTGGTATGTTCCAAGCACTGTGGGAATGCAAGCAAAGCTTTAGCAGCTAGCATACAGGAATAGAAAAGAGCTAGATACAATGGAGTCCTCCCCTCATCATCTTCTGCAGTAACACTTGACCCACAGCGGACCAGAACAGCCACAGACCTGAATCAAAATTAACTTAACCAACAATCCAACATGAATCTATATTAAAATGAATAGTACCAGCACATTCACATTTGTTGCATTCAGTTTTAAATTGCTTACTGCCAATTGTTCCCTTGCGCTGCGAGGTGGAGTGCTGTCATGCCATCTGCAGTGAGGGGAGTCGCCACATCGATGGGTGAATGCGGCAATGGAGCCCCATCTTCAGGGTTAATTTCTAAGGCAGATTCTACAGGTAGAAAGCAAGGGCGTGGAGGTGTAGAAGAGGAAGAGGGAGTGGGGGAAGATGAAATCAAAGGTTGAGGAGATATGGGGCAAATAGAAGTAGAGGAACATGGGGAGGAAGGGGAAGGTGGTGGAATGCTCATTGGAGGACCCTTGCACGCTTGTGTGGAGGCTGATTCTTCAGATTCTGACACCAAGGGGGAGGAGGTGACAGGCAGGTGAGAAAGAACATATGGCGCAATATTTTTCTCTAATAATGATGATGACAAGGACAATGATGATGATGAAAGTGGCAAAGGGGAACTATTAGACAACCCTTTCTCTACTTCAAAACTACCATGTGGAGGACTTTGGCAAAAGCTAACTTTTGTGGAAAGTGGAGATGAAGTGGTTACATATGGAAGATTCTTCAACTCCCTACAATCCATGTTTCTAGCTACAGACATCCCATCGGCCATGGATGGAGATGTAATAACGGAGTCGCAGGAATAAAGCGCAGGGCCTGAAGTAGGAGAGTGATGGGGATCTGGGGGAAGATTCTCTACTAGGTCTGAGTGATCTGAAACCAACAAAATCCCAATAAGTTACTGATTGATTCTATAAACAAGCTTGTCTCTACCTTAAAAGAGTAGTTTAATTTTGTCATTTTTGAGAGAAGCATCGACTTCAAAGCTAGAAGCCAAACTAGTCTTAAAATCAAATTGCAAAAACTGAAAAAATAGTGACAACTGCAGCTAACTCAAAAACAGTTATAGATAGTTCAGCAGAATGGTATCTTCATATTTGAGAAAGTTAACATGAATGTGTGATTCCTTCAACAACTAATAAACATGAAGGTAATATAATCAAAGTAATTGTGATGAAAATACCATCTAATAACTATTAAAGCAATTAAAATTTACATTACTTACATATCAAGCAACAAATAAAATTGGGAAGAAAAAGAAATGAAGAACAAACAGCACACATTGAGGGGGTTTTCCTATCTAGACCAACAATGGTAGAAAAACTAAAATATTCCAAATCCTGCCATTTTTAAACCTCTTAACTTTAAATAGAAATATACTATGCTTTAATTAATTTTAGAATATTTTTTCTCTATTCTAATTAATAAACCCCACATTAGTTAATCACATAAAAACTTTATAAAGCCCAACCATACATTAATAATAAATCTATTATGGTGATACTTGCCCGAAAGGAAATAATCTTATTTGCCTGTAAATTCAAATAAAAATTTAAGTGACAACAAGGTACACTGTATATATATAGGAAACCTACCTAAACAAAAGGGTTAATTATCCCAATGATAAAGAGAAAAGGATAAGATGGCAAAATGAACAAGTAAAAATGTAAGCTTTTCTAATTCAGCCCCACAAAGTTATCAGCAAAGGAACTAATTTGAGTTAATTTAATAGTTTAATTCATTGATAGCTGTGCATCATCACTTAATTAAAGTAGAGCAGGTTCTCAATATACAAATGTTCTAATATTCAAAGCATTTGAATAATGTTTTTTCTTAAGAAAATGCAATTTGAATAATGATTGAATAATGAATGAACCAATGATAAATGCCAGAGTGAGGAAGAATATCCTCCCTGCACATCATGCAGGCAGCAAAATGCCACAGAGCATCCTAAAGAGTGTAAGTAGTCATTATATTGTATTCATCTATGCAGCAACTGAACTCGCAAATTTTGAAAATAATTTTTTTTATACAATCATAATCAACAGATATGAGTGATAAAGATAATAGCAGTAGAAATTAAGGAAATCATAGATAAGATGAAATGGTGCAAGTGTTAATAAATGATATATGGAAGAAAATAAGGAAAACATGAAATAAAATGTATTAGCAAATAATGTATGGACTATGGAATAGAAAATCAACAATCTGCATCATACTAAAACAAAACAAAAACAATGATATAAAAAATGACAAAGTGAATAACCAGACTTAGTATAAAAGTTTTATCTGAGAGTTGTGTGCAGCCTGAAATGGATTAATCTTATTTACTATTTACATGTATTTTAACTTTAATAACGAAGAATATGATTAACAAACAGGGCCCTGTGATGGATTAAGTTCATATATTAAGACCTCACTATATTGTTAAGCTTAAGACAATATACTACCACTATACCAATATACTACACTAGTCCAAGATGATAATGAAATGTAAATGGAAACTACTTTTGTTCTACAATTCAATATTGTATTATTGAATTGTAGAACATAAGTAATGCAAAGAAATACAAGATCATATAGAGAGAAACATTCTACTATCATATGATTAGAAACTGTCTAAATGTTCAATTCCAAAGCTAAAATTGAACAAGAAAACACAGTCTTGCCAAAATATAAGCAAACAATCATGAGAAATACAATCTCAGAGAGCTTTTAAGATATACAAGTTGTTGATGGGTTTATTTTTCAGCAACCTATTAATAGTAAGTGATTCCCCCCCCCCCCCAAGTTAACAGGCTTATAACAAGGTAAAAAACTTGAACTCCCTAACTAGAAGCAAAAACCAATCAAGCTTTGCAATTTAAGATGGTTTAATAACAGAGCAGGCAGCATAAATTTAGTGGAGGATAATCATTCTAAGAAGACTACAGTGAAGAGGAAAGGAGGAGGGTGGAGATTATAATAAAGGAAATGTTCAATGCAAATAATCATAATTGAATTCTTGAGTTGAGGTGTATAGGAATAATAACTAGAATTGGAAGGTGCATGGTAGGGCAATCAGATAATCTCAAAGGTTTTCCCAATGAATTTGTAATCATTTATATAATTTAGCACTTTTTGCACTTTTTAGAATTGAATTCTCAATAGCAGTGTTATTAAACCAAGGTATCCTGTTGATTTTTAGGTAATATTAAAAATTATCAATCAAGCTAAAGATGTCCACAAATTTACAATATTATTTACAATTTTCTTCATAGTGTAGCAAAATACATTTTTAAAATTTAATAAAATGATTTCATTATAAACTATTTGATCTCAATTTTTTATTACATTTACCAAATGTAATAAACAGAATGTACATGGTAGTACAATCAAACAATCCAAAAGGTTTTTCCAATAACTGTGTTATTTAGTTTTTAATGATTTATATCATTTGGGAGTTTTCTCATTCCTTAGGAGAATTTTATTCTCAATAGCAGTTTTTAAACTAAAGTTTCATGCAAAGTTTCATGGAATAATTAAAAATTATCAATCAAGAAAATGTGAATGTCTATAAGTTGATATTTAAAAGAACCCATTCAAATATTTGAATGAAATATTGCTCACATATATTTAAATTTTTCTTCATAGTTACTGAAATACATTTTTAGAATTTCATAAACTTCATTTCAATTTTTTTTTTACCAAAATTTTCCCAAGAGGAAATAAAATAATTTTACATTACTGTTGCCATCTAAGAATAATGAGGTGAGTGAAGATAAAGAACAATATATACTTTTTACAGGGGTAATGATTGTGAAGTGGAAAGTTAAAAATTGCACAGGAAATCTTTTCCCTGGTCAAGGCAAAATAGTGAAAAGGTTCTCACATTCAGCAAATTAACAAAACAATCTGAGTCAGTTTTGGTTTATCTTCAAAGAAACTGGAAGAGTGTGTGCCAGATTGAAGAGTATCAATCAACCAGAATGAAAGAAAATAAATTGGATAAGGGTGTTACCATAGATCAGCATTGATTTATTTCGCAGTGGAGATCAGAACTAAAGGTATCTATTTACAGTATATGTCAGCTACTGCGAAATAAACCAAAATCGGGGCTCCATCTGATGACTAAACACAAAAAAATGGCACACCTGATGGGGCTTAATTTCACAGTAATCAGAAGCTGTGTGAAAATGGATAAAAAAATAGGAAAACAAGCACCGACATGAAGGAAAAGAGGTAAACAAAAACAAGAATATTAAAAAAGGAAGAAAAACCTTAACCCTAAATAGTAGAACCACAAGTATATTAAATTTCCAGACACATTATCTATCCTTATATCCTGAACCCTGGGTTCAAGTTAGTACTTTTTATTGCCTGTAGTGTTTATAAAAACCTTCAGAAATTAAACTACAATGTACACTTATATGGAATATAGTTACTAGAGCATGATGCAGTGTAGAAGCGGATTACCATTGCTCTAGTAACCATATTCCATAGAAGTGTAACAACAAGGAGTAACAACAAGGAAAGAAGGTACCCTAGGAGACCTTACGGTACAGTACAGTTGAATTTCTAAAAGTGTTTATAAACACTACAGGCAATAAAAAGTATGAACTTGAACACAGGGTAGAGGAAAGAGAATAAACTTCCATACATGCAAATCATTCTCTGACCAGGACAGAAAACATTGTCAACCCAGTTTGCATTGGCGATCAGAAACTTCCACTTCAAATTTACCATAATAAACAAAGAAATGATGGAAAAGTAACAATGTAGCAGTAGCCAGACAAGGAGGAGAAAGGATTATAAAAAAGTTAATGGTGAGATGACATTTTAAAATAATGATGAAAAAAATACATTTGCAACAGAATATTTCTAAAAGTTCAAAAATGCTGCTTCTGTGAACATTCAAAGCGAACAAAAAATGTACCAACACTGGAAGCCAATTCAAATGTCCACGCAGGAATGAAGTAAGGATCTGTCATGTGTGCATAGGAATAATAAACATGCGTGATAGTAAAACACAAGATAATACCTAAAATATCTTGGATGGTAGTCTAAAAAGGTAGGGACATGAAGGCAAACCCATGCACTGAACAGTACCCATGCTAAAGCTGGTAAATCACAAAGCCATTAATGTCAGGCCTACCTCCATCTTATGCATATAATGGTGGCAGAATTTTCCTTTTTAAATACTGTAAATATGACTAAATGAGAAAGTGAAACTATAAGGAAACAAGAAAAAAAGCAGCCACCTCCCTTGGCAAATGCCATCTAAAATATTTAATTTTATTAGTGCAGATTAGATGAAACATTTTTAACTAATTTGCATTTAAACTCATCCTCAAAATTGAGTTTGGAAAGGCAGTAAAAACCAAAACAAAAGAACTGAAAGATATACAATCCCCATGTAAAATATAGAGGACCTTTCTTACAAATCCTTAGGGAAACAAGACCTAAATTAATGAAAAAATAGAGGACTAAACATGTAACTATAAAGAGTATCAAAGTAGTAATTAAGGAAAAAGACTAATTGTGAGTTAAAAACTACCATTTGATGATTCATTTTAAACCTTCAAAAACAATAGCTTTAAAGGTTGTTCCAAATATACACAGGAGAAGGGAACTGCAGTAACTGTAATGTTTATTCAAAATGTATACATTAAAAAATCCATATAATCTGACACTTCTTGTGTTCAGGGAGATAAAATACCAATACTGTAATGTCAACTGCATGTTACAGCTGACTAAAAGTGACAACCTTGTGTATAAAATGGGCAAACATGCTGGGATGTGGATAAACTCTTGTAATGTTGTGGCAGTGAATTTAGATCATGTTGCAAGATATACGAGTCAGGCCAGACCCTCTTTAATATCATTTGCACACTTATGAGAAATGACAACACTATCAACTCTACACTATACTTGTTATTTTCTACTATATACAATTAAAAATTAATGAGAATCAAATAGAACAAAATGAAAGCAAGATAAGGGTGGCATGGATGTATTAAAGTTTTTTATCTTGCAGTTTGATAAAATCCAGTTTGAATAAAATCTGGCAAATGAAATTGGAGATTTATTGAATAACGAGGAAGAGGGCATCATTAGAAATTTTAAATGATTACAAGTGAAAATGAAAAATGCTCTTGAGGATTTTTTTTTTTCAAAAAATCATGTGGAGAGTGGTATTGTACATGAATGATTGGAGTTTCTTGAATACTATGGATAAATTGCATTCCTCAGAGGTCAAGATGGTATTTTAGCAGATATATTGATTGTATGTGCAGGTGATGGATTCCTTGAATTTACCCAAATGTGGCTCCTTTGAGTGCTCAGTTTTGTTTTAACTTTGTTTGCTATTTTGTGTGTTTTGTCAGAAATTTATTCTGATATCTAGTGTAATCCTGAAAAATATATGCTTTCTATTTAAGGGGAGTGGTGTGTTTGCAGAAGTGATGCAGGGTGTCTGTTCTACAACAGTTTGTAGGTTGTAATTTTTTTCTTTTTTTTAGGAGCCTATCAGGCTACTGCTCACTAGGGCATAAGTCGCCGCGATCAAGACAGCCTAGGACTAGGCTACTTTAAGCTAAGAATATGAAAACACAACAATGATAAAAAGGAAAAATAGCAACAATCAGGAAGCAAGCTCTGGCGTCGGGGGGAGGTCCCACTCCGCCGGGTGCAGTAGCGTGCAACCTACAAAGAAAACAATAACAAAAAACAAACCTTAATTAAATAAAGGGGAGAAGGCCAGCCTCCCCCAGAAAGTCTATAAGTGAATGAGTCAATGTGCACAAATTAATCCCGAGTACAAGGGAGGTGTGGTAGTGAACCCAGCCATCCCGGTACCGGGACAGGTAATGTGTGCAGAGATCGCCCAGACTGGAACATTCAACAAGAATGTGCCGAACAGTCTGGGGGACAATGCAGTCTTCACAGTAGGGCGCTGGCAAGCACTCCATCAAATAGCGATGCGTCACACAAGTGTGCCCAATTCGGAGATGAGAGAAAGCAACCTGAAGCCTTCGCGGCACTGGGGGGTAAGTCCAAGGGAACAGTTGTGGTGCAAAGGCAGGAAACTTTAAGTTCCCTTCGACCGTCTCCCATCTTCTTTGCCAAGCAGCCCGAAGAGCTGCCCATATTCCTGCCATGTAGTTGGTGGGAGGAAGAGCGAAATGCTGGTCCGGTCACAGAGTCCTTGCGGACTCTTTGGCGTGCTTATTCACAGCAATTCCTACATGTCCAGGTACCCAGCAGAGGATAATCCTGACATCCACCCTGCTCGTCGAAACAGTAGTGTCATGGATATCGTGAACCAGGGGATGCGGGGATTCCAATGCACGAGAGCACTCAGGGCGCTTTGTGAGTCACTATAAATAACAATCCAGTCTCCGAACCGGGCACAATGCGTAATCTCTCATACCGAGTGGTGTATTGCCACCAGCTCAGCCGTGAAGACAGATGCAGAGCCTGGTAGAGCCCCGCTGACTTGAAACAGAGGGATACGGCGTGGAAGCTGAACCCCTTTTGGGACTTAGAGCCATCCGTATACACTGGCACGGTTCCAGCATGACATGAGGTAAGCTCCAAAAAGGTTGAACGCAATACTCCCGGCACTGTACAAGCTTTGGGAGCAGAGGCGTGGCAACAAATAGCCAAGTGTGGTAACCTCCAGGGTGGCGTCCTGGGCAGAACCATGGGTGCCACCAGGCCGAGAGCTATACCTAGCTCTCAGAGTTTCTTGGCCCTAAACCCAAAGGGCTTAGGGTATGACTGGCGTCTCTTGGCGGCAAAGGCACCGTCGAAATCAGATGCGGATGCAGTGAGAGCTGTTGACACTGAGGGAGGCGTCGGGCTCGCTCGTACGGGCGAATAATGCAGGGTACATGGCGTAGAGCGAGTGGCCAGACATTCTGGGAATAGTAATCATGCCTGCGGCGATGAGGTTGCCGGAGAAGAACTCAACGGCCTCATTTATGGACCTAAACTCCTGCACTGAAATAGAGAATTCAGTCATTTCCTGAAATGCGAGCCACTGAGCCCGTGCCAAGCACCACCGAAGTGGGCTCTCAGGCGGCAGCCGCCTTGAAATGATATTTGAATGGGAGAGTGATCACTACCATGGAGGTCATCGACCACCCCCCAATCAAAATCAGGCTGTGCATCGGGAGAGCACAAAGATAGTCAAGGGAAGAAAATGAAGCAGTTATCGGGCAGTGGTGAGTAAACTCATCCACATTTAGGACACCCATCCTAAGCTCTTTGATCAGATCAGCAAGGTCTTGTCCCTTAGGATTTATTGAGTAATCTCCCCAGAGAGGATGTCTGCTGCGCAGATCTCCTAGCAAGAGAAAGGGCCTCACCGTGCCACGACACGGCGGAAGTCCCCCACATGGAAATCAGCTGACAGCGGAATGTACACAGAAATAACAGTATACCTCCTATCGAGGTGAAGCTGCACAGCCACTGCCTGAAAGTAGGTATCTAGGGTGAAAAGAAGAACGGAGACATCATGCAGGGTGTAAATTGCGCATCCCCCAGCCAGGCACCCATCTCATGGTGGTGGGGTCACAAAACCCTTATAGCCTGGGAGGGCAGGCAGGGGGCACGCGCCTAGCATGGTCTCCTGCAGAAAAATAGGGAATGGGACAGGGTAAGCCTCCACAGCTCCAGTTGGCCCAGAGTCCATGGCAATTCCATTGAGCAAATATGCCATCCAGGCCTAGCTCGGAGGAGACGCGGGGGCCATCTTCGAACAGAAGACCCTCACGGGAATAGTCATATGCTTCCGGAAGCAGAACCCGGGCGCTGTTGCCTTCGATGACTTATTGAGGGAGGTTGGGGCCGCCATGCAAGTGTTTTCCTCCATCCGACGCAAAACCTTAGATGGGCGTTGCAGATTCAGAGGCAGGGGACCCTCTTTTTGAGGATACACCGTCTCCGAGCTACCCAGCCGACCACTAAGCGTGAGCGAAGGAGCCGAAGCTCCTTTGTTGCTGTCCACCTTTCGGGAAGCAGATTTAGAAACACGGGAAGATGGCCTGGCGACCAACTTCAGGGGTGTTGCCTCCTGTGAGTCTAATGACTTGGTGGGGGCATGTGGACTTTTTGCCTTACGGGAAACGCTCACACAGGGGAAAGGGTGGGGGAGCCCTGTTTTTAGCCAGGGCTGGGTGTGAACCCTTTGTGTTGCCAGTTTTACCAGGGGAGCGCCCAGGTTGAGTAGAGCCCACAGAAGGGCTCCGAATGGGCTCGGAAACAACAGTGCTTGTTAGCCTGGATGGGCCAGAAGCAGAGGATGTCTTTCTAAGCATTAAGGCATAAGACGTCCCAGGCAGGGCCAGGCGCGCCAGGACCAAGTCCTTAGCCTCGCGGAATGAGAGTCGATCCTGGGCCGGAATGGCCAGGATTTCTTTCTAAAGGAGATATGCACCACATTGCTTCTAAGAGGGGGCAGCTCCCCGCAATTGACACGCTAGGCCACACACGATTTGGACTTATCATGTGCGGCTTTGGAGCAATTTACAGACTTCAGGTGACCCCGACTTTGCATGTCTACATGAGCAATTTGTATGGCCGAAGCAGTGACAGTAATAGCACCTCTGCGGCAGTGGCATGAATGCCCTCATGCGGTAGCGTTATCAACCAGCTCACATAGACTCAGGGAGCTTGTCACAGTCGAACGTAATGAAGAGTGTAGGGGTGGGTCTCATCACACATTTGACCTTGACTGCCCCATGGTCAGGACAGCTCTAAGGTGATGTCCTCTATGGAGTAGTCAACGAATTCCCTGGCATAAACTACTCCTTTCTCAAAGTTTATGTTAGAGTGCAGCGTCACACGCTTGCAATCAAGTGTCCGAAGGGCACTAATCATGGCCGCCTCAGAGGGATTTGACGCATTCGCCAAAAGGCGCCCGTCCGAGAAACAAGTCACCTTCAGCTCTCTACCAATCACACTAGTTAAAGCTCTCCTCTGATGGATCACGTTGTCCTTAGCCAACATGGTGCCATCAGTGGAGCAAATAATGAGGAAGCGTTTGAATAAGAGACCCCGATGTTATTGAGGCTCCGTCCTGCGCACTTTTGGTCAGTCAGGGGCTCTGCACCCGGGGGGAAGGGGGCCATTACTGAAATGGCAGAAGACCCATCCATCCCCGCGGATGTGGAGGAGCCCTGAGTCTTTTTTTCTTTTTAGGAAAGGATAGCGGGGAATAAACCCTCTTCTCCCCTCCACTGGCAGGAGTCCCCAGGCTAGATGAACCAACCTCAGCAAGGTCCTTCTCCGAGATGGATAAGGTCCTGGCAGTCATAGGGCCACCGGTCGGAGGAGATCCCTCTCCTTCTTGTACTGCCTTGGAAACCCTAGCCATTTGAGGAGGACCTTGCAGAGGAGTGGACTCGAGTTTGGTGCTTGGCGCTCAGCCCTGATTCACTCCCATGGAAGGCCCTACCGTCTGAGGCTGGATTGCCTCAAGGACCATGTCTATCTCGGGCAGGGCCTCTATTTGGCCATCCCCCACCCCCAGGACATCACAGGTCCTAGAGGTAGCAGTGTCTTTAGTCTCATCTTGGGAGGCACAGGCCTTGACCCCCACTAGGTTTAGTATTCTAGCCAGCAGGTCTTTTGAGGGAAGCAACCGAAGGGGCCTGGCTTCCCTCTCCCCCACCTAAGGGGGTTTTCCCTACCGAGCCGCTTCAATGGGGAGCGGTCGGCTTTGGGCTACCTGCTGGCTTTCTTGGCAGTTCCCTTGGAAAGAAAAGGGGGGAGTGCGGCTGGAAAGAGGGAGGTGCGGCTGGAAAGAGGGAGGTGCTGTAGGCACCTCCAGACAAGGGGGTGAGGGGGAGTCCCCTACCCCCATAGGCGAAGGAGAGGAGTAAGCCTCCTCTCCGGTTAGAGAAATTTGGAGGGTCCCCTGCGCAAGCACAGGCAGGGAACCTCCATTTTTTTTCTGTGGAGCTGCCAGAAGGCGGCTCCGTTGATTGTGAGGGAGAAGGGGTTTTTTTTTAAAATTTCCATCATTGGGCATTGGGACCCTAATTTTCTCACAGGATGCACATGCCCATCACCCCTCGAAGTAGCCCGCCCTTCAAGGGGTGTATACAGGCCTGGTAGAGCCAAGGGCCGCCATTTAAGACCACCCCCTCCCACCTGGTGGCCTGGCAGTCCCTCAGCATGGCAGCTCCACCTTGGACACCATGTAAAATTGATAGTGTGAAGAAGGTCAGCATCTACCCTGTGAAAATAGAGGCCAACCAAAGAAAGTTGTGGGAGAGATTGTAGGGGAAGTGAGGAAGTAGGGGCTGAAATACAGGCTGTCTGAAAGAAGAAGAGGCTAAGCTGGTGCCAGACGGGGCACTGAGTCCCGTCAATATGGCAGCCAGGATTGCAAATCGCTGCACCCCTTATGGGGCTGTAGGTTGTAAAGATAGCAACAGAAGAGTACAAGACATTACATGATTTTGCAGGGTGCAGAGTAGATATTGGGCGGCCTGATGCAAGCTCAATGAGTGGTTTTTTTGGTTTGAGGATGGATGTGATGTGAGCAGATTTTTAGACAAATGGAATAGTTACGAGATAGTGATTGAAGATCAGTGTGAAGGTGTTGATGCCTCTTGGACTTAGGTGTTTTAGATGAATGTTTCATATGTTGTTGAGTCTCCTCTAGCAACCACCAACAAGGGTACAGCTGCCGAAAGAAAACAGAACAGCCCATCATTAGGTGAGATTAGAAGTTACAAAAAAAGAGAAACAGCAAAAAATAAAACAAGAGCAAAAGAAAAACCAGGAGCATAAGTAAATCAAAATGCAGAAAAAAACCCCACAAAAAAGGGAATGCTCAGGTATCAGAGGGAGGAACGAATACCTCAGATGCCCAAATGTGCAAAAGAAATAAAATTAAAAAAAATTTTAAAAATAAAAATACTATAGAGGAGACCCCGGACCCCCTCTCCCCCCCAACTTCTCTAATCCAGTGTTTGAATCCATCCCAAGTAGAAGTGACCTTATTATCCCACTAGTGGGACAGATAATGCACTAGAAGATACCCCAGACTGGGACATTCAATAAGAATGTGCCAAACAGTCTTGGGGACAATGCAATCATCACAATAAACCTCAAGGTAGAGCACCATCAAATGGAGTTACACCCCACAAATGTGCCCAGTTCAGAAGGGCAGAAAATGACCTGGTCATCTAGGTTTTTAAATTATGATTATTATGGGACACTACCTATATGAGCATAAGTCTCTAATTAAAATTAGCAGAATCATTAGGGCTATATTAAAAAAAACACAGAAACTCCCCCCCAAAACCCTGAGATAAAGAAAAAAGAAAAATCAGCAGCCTAAGCATCCAACCAGTACTCAGAGGGGCCGCCTCCTTCAAAAGCTCAACAAGTTGATAATCTGTAGTGCAAGAATCCATCCTGAGTAGAGGTAACAAGCGGTAGTGACCCTACTTATCTCACTACCAGGTAGGCATCAGGGGCTACATATGTCAATGGCAAATTAATGGTGTGATGACATTAAACTTTAGATTGCTGCCTGCCATCTCCAATCTTATTTGCCATGCTGCATAAAGGAATGACCTGATTCTTAAAATGTAGCTGGTGGAGAAGAACAAAACAGTGGTTGAGTCACCTCTAGCAGAGTTTGATCTCCTGATAAACCTCAATCATTATCAACAATCCCTACATGAATGTGAACCCAGCAGAAGACAATCTCATCATCCTTTAGGCTCACGGGAACCATAGTGATACAGCAAAGCACAGGTTGCAGATAGTGCAATGCCTCAAAGGCACTCAGTGAGTTGCTAAAAATCACAAGTGTCTGAACTAGGCATGATGTAGTCTCATGCACCAAAAGATGTGCAACTATTTCAGCCATGAAGACTGATGCATGGCTGGAAGATCCCTGCCAGCTTCAAACAAAGAAAATATATATATTTTTTTTTTTTTAGGGGCTATCTGGCGACTGCCCACTTAGGCATAAGTCGCCGTAAACGAGCAGCCTAGTTCTAGGCTACTTTAAAAAATTTGAACAGAAAACAACAATAAAAAGAATTAACAATAATAACAAAAACAACTAAACCTAGTTAAATGAAAGGGAGAAGGCCGGCCTCCCCCAAATAGTCAACAAGTCCACCAGTCAATGTGCACGCACTCGTCCTGAGTACAAAGGGCAGGCGGTAGCCACCCCGCCCATCCCGGTACCAGGACAGGTAACGTGCGCGATGATCACCCAGGCTGGGACATTCGACAAGAATGTGCCGAACAGTCTGGGGGACGACGCAGTCGTCGCAATAGGGCGCAGGCGAGCGCTCCATCAAATGGCGATGCGTCACACGAGTGTGCATGATTCGGAGACGACAGAAAGCTACCTGCAGCCGTCGCGGCATTGGGGGACAGGTCCATGGGAACAGTCGCGGCGCAATGGCACGCAACTTTAAGTTCCCTTCGACCGTCTCCTAACTTCTTTGCCAAGCAGTCCGAAGAGCTTCCCGTATTCCTGTCATGTAGTCGGTGTGAGGAAGAGCGAAACGCTGGTCCAGTCGCAGAGTCCTCGCGGACTCATTCCCCGCAATTCCTACATGTCCAGGAACCCAGCAGAAGATAATCTCGACATCTGCCCGGCTCGCCATAACCGTGGCGTCACGGATATCGTGAACCAGGGGATGCGGAGATTCCAATGCCCCGAGAGCACCCAGGGCGCTTTGTGAGTCGCTATAGATCACAATCCGGTCTCCGAACCGGGCACGTCACGTAATCTCCCGTACCGAGTGGTGTATTGGCACCAGCTCGGCCGTTAAGACAGACGCCGCGCCTGGCAGAGCCCCGCTGACTTCAAACAGAGGGGATACGGCGTGGAAGCCGACCCCCTCTTGGGACTTGGAGCCATCCGTATACAGCAAGGAAGAGAAGGCATGAAAGACGAGCCTCTCTTTAGATTTGGTGCTATCCATGTAACTGGCACAGCCCCATCATAACAGGGTCTGTGCTCTTCCTCCTCCTTAATTCAAATGCAATACTCCCAGCGCTGAAGAAGCTTTTGGGAGTAGAGGCATGGCAAAAAACTTTCAGACTTGTATGACATACTCCAGGGTGCTATATTGGGCAGAACCAGTGGTACAAAGTACATTGAGCTGTTGAGGGGGTTGGTTTGACCTAAACCCAAGGGGCTTACGATATGATTGCTGTCTCATGGCAGCATAGGCACCTTTAAGATCAGCCATGGATGAAATGAGATCCATTTGACGAGTGTAGGAGATATTGGCCTCACCCGTAAAATGCATAAAGCACTGTGTAAATCAAAGTAGGCAGCATCGACAGGATTGATACACGAGAAGTGTGGTAGATCAGCTCCATCTTTGCAGTTCATTTTCAACTGCAGATGCATAGAACTCGTATCCATAGTCTTAAATTGGAACAAATGAGTGGTAAAAAAATTAAAGAATTAGCACTAAAAATACCCCATTGGCTGAACACAACAGAACAAAGAATATCCATGGTAGAGTTACAAGAGACCCTAAAGATGCGAATGGCCAGGACTTCCTCCTCAAAAAGGTAAAAGAGGGTGCTTCAAGGAAGCAATGGCCTTACACAGTAGATCTTGATCAAGTAAGGCCTTGGAGGATTTAAAACAGAAATGGTGGCAATGGCATGTTTTGACAGCTCACACCAACTCAGTGAATCTGTTACAATCAAACTTGATGGAGTGTATGGGTGGGTTTTGAGGCCCCTCCATTTCCTCCTCACATGATCGATTTAATTAAATTCCTGGTTGGCCAGCTCTTATGCGTTATCTTCCAAGGAGTAGCTGATGGGTTCCCTCACATAGACTCCTCCTTTTACAAAGTTCATAATAGAGTGCAGTCACCTGCATAAGCGAGTAGTCTACTATCCAAAGAACACTCACAATGGTCACCTGGGCTGGGTTAAATGCTTTAACACTAAAAGCCTCATTTGAGAAATTCTCAATACTGATGTAACATGTGTGAACAACCACAAATATTTGAAATGGGTGGGTGCGAAGATGGCAGGTAGAATCTCAATGAGGGGCTCTGCCAGCACCAAGATTCCATTCAAATTGTTGCCGATTTTTTTTTTAGGTGCTTTGTTTGCTCTCTCTACCCGAGGGCACTCAGGCCAGATGTGCCATCCTTGGCCTGGTCACAAGCCAAGTTGGCAGGGAACCCATCTGTCCATGGAAGGAGAGGAACCCCTAGGATTCCTACTATTTTTTTATTTTCATCTTGAGAGGTGGGCAGGGAATGCAGCCTCAACCTGGTTCATCAATGAAATGGCAAAGAACCCGGCCATATGCAGAACCCCAATAAAAGGAGGCGAGTCCTCCTTTTCCTTTGAGTCCTCAGGGCTGTATCCCACTGAGTCAGTGTTCCCTCGTGGGTAACAACATCTTGTCTGGGGTCAGCTCAGGTCTTTCTTTGGGACTCACAAGGCCTGGAGACTGGTGAAGAAAGACACCACGAGAGCGAGCAAGCCAGCCTCCATCTGTAAAATTGGGGGGGAAGGGGCAAGCATGTGAGACCTAATAATGTCACTAGAAGTGGTTGGGGGGGAGGGGGTAGCAGATAGTAGTAGTGACATAATAGCTAAGATGGGCCTTGACAACCCCCAAGCTGCTATACTCTGCGACTTTGTCCTTGCACTTTAACTCATGATGAGCCAGCGGAGCCACTTCCTAGGTACACTCGAAGCAGAAAAGTCAGTAACTCAGCATACCCCACACCTAGTACCTCTCCCAGCTATCAGGGTTTCAGGAGTTGCAACATGTAGGGATCTTTGTGTATCCTTGCCATCAGCTAGGTTCTGTAAGAGGTCGAAAGTGTGCTGACCTACCAGAACCTCTCTGGATAATAAGAGCAAAAAAGTTGGGAGGGGTAGAATAGAGTATGTAATAAAGAAAAGGGATAAGCAGGTCCATTAAGGAGTTGGGCGGGTGATCAATATCATAGACAAGCACTGTGAGTGGGAGGGTGTGCCTGTCCTCCAGGTTTAAGTTGCATGCAGCAGGGTTGTTACCCCCAGATACACCCTCCACCCCCTTGTGGGTCAGAAGACCTTAAGGAGAGATCTGAAAGAACTGTGGTGAATGCAAACAGGATCAAAAATAGTGGAAGAAATAAAGCTGCAGGTCCTACAAACAGTGCAACAGGAAATATCACAGCTCCAAGCAGTCAGGACGTTGTGCCAGATGGAGCTAAGTGTGGGCACTCTGGGTATGACAAACTATTCATCAAGAACTAGGTGTAGCAGTCTACACAGGGTGCCGCCTGCAGGTCAAGTGAAGATTTTGCAGGTGGGGAAAGAAGCATTGTTCAGGGTGAATAGGTGGTTTAGGTTTCTGTGATGCTGCACTCTCTTGGGTCTTTCTTGGGATTCTAATCAATTGAGGGGGTGAGCTTTGAAATCACCCCTGCAAAGAGGGTGTTATTTTGCTGTGTTGGAAGGTGGTAAAGTGCAGGCTCATAGTCTGGTGGATGGGATGGAGGCGAAGGTATGTACAGATTGGTGATGGATTCTGTTCTATTGAGTGCTCGGATTGTTTAGATGTCTTATTCATTTTAAATAAACATCTAGTTAACTGCCATTTCCTTCACTCTCAAATAAATACGAGTACAGATTGGGAGCTGATTATATAAATTTGGAGTTGCTTGAGGAAAGAGGAAGATAAGAGATCTGGAGAAGATGTGGATCTTGGGAATATCTAGTAAACCTTTAGACCAGAGGTTTCTGCTAAACCCTCAATGAAAATATCTCTATTTTTCAATAAAAAAAATTCCCACTCTTAAAAGTAAGACTTTTCAGATGCCACTTAAAATTTGTCAAACTTCATTACAAATTTAAATAAGATTTTCTATAAAAGTTCAACAGCTATTCAGAAAATTTAGACCTTGATAAATCCACTGATACCTCTAATGGAACTCCACCATCAAATTAATGCTCTATAATTAAAGGAACAATGCGAGTAATAAACTGATTATTATCATGCTTATCAGGGGTAGCCTGACTGACAAAAGCAGGGAAGGAAAAAAAGGAGTAAAAGTGGGGAGGGAAGGGGGCGAAAGTAGCTCTGTGATGGTGCATTACCTGCCATGCTACTGAGCAACTGGTGGAAGTTTTCTAATTCATGGCAGAGGGAGTCCACACACTCATGCAACCCACGCTTCGATCCCTCCTCTACCTGGGCGTTTTCTCTGCGCGGCGCAAACGCTCCCTCCGCCACAGGGCTCACAGCGCCCACCGCTGTTGCAACAACCTCGCTTGACGCAGATGTCACCACAGAACACTGACTGCCACTGGTGCTGGTGCCACCAGTTGAGGGCACCGTTCCCTTCGAAATCGTGATGCCGAACTTAACTGTCTGGGGTCCAAGCTTCTGAGGTTTCACTTCCACACTGATGGGTGGGGGATCCACCATTTTCTTGGGCGGGACCACGGGTTTGTTGGGAGGCACGGGAGGTGCGCCTATGGGCTTATTTAGAGGCACGGGCGGCGGTGGTCCCACCTGGGGAGAGCGGGTGGGTGGAGCTGGTTTCTTTAAAATGGTCTGGTCACCCGAAGAGGGAGCGTTGGTCGTGACGTGGAATGTAACCTTGCCACCATGGGCCGTGGTGATCACCTTGTTGCTTGAGGAAGCGCACACATTGACTCGGGGGGACACCTGCACCACCTGTGGGGTTTGGAGTCCCCCCACCGCCCGGGCCACGGTTCGATCAGTCCCCTGAGGAGCCGATGAAGGTGAGGACACTGCACTGGCGGAGGAGACATCGCACTCCGCCGAAGATCCACCCAAAAATGTACACTCACTCTCACTGCAGAGGAAAAAGTTATGATGAGAACAAACACAAAGGTAGGATTTGGCTTCTAGAAAACAAAAGCTTTTAACCTGTTTAATGAACGCAAAGTGAAATACCTTCATTTAAGCTTCATATCTACAACTAGGATGATTACTAATCCTCAGACAGACCTAAATGAAAATATTGACTTGACAATCTCTTTCATAAGAACATGTGTGATCAGAAGAAATAATCTTCAAATATAGCAAAGATCGCACACAATATACAAAGCAATTCCACTCTTGACTCAAGGCAAGAATACCAAAAAAACATGATGCTAATCACCTATTAAATGAACAATGCTACTTACCTATAAGTTTTTGCAGTAGATGTAATTGGACGACTAACTTCACCAGCTGATGCACTGTACAAAGTGGACCGCACTCCAATACCTGGCTGTACCCCACGTGCAATACCCGTAGCTGTGAATTTTAAAAAATGTTAATTAGTAGATTAGTTGGATTACTTATTAAAAACAGCTGATTCCAAATTAGGTTGCAAGGACAAAACATTTCAAAAACATTCTTCAACAAAGTGACTTACTGGGGCCTGCAACAGGTACAGAATTGACTGTTGCAGTGAGCTGGACAGCTTTCGTGACATTCGAATGAGCTGGAGTAGCTGTTGAAGAAACTGAAAATGAGGATATTTCTAACATGGAATTCCTCAAAGGGGATTGCAATTTTTAACAGCAGCAATTTCTTAAAGAGTAATGGCCAATTGTTACACACACGTCTCCTTTTATTACATTCTGGTAATAATTTTGATTGAAAATATTCAAAAGGAACTAGCAGTCTACATTCTTGGAAAAAGAAAGGAAAGACACATGACAAAAAGAGGACATTTTTCAGTCATTGAAGAAAGGGGGTACATAAAAATCTTAGGTTTTAAACAATGCCCATTTGGCAATTGCTTACAAGAGCATAAGTCGTTTTACTTAATTTCTAGCCTAATACTAGGTTACATTAAAATAAAAGTAAGTGGTGGAGGCAGTAAGAGTTGTTGGCAAATAATGCACTGTACATGCGCGGTCAGTGGTATCTTCCTGCATTGACAAGTAGGCTCTCAATGGGGGGCATGCAGAAGGCACTGGTTAGATACAGAAACTGGTGTAGTGGATCAAGTCCACCTTCTGCAATACACGCTCGGCTGAGGATGCATAAAACTTGCATCCATAGTCAAGCTTGTTATATCATCATCATCAAGGCAGTAGCCCTATCAGCACCCCAGTTGCAGGTCATGCAATGAAGAAGGTCCATGGCAAAGGCAAAAGAGCCCCTAAGGTAGGACTTCCATCGAAAACAAGACTAAGGAAAAGATAAGAATACACCACTCCCAGGCAAACTCTGTTTAGGAACAAGGCTGGGTAGGGGTGGAGCCGTGGATGGCAGCAGAGGTGCACCACCTTAAACTTGGCCATTTTTTTTTTTTTAAGGGCTCATCTGGCGACTGCCTCCCTGGGCATTAGTCGTCGTATTAAAAACCTGCCTAGTACTAGGCTACTTAAAATCTAATTGAAAAAGAGAAAAATGAACAACGCAAAACCAACACCCCAAAAAAAAGGAAGCCAGCAGTAAGCAAGCTCCTGCATCTGGGGGAGGTCGCCCCGACACAGGAACGTGCAACTTATATGAAAAAAAAAATTGTTAAATAATAGGGAGAAGGCCGGCCTCTCCCAAAAGGTCAACAAGTCCACAAGTCAATGTGCACGCACTCGTCCCGAGTACAAGGGACAGGCGGTAGCGACCCCACCCATCCCGGTACCAGGACAGGTGGCGTGCGCGAAGATGACCCAGACTGGGAGTGCCGAACAGTCTGGGGGACGACGCAGTCGTGACAATAAAGCGCAGGCGAGCGCTCCATCAAATAGCGAGGCATCACACGAGCGTGTCCGATTCGGAAAAGACAGAAAGCGACCTGAAGTCGTCGTGGCATTGGGGAATAGGCCCATGGGAACAGTCGCGGCGCAATGGCACTCAACTTTAAGTTCCCTTCGACCGTCTCCCATCTTCTTTGCCAAGCAGTCCGAAGAGCTGCCCGTATCCTGCCATGTAGTCGGTGTGAGGAAGAGCGAAACGCTGGTCCGGTCGCAGAGTCCTCGCGGACTCTTTAGCGCCCTCATTCCACGCAATTCTTACATGTCCAGGAACCCAGCAAAAGATAATCTCGACATCTGCCCGGCTTGCAGAAAACGTGGCGTCACGGATATCGCGAACAAGGAGATGCAGAGATTCCAATGCCCCGAGAGCACTTAGGGCGCTTTGTGAGTCGCTGTAGATCACAATCCGGTCTCCGAACCGGGCACGTCGCGTAATCTCCCGTACCGAGTGGTGTATTGCAACCAGCTCAGTCGTGAAGACAGACGCAGCTCCTGGCAGAGCCCCGCTGAATTCAAATAGAGGGGATACGGCGTGGAAGCTGACCCCCTCTTCTGTCTGGAAGCCATCCGTATAAACTGGCATGGTTCCAGCGTGACACGATGTGTGCTCCAAAAAGGTCGAACGCAATACTCCCGGCGCTGTACAAGCTTTGGGAGCAGAGGCGTGGCGACAAATAGCCAAATGTGGTACCCTCCAGGATGGCGTCCTGGGCAGAACCAGGAGCGCCACCGGCCCGAGAGCTATATCTACCTCTCGAAGGAGTTTCCTGGCCCTTAACCAAAAGGGCTTAGGAAATGACTGGCGTCTCTCGGCGGAAGGCACCGTCGAGATCAGCTGCAGATGCAGTGAGAGCTGTTGGCGACTGAGGGAGGCGCCAGGCTCGAGCGTACAGGCGAGTGATGCACTGTACGCGGCGTAGAGCGAGTGGCATCTCCCCAGCATCGACCAACAGGCTTTCAATGAGGGAAGTGTAAAGGCACCGGTCACAAAGCGAAGGTTGGTGTGGTGGATCGAGTCCACCTTCCGCAATAAACGCTCGGCTCTGGATGCATAAAACTCGCCTCCGTAGTCGAGCTTCGAACGAACAAAGGATCGATAAAAAAGTAAGGCAGTAGCCCTATCAGCGCCCCAAGCGCTGAACGTCACGAAACGGAGAATATCCATGGCGCGGGAACAAGAGACCCTAAGGCTGCGAATATGAGCCTCCCAGGTGAGGCGTCGGTCAAATTCAAGACCAAGGAAAGGGTGCGATTCAACCACATCCAGGCGCACCCCATTAAGAAGAAAGTCTGGGTCAGGGTGGAGCCATGGATAGCGGCAAAAGCGCACCACCTTAGTCTTGGCCAAGGAAAACCGAAACCTGTGCGCTTCGGCATAGCGAGAGACGCGGTTCAATGCCTGTTGGAGTTAACGCTCCAAAGTTGGCATCTGGGCCGCGCCAAAAGAGATCGAAAGGTCGTCCACGTAGAGCGTGGCGAGAACATCTTCTAGCAGCACCGAGGTGATGCCGTTTATGCTTAGGGCCAAGAGTGTGACACTGAGGACACTTCCCTGCGAGACACCCTCTTCCTGCTCCATTGGGCCGGAGAGGGCTCCCGTCACACGTACGCGGAATCGACGATCTCGCAAAAATTCACATATAAACATTGGGAGACGTCCCCTCGCCCCCATCGTGTGGAGAGTCTCAATGATACCGTATCGCCATGCGGTATCATAGGCCTTCTTCAGATCAAAAAGCACCGTGGCGTAGTGCTGTCTACGAAGGAAGGCCTCGCAGACGGCATTTTCCAGTCGGAGCAGAGCATCCGACGTGGAGTGGAACTTCCGGAAGCCGCACTGTGCAGAAGACAGATGGCCTCCGCTGTCCAGGAAAAAGGCTAATCTAACATTTACCAATTTCTCCATCAACTTGCACACGCAAGAGGTTAGAGAGATTGGGCGGAAACCGGTCAGAGTAGAGTGATCTCTCCCCGGCTTGCGAAAGGCGAGCACAGTAGCGATTCGCTAGGAATCTGGGAGAAAACCCTCCACCCAGATCCTGTAGAACAAATCTAACAGAAAGGCCATGCCTCGCTCACCCACGTGTCGAAGCATGGCGTACAGGACACCGTCCGGACCATGGGCGGTGTCCGCGCACGAAGCAAGAGCGGAGCGCAACTCGCTCCCAGTAAACCTGTCGTTGAAGGGTTCTCCGCCTCTGGAGGTAAAGTTCAGCCGGCGTCCTTCCGCGACATCACGACGTGCATTGAATGCTGGCGCAGCAGCATCACGGCTAGAGAATGCGGAAAAAGCGGTCACTAAGGATTCCGCCACGGACGCGGAGTCTTCCCGTTAAGTGAAGACACGTATGTGTGCCAAGAAGAGCAACGGGCGTGCTTCGAAATATAACGGAACCTAGCCCTAGCCCTAAGAAATTCAGCGACAGTGAAATCGTTCGGGCGGCGCTTATAGCGCATGTAGGCATAACGCTTCTGTTTGAGGGCCGTCTCACACTCGGCCGACCACCACGTGAGTGGTCGGGATGCAAAACAGCCAGATGTTCTGGGAATAGTAGTCAGGCCCGCGGCGATGGGGTTACCGGAGAAGAACTCAACGACCTCATCTACCGACCTAAACTGCTCGACTGAGATAGAGAATTCAGTCATTTCCTGAAATGCAGGCCACCGCGCCCGCGCCAAGCACCACCGAGGTGGGCTCTCAGGCGGCACTTCCCTGAAAATGATATTTGAATGGGAATGTGATCACTACCATGGAGGTCATCGACCACCCCCCAATCAAAATCAGGCTGTGCATCCGAAGAGCACAGAGATGGATTAGGGCAAGAGAATGAAGTTAGCGGTTCTCGGGCAGTGATGCGTAAACTCATCCACGTTTAGGACACCTATCTCAAGCTCTTCGATCACATCGGCAAGGACCTGTCCCCTGGGATTTATGGAGTAATCTCCGCAGAGAGGATGCCTGCCGTTCAGATCTCCAAGCAAGAGAAAGGGCCTCGGCAACCGTGCCACGACGCGGCGGAAGTTCCCCGCGTCGAAGTCAGCTGACGGTGGAATGTACGCAGAAATCAGAGTATACCTCCTATCCAGGTGCAGCTGCACAGCCACTGCCTGAAAGGAGGTATCTAAAGAGAAAGGAAGAACGGAGACATTATGCTGGGTGTAGACCGCGCATCCCCCAGCCCGGCCATCCCGCGGTGGTGGGGTCGCAAGACCCTTATACCCCGGGAGGGCGGGCAGGGGGCACGCGCCTAGCATGGTCTCCTGCAAAAAGATAGCTAACGGGGAACGGGACGAGACGAGCCTCCGCAGCTACTCCCAGTTGGCCCGGAGTCCACGGCAATTCCATTGAAGGAATATGCCCTCCAGGCCTAGCTCGGAGGAGACGCGGGGGCCCTCCTCGAACAGAAGACCCTCACAGGAATGGCCGTACGCTTCCCGGGGGCAGAACCCCGGGCGCTGTTGGCCGGACAAAGCGCTGTCGCCTTCGAGGACTTATTGTGGGAGTTTGGGCTCGCCATGCGAGTCTTTTACTCCCTCCGCCTCGAAACCTTAGGTAGGCGTTGCGGCTTCGGAGGCGGGGGGCCCTCTTTTCGAGGAGCCACCGTCTCCGAGCAACTTACTCCACCACTAGGCGTGGGCGAAAGAGCCGAAGCTCCTTTGTTGCTGTCCTCCATTTGAGGGACAGCTTTAGGAAGCCCGGAAGATGGCCTAGCGACCAGCTTCAGGGGTGTTGCCTCCTGTGAGTCTAACGACTCGGTGGAGGCGCGTGGCCGTTTCGCCTTACGGGAAACGGTCACGCTGGGGAAAGAGGAGGGAGCCATGGTTTAGGCCGGGGCTGGGTTTGAACCCTTTTTGCCACCAGCTTTACCAGGGGAGCGCCCGGGTTGAGTAGAGCCCGCAGAAGGGCTCCGAATGGGCGCCGAAACAACCGTGCTCGTTGGCCTGGATGGGCTAGGAGCAGAGGGTGTCTTTCTAACTATTGAGTCATATGACATCCCAGGCAGAGCCGGGAGCGCCTGGACCAAGTCTCTAGCCTCGCGGAATGAGAGTCGATCCTGGGCCAGAAGGGCCAGGATTTCTTTCTCGAGGAGATATGCACCACATTGCTTCGAAGAAGCGGGGTGCGGCTCTCCACAATTCACACACTTGGCCGCACACGATTTGGACTTATCGTGTGCGGCCTTGGAGCAATTTACACAAACTTCCGGTGACCCCGACTTTGCACGTCTACAAGAACGATTCGTATGGCCGAAGCGGTGAAAGTAATAGCACCGCCGCGGCAGTGGCACGAATGCCTTCACGCGGTCGCGGTACCAACCGGCACGCACCGACTCAAGGAGCTTGTCACAGTCGAACGTGACAAAGAGTGTAGGGGTGGGTCTCGAGGTTCCTCCATGTTTTCTCATCACACGTTCGACCTTGACCGCCCCATGGTCAGCCAGCTCTAAGGTGATGTCCTCTATGGAGTAGTCAACGAGTTCCCTCGCATAAACTACTCCTTTCCCAAAGTTCATGGTAGAGCGCGGCGTCAAACTCACCGGGGTGCCATGAAGTGTCCGAAGAGCACTTATCTTGGCCGCCTCGGCGTATTCGCCAGAAGGCTCCCGTCCGAGAAACGGGTCACCTTCGGCTCTCTACCAATTACACTAGCTAATCCTCTCCTCTGATGGATCATGTTGCCCTTGGCCAACATGATGCTATCAGTGGAGCGAATGACGAGGAAGCGTTTGAAGCCAGCGGGCTCGAAAACGCCAAGTAACCTCTGAATCAGGGGCCCCGATGTCATCGAGGCTCCGCCCTGTGCGCTTTTGGTCTTAATCAGGGGCTCCGCAACCGGGGGGACAGAGGGGCCGGATGTGTCGATCTTGGCTTGGTTGCTTGCAGAGTGGCAGCAGACCCATCTGTCCCCGCAGCCCCCGCAGATGGAGAGGAGCCCCGAGTCTTCTTTGCCTTTTTGGTTTTAGTCTTTTTCTCTTTTGGAGAGGAAGGCGGGGAATGAACCCGCTTCTCACCTCCGTCGGCAGAAGCCCCTAGGCCAGATGGACCGGCCTCGGCCTCAGCCAGGTCCTTCTCCGAAATGGAGAAGGTCCTGGTGGTCGCAGGGGCACCGGTCGGAGGAGATCCCTCCCCTCCTTGTACTGCCTCAGAAACCCTAAACCGTTTGAGGAGGAACTTGCATAGGGGCGGATTTGGGTTCGGTGTTTGGCGCCGAGCCCGGATTCACCCCCCATGGAAGGCCCTACCCTATGAGGCTGGGTTTCCTCAAGGATCATTTCTATCACAGAAGGGGCCTCCAGTTACCCATCCCCTCCCAGGACATCGCAGGTCCCCTTATCAGCGTCATGAGTCTTTTGTGGGGGAGGCACAGGCCTTGACCCCGGCAAGGTTTAAAATTCTTGCCAGCAGGTCTTTTGAGGGAAGCGACCGAAGGGGCCTGGCTTCCCTCTCCCCCCTAAGGGGGTTTGCTCTACCGAGCCGCTTACACGAGGGGCGGTCGGCAATGGGCTGCCTGCTGGCTTTCTTGGCAGTCCCCTTAGAAAGAAAAGGAGGGACTGCCGCTGGAAATAGGGAGGTGCCCAAAAGCACCTAGAAAAGGGGGTGAAGGGGAATCCCCTACACCCGTAGGCGTAGGAGAGGAGTAAGCCTCCTCTCCGGTTAAAGAAGTATGGAGGGTCCCCAGTGCAAGCACAAGGGTGGGACCTCCATTTTTTCGGTGGTGCTGGCCGAGGGCGGCTCCGTTGATGAGGAAGGGGAATTGGGGAGATTTGGGTTTTTGATGACCATACATGGTCATGGTGACACTTTTTTACACGGGATGCAATCGCGCATCACCTCTCGCAGTAGCCCGCACTGCAAGAGGTGCTTACAGGCCCGGCAGTGAAAGACGCCGCCATTTGGGACCACCCATCCCGCCTGGTGGCCTGGCAGTCCATCGGCATGGCGGCTCCACCTTAGACACGGCGTAAAATCAAGGATAAACAGTGAAGTGAGAAGAAAAGGGATATGAGGAAGGTATGGGTGGGAAAGAAGCAGGTTGTTGAAAAAAAAAACATTCCGAACTGGAGCTCAGGGGTTAGGGAACATTGTCCCCTCTTCCCTTAGCCCCGATCCGGGGCGGTTAGCTTGAGTAGAAGGTCAGCATCTACCCTGTGAAATTAGAGGCTGACCAAAGAAAGTTGTCGGAGAGGTTGTATGAAAAGCGACGAGGTAGGGGACAAATACAGGCTATCTAAGCTGGGGCCGGACGGAGCGCTGGATCCCGTCAGCACGGCGGCCAGGATGGCAAATCTCCGCGCCCCTTACGGGGTTTAAGAGGGTTGGCCCTATTGAGTCGCTCCCACCGGGAGCAGTCAATTATGGGTTGCCTGCCTTTCTTGACAGTTCCCTTAGAAAGTAAAGGGGGGGGGGGGGACTACCGTTGGAGAAAGGGAGTCAGGAAGGATCCCCTACACTCATAGGCAAAGGAGAAGAGTAAGCCTCCTCTCCGGTTGAAGTTTTGGATCCCCTGCGAAAGTACGGGGGGAGGGGGCGACCTCCATGTTTTCGGTGGAGCTGCCCGTAGACGGCTCCGTCGCTGGTGAAGGGGAAGAGATTTGTTTTTTGTTTTTTTTTTATATTCTCATCATTGGGTATAGTGATCCTATTAGTGATATAGGAAGCAAACGCTAATCACCCCCACGCAGTTGCCCACTATGCGAAGGGTGAATACAGGGCCGGCAGAACCAGCTGCTGCCATTTGAGACCATTACTCCCGCCTAGTCGCCTGGCGGCTCTACCTTAGGCTCGGCGCAAAATGAATAGATAGTGAAAGGTGAAAGAAAGGGGATGTGAGGAAGGTGTGGGTGGGGATGAAACAAGTTGTTAAAAAACCCACCTACCCAGACTGGAGCTCAGGGGTTGAGGAAACATTCTCCCTTTCCCCCTCAGCTCCGATCCGGGATAGTTGGGTGAGAGGAAGCTGGTCGGCTTCTACCCTGTAAAATTAGAGGTCGACCAGAGAAAGTTGTGAGAGAGGTTGTAGGGAAAGTGAGGAAATAGGGGTAGAAAACACAGCCTGTTAGAAAGAAGGAGAAGGGGCTAGTGTTGGGGCTGGATGGGGCGCTGAGTCCCGTCACCACAGTGGCCAGGGAGGCAAATCGCCGCGCCCCTTACTGGGCACCAAGACCGTCAACCTTTAAGGTATACAAGATATGATTAGGCGCTAGTTGCATGACCCTCTCCATGACATGCCAGTCCCATCTGATAGATTGCCTTTGTCACGGCTGCTCGGCCTCTTTACATAATACATCCCAATGGGTCCAACGGTTCTACTAAAGCATACAACCCTTAGTCAATGCCTCAATCCTTTTGTCAGATGAGGCTAAAGCCACCATGGTGGATATAAAGACTGCCATTATCTCAACAGTCAAAGCGAAAATCAAGGGAAAACGAGCCGTTCATTGTTGAAACTAATGCCTCTTGAGTCAGTGATCAGAGCTACTCTCAACCAGAGTCCAGAGTAGACAGCCTGTTGCATTCTCTCAAACTCGTTTGAGAGAAGGTACTGTGCAGTAGAGAATGAACCCTATGCAATCATTGAATCGGTTAAATGATTACATTACTTTCTTCTTATACACATGATTAGTTTAATAACATCAGCATTCAGTCTCTCTATGTATATGTTTGACACCCAGCACCACGCCAAATCGAGAATGAGAAAATCGTCTGGTGGCATTTGGAACTCGTCTTTCTAATATGAGGTTGTGTATAGGCCAGGATCCCAGAACTCAGCCACTGGCACTCTTTCACATGGATTTTGCTCCTCTGTCATTCACGCTGTTACATGTAATCTCGCTGAGTTACATCTGTGTCTCTGCCATCCAGGTGTTGCAGAACTGATGCATTTTGTGTGGACAAGAAATTAGCCCTAGATTAAAGCTAAGTTAGCATCGTCCAGAGAGACAAGAGCTCATTTGAGCTCTCATCCCATTTGATTGTTTGGCCATCAATTTCAAGGGATCCCTTTCTTCATCTTCCCAGAACAAGTATCTTCTGATCATCGTCAATGAGTATTTGTTTCCCCTTTGCTTACCCCTATATGGATGTCATCATCTACAGTGATCTTGTGCTTAGCTAACTTGTTCTTTATATGTCTCCTTCCATA
Organism: Ceratothoa steindachneri; assembly: GCA_963969495.1. Classification (NCBI taxonomy): domain Eukaryota; kingdom Metazoa; phylum Arthropoda; class Malacostraca; order Isopoda; family Cymothoidae; genus Ceratothoa; species Ceratothoa steindachneri. The sequence continues at coordinate 185,751,301 of OZ018319.1, forward strand.
CCAATTGAGCACACTTCTGAGTTTCCTGACTTTGAAAGCTTTCCCCTTCGCTTGGTATGTGTTCGAAGACCCATCAAGCGGTACATACCCCCTTGATGCTGATTCATTTCATGCTCACATGTATATACATTTAAGAGTGGGAGTATAGCGATTTGTTACCTACTCTCATTATTCCAGAAATTATAGACAAATCTAAATGTTGCTTTACTTTAAGCCTTAAGCCACTTGGATAATTTTAGATGTGTAAAACACAGCACCTGCTCTACTTGAAGGTAAAATCCCTATTTTAATACCATATTTAACATCTTCTTGCAGGATGCCTTCTGCATCTTGGGTTATTGTAATTTATGTTTTGTTTCTCTCTTTCCAGTCAATTAAAGCATTCATAATTTTTTTTATTTTTTATTTTATGGAGCCCATCTGGCAACTACCCACTTGGGCATAAGTCGCCGAAAAACACGACAGCCTAGAACTAGGCTACTTTAAAGTAAAAATATGAAAACTTAACAATGATATAAATTGGAAAAACTTAACAATCGAAGCAATCTCCGGCAGCGGGGGGAGGTCCCCCTCACCCCGGTGCAGGAGAGTGCAACCTACAAACTAAAGCATTCATAAGTAGGCATTGTTGCCAACATGTAAAAATGTACAGAATATAACATGTTCACACTATTTTGTTTAACCTCTGTATGTTCCACACATTTTCACTTGCTCTATCTTCACCACTTTACATATTTTGCTTTCTGTGGGATATTCCCTCATTGGTATTTTGCTTTACATGGGAGCTTTAAAAAAAAAACTGAAAAAAAAACTACCTTGGAGACGAGATTGTCCCTGAGCGAGTGATGGGGGTTTGACAGGCAGCTGTGGGGGTTGGGGGCGTTGAGGGCTTGTCCCTATTCCTATTCTTGGAGGGGAAACAGAAAGGGTTTGCTGGAACATAGCAACATTGTGGGCCTCTTGCAGTTGCTTTTTATAATGTTCAACTTCTCGCTGGAGCTTTTCAGTCAGGGCTTCAAGCTCAAATATTCTGCAATGAAAATAAACATGCTGAAGGTGGTCATCTTTGCCCAAATGGAGGTTCATGAACAATAGCAGACAGAAAGGGAAACTTTCAGGAGTTTCTGTAACTGGGTTATTCCTATTGAGCTAGTGCAAAAACTGAGATACTTTCCATTCTTAGCAGTTTAAACACGGCTGAGCTATATTATTTCTTCTCTAGCTATTTTTAGAGCCCTTTCACACAAGTATTTCTTGTCATATGTTTGAGAAATACATACAGTTCAGTGGCCCATCCACATCCAAAATGACTAACCGAATGCTTGAGCAGATAGAATGTCCAGTGATGGGCATCCTCAGTGGATACAAGTGGCAGTGGAGCAATTCACATGTCTTTTGTTCAAGCATAACAATTACAGTAAAATTTCATCCCATCAGACAGGTAACAGCTGACATCAAGTACTCTGATTTATTTAAACATTATGAACTGCATTTGCATTTATATATAAATGTCATCCTGAATAAATAGACACTGGGTATGTATGACATGCTGAAATAGTTGAAAAACTCTGCCTCATTAGCTTTTAATTTTTCATAAGGAGCAAAATGTACCCTGCAAGTCTACTGCTGTTTAGAGGAAGGGTCTACCACTTATCTTTTCTTTCTTTTCATGACTGCAGTCACTACATAAACAGCTTTCTTTGGGGCATCTTTCGTCGTGAAATGTTTGTGTGAAGTGAAAAAAGTGTAATGGGTAACAATAAAAAAAGGGGAAAAAAAGAACATGTGACAAAAATCGCTTGTGCCAAGGCAGTGAAATTAAAAGCAAAAGCAGTATACAGTTCTCAAAATTTTTTAGGTCTGGTTCAACCTCTGTACTCCAAACTATATTGGGACCTCAAATTCACTTCTCTGCCATCCCTTCATCCCATACCCGAGCCAAATGCCTATATTATTTTCCTTGCCTTCCAGAATTTCAACCTCTGACAAGCTTTAGGTATTAGGCTCAGATTTTTTTCAAATTGGCCTGGATCTCACGACCTTACAAGAATACCTTAATGCAGCTACTAAAAGGTCCAACATTTGCCTTGCTTTGCTCTAGCAAACAATTCACTAAACCATTATGTTTAAGAGCAACCATTTACCAGTTAACTTGATATTGAAATGGATTACTGAAACATTTTATATGAAAATGTTACCATACTCTATCACTCTCAGGCAGATAATATAAAAAATGCATTAAAAAACAAATTTTCATTAACAAACTAAGAAATAACGTCACTAAATATTACTATTAATGAAGAATAGTTAGTACAACATAGTAAGTTTTTAATGTATTTTTCATTACTAAAATTCTAATTTAAAACAAAACTGAGATAACATACACTCAGTAAGGTGATATAATCAAAGCAATATTTACCCTTAAGTAATGTTTCTTTTTTTCATATAAGTTCACTTATTGCATCTGGAGTAATTCCTGATACTATGTTCTTTCTTGCCTGACCAGGACTTCCTCACTAATATTGGCATATCTACAAACAATCATGCCTCTCTTCACACTAACAAACTTATCTCCAACAATTTATGTTACTCCTCCTTCTGGTGGCCATCTTGTTTTGAGAGCATCTTGTTTTATGCTATATCAGTCTTTTTATATCCCTGTTTAATTTATTTATTGACAACCTTATAACTAACATAACTCAAATCCAATTTAAGCAAAATGAAAAATATGGTAGAAATAAGAATGCTTTTTCCTTTAAATTAATTGTAAACCTACCTGGTAATATATATCAGAGAAAACAAAATTAAATCTAGTTTTATTAAGAGTAATCAAATTGCAATGTAGGAACATCAAAATTTCTCCATTTTCAGGCATAACTAATTTCTTGCAGGGTCATATATTACCTCCTTTACTAAAGTCTTTCATTTTTGACAGAAAAAGCTTGTGCACTTAAATATCTCAGAGCTAGTTTGTAATGGCAAATTTAAATATTGATCCAATTCCTTAAAGCAGCCACAACTAAATCTTCTTTTTTTTTGTTTTAAGGTTTATTCTGTTTCTGTATCATTTTTTTGGTTCCTTCATGATGATCCTCTGTCTTAGCAGAAGCTAATTCATTGAACATTTATGAAAAGGTTTGAAGAGAAATTGGAGAATCTTCATCCTCACAACCAGGATTGGATGAAATACCAGTAGATTCTCCTCCAATATCCATTTGTATTGGTCTAACTCAAGAGGATCTAACACCCATTCCTTTATTTTCCTCCATATCACTTCTCTGAAATTTCATCTTAAATCTAGGATCTATGTAAGGTGCACAGACATTTGTTTTCCAAATAAGCAGAAAATCTTTTTTCAATTGAAGACTGAAGTTCTTCAATTGTGGGGTTAATTCCACTAAGATAATTATTTTGGGCAGCTTTTGCTAAAAAAAATATTTAAGTTTGAATTATTAGCATTCTAAGTGATTTCTTCAAATGGACTAAAAAATTAAACAATTTTCTCCAAAAGAGCCTATTGGTAAGTACTTAATGTAAAATTGCATTATCCACTGCACATGTTACAAGAGCTTTGCATTGTTCTAGATTTCTTTCACTTGTGTAATATGTTGAATTCGAAAGGGTGGACACATCTTGAATTAATTTAGCCATCTTTAAATTCAACTGGGCTTTTATTTCCTCCAACATTTAACTGCTGCAGCAGAATGATTGAAGTGTTTCACAATATTTCTGTTGATTGTAACAATATTCTTTATAGCCTGTTGGCTAAATATGGATTTAATTAATGGAAGTTGGAGTGTAAGAAACAAGATTGTGAGTAAACCACAATTGTTCACACCAGCTATCATATTGGCTCCAGAATATTGCAAAACCACAAAGATTTGATTTTTTTGTGTGCTCATAATCTTCAAGAACCTTGCTTATAAAAGCCAATGAAATGTCATCCAAAAATAGACAATTATTTGTACTGGTTGTCCAAATATCAGTGGTTAAGGAAATGTGAGGGGCATTTTGAATATATGCTTTTACCTTTTAAAATATATCTTGAATATTTTATGTGATGTATCTTCAACTTGGAATATTGTAATTGGGGGAAAATCACTTTAATTAACCTATGGAATCCAATATCAGATGTCACAATATGGTTGAAAGTCAACAGCCATCATCTCTCCAATCGAATAATGAACTTCTTGAGTGCTATCTATGATCATTGATATCCCATAGCTTTTTCTTTGCTAATACAAGTATATGTTCCAAAATAGCTTGCCATTTATATTTTTCACAGGGTGGTGCTTGTTCTTGAATATCCTGCTTCACTAACTGTCCTTTTTAATTGCTTTGAGGTTGAACCCAAGGCTTCTGTTTCCTTCCCCATATTACATATTACATGTTGTAAATGTTTTGGTTGTCTTTCCTCCTCTTGATATGAAACATTGCCTACTACATAACTGTAAACAGTTACATCTGTGGGATTAACTAAGAAATATTTCCATGTAATACTTGGTGCCATAATGGGTTACATAAGGGTAGTTATAATTTTTAAGATTTCATTGGTTAAATGAAAATGTGAAGACAAAAAAAGTTTAGATCATGTTAATCTTGTTAATATAGCTAATGTACATAATAATAAATGACATTGTAAGTTGGAAACAAGCTTTGTAAAGTCACTAATCAGTAATTCACTGAAAAATAAGGCTGATTAATCGGCAATGGGCTAATTTGTTTATAGGTGCATCTCTAGTTAAAACCTAATGTGCTGTGTTTGATAAGAGAGTAGAGTTATTTGGTAGTGGTTTTAATGGAAACCATGTTATAAGGGGATAAAGGAGATTAAGTGTTGATCAGTTTTCGCCTTAATTCCTCTACAATTTTGGATATTGTTAAAGAAGAGAGAGGTCTGTATGATGATGGTTTGATAGGGGGTTAGTTAGGTTTGAGAATGGGAACAATGTTAGCTTTTTTTTTAACCCCATGATAGGGATAGTGATGTCCAGCCAGGAGTAGCTGAAGATAGTTTTAGAGCTTAGATAGTTTGGAGATGGGGTGTTTTAGGTGATGAATGCTAGGGTCAGGAACTTTTTCATATAAGAACAAAGGCACCATTAGGGTATGAAAGACCTCTCTCATAATACTACTGTCTAAAAGTACAATACTGAATTTGCTAGGTCACACAATAGAGAAATAAAAGTTGAAGCGGAAACACTAAGCATCATTCAGCAACAGTACATATTGTTCAAATGGTATTAGGAGAAGGAAAATATGAATAAAAAAATCAATGAAATGCTAGTAGAAAAATGGCAAATTTAAGCAAGTGTACCTAAAACCCCAGGATAAGGTTGGATGTACCTTTCATCTTTCTTGGCAATCTGTGCTCCCATCTGCTGCTTCTCTGTATCAAATTCTGCTAGCTGTTTCTCTAACTCTGCCTCCATCTGCAGAGATTTCTTGCTCTCCTCTTCTAGACCCTCTGCCATACTATCAATCCGTCCCTTTTCCTCTGACAAGATCTGGTGAGACAATAGAAACTGATGAATCAGGGAATAATAAATTGAAACAAAACCTTTATCACAGCAAATAAAACCAATTAGAGGAACTGGACATATCACCAAATAGGCAACTAAAGGTGAGTACCCATGTGTGGTTATGATGTACTGGGATCCACCCTCTTGTATAAGCATCTCAAGTCGTAACAAAACCTTTTCTTGGCAGCACTTCTATTATTTAGGGGTCATAAAATACAGCCACACAATTTAGCCCTTCATTAAACAGATCTTTTTCACCCACAAAGTGGAGTCAGTCTGCATCAATGCCACTAAAAACTACCCACCCCCATTTATACCTTATAAAGAAGAAAGCGACCCACCATTTTTTCATATTCCAAAATAGCCCCCACATTCTCAAGCTCACACAGACTAACCATATACCAGCAACAGTCGGACCATCTGAAGGATGGGGGAAGGCCAAAAATGTGTGGAAGGTAAATAGCAAGAGTAGTCTAACTAGAGGTCTTCTTTAGGTGCCATGGAGAAGGGCAAGAATGCATTCAATGACCTCAGATTGGAACTTAAGTAGTGACACTGTGGATGCAACTTAAGAAGGTACGATTCACATGAGAGGAAATTGTTTGTGCAAAAATTAAGAGTAATTAATTTCACATGAAATGTTTACCATGGAATACTGATTGTGCATATTATAATGGGTAATGCATGCCAGGTTTTACAGCCTTCTAATGATGGCCAATTAAGTTGTAAGATATTATTTTTGAAAGCGCAGAATTAAAAGACAAACATGCCTTTGACAGTAGGGAGAATTATGCAAGATAGTACTTTGAAATAGTGTATAAATAGGCAGACTCGTAGGAATGAAACCATGAAATGATGAGACATCTAGGCCCTGATTGATTTTGTTATATTATTGCCCACTTGGGCATAAGTCACCGGAATGTTACATTAGATTAAAAACAAACATGCAAAAGGCACTCAAAAGCAAAAAAAAGGTGAGAAGAAGAATGCAGCACCCTATCTTCTACAACCATCAACCAATACCCATTCCCAATTCCATCTACCACTCATCCAGTAATTAAAGAACCTTCAGTTCGCCCATTAGAGGCTCCATATACTACAACTACACATAGCTTCACCCTTGCAAATCTCAACTTCACTCACACATTCATACTTAAACATTGCAGCAGGCCACTCATCACTCAAAAATGACCAATACACCTCTTTACTCCTACCACACTGATTATACTCCATTCACTCCATCCTGCACAAACTATTTCTTTTCATGTTTGTCTCACATAGAGCAAACATTGCAATTTCCCCTCTTTCCCACATCGCATACAGATTAACTCACCTAAGAGGACAGGGCCAGCAACACACCTGCCTAATACCATCAGTGCATGTCACACTCTCAGAATAAAGTCTTCAGGGACAGAGCTTCCCAGGCCAACAGTCCCTTATCTGGGCTTAATCACCATTTACAACACACACTGGAGAACAATATGGGTATTTTTCAAGCCCTACATTTACCCGAAACAATGATAAAAAATTATATCCAGGAAAGACACTGGGCATCACCTTGGATTGCCATGAGGGACTCACTGAACTCCACTTTGCAATTTTGATCCCATATAAATACTATCTTTTAGTCTTTTTATGTAAATCTTATGACATTAACATGTCAATGCCTAGTTACTAGGTTATATGAAACCTTTTTAAATAAGCAAACCTGAGCAAGGTCTTCAGACCGTTTCCTTTCTTCTACATACTGCATTGCCAACCGTTTTCGTTCTTCCACAAGCATGAGGATAATTTGCTTCTGTTTTCCTCGCTCTTCTTCAAGTGTTTCCTGGAGTTTCTTAAGATCTTTTTCAATTTTGCGCTTTCCTGCTTTTTCTGTATCAAACTCATGGCACTGAAATAGCATGTAAAACATTTGAATGAAATGCAGTAGGGAAATGCCCCAAAATAATTAGGGAAAGACACCAATTCACACTTAGTGAATTGGTTTGGTTCACTCAAATTGTTTGGTACCACTATGTAGACAATGTCCTGGGAATTCTAAAGGAAGATTTTAACCTTGCTTGATGGCTTTCTTTTATTGATTAATTCATTAGTTCCGTCAATTAAATTTACTTTAGAAAAAGAAGAAATAATAGCTTTCCTTTCCTAGGTGTTCTAATAATTAGACAACCAAACAGGTTTAAGTTGTCTATTTTCAGGAAACCAACAAATAATTTATCCCATGTTCATTTTTATTCAGGTCATTCTAAAAATATTAAAACATCAGTATTTTCTCCCATGTATCTTAGGGCACTCAGAATATGTAGTCCTGACTATATAGACCAAGAATTTACAAAAATTGAAGAGATTGCCTTCAATCTGTGTAACCTGAAATATTTGGGGAAAAAATCCATGTATAAAAACATTCCATAACCACAAGTTGAAGAAAACAGAGCCTTTACAAAACATATTACTTTTACCTTACCATGATAATTTCTTCTATGCAGTACCATTTTCAAACAACTTAATATAAGTGTAACTTTTAAATACAATTATACATTATAAAATATGTTAATAAAACACAGCCTCAGGAACAATAATTATGTAATATATAGTATACCTTTTTGGGATTGTAATAAATACTATGTGGGTCAAACTTCAAAAAATATCTCTGTAAGAATTAAGCAACGTCAAAATGCAGTATCTAAGGGATATTCAAATAGTGCTTTGGCCGTCCACAGGGTAAGATGGGTCACCAGATTAACTGGTCAAAAGCAGATACCATAATGCATATAAATGATTTTATTAGCAGAAATATCTTTGAATCATTCCTAATCTCCAGCACAAAGGAGAGAAATGTAAATATTAGCCCCGGTTTGTTTTCTTTAGATCCTGTCTTATCTTTCTTCCTCAAATCAAACTTATCAGAGGCCATAAAAAAAATCAAACCATGGGATTTTATAGGGAAAACATTGCTTTGTATAAATACAATGTCTCTCTATTTCATAAACCATTGTGAGTTTGAAAATGTTATTAAGATAATGAAAGTGCTAGCTCCAATCAATTTTTCTTTTTCCCTACATGGTACAACCAAATATTAGTTTGTAAAAATGTAAAGTTTACTTGCTAGTGCTAACTTCAAACAAGAGATGATTGTATGAGTAGGTATGTTGAAGGTAATGTGTGAAAAGGGGGAAGAATGTGAAAGACATTACCTGTTTTGAATTGGGTCTTTCATTGTCTGAATGGCAAGATATATCATCAGGGGCTGCATCATTTTCATGCTTTTTCCTTTCTTTCTCCAATTCTTCAACAGTCCAGGAATGCCGCTGAAAATGAAGCTGAGCAATCAAATAGATGTTTAAATAGAAAGAAGAGTAAGATGATAAAAAAAGCGCAAGGATCACCATATCCCTTAATATCTTTACACTGGGGTGAGGAAGCGCATTCCTTTAGCAAAAGGTTTGCACAAAATAGGAAATCAAACGGAAGCAACTTGAGGCAATATTAAAAATGGAAATAAAAAGAAAGATGAGTGACAATATTGATAAATGTAAAGAACATGAAATTAAGAAACTTATGTATAAGAAAGATTGCCGTGTGGATATCATCAACCATAAATTCTGGAGCTGGAAGAATGAACTCAAAATATTCAGGGGAATTCATACAAAGAGCAAAAATATGAACCTAATATTATCCAGTAATTTGAAAGAGCAATCAAGTGGGAAACACATAAAAAAAAAATCCAAGCTTTATTGAGCTAATCACAAATGCAAATTAGATTATTTATTGTATTCAAGGCCCATTTATTGAATGCCTACTAGGGAAAAGTTGCTGTAATCACCTTACAGGCTAAGGGTAAGTTAAATTAAAAAAAAAATTATGCAAGACTAAAAACAAAATCAACAAAGATAAACAAGAAGCAAAAAGCAGGAAGAAAGCATGGTCAGGCATTGGAAGGAGGCCCACCTCCCACAGTGCAGGAATATGCGACATACACCAAAGAAAGTCAAGTAAAATGGAGCCCACCCAACCTCCTCCAAAAAGTCAGATAGTCCACATGAGTGTGTACCGGAGGCTAACCTGAGTACAAGGGACAAGCAGTAGCAACCCCGCTCATCTTGATTCTGTGACAGGTAACATGCACAAAGATTACCCAGAATGGGACATTAAACAAATATGTGACAAACAGTCTGGGACACAAAGCAGTGTGTCTGGCAAGTGTGCCCAATTCAAGAACAACAGAAGGCGACTTTAAGTTAACTTAGCCAACTCCCATCTTCTTAGCCACGCAACTCAGATGGCTGCCCTGATTCCTACCATGAAGGCAGTGTGAGGAAGAACCAAACGCTGGTCTGGTCCTTGTGGACACTTTAGCACCCTCATTCCTCACAATTCCCTCATGCCAAGGAACCTAGCAGAAAATAATATCAACATTCACCCAGCTAGCAGTAACCATGGCATCACTGATACCACAAACTAGAGGATGTGGAGATTCCAATGCTTGGTGGCGGATTCATAAAACTTATATCCACAGTCAAGCTTCAAACAACAAAAGAAATAGAAAAGCAGGGAGGCACCCAGGTGCTGAATGCCACAGAACGAAGAATGTTCATGGCACAGATACAAGAGACCATAAGCCTGCAAATATGAGCCTCACAGTTGAGGCGTTAGTCGAAAACAAGGTCGAGGAAATGGTGCAAATCCATAGTTTCTAGGTGAACCTCATTTAGGAACAAGTCTTGGTAGGTGGCAGCACAAGTCCATGGCCTTAGTCTTACGCCAAGAAAAACTCAAACCTGTGTGCTTTGGCATAGCCAGGGATGCAGTTTAATGCATGCGGAGCCGACACTCCAGAGTTGGCATCTGGGCTGCACAAAAAGAGATTCAAAGGTTGTCCACATAAATGGTAGTGAGGACATCTTACAGCAGCACAGAAGTATACCAATGAAGTTCAGTGCTAACTGTGACAATGAGGGCATTTCCCTGCAGGACACCTTCTTGCTCCATTGGAAAAGAGGGCACTGCCCCTCCCCTGTATACAGAATCATCGATCTGAAAAACCTTAAAAATAAAGATTGAGAGGCATCCCCCACCCACATTATGTGGAATCTCCATGTGGTATCATAGGTCTTCTCATCTTATGCAGTTAAAAAAACTGAGTGCTGTAGCCATGTCTACAAAGGAAGGCTTCCCAGATTGCATTTTCCAACCAGAGAGAGGACCGGATGTGGAGTGGAACTTGAGTAAACCACATTATACAGAAGAGAAGTGGGCTCCCTTATCCAGAAAAAAGGTGTCTAACATTTACCAATTTCTCCATCAACTTGCACACGCAGGAGGTTAGAGAGATTGAGCGGGGTACAGTGATCTATGACCAGTTTGAGAAAAGTGAGCACAGTAGCCATTTGGCAGGAGTAGGGGAGAATACCCTCCACCCAGATCCTGTTTAACATTTTTAACAAAGACTATGCCTCACTCACCTAGGTGTCAATGCCTAGTTCTAGGCTACTTTAAAATATTTGAACAGAAAACAACAATAAAAAGAAATAACAATTAGGAAGCAATAACAATAGCAAAACAATAACAAAAACAACTAAACCTAGTTAAATGAAAGGGAGAAGGCCGGCCTCCCCACAAAAGTCAACAAGTCCACCAGTCAATGTGCCCGCACTCATCCCGAGTACAAAGGACGGCGGTAGCGACCAGGCCCATCCCAGTACAGGGACAGGTAATGTGCGCAAAGATCACCCAGACTGGGACATTCGACAAGAATGTGTCAAAATAGGGCGCAGGCGAGCGCTCCATCAAATAGCGATGCGTCACACGAGTGTGTCCGATTTGGAGACGACAGAAAGCGACCTGAAGCAGTCGCGGAACTGGGGGATAGGTCCATGGGAACAGTCGCGGCGCAATGGCACGCAACTTGAAGTTCCCTTCGACCGTCTCCCATCTTCTTTGACAAGCAGTCCGAAAAGCTGCCCGTATTCCTGCCATGTAGTCGTGTGTGGGAGAGCGAAACGCCGGTCCGGTCGCAGAGTCCTCGCGGACTCTTTGGAGCCGTCATCGGCGCGCTCATACCCCGCAATTCCTACATGTCCAGGAACCCAGCAAAAGATAATCTCGACATCCGCCCGGCTCGCCAAAACTGTGGCGTCACGGATATCGCGAACCAGGGGATGCAGAGATTCCATGTCCCCGAGAGCACTCAGGGCGCTTTGTGAGTCGCTATAGATCACAATCCGGTCTCCGAACCGGGCACGTCGTGCAATCTCCCGTACTAAGTGGTGTATTGCTAACAGCTCGGCCGTGAGGACAGACAGAGAGCCTGGCTGACTTCAAACAGAGGGGAAACAGCATAGGAGTTCACCCACTCTTGGGAAATGGAGCCATCCATATACACTGGCTTGGTTCTATTGTGACACAAGGTGTGCTCCAAAAAGGTCGAACGCAATACTCACGGCACTGTAGAAGCTTTGAGAGCAGAGGCGTGGCGACAAATAGCCAAAGGTAGAACCCTCCAAGGTGGCGTCCTGGGCAGAACCAGGGGCGCCACCGGCACAAGAGCTATATCTAGCTCTCGAAGGAGTTTCCTGGCCCTAAACCCAAAGGGCTTAGGGTATGTTTGGCGTGTCTTGGAGGCATAGGCACCGTCGAGATCAGCTGCGGATGCAGTGAGCGCTGTTGGCAACTGAGGGAGGCGCCGGGGTCAAGCGTATAGGCGAGTGATGCACTGCACGAGGCGCAGAGCAAGTGACATCTCCCTAGCATCGACCAAAAGGCTCTCAACGGGTGAAGTGCGGAAGGCACCGGTCCCAAGGCGAAGACCCGTGTGGTGGATCGAATCCACCTTACGCAATAAACGCTTGGCTGCGGATGCATAAAACTCGCATCCGTAGTCGAGCTTCGAACGAACAAAGGATCGGTAAAACAAAGGATCGAATACAAGACCAAGGAAACGGTGCAATTCAACCACTTCCAGACGTACCCCATGAAGAAACAAGTCTGGGTCGGGGTGGAGCCAAGGATGGCGGCAGAAGTGCACCACCTTAGTCTTGGCCAAAGAAAACCGAAACCTGTGCACTTCGGCATAGCGAGAGACGCGGTTCAATGCCTGTTGGAGTCGACGCTCCAAAGTTGGCATCTGGGCCGCGCCCAGAGATAGAAATGTCGTCCATGTAGAGCGTAGCGAGAACATCTTCCAGCAGAAACGAAGTGATGCCGTTGATACTCGGGACAAAGAGTGAGACACTGAAGACACTTCCCTGCGGAAAACCCTCTTCCTGCTCCTTTGGGCCGGAGAGGGCTCCCCCCACCCATACGCGGAATCAACGAACTCATAAAAATTCAGATATAAACATTGGGAGGCATCCCCTCGCCCCCATCATATGGAGAGTCTCCATGATACCGTATCGCCATACGGTATCATAGGCCTTCTCCAGATCGAAAAACACCGTGGCGTAGTGCTGTCTACGAAGGAAAGCCTCGCAGACGGCATTTTCCAGTCGGAGCAGAGCATCGAACGTGGAGGTATTTTTTATTTTTTTATAGAGACCATCTGGCAACTGCCCACTTGGGCAAAAGTCGCCGGAAACACGACAGCCTAGAACTAGGCTACTTTAAAATAAAAATATAAAACAGGACCAAGTTCTTAGCCACGCGGAATGAGATTTGATCCTGGGCCTGAACAGCCAGGATTTCTTTCTCGACGAGATATGCACCACATTGCTTTGAAGAAGCGGGGTGCGGCTCTCCGCAATTGACACACTTGGCCACACACGATTTAGACTTATCGTGTGCGGCCTTGGAGCAATTTACAAGAACGATTCGTATGGCCGAAGCGGTGACAGTTATAGCACCGCCGCGGCAGTGGCACGAATGCCTTCATGTGGTAGCAGTACCAACCGGCACGCACCGACTCAGGGAGCTTGTCACAGTTGAACGTGACGAAGAGTATACGGGTGGGTCTCGAGGACCCTCCCTGTTTTCTCATCACACGTTCAACCTTGACCGCCTCATGGTCGGCCAGCTCTAAGGTGATGTCCTCAATGGATAGTCAACGAGTTCCCTCGCATAAACTACTCCTTTCACAAAGTCCATGGTAGAGTGCAGTGTCACACTCACCGGGGTGCCATGAAGTGTCCGAAGAGCACTTATCTTGGCCGCCTCGGCGGGATTCGCCGCATTCGCCAGAAGGCTCCGGTCCGAGAAACAGGTCACCTTCGGCTCTCTACTAATTGCACTAGCTAATACTCTCCTCTGATGGATCATGTTGCCCGTGGCCAACATGGTGCCATCAGTGGAGCGAATAACCAGGAAGTGTTTGAAGCCAGTGGGATAGAAAACGCCAGGTAACCTCTGAATGAGGGGCCCCGATGTCATTGAGGCTCCACCCTGTGCACTTTTGGTCTTTGTCATAGTCAGGGGCTCTGCACACGGGGAGGCAGAGGGGCTTGGTCGCTTGCCAAAGTGGCAGCAGACCCATCAGGCTCGATAGCCCCCCAGGATGAAGAGGAGCCCTGAGTCTTCTTTGTCCTTTTCTTTTTGAGAGGAGGGCGGGGAATGAACCCGCTTCTCACCTCCGCCAGAAGGAGCCCTCATGACAGATGGACAGGCCTCAGCCAGGTCCTTCTCCGAAATGGAGAAGGTCCTGGTAGTCATGGGGGCACCAGTCGGAGGAGATCCCTTCCCTCCTTGTACTGCCTCGGAAACCATAGCCGTTTGAGGAGGACCTTGCATAGGGGCGGATTCGGGTTCGGTGCTTGGAACCGAGCCCGGGTTCCCCCCCATGGAAGGTCCTACCGTCTGAGGCTGGGTTGCCTCAATTACCATGTCTATCTCAGGCCGGCCTCCAGTTGCCCCCCCCCCTCCCAAGACATCGCAGGTCCCCTTGGCAGTGTCGCCAGTCTTGTGTGGGAAGGCACAGGCCTTGACCCCGGCAAGGTTCAATATTATTGCCAACAGGTCTTTTGAGGCAAGTGACTGAAGGGGCCCAGCATGCCTCTTCCCTCTAAGGGGGTTTGCCCTACCGAGCTGCTTCGATGTGGAGCAGCTTGCTAAGGGCTGCCTGCTGGCTTTCTTGGCAGTCCCATTGGAAAGAACAGAGGGGACTGCCGCTGGAAAAAGGGAGGTGCTCGAAAGCACCTCCAGAGAAGGAGGTGAGGGGGAGCCCCTACACCTGTAAGCGAAAAAGAAGAGTAAGCCTCCTCTCTGATTAGAGAGATATAGAGGGTCCCCTGCGCAAGCACAGGGGAGGGGGTGTACATCCATTTTTTCGGTGGAGCTGCCCAAGGGCAGCTCTGTTGATGAGCAAGGGAAAGTTGAGGGTTGATTTATTAAATGTTCATCATCGGGCATGGTGACCCTTAATTTTCTGCGGCACGCAATGGCGCATCACCTCTCGCAGTAGCCCTCACTGCAAGAGGTGCTTACAGGCCCAGCAGAGCCAGGCACTGCCATTTGGCCTGGCAGTCCATCCGCATGGCGGCTCCACCTTGAACACGGCATAAAATTGATAGGATGTGAAGAGGAAGGGAAAAGGTATGTGAGGAAGGTATGGGTGGGGATGATGCAGGTTGTTAAAAACCAACCACCCAGACTGGAGCTCAGGGGTTAGGGAACATTGTCCCCTCAGCCCCAATCCGGGACGGTTGGCTGAGAAGAAGGTCAGCATCTACCCTGTGAAATTAGAGGCTGACCAGAGAAAGTTGTGGGAGAGGTTGTATGAAAAGCGAGGAAACAAGTGTTTTGAATGAAGGAGAAGAGGCAAAGCTGGGGTCGGACGGGGTGCTGAGTCTCGTCAGCACAGCGGCCAGGATGGCAAATCGCCGCACCCCCACAAAACAAGAGTGGAAAGCAACTCACTCTAATTAAACCCTATGGAACTAAATTCCAGTCTGAAGCCTTCAGAGACATCACAACATGCATTGAATGCTGGCAGAGCAGCAGCGCAGCTAAAGAATGTGGCAAAAGTGGTCGCAAAGGACTCCAGCAAAGACACAGGGTTCGAGATTGCTGTCCAAATCTCCTGGAAAATGGGAGAGGGGTCTTGCAAGAACTTGCCACAAATCCTTTTGACTCACTTCCACACCTTTGCAAGATGGGTCTTGCCATTAAGTGAAAGTGCATATGCCTGTGACGAAGAGAGGCAGCTGTGATTATTATTATACTGGAACCTATTTCTAGCATGACAATGCCAAAACTTAGCTCTAGCGTGACAAAATTCACCATAGTGAAATCATTCAGTCCTAACACTTCTGTTTGAGGGCAGTCTCAAACTCAGATGAACACCACAGAAGCGGTCAGTGTGCAAAACAGCCAGACATTGTAGTAATAGCAGTTAGGCCCACAGCGATGAGGTTGCTGGAGAAGTACTCAATGACCTCATCCACCAACCTAAACTCCTTAATTAGGTCAGAGAAATCTGTCATTTCATGAAATGTAAACACCAAGCTAGTCTCGAGCATCACTGGGGAAGGGATGGGGGCCTTCAGGCAGCAGCAGTCCAAAAAATTATATTTAAATGGGAAAGTGAATACTACCATGGAGGTTATCAACCACCTCCTACCCCAAATCTGCTATGCATCTGGAGAGGAAAATGAAGAGATTCTCGGACAGTGATGCGTAAACTCATTCACAACTATCTCCAGCTCATCAATCAAGTCAGCAAGGACCTGACACCTGGGATTGATGAAGAAGTTTCCGCAGAAGAGGTGCCTATTGTTCAAATCCTCAAAGCAGTAGAAATGGCCTCGGAAAAGGTGTAACGATGCAGTGAAAGACACTCCACATCAAAGTCAGCTGAGGATGGAATACATGCAGAACAGTATACTTCCTATCCAGGTGCAGTCTCACTGCTACTGTCTTAAAGGAGGTATTAAAGCAAAGTCAAGAATGGAGACATCATGCAGAGTAAATTGCACAGCCGCCTGACCAGCACTCATCCCATGGTGGTGGGGTTGGAAAACCTGTATACACTTGGACGGTGAGCAGGGGGCACACACCCAGCATGGTCTCCTATAAAAAGATAGCTAACAGGAAATGGGAAGAAACGAGCCTCAGCAGCTCCTCCCAGTTGGCCTAGAGTCCACAGCAATTCCATTAAAGGAATATGCCCTTGAGGCCTAGCTCAGGGCAGATGCTGGGGCCCACTTTAAAGAAAAGTCACTCACAGGAATGACCATAAGCTTCCAGGAGGGAGAACCCTAGGCACTGTTGATCGAACAAGTAACAAAGTGCAATCTCCTTCAAGGTCTTATCAGCTCGCTATGCAAGTCTTTTCCTCCCTCTACTTTGACTCTTGTGTAGGCAGGGAAGGGGGGGGGGATACTTCAGAGGCAGGGGTGCGGTGCACCTTTGGAGGATCCACCTTCTCCAAGCCACCTAGTCCAGCCTCAACTAAGGGCAGAGGAGCCAAAGCTCCTTTGGTACTGTCCTCCTTTCAGGGGGAAGCTTTAGGAACCCCAGAAAAGGGACTCATGACCACCTTCATGGGTGTCGCATCCTGTTAGTCTAACACTCGATGGAGGCATGTAGCCATTTTACCTTATGGGGAATAGTGATGCTGGGGGAGGGAAAGACCTGGTTTTAGCCAAGTTGGGTGTGAACCCTTTGTGCCACCAGCTCAATTTTTTTTTTTTTATTATTTAAGGGACTATCTGGCGACTGCTGACTTAGGCATAAGTCGCCGTAAACAAACAGCCTAGTTCAAGCCTACTTTAAAAAATTTAACAGGAAACAACAATAAAAAGAAACAACAATAACAATAACAAAGCAATAACAAAAACAACAACAATTAAACCTGGTTAAATGAAAAAGAGAAGGCCGGCCTCCCCCCAAAAGTTAATAAGTCCACCAGTCAAAGTGCACGCACTCGTCCCGAGTACAAGGGACAGGCGGTAGCGACCCCGCCCATCCCGGTACCGGGACAGGTGTCGTGCGCGAAGATCACCCAGACTGGGACATTCGACAAGAATGTGCCGAACAGTCTGGGGGACGACGCAGTCGTTGCAATAGGGCGCAGGCGTCGCTCAATCAAATAGCGATGCGTCACACGAGTGTGCCCGATTCGGAGACGACAGAAAGCAACCAGAAGCCGCCGCGGCATTGGGGGATAGGTCCATGGGAACAGTCGCGGCGCAATAGGACGCAACTTTAAGTTCCCTTCGACCGTCTCCCATCTTCTTTGCCAAGCAGTCCGAAGAGCTGCCCGTATTCCTGCCATGTAGTCAGTGTGAGGAAGAGCGAAACGCTGGTCCGGTCGCAGAGTCCTCGCGGACTCTTTGGCGCCCTCATCGGCGCGCTCATTCCCCGCAATTCCTACATGTCCAGGAACCCAGCAGAAGATAATCTCGACATCTTCTGCCCGGCTCGCCAAAACCGTGGCGTCACGGATTTCGCGAACCAGGGGATGCGGAGATTCCAATGCTCCGAGAGCACTCAGGGCGCTTTGTGAGTCGCTATAGATCACAATCCGGTCTCCGAACCGGGCACGTCGCGTAATCTCTCGTACCGAGTGGTGTATTGCCACCAGCTCGGCCGTGAAGACAGACGCAGGGGCTGGTAGAGCCCCGCTGACTTCAAACAGAGGAGATACGGTGTGGAAGCCGACCCCCTCTTGGGACTTGGAGCCATCCGTATACACTGGCACGGTACCAGCGTGACACGATGTGTGCTCCAAAAAGGTCGAACGCAATACTCTGGGCGCAGTACAAGCTTTGGGAGCAGAGGCGAGGCGACAAATAGCCAAATGTGGTACCCTCCAGGGTGGCGTCTCTCGGCGACATAGGCACCATCGAGATTAGCTGCGGATGCAGTGAGAGCTGTTGGCGACTGGGGGAGGCGCCGGGCTCGCGCGTACAGGCGAGTGATGCACTGCACGCGGCGCAGAGCGAGTGGCATCTCCCCAGCATCGACCAACAGGCTCTCAATGGGGGAAGTGCGGAAGGCACCGGTATCCAGGCAAAGACCGGTATGGTGGAGCGAATCCACCTTCCGCAATAAACGCTCGGCTGCGGATGCATAAAACTAGCATCCGTAGTCGAGCTTCGAGCGAACAAAGGATCGATAAAAAAGTAGGGCAGTAGCCCTATCAGCGCCCCAAGCGCTGACCGTCACGGAACGAAGAATGTCCATGGCACGGATACAGGAGACCCTAAGGCTGCGAATATGAGCCTCCCAGGTGAGGCGTCGGTCGAATACAAGATCAAGGAAACGGTGCGACTCAACCACATCCAGGCGCACCATATTAAGAAACAAATCTGGGTCGGGGTGAAGCCGTGGATGGCTGCAGAAGTGAAACACCTTAGTCTTGGCCAAAGAAAAACGAAACCTGTGCGCTTCGGGATAGCGAGAGACGCGGTTCAATGCCTGTTGGAGTCGACGCTCCAGAGTTGGCATCTGGGCCGCGCCAAAAGAGATCGAAAGGTCAGCCACGTAGAGCGTAGCGAGAACATCTTCCGGCAGCACCGAGGTGATGCCGTTGATGCTCAGGGCAAAGAGTGTGACACTGAGGACACTTCCCTGCGGGACACCCTCTTCCTGCTCCTTTGGGCCGGAGAGGGCTCCCCCCACCCGTACGCGGAATCGACGATCTCGCAAAAATTCAGATATAAACATTGGGAGGCGTCCCCTCGCCCCCATCGAGTGGAGAGTCTCCATGATACTGTATCGCCATGCGGTATCATAGGACTTCTCCAGATCAAACACCGTGGCGTAGTGCTGTCTACGAAGGAAAGCCTCGCAGACGGCATTTTCCAGTCGGAGCAGAGCATCCGACGTGGAGTGGAACTTACGGAAGCCGCACTGTGCAGAAGACAGATGGCCTCCGCTGTCCAGGAAATAGGCTAATCTAACATTTACCAATTTCTCTATCAACTTGCACACGCAAGAGGTTAGAGAGATTGAGCGGAAACCGGTCGGAGTAGAGTGATCTCTCCCCGGCTTGCGAAAGGCGAGCAAAGTAGCGATTCGCCAGGAGTCTGGGAGAAGACCTTCCACCCAGATCCTGTTGAACAAATCTAACAGAAAGGCCATGCTTCGCTCACCCAGGTGTCGAAGCATGGCGTACGGGACATCTTCCGGACCATGGGCGGTGTCCGCGCACGAAGCGAGAGCGGAACGCAACTCACTCACAGTAAACTTGTCATTGAAGGGTTCTCCGCCTCTGGAGGTAAAGTCCAGCCGGCGGGCATCCGCGACATGACGACGTGCATTGAATGCTGGCGGAGCAGCATCACGGCTAGAGAATGCGGAAAAAGCAGTCGCTAAGGTTTCCGCCACGGACACGGGGTCCGAGATTGCGGTCCCATTCTCCTGGAGAACGGGAGGGGGGTCCTGCGAGAACTTGCCCCGAATCCTTTTGACTCGCTTCTACACCTCTGCTAAAGGGGTCTTCCCGTTAAGTGAAGACACGTATGCCCGCCAAGAAGAGCGGCGTGCGTGCTTCGAAATATACCGGAACCTAGCCCTAACCCGACGAAATTCAGCAACAGTGAAATCGGTCGGGCGGCGCTTATAGCGCATGTAGGTATAACGCTTCTGTTTGAGGGCCGTCTCACACTCGGCCGACCACCATGGGAGTGGTCGGCGTGCAAAACGGCCAGACGTCCTAGGAATAGTAGTCAGGCTAACGGGGATGAGGTTGCCGGGAACTCAACGGCCTCATCTACCGACCTAAACTCCTCGACTGAGATAGAGAATTCAGTCATTTCCTGAAATGCAGGCCACCGCGCCCGCGCCAAGCACCACCGAGGTGGTCTCTCAGGCGGCAGTTGCCCTGAAAATGATATTTGAATGGGAAAGTGATCACTACCATGGAGGTCATCGACCACCTCCCAATCAAAATCAGGCTGTGCATCCGAAGAGCACAAATATAGGTCGAGGCAAGAAAATGAAGCGGTTCTCGGACAGTGATGAGTAAACTCATCCACGTTTAGGACACCCATCTCAAGCTCTTCGATCAGATCGGCAAGGACTTTTCCCCTGGGATTTATGGAGTAATCTCCCCAGAGAGGATGCCTGCCGTTCAGATCTCCAAGCAGAGATAGGGCCTCGGCAACCGTGCCACGACGCGGCGGAAGTCCCCCGCGTCGAAGTCAGCTGACGGTGGAATGTACGCAGAAATCAGAGTATACCTCCTATCCAGGTGCAGCTGCACAACCACTGCCTGAAAGGGGGTATCTAAAGAGAAAGGAAGAATGGAGACATCATGCCAGGTGTAAACCGCGCATCCCCCAGCCCGGCCATCCCGCGGGGGTGGGGTCGCAAGACCCTTATACCCCTGAAGGGCGGGCAGGGGGCACGCGCCTAGCATGGTCTCCTGCAAAAAGATAGCTAACGACGAACGGGACGAGACGAGCCTCCGCAGCTACTTCCAGTTGGCCCGGAGTCCATGGCAATTCCATTGAAGAAATATGCCCTCCAGGCCTAGCTCGGAGGAGACGCGGGGGCCCTCCTCGAACTGAAGAACCTCACGGGAATGGCCGTACGCTTCCCGGGGGCAGAACCCCGGGTGCTGTTGGCCGGACACAGGCGCTGAAGGCGCTGTCGCCTTCGAGGACTTATTGGGGGAGGTTGGGCAGGCCATGCGAGTCTTTTCCTCCCTCCGCCTCGAAACCTTAGGCGGGCGTTGCGGCTTCGGAGGCGGGGGGCCCTCTTTTCGAGGAACCACCGTCTCCGAGCCACTCGCTCCACCTCGGGGCGTGGGCGAAGGGGCCGAAGCTCCTTTGTTGCTGTCCTCCTCTCGGGGAACAGCTTTAGGAACCCCAGAAGATGGCCTAGCGACCATCTTCAGGGGTGTTGCCTCCTGTGAGTCTAACGACTCGGTGGAGGCGCGTGGCCGTTTCGCCTTACGGGAAACGGTCACGCTGGGGAAAGAGGGGGGAGCCCTGGTTTTAACCGGGGCAGGGTATGAACCCTTTTTGCCGCCAGCTTTACCAGGGGAGCGCCCGGGTTGGGTAGAGCCCGCAGAAGGGCTCCGAATGGGCACGGAAACAACCATGCTCATTGGCCTGGATGGGCCAGGAGCAGAGGGTGCCTTTCTAACTATTGAGGCATATGACGTCCCAGGCAGAGCCGGGCACGCCAGGACCAAGTCCTTTGCCTCGCGGAATGAGAGTCTATCCTGGGCCTGAACGGCCAGGATTTCTTTCTCAAGGAGATATGCACCACATTGCTTCGAAGAAGCAGGGTGCGGCTCTCCACAATTGACACACTTGGCCACACACAATTTGGACTTATCGTGTGCGACCTTGGAGCAATTTACACAAACTTCGGGTGACCCCGACTTTGCACGTCTACATGAGCGATTCGTATGGCTGAAGCGGTGACAGTAATAGCACCACCACCGCGGCAGTGGCACAAATGCCTTCACACGGTAGCAGTACCAACCGGCACGCACTGACTCAGGGAGCTTGTCACAGTCGAACGTGACGAAGAGTGTAGGGGTGGGTCTCGAGGCCCCTCCCTGTTTTCTCATCACACGTTCTACCTTGACCGCCCCATGGTCGGCCAGGTCTAGGGGGATGTCCTCAATGGAGTAGTCAATGAGTTCCCTCGCATAAACTACTCCTTTCACAAAGTTCATGGTAGAGTGCGGCGTCACACTTACCGGGGTGCCATGATGTGTCCGAAGAGCACTTATCTTGGCCGCCTCAAGGGATTCGCCGCATTCGCCAGAAGGCTCCCATCCGAGAAACAGGTCACCTTCGGCTCTCTACCAATTGCACTAGCTAATCCTCTCCTCTGATGGATCATGTTACCCTTGGACAACATGGTACCATCAGTGGAGCGAATAATGAGGAAGCGTTTGAAGCCAGCAGGCTCGAAAATGCCAGGTAACCTCTGAATCAGGGGGCCCGATGTCATCGAGGCTCCGCCCTGTTCACTTTTCCTCTTTGTCATAGTCAGGAGCTCAATACCCGGGGGGGGCAGAGGAGCTGGATGTGCTGGTCTTGGCTTGGTTGCTTGCCAAAGTAGCAGCAGACCCATCCGTCCCCACGCCCCCCGTGGATAGAGAGGAGCCCCGAGTCTTCTTAGTCTTTCTTGTCTTTTTCTTCTTTTTAGGAGAGGAATGCAGGGAATGAACCTGCTTCTCTCCTCCATCGACAGAAGCCCCTAGGCCAGATGGAATGGCCTCAGCCAGGTCCTTCTCTGAAATGGAAAAGGTCCTGGTGGTTGCAGGGGCACCAGTCAGAGGAGATCCCTCCCCTCCTTGTGCTGCTTCAAGGGCCCCAGCCGTTTGAGGAGGACCTTGCATAGGGGCGGATTCAGGTTCAGTGCTTGGCGCCGAGCCCGGATTCTCCCCCATGGAAGGTCCTACCGTCTGAGGCTGGGTCTCCTCAAGGACCATGTCTATCACAGGAGGGGCCTCCAGTTGGCCATCCCCTCCCAGGACATCGCAGGTCCTGTTGGCAGCATCAAGAGTCATTTGTGGGGAGGCACAAGCCTTAACCCCAGGCAAGGTTTAATATCCTTGACAGCAGGTCTTTTGAGGGAAGCGACCGAAGGGGCCTGGCTTCCCTCTCCCCCGTAAGGGGGTTTGCCCTACCGAGCCGCTTCGATGTGGAGCGGCTGGCTAAGGGCTGCCTGCTGGCTTTGGTGGCAGTCCCCTTGGAAAAAAAAGAGGGGACTGCCACTGGTAAAAAGGAGGTGCCCGAAAGCACCTCCAGAGAAGGGGGTGAGGGGGAGTCCCCTTCACCCGTAGGTGTAGGAGAGGAGTAAGCCTCCTCTCCAGTTGAAGAGATATGGAGGGTCCCCTGCGCAAGCACAGGAGGAGGGGGACCTCCATTTCTTTGCTGGAGCTGCCCGAGGGCGGCTCCGTCGAAGTTTCAGGGGAAGTTGGGGGTTGGTTTTTTATTTGTTTTACATACATGGGCATGGTGACCCTCTTTTTAATACAGAACGCAATAGCTCATCACCTCTCGCAGTTGCCCGCACTGCAAGAGGTGCTTACAAGCCCGGCAGAGCCAGTCGCCGCCATTCGGGACCACCCCTCCCGCCTGGTGGCCTGGCAGTCCATCGGCATGGCGGCTCCACCTTGGACACGGCGTAAAATTGATAGAATGTGAAGAGGAGATGAAAGGGGATATGAGGAAGGTATGGGTGGGGATGAAGCAGGTTGTTAAAAAAAACCCATCCCAAACTGGAGCTCAGGGGTTAGGGAATAATGTCCCCTCCCCCCTCAGCCCCGATCCGGGGTGGTTGGCTTGAGAAGGTGAGCATCTACCCTGTGAAATTAGAGGCTGACGAGAGAAAGTTGTGGGAGAGGTTGTATGAAAAGCGACAAGGTAGGGGAGAAATCGGGCTATCTGAAGGAAGGAGGAGAGGCTAAGCTGGGGCCGGACGGAGCACTGGATCCTGTCAGCACGGCAGCCAAATGGCAAATCGCCGCGCCCCTTATGGGGGCCGCCAGCCTTTGGTTTGAGTAGAACCCGCAGAAGGGTTCCAAATAGGTATGAAACGACCATGCTTGTAAGACTGGAGCAGAAGGTGCCTTTTTAAAAATTGAGGAATAAGACATCCCAGCAGGCAGCACCAAGTCCTTAGCCTTGTGAAATGAGAGATGATCCAGAGCCTGAATGGCCAAGATTCCTTTCGAGAAGATAAGACACCACATTGCCCTGAAGAAGTATGGAGCGGCCCTCTGCAATTGACACACTTGGTCACAGGCAATAGGGACTTATGTGCAGACTTGGAGCAACTTACACAGGTAAACCTGACTTTGCACATGTCTACATAAGCAATTTGTATGGCGAAAGGGTAGCAGTGGAGGCACCTCCACAGCAGTGGCACGAATACCTTCATGTGGCGAAGAGTATAGGAGTGGGTCTCAAGGCCCCACCATTTTCTTATCACACATTCAACTGCTCCATGGTCCAACTCCTACAAGGTGTAATGTGATGTCATCTATGGAATAGTCAATAAGTTCCCTCACATAGATAGCTCCATTCAAAAAGTTTATGGGAGAGTATGGCATCACACTCACCGATGAGTCATTAAGTGTCTGAAGGGTATTAATCATAGGAACATCAGAGGGATCCGACACATTCACCAGAAGACAAGCGTCTGAGAAATGGGTCACCTTTGGCTTTCTGATGGATCATATTAACCTTGGCCAACTTACTGCCATCATTTTTTTTTTTAATTTAAGAGCTCATCTGGCTACTGCCTACATGGGCATAAGTCGCTGTATTCACCACTGTGAGGTCCCCCGGCGCAGGAACGTGCGACCTACAAAAATAAGAAAAAAACAACTAGTTAAATAAAAGGGAGAAGGCCAGCCTCCCCCAAAAAGTCTAGAAGTCCACCAGTTAAGGTGCAAACACTAGTCCCAAGTACAAAGGATAGGCGGTAGCGACCCCGCCCATCCGAGTACCGGGACAGGTAACATGCGCGAAGATCACCCAGACTGGGACATTCAACAAGAATGTGCCGAACAGTCTGGGGGACGACGCAGTCATCACAATAGGGGACAGGCGAGCGCTCCATCAAATGGCGGTGCGTCCCGCAAGTGTGCCCAATTTGGAGACGACAGAAAGCAACCTGAAGCCCTCGTGGCATTGTAGGGTAGGTCCATGGGAACAGTGGTGGCACAATGGCACCCAACTTTAAGTTTCCCTCAACTGTCTCCCATTTTCTTTGCTAAGCGGCCCATATTCCTGCCATGTAGTCAGTGTGAAGAAGAGCGAAACGCTGGTCCAGTTGCCCAAGTTTTGCGTGCTCAATCACCACAATTCCCTACATGTCCAAGATGCAGGCACAAGATAATTTTGAAATCTGCTAGGCTTGCCAAAAGCGTGGCATAACGGATATCACAAACCAGGGGATGCTGAGATTCCAATGCCCCGAGAGCATTCAGGGCACTATGTGAGTTGCTATAAATCACAATGCTGTCTCCGAACTGGGCACGTCGCTTAATCTCGCGTACCAAGTGGTGTATTGCTAGCAGCTCGGCCGTGAAGACAGACAGAGCCTGGCTGACTTCAAACATAGGGGATACAGCATAGGAGTTCACCCACTCTTGGGACTTGGAGCCATCTGTATACACTGGCATGGTTCTATTGTGACACAAGGTGTGCTCCAGAAAGGTCGAACGCAATTCTCACGGCACTGTAGAAGCTTTGGGAGCAGAGGCGTGGCGACAAATAGCCAAATGTGGTACCCTCCAGGGTGGCATCCTGGGCAGAACCAGGGGCGCCACCGGACCGAGAGCTATACCTAGCTCTCAAATGAGTTTCCTAGCCCTAAACCCAAACGGCTTAGGGTATGACTGGCATCTCTCAGCGGCATAGACACCGTCAAAGCTGTGGATGCAGTGAGAGCTATTGGCGCTGAGCTCACACGTACAGGCAAATAATGCACAGTGCACGGCGTAGAGAGAGTGGCATCTTCCCAGCAACGACAAGTAGGCTAGCCACCTTAAATCCAAAGAGGCTGTCTTTGATGACAATGCCAGTTAAGGTTGTTAAAAGCACCAATCGCATTCGATGCGGCCCAAAATATTGGCAGAGAACCTAGCTTTTACTATTTCTGGTCTACTAACTTATTACTTACTTGGCATGAGAAAGCTGGACCGGTGCTTAAGCCTAGACAGTTGAGGAAATAGTTGTAGAGAAAAAAGGAATGCTGAGAGGAAATGAGGTAAGCACAACTTGCTACAACCTCATCACAGAGCAAGTCAACCCAATGTGGGGTTTCTTTAATTTGTACTCAGACTAGGAGGACCAAGTTTAATAGGGTACACAGGGTACTGTTCTGCGGTGAAGGCGGAGGAAAGTAAATGTTAGTGGAAGGAGGAGAGGCTAAGCTGGGGCCAGAATGGGCATTTAATCCTTCCAGCAGTGAAGCCAGGAAAATGCATTGCCATGCATCTTACAGCTGAGAGTGAAAGGGATGACTGAGAGCGAATAGCACCCTATCTCTATGAAGGGCCATTCAGTATGGACAAAATGATGAGTGACTTTGTGTTAATGGCACAATGGACAATAACAGAGTGGGTAGTTTGTGGCAATGACATGCTCTGTGACTTTTAGAGTGATATGTTTTTTGTCCTGTGCCCTGTGCCCCTAAGCCTGCCCCAAGTAATCTCTTAGTTTCCTTCCCTTGGTTTTTTGTACTCCGACTTCTTGAACTGAGAAGCAGAGTCACTGAGGACTTCCTTCCCATGAACTGTCTGAAAAACTGCTCTCACTATTGCTCTAGTGTAAGGAGACACCCGAGTGGAAGCCAGTCTGTGAGGGAAGGACATCCTACCCTTCCCCTTTTTTTGAGTGAGGTTGTTTTTGTAAGACTAACACATAGCCAGAATCCGAATATTTTTTTGTAAGGCTAAACCATAGCCATAATTTAGTGGCCCCTCTACATACGAGCTGCTCTATTTACGAGAAATTTGAGACACAAGATGCTTTCGAGCAAAAATCTTGACTGACATGCGAGAGAAAATCAAAGTTACGAGAATTTCCAGATGCTCCCGCTAGGTGGCTGAGTGGTTGAGACTGCCCAGCATCAGCCAGCTCGTCCCAGCAGTTAGCATGTGCGTTTCCCGCTGTACAGACCCAATCCTGCGCTCTTGTGTTGTGTTATTTTTATCACATTTATCTCCTTTTTGTGACCCTAACCATGAGTTCTAAAAAAAAAATGGAAAGGTGTCCTCTGAGAAAAAAGAGGATGTAAATTGAAATGAAGCAGGAGATAATAGACAAACATGAGCATGGTGTTCGTGTGAGTGATCTCGTAAAGCAGTATGATCGGTCATAATCGACGATTTGTACGATATTTAAACAGAAAGATACCATAAACACTATAAAACCGACCAAGGGCTTGACTATTCTTTCCAAATTGAGGACCAACATCCATGACGAGATGGAGAGACTTCTGTTGTTGCGGATACACGATGAGCTGGTGGGAGATACCGTCACGGAGAGCATCATCTCCGAGAAGGCACTGTTCATCTACAAGGACCTACAACGTGAGGCAGCGTCAACAGAGGGGGAGACATCATCGGGTACACGTGGAGTGGATTTCAAGGCCAGCCATGGCTGGTTTGAGAAATTCAAGAGGAGGACTGGCATCCACAATGTGGTAAGGCATGGCGAAGTAGTGAGTGCAGATACCAAAGCCACGGAAGAGTTTACGCAGCGCTTCGCTTTACTAATTTTGGAAGAAAAAGCTGTCGGGGCAAAAAGCCCATGAAAGATGGTCTAACCTTAGCATTGTGTTCTAATGTCAGCGGTGACTCAAAAGTAAAGCCACTGCTGGTGTATCATGCAAAGAACCTGCGCGTATTTAAGACTCATAAAGTCTTAAAAGAGAGACTACAGATGATGTGGAGGGCAAAT
Source organism: Ceratothoa steindachneri (assembly GCA_963969495.1). Taxonomy (NCBI): domain Eukaryota; kingdom Metazoa; phylum Arthropoda; class Malacostraca; order Isopoda; family Cymothoidae; genus Ceratothoa; species Ceratothoa steindachneri. Next base: position 185,779,142 of record OZ018319.1, read on the forward strand.
GCAAAGGCGTGGGTGACCCGGCAGTTCTTCCTCCCCACCAATCCTCCAGCTCATGGATCAGCAGGTGATCTCAAACTTTAAAAAACTGCACACCAAGCATTTGTTCCGACGATGATTTGAAATCATGGAAAATAGTCAGATAACCCTTCGTGAGTTTGGAAGGAGCATTTCAACATTGCCATAGCTCTTAAAATTATTGATGCTGCATGGCAGGGTGTTATGACATGCACATTGAATTCTGCCTGATTGCATCGCTGAAAGAGACTTTGAAGGGTTCGATCCCCAACCTGGGTCTGAGGTGGTGTTGGACGAGATTGTTTCCATCGGAAAATCCATGGGGTTGAAGGTAGATGAGGGGGATATCAACGAGCTTGTGCGGGAGCACGAGGAGGAACTGACAACAGAGGAGATGAAGGAACTACAGATGATGCAAGAGATCAGCAGTGAGGAGGAGGATGAACCATAGAAGGTGACGTCTACAAAGGAAATTAGAGAGGTGTTGGCTAAGTGGGAGGAAATTGCTGCTTTCGTTGAAAAGAAACACCCAGAAAAAGTGGCTACTGGTCGTGCTACAGCTCTTTTTATTGACACTTGCCTTACGCATTTTGGTAACATTTTGAAAGGGAGACAGAGACAAATCTCCTTGGATAGGTTTTTCTTTAAAAGACTTTTAGAAAGTGAAAATGTTGCGAGTCCAGCTAAAAGGGCAGAAGAAGGTGAAGAAAAGTAAAAACTGATACAGTAATGTTAAAAAGCAAAAAAAAAAAATTAGTGCAGTAAAAAAATTTAATTTTTCATTCAAAGTTAACTTTAATTTTAAGTGTAAGTGCTTACGTATCATCAGCAGTCTCTCGCGCTCCCTCACTCCTCCCGCACCTATCTCCCTCACTCTTCCACCACCACACATACACCTCCGTTAGCCGCTGCCAACTTCCTCCATGGTAAGTACTCATAATAAACTCGCATTTTATTTTGTTATTATCATCTTATTTATCTTATTACTGTATTTTTATGTTCAATTACTATTTGAATGTTTTTAGTAATCAGGAAGATGTGTTTTCTAGTTATTTAGGGTTGACTTGGATGATTTTGAGTGGCCGGGAATGGATTAATTGGTTTTCGGTTATTTCTTATGTGGAAAATTTGTTCGAGATACGAGAAATTCTAGAAACGAGGTCGATCCGGGAACGAATTAATCTCGTATGTCTAGGTTCCACTGTATATGCATATAATTTGGGGTCATATTATATTTGTATAGGGTAAATGTAAATCATTAATTTGGGAGGGGAAGGTCCTTGCTCCTGGACTCTTTTAACCCCAAACATACTTGGGTTCTGACCCCAAATGAAATGTGTGGAAGGTACTTCAGCCAAATTTTGCAACTATATTACCAAGGTGTTTACCAACAGTACATGCCCAATATGACTGCCAAAAAGATAGTATTAAAAAAATATTGATATTCCAGGTATATTGAGTCAATTTTGTTTTTGAGAAAACTGTTGCATGAATTTACGAGGCTAACACTTTAAATTATAGCCCATTACAAATATTGGAAAAAGAAAAGAAAGAAAAAAAAGTAGGGGTGGGGTGGGTGACAATGGATAACCACATGGGCATAATTTCAGGTTTCATTCTTTCCTTTTAAAAACTTACCTTTTCAGCCTCTCTTAAGACTTGTCTCATTCTTTGGTGGGCTTTTCTTTGCTGAGTGATTAAATTTTCTAACTGTTGTAGCTGTGTTTCTTCAATACTCCTCAATTCTCCTTCTGTGACACCACACCCACCAAATACTTGTCCTCCAACACTATCTCTTTGTAGAGCAAGAAATGGGTCATTTAAACCAACTCTGCCATAATGTAAGAGGTTCTTGATTCGCTCAGTCTGCAAAGGTGTTAAGGAATTAAAATTTTCTAAAAACAAAAGGAGCTTCATGGTTTATGTATTTAGAAACTGATACCCCCACATGTTTTCAAAGCTAAATGGTATATTACCATTGAGATAAAAAAACACAACTTAGACAACATAAATACAGGTACAAGAAACAGGCAATTATATACAACATAACTGGAATAGTTCAGACACCAATCAAAAAGAAAAACAACTATCTCCCTACACAACAGCCACATCCAACAAAGCAAAACTCCCACAATCCTAGGTCTTACCTATAACAAAAATGACTTGCAACCAAAAACCTGACATAGACCAGCTTTGGAGGATATAAACATTCAGCAGTTGATACAATTTATTCATAATACACAACTATGCATCACATGTCTGGCACCCCATCACTGCCAAAAAGAAATTTTGTAAAACAAGTTCCCTCCATAAGGCACTACATTCAGGAACTAAAATATTACCTCTACAAAGATGTTAACATGATAGACACAATTTAATAAAAAAACAAACTATCATTACATCCTTGAAACAAACTGCCTATCAACCAAAGCCATAAAGTAACACAATTACATCCAAGCAGAAGTCATTTATCATTGCCTCCAGAGAAAACATTACATAGAACACAGAGTAATCCTATCTCAACTCAGGTCAGGCCAGGCCAGTTCACTATACTTGAATAATACATAGAATAAACCTTGGTCTAATCCAACATGCACTAGATGCAACCCAAGACCAGACAACATAGAACACTTACTCATAGGCTCACCATAACAGAAGTCAAGCAACCAAACAAATTTTGTCAACTTCTATCGAAGAGTACACAAGTGCCTAATCAACCTTATCCTCAATATATATGCAACTCCAAAGCATAGGCAATGAAGAATTAAAAAACATCAGAATTACTGTTTCCAAACTCAGATGTGGCCATTAGAGAGCAAATAAACAAGAAAAACTGGCCAAGATGAAATTGCCCCAATGAAAACAAAGCTGAACAAAGGCTCTAACATCATAGAATTGCATCAGCTCTTCTAAATGACTCCTGAGCTCTGAGCAGGACTTCATTTCACGCATATAAACAATTAAACATACAATACTTTTCTTATACAGTCAGATCTTCAATATTAATTGATATTAAATAGTGATGGATTCTTGTCGACTAATCTAAATCTATTAGTAAATAACTTATTAAAGTTATAATTTCCCTGAATAATAGGACAGATGAGTAGATACATTACTTAATTGACACTAATGGGAAATAAACAATGTTTTAAATTTTGATTCAGCTATTTGGCAAGTTGGAAAGAAAGTTACAAATTTTAAAAACACTTTTGAAAGTCTCTGTACTGAAATTTTGAAAGAATCATTTTTGCAATCAGAAAACTGGAAATATTTTTAGCAATTCCAATGCCAATTCCCTTCAAATTAATGATTCTTATGATTCCCAATTAATCGTCCCATCTCTACTAAATATATATGTCAACACAATAGACCACAAATCACTCAACTGAATTCTAAAGAACCATAAATAAAATCCTCACATCACATACCACCCCCAGCTGCCACACACAAGTCACTAGTTAGCAGAAACAATCAAAATGCAATAACTAGAAAACAATACACTGTTATCACACAGAATTTCCCTGGTCAAGACAGATCAACACAGCTGTGTTTATTTTGGGGTGCTTTATCACCGTTTTCCCCCCAGTTTGATAACGCTGTCCTGCTTCAAGAGGGCAGCCATGTCCATCTCACCCCTCTTAGGGTAGAAGGGAATCGCTCTCATTTCCTGTTTGCCTCATCGATGCCCAAGATTATCAAGGTTCATGTTTGCATAAACCGCCTCTGATATCCCCTTTGGAGGCCATCATGCCTGAATCCCTCTTCTAACCATGGTTGTGACTCCTATTTAAGGTGATGTCTGCAAATCCTCAGCAGATAGAGAGAACCCGAGCTTCTTGCCATCCAGACCTCAGTGTCTCTCTCCCATGAAGTGCTCCCCTCGCCCCTGTGATCTTGTCAGCAGATCGTCTTTCTGTTATCCACCCTGATCAGAGGAAGATTACGGAAACCCCTTTATACCCTGGAAGATAGTCCTGGGTCCCTCTCGTCTCACTACATTGAGACTTCCTGCCATCTGCAGATGAATCTCGATTTTGTGATTACTTCTCCCTGGAGCCAAGGTAACTCAACCCCCTTCAGAGACTCTCTAGACGCCTTTGCATCGAGACCCCATCGACGAAGACCTGGCCATTGGTCTTCCACGTCCCCAGTTCATCCTCCAGAAGCCCCACCTCTTCCTTCCCAGTCCTAAGAAGAATTCCTCATTTGGTGTACTGCCTATGGACTTGCTAAATCTTTCTTTCATTTCAACTTATTGGATCACTTATATATTTGCCCAGACCTAGTTTCCTTAATTTTTGTGTCATAATATTCTTTTGTTGTACTAATTATTATTTAGATTTCTATATTTATATGTGCCCTTATTCTTATTAATTGTATTAAAGTTTATTTTTGTAGAGGTTTATCTTTCAAATAACCCTTGAGATGAACCAGTAAACTTATCCCCTAATAAAGAGCAAACCCATAATATCACACTCTAAGTAGAAGGTCCTTACCTTTTTCCCCAATTGAATTGTACCCGAGTATAGCGCCGATAGTGTCTGTTTGATGTACAGTAGTAGTGCATACCTTTAGAGACCTTTTTGTCACACGCCTTCATCCCTTGACACACTACTCAAACATTAGCTTTCTCCCAATGCAGACAAATCTACAAAAAATCAAGACCAAACACCCCCCTTTACCACAGAAAATGTCAAACAAAACATCAAATAACTTAAAAACTCCAAAGGGCCCAGAAAACATATCTAACATCCATCTCAAGCACATAGGCATCACAACAAACTTAGCCATCACAGAAATTTTTAATACAATTGTCTCAATCTGGAAACTAGCCTACATCATACCCATACTACCAGCACAACTCAACTCTCACTATCCAATTTAACTTCTATGCAAAAAACTAATACATCAAAGAATCAGCCCAAATATACCACTATTTCTAACCAACCTCACACAACACAATCTATGGCTTTTAACAACCTTTAAACCCCCTCACATACAATCTTTGCTCCAATAAACATAAAGAAAGCCTTCAACATAGTATCAAAACAAAATCCTGAACAACTGCCAAAACAATGATAAAGTGGCTAATAAACTTCATCTTTGGGAGGCAGGACAATGTCACCCATCAAACCTATAACCTTTATACCCAGCCATTCCACAATGGCAGCCCAAAAGAAACCATTCTCTCACCCCTACTATTCAACTTATTCACACATATCCCACAAACACAAACTCCATTAATCAACACATACACAGATGTTATCTCACTCATAGCACAATACCCCTCAATTGCAACACTAAGTAGAACACTCCCAACAAAATTGCCACATACAAAATTTAATGATCACACCTCAGCCAACAAATAAATAATAATACAAACAAGGCCAAAAAGAAAATCAATACCCGCAAACATTAAATTTGGAGAACAGAAAGAGCCTCTCACCACCCTCAACTACACAGTACCAGCATGGCACTCAACTGCAGACAAATCTCACAGAAACTCCAAACCACTCAGAACAATCACAGGATGTACAGGCAGTACACCCACCTGACATCACACAAACAAAAATACTCAGAATCAAAATACACCTAGACATGATAGGAACCCAACACAGCAGCAGATCATTGACCCCTCCCCACCCCAACCACCAGATGACAGAAAAGCACACACCTCCCAAACAAGAAAGTAGGGCCAGCATATTACTTCCAATACCTTTATAATAACCTTCCTCACCATCACCAAACCCTACCTTCACCCAAAGACTTATACACACCACCAAACAACATCATAAACAAGCCTTTCCCCTTAACACTTTGGCCCACCCAGCGAGCGCACCCCCAGTACATTCCAAGCATGAAAACAAATCCTGTTATGATCGGATAATAAATGGATTTCGCGCAAATTTTTTATTTTGATGCCGCAAATGCCATCATTGGAGTGGCTATGGAAGCTTTGGGATGCCAATAATACCATCATCGGTGAGCCCAAGTGTTTATAAACCAAACAGAGAAATTGCTACATAAAATACACAGTAATCCTCTCTTAACTCGGGTCAGGTCACTCCACTATACTCCAACAATACATAAATAAATCTTGCCCTGACACCAACATACATCAGATATAACCAAAGCCCAGGGATCAAACACCTACTTATACTATCCAAGTCTTGCACTACACACATCTCTTCTCTAAGGGATGTGTGGACGAACCCAGGGAGTGTGGTGGCATTCCTAAGGGACACCCTTGCACAAGATAGGGATGCCAGCAAGTAAGTCTCATAAGCCATAGGAAATAAAGGGGGTTTAACCTGCTGAGTAGAGGAAATTGACTGGCCTTTAATAACATCCAGGAGGCAAGAAATATTTTTAATTGATCTAATTAAGGCAGTGGAGATTTAAATCTTCAGTGGCCTTTAATAACATCCAGGAGGCAAGAAATATTTTTCATTCGTCTAATTAAGGCAGTGCAGATTTAAATCTTCAGGACTTCAAACAAGTAAGCCACTAAATCCCACCTTTGGCAAGAAATATCCAACCACCAATGAGTTTCTAAAAAAAAATATTCAAAAGAAACTGCTGTAACCAATAAAATTTTAACTCATTAAAGAATGGGGGGAGAGAGAGAGTTATCAAGGAAAAGGGTGAAAAATACAATAGGAATAGCAAACCTTTTCAAAAGCAAATACTAGAGTCTCTTCAAGAAGGAGGTGGGGGTAGTATAGAGTAGAATTCTAAAATTAACTATAAGTGACAAGTAAAACATTCTAGCTAGCAAGTGATTTACCTTCAAAGTGGCAATGACAACATCTCTTGCTTGAAGTTCAGCTTCCATATATGACAGCAATTTAAGCAAATCAGCTTTGCTCAATTCCATTTTTGGATTCAACTAAAAAAAAAAGAAGTATTAAGTCAAAAGAACTAAAATTACTAGCATAAAATAGTTTTAAATTTATAAAACAGTTGTATTATATATAGTCTTAGCATGGAATGTCATGCATCAATATAATAAAAAATAAAATAAGATATAGAATGAGATACAAATTTGTCTGTTGGAACCAGCAATTTAATGCCTGCATTGAATCCTTAGCCAAGAGGTAGGGGCACAGAACCAAAACTCTCAACTCATTTAACACACTTCATTTTTTTTACTGGTTCCTTCTAGCATCAACCAGCAAGAGCACAACAGCCAAAATCATAAACAAGCCTATCTTTAGTAAACAAAACACCAATAAGACAAAAACTATAAAAAGAAAAAAAAGGCTCACTGAGGCAGTGGAGGAAGGCCTGCCATATTCCAGGGCCTGAGCATGCAACCACCAACAAGAATAACTAAATACTATATAAGAGACCAGCCACCTAAAAAAAAAAAAAAACACCATCACAAACAAGGGTGCATGAACCAGGCCCCCCAAACAAAAAAAGCTGATGACAAATGTTTGAAAATATGGAATCACACCCTTTTGGATTTTGAGGAAAATTGGCGAATAGGTAGATTTTTATCTGACGCCATCAAGTCTGAAATCCATTCTTCAATACAGTAATACCTCTAGTTACAAGTGAATCTACTTACAAGTAATTCAGGATAGAAGGCAGAATCCAAGCATAAATTTGAATCTACATACAAGCATGCTTCAAGATGCTACCACTAGGGAGCAGAGTGCTCATCCCGTCCCTGTTGGGCTACTATCAGAAACTTGCTGACTTCATAGAAAAAAAAGCACCCTAACAAAGTCCACACTGGTCATGTAACTGCCCAATTCAATGACATTAGCCTCACCCATTTCCGTAACATTTTAAAGAGTAGGCAGAGGCAAACCCCTTTAAATAAATATTTCAGTAAAAGGCCATTGCCTAGTGAAAGTGAAGGTGATGGAAGTGTGGCCAAACAGGACAAAACTAGTGAAGGAAATAAGTGAAAAAAAAAATAGAAAATCCCCCCAAAATAATTAGTGTCACATTAAGTTTTTTGTTAGATTGAGTTTGCTCTTAGTGTCTGCATTCCCAACTTTCCTACACCACCACCACCAAGCCTACACTCCATTCGCAGCAGCTGTCTGTGTCCAAGGTAAAGTGTCATAATAAAACATTTATTTAATTATTAATTTATTATGTTTCTTTTCTATTAACAAATGCATTCTGTATGTTTTCACTAATAAATTAACATTTTTTCCAGGTATTTAGGGTTCATTTGAGTGTTTTTTTGGTGTTGGAACAGATTAAATGGTTTTATGTTATTTCTTATTGGATACAAGCTCAGTTCAGGGATGAATTAAACTCGTATCTAGAGGTATTATTGTATCTTAATTAGAAGCAAAGTTATTGACATCCCAATTTGAGGTTTTCGCAGCCCTTCAAATTTATACTCTTATGTCAGCCTCTAATTTACCTAGGGTGTTAAGCAAAGAGCCACTCAAAAGAGAATTTTTAACTCTTTAAAATTGTCAATATTTTACATAGAAACAATATTAAAAAAGTTACAGGCATCTAAATTTCTAGATGAAATTGAAAAATTTATTTTTCCAAAACAAGCACCATCCTTTTTGTTTCTTAAAATGCATAATTTCTTTTGTATATTTTACTTGGTCTGTTCAATATACAAAGTTAAATATATTGAACTTTTAATAAAAATTGTCTATAGTCTATGCTGTACTATTTTACACTATGTTAAAAGGGAATTTTTGGCTACTTTTTGTTTAACCTTTGAGGTAAATTAGGGGCTGAGATACTAGTCTTTATAACTTGTAGAGGCAAAATTGAGAATCATCTCAATAACTTTTTAGCCTATTATTAAAGTGTCAAATTTGGCTGATGATACAAAATGGGCAACAGCAGTAAATGAAGCTGAAGCTAACTTTAAAGTGTAGATAGTATTGCATAGCTCTTGAAAAGATATATACTAGATCACTAGAGTTTGGAGAAATACCTAATAATTGGAAATTGGCGAATGTAGTGCGAATTTTTTAGAAACATCTTTGCTCTTTATAAAAATTGAATGTATCCTCTATTAATATTACCAGGTATTTTATTTTATTTTTTATTCCTATTCCCTCTATTTGTTCTGGTTTAACTTCCATATTAAAACTAATGGCATGAGTCTTTTCACTATTTATCTCCAATTGCTTCCTTTATTATCTCCCCAGATTCCACAATATGTCTTACCATTTTTTTTTTTTTTTAATCTCATCTGGCGACTGCCTTCTAGGGCATAAGTCACCATAATCAACCTAGCCTAAATATAGGCTATATAAAAAGGCAAATAAAAAAACAAAGTGGAAAAATATAAAGCGGGCTCCATCGATGGGGCAAGGCCACCCTCCCCCAACAAAGAACGCAATCCATAGTTAAATATTAAATAAAAGGGAGAAGGCCGGCCTCCTCCGAAAGGTCTTAAGTCTACAGGTTGGTGTGCATGAATCCATCCCGAGTACAAGGGACAGGCGGTAGCGACCCTGCCCATCCCGGAACCAAGGAAGGTAACGTGCGAGAAGATCAAGACTGGGACATTTGAAAAGAATGTGCAGAACAGTCTGGGGGACAATGCAGTCATCTCAATAGGGCGAAGGCGAGCGCTCCATCAAATGGTGATGCATCACATGAGTGTGCCCAATTCAGAGACAAGAGAAAGCAACCTGAAGACTTCGCGACATTGGAGGGTAAGTCCATGGGAACAGTCACAGAGCAATGGCACCAACTTTAAGTTCCTTTCGACAGTCTCCCATATTCTTTGTCAAGCAGCCTGAAGAGCTGCCCGTATTCCTGCCATGTAGTCGGTGTGAGGAAAGGCGAAACGATGGTCCAGTTGCAGAGTCCTCGCAGACTCTTTAGAACCCTAATCGGTGAGTTCATTCCTCAAAATTCCTACATGTCCAGGAACCCAGCAGAAGATAATCTCAACATCTGCCGGCTTGCCAAAACAGTGGAGTAACAGATATCGTGAACCAGGGGATGCAGAGATTCCAATGCCCTGAGAGCACTCAGGGTGCTTTGTGAGTTGCTATAGATCACATTCCAGTCTCAAAAACAGGGCACATCACGTAATCTCCAATACCGAGTGGTGTATTGCCACCAGCTCGGCCGTTAATTCAGACACAGTATCTGACAAAGCCCCACTGACTTCCAACAGAGGGGATACGGCATGGAAGCTGACCCCCTCTTCGGGCATGGAGCCATCCGTATAAACTGATATGGTTCCGGCGTGACATGAGGTGTGCTCTAAAAAGGTTCAACAGAATACTCCCGGCACTGTAGAAGCTTTGGGAGCAGAGGTGTGGTGACAAATAGCCAAATGTGGTACCCTCCAAGGTGGTGTCCTGGGCAGAGCCAGGAACACCACCGGCCCGAGAGCTATATCTAGCTCTCAAAGGAGTTTCCTGGCTCTAAATCCAAATGGCTTAGGGTAAGAGCTGTTGGCAACTGAGAGAGGTGCCGGGTTCGGGCAGACAGGTGAGTGATGAACTGTAGGCGGCGTAGAGCGAGTGGCATCTCCTCAGCATTGACTAGTAGGCTCTCAAAGGGGGAAGTGTGGAAGGCACAGGGTGCCAGGGAAAGGCCAGTGTGGTGGATCGAGTCCGCCTTCTGAAAATGAATGCTAGGCTACAGATGCATAAAATTTGCATCCGTAGTCTAGCTTCGAACAAAACAAAGGATTGATAAAAAAGTAAGGCAGTAGCCAGATCAGCGCCCCAAGTGCTGAACATCATGGAGCGGAGAAAATCCATGGCGCAGGTACAAGAGACCCTAAGGCTGCGAATATAAGCCTCCCAGGTGAGGCTTCAGTCAAATACAAGACCAAGGTAACGGTGCGATCCAACACCTTCCAGGCAAACCCCATTATGAAACAAATTTGGGTCAGGGTGAAACTGTGGATGGCAGCAGAGTGCACCACCTTAGTCTTGGCCAAAGTAAACCAAAACCTGTGCGCTTCAGCATAGCGAGAAAAGCAGTTCAATGCCTGTTGGAGTCGAGTTCTAGAGTTGGTTTCTGGGCCGCACCAAAAGAGATCGATATATTTTTTTTTTTTTTTTTTTTTTAAAGAGCTCATCTGGCGACTGCCTACTTGGGCATTAGTCGCCGTATTAAAACTGGCCTAGTTCTAGGCTACTTTAAAATAAAATTAAAGAAAAAAAAAAAAAAACACCCCAAAATGGGGAAAGGAAGCAAGCTGGTGCGTCGGGGAGAGGTCCCCCCGGCGCAGGAGCGTGCAACCAAAGGAAAAAAACAAACAAAAAACAAAACAAAACAAAACACAAACCTTGCTTAAATAATAGGGAGAAGGCCGGCCTCCCCCAAAAAGTCAGCAAGTCCACCAGTCAAAGTGCACGCACTCGTCCCGAGTACAAGGGACAGGCGGTAGCGACCCCGCCCATCTCGGTACCGGGACAGGTGTCGTGCGCGAAGATCACCCAGACTGGGATATTCGACAAGAATGTGCCGAACAGTCTGGGGGACGACGCAGTCGTTGCAATAGGGCGCAGGCGAGCGCTCCACCAGATAGTGATGCGTCACACGAGTGTGTCCGATTCGGAGACGACAGAAAGCAACCTGAAGCCGCCGCGGCATTGGGGGATAGGTCCATGGGAACAGTCGCGGCGCAATGGCACGCAACTTTAAGTTCCCTTCGACCGTCTCCCATCTTCTTTGCCAAGCAGTCCGAAGAGCTGCCCGTATTCCTGCCATGTAGTCGGTGTGAGGAAGAGCGAAACGCTGGTCCGGGCGCAGAGTCCTCGCGGACTCTTTGGCGCCCTCATCGGCGCGCTCATTCCCCGCAATTCCTACATGTCCAGGAACCCAGCAGAAGATAATCTCGACATCTGCCCGGCTCGCCAAAACCGTGGCGTCACGGATTTCGCGAACCAGGGGATGCGGAGATTCCAATGCCCCGAGAGCACTCAGGGCACTTTGTGAGTCGCTATAGATCACAATCCGGTCTCCGAACCGGGCACGTCGCGTAATCTCCCGTACCGAGTGGTGTATTGCCACCAGCTCGGCCGTGAAGATAGACGCAGCGCCTGGTAGAGCCCCGCTGACTTCAAACAGAGGGGAAACGGCGTGGAAGCCGACCCCCTCTTGGGACTTGGAGCCATCCGTATACACTGGCACGGTACCAGCGTGACGCGATGTGTGCTCAAAAAAGGTCGAACGCAATACTCCCGGCGCAGTACAAGCTTTGGGAGCAGAGGCGTGGCGACAAATAGCCAAATGTGGTACCCTCCAGGGTGGCGTCCTGGGCAGAACCAGGGGCGCCACCGGCCCGAGAGCTATATCTACCTCTCGAAGGAGTTTCCTGGCCCTAAACCCAAAGGGCTTAGGGTATGACTGGCGTCTCTCGGCGGCATAGGCACCATCGAGATCAGCTGCGGATGCAGTGAGAGCTGTTGGCGACTGAGGGAGGCGCCGGGCTCGCGCGTACAGGCGAGTGATGCACTGCACGCGGCGCAGAGTGAGTGGCATCTCCCCAGCATCGACCAACAGGCTCTCAATGGGGGAAGTGCGGAAGGCACCGGTCGCAAGGCGAAGGCCGGTGTGGTGGATCGAATCCACCTTCCGCAATAAACGCTCGGCTGCGGATGCATAAAACTCGCATCCGTAGTCGAGCTTCGAGCGAACAAAGGATCGATAAAAAAGTAAGGCGGTAGCCCTATCAGCGCCCCAAGCGCTGAACGTCACGGAACGGAGAATGTCCATGGCGCGGGTACAAGAGACCCTAAGGCTGCGAATATGAGCCTCCCAGGTGAGGCGTCAGTCGAATACAAGACCAAGGAAACGGTGCGACTCAACCACATCCAGGCGCACCCCCATTAAGAAACAAATCTGGGTCGGGGTGAAGCCGTGGATGGCGGCAGAAGTGCACCACCTTAGTCTTGGCCAAAGAAAACCGAAACCTGTGCGCTTCGGCATAGCGAGAGACGCGGTTCAATGCCTGTTGGAGTCGACGCTCCAGAGTTGGCATCTGGGCCGCGCCAAAAGAGATCGAAAGGTCATCCACGTAGAGCATAGCGAGAACATCTTCCGCGAGCACCGAGGTGATGCCATTGATGCTCAGAGCAAAGAGTGTGACACTGAGGACACTTCCATGCAGGACATCATCTTCCTGCTCCATTGGGTCGGAGAGGGCTCCTCCCCACCCGTACAAAGAATCGACGATCTCACAAAAATTCAGATATAAACACTGGTAGGCGTCCCCTCACCCCCATCGGGTGGAAAGTCTCAATGATACTGTATCACCATGTGGTATCATAGGCCTCCAGATCGAAAATCACTGTGGCATAGTGCTGTCTATGAAGGAAGGCTTTGCAGATGGCATTTTCCAGTCAGAGCAGAGCATCTGACAGGTGGTGGAACTTGCAGAAACCGCAGTGTGCACAAGACTGATGGCCTCCGCTGTCCAGGAAAAAGGCTAATCTAACATTTACCAATTTCTCCATCAACTTGTACATGCAAGAGGTTAGAGAGATAGGGCGGAAACTGGCCAGAGAAGAGTGATCTCTCCCCAGTTTGCAAAAGGTGAGCACATTAGCGATTCGCCAGGAATCCAGGAAGAGACCCTCCACCCAGAACCTGTTGAACAAATCTAACAGAAAGGCCATGCCTTGCTCACCCAGGTGTCGAAGCATGGCGTACGGGACATCGTCCAGACCATGGGTGGTGTCCGCGCATGAAGCGAGTGGAACGCAACTCACTCAGAGTAAACCTGTCATTGAAGGGTTCTCCACCTCTGGAGGTAAAGTCTAGTCGGCGGCCTTCCACAACATCATGACGTGCATTGAATGGTGGCGGAGCAGCATCCCAGCTAGAGAATGCAGAGAAAGCGGTCGAGAAGGATTCTGCCACGGATGCGAGGTCTGAGATTGCAGCCTCATTCTCCTGGAGAACGGGAGGGCGGGCCTGCGAGAACTTGCCCCGAATCCTTTTGACTTGCTTCCACACCTCTACTAGAGGGTGCTTCCCATTAAGTGAAGCCACGTATGCCCGCCAAGAAGAGCGGTGTGCATGCTTCAAAATATACCAGAACCTAGCCCTAGCCCAATGAAATTCACCGATAGTGAAATCATTCGGAGGTCTCTTATAGCACATGTAGGCATAATGCTTCTGTTTGAGGGCCATCTCACACTCGGCCAACCACCATGAGAGTGGTTGGCGTGCAAATGGACAGATATTCTGGGAATAGTAGTTAGGCCCGCGGCGATGAGGTTGCCAGAGAAGAACTCAATTACCTCATCTACCGACCTAAACTCCTCGACTGAGATAGAGAATTCAGTCATTTCCTGAAATGCAGGCAATCATGCATGTGCCAAGAACCACCGAGGTGGGCTCTCAGGCAGCAGTTGCCCTGAAAATGATATTTGAATGAGAAAGTGATCACTACCATGGAGGTCATCAACCATCCCCATATCAAAATCAGGCTGTGCATCCGAAGAGCACAAATATAGGTCAAGGCAAGAAAATGAAGCGGTTCTCAGACAGTGATGCATAAACTCATCCACGTTTAGGACACCCATCTCAAGCTCTTTGATCACATCAGCAAGGACTTGTCCCCTGGGATTTATTGAGTAATCTCCCCAGAGAGGATGCCTGCCGTTCAGATCTCCAAGCAAGAGAAAGGGCCTCGGCAACCATGCCACAACGCAGCAGAAGTCCCCCGCGTCGAAGTCAGCTGACAGTGGAATGTACGCAGAAATAATAGTATACCTCCTATCCAGGTGAAGCTGCACAACAACTGCCTGATAGGAGGTATCTAAAGTGAAAGAAAGAACGGAGACATCATGCCAGGTGTAAACCACGCATCCCGAGGTGGTGGGGTCGCAAGACCCTTATACCCCGGGAGGGCAGGCAGGGGGCACGCGCCTAGCATGGCCTCCTACAGAAAAATAGCTAACAGGGAATGGGATGACACGAGCCTCCGCAGCTCCTCCCAGTTGGCCCGGAGTCCATGGCAATTCCTTTGAAGGAGGAGATGGGGGGGCCCTCTTCGAACAGAAGACCCTCATGGGAATGGCCGTACGATTCCCGTAGGCAGAACCCCAGGCGCTGTTGGTCGGACAAAGCGCTGAAGGCGCTTTCACCTTCAAGGACTTATCGGGGCAGGTTGGGCTCGCCATGCGAGTCTTTTCCTCCCACCGCCTCGAAACCTTAGGCGGGCGCTGCTGCTTCAGAGGCGGGGGGGGGCCCTCTTTTTGAGGAACCACCGTCTCCGAGCCACTCAGCCCACCACTAGGCATGGGCGAAGGAGCCGACGCTCCATTCTTGCTGTCCTCCTTTTGGGGGACAGCTTTAGGAACCCGGGAAGATGGCCTGGTGACCAACTTCAGGGGTGTTACCTCCTGTGAGTCTAATGACTAGGTGGAGGTGCATGTCCATTTCTCATTACGGGGAAACGTTCACTCTGGGGAAAGAGGGTGGAGCCCTGGTTTTAGCCGGGGCTAGGGAAAGAACCCTTTTTGCTGCCAGGGTTGAGTAGAGCCTGCAGAAGCCCTCCGAATGGGTGCGGAAACAACTGTGATAATTGGTCTGGATGGGCCAGGAACAAGTCCTTAGCCTCGCAGAATGAGAGTCGACCCTGGGCCTGAATGGCCAGGATTTCTTTCTCGAGGAGATATGCACCACATTGCTTTGAAGAAGCAGGGTGCGGCTCTCTGCAATTGATACACTTGGCCACACACAATTTAGACTTATCAGGGCTGCCTTGGAGCAATTTACACAGACTTCGGGTGACCCCTATTTTGCACGTCTACAAGAATGATTTGTATGGCCGAAGCGGTGACAGTAATAGCACCGCCGTGGCAGTGGCACGAATTCCTTCACGCGTTAGCGGTACCAACCTGCACGCACCGACTCAGGGAGCTTGTCACAGTCGAACGTGACGAAGAGTGTAAGGGTGGTTCTAGAGGCCCCTTCCTTTTTTCTCATCACACGTTCGACCTTGACCGCCCCATGGTCGGCCAGCTCTAAGGTGATGTCCTTTATGGAGTAGTCAATGAGTTCCCTCGCATAAACTACTCCTTTCACAAAGTTCATTGTAGAGTGCGGCATCACACTCACCGGGATGCCATCAAGTATCCGAAGAGCACTTATCTTGGCCGCCTCGGCAGGATTCGCCGCATTCACCAGAAGGCTCCCATCCAACAAACGGGTCACATTCGGCACTCTACCAATTGCACGAGCTAATCCTCTCCTCTGGTGGATCATGTTGCCCTTGGCCAACATGCTGCCATCAGTGGAGTGAATAACGAGGAAGCGTTTGAAGCCAGCGGGGTCTAAAATGCCAGGTAACCTCAATGAGGGGCCCTGATGTTATCGAGGCTCTGCCCTGTAAACTTTTCATCTTAGTCATAGTAACGGGCTCCACACACGGAGGGGTAGAGAGGCCGGATGTGCCGATCTTGGCTTAGCCGAAGCGGTGACAGTAATGGCACCGCCGCGGCAGTGGCACAAATTCCTTCACGCGGTAGCGGTACCAACCTGCACGCACCGACTCAGGGAGCTTGTCACAGTTGAACTGACGAAGAGTGTAAGGGTGGTTCTAGAGGCCCCTTCCTTTTTTCTCATCACACGTTCGACCTTGACCGCCCCATGGTCGGCCAGCTCTAAGGTGATGTCCTTTATGGAGTAGTGAATGAGTTCCCTCGCATAAACTAATCCTTTCACAAAGTTCATTGTAGAGTGCGGCATCACACTCACCGGGATGCCATCAAGTATCCGAAGAGCACTTATCTTGGCCGCCTCGGCAGGATTCGCCGCATTCACCAGAAGGCTCCCATCCAACAAATGGGTCACCTTCGGCTCTCTACCAATTGCACTAGCTAATCCTCTCCTCTGATGGATCATGTTGCCCTTGGCCAACATGCTGCCATCAGTGGAGCGAATAACGAGGAAGCGTTTGAAGCCAGCGGGGTCTAAAATGCCAGGTAACCTCTGAATGAGGGGCCCTGATGTTATCGAGGCTCTGCCCTGTGCACTTTTCGTCTTAGTCATAGTCAGGGGCTCCACACATGGAGGGGTAGAGGGGCCAGATGTGCCGATCTTGTCTTGGTCGCTGACCAAAGTGTCAGCAGGCCCATCCGAGTCTTTTTCATCTTTTTCTTTTTAGGAGAGGAGGGCGGGAAATGAACCTGCTTCTCCCTCCCCTCCGTTGGCAGGAGCCCCCAGGCCAGATGGACCGACCTCAGCCAGGTCCTTCTCCGAAATGGAGAAGGTCCTGGCAGTCATAGGGGCACCGGTCGGAGGAGATCCCTCCCCTACTTGTACTGCCTCGGAAACCCTAGCCGTTTGAGGATGACCTTGCATAGGGGGCAGATTTGGGTTCGGTGCTTGGAAAGCCCTACCATCTGAGGCTGGGTTGCCTCAAGGACCATGTCTATCACAGGAGGGGCCTCCAGTTGGCAAGCCCCTCCCAGGACATCGCAGGTCCTGTTGGCAGCATCACCAGTCATGTGTGGGGAGGCACAGGCCTTAACCCTGGCAAGGTTGAGTATTCTTGCCAGCAGGTCTTTTGAGGGAAGCGACCGAAGGGACCTGGCTTCCCTCTCCCCCTTAAGGGGTTTTGCCCTACCGAGCTGCTTGAATGAGGGGCGGTCAGCAATGGGCTGCCTGCTGGCTTTCTTGGCAGTCCCCTTAAAAAGAACAGGGACTGCCGGTGGAAATACGGAGGTGCCCGAAAGCACCTCCAGAGCAGGGGGGGAGGGGGAGTCAACCGTAATCGTATGAGAGAAGTAAGCCTCCTCTCCGGTTAGAGAAATATGGAGGGTCCCCTGCGCAAGCACAGGGGGATGACCTCCATTTTTTTGGTGAAGCTGCCTGATGGCGGCTCCGTCGTTGTTACAGGGAGAATTAAGGGGAGATGTTTATTTTTTTCATCAGTGGGCATGGTGACCCTAAATTTTCTATGGGACGCAATAGCTCATTACCCCTCGCAGTAGCCTACACTGCAAGGGGTGCGTACAGGCCTGGCAGAGCCAGGTGCCGCCATTCGGGACCACCCCTACCACCTGGTGGCCTGGAAGTCCATCGGCATGGCGGCTCCACCTTGAACACGGCGTAAAATTGATAGAATGTGAAGAGGAGAGGAAAGGGGATGTGAGGAAGGTATGGTTGGGAATGAAGCAGGTTGTTAAAAACCAACTACCCCAGCCTAGAGCTCAGGGGTTAGGGGACATTGTCCTATCCCCCCTCAGCCCCGATCCGGGACGGTTAGATGAGAAGGTCAGCATCTACCCTAGGAAATTAGAGGCCGACCAGAGAAAGTTGTGGGAGAGGTTGTATGAAAGCGACGACGTAGGGAAGAAATACAGGGTGTCTGAAAGAAGGTGAAAAGGCTAAGCTGGCGTCGGACGGGCTGGTGAGTCCCATCAGCGCGGCAACCTGGATGGCAAATCGCCGTGCCCCTTACGGGGCAGGCATGGCATAGCCAAGTGCCACCATTCAGGACCACCCCTTCCCCCTGGTGGCCTGGCAGTCCCTCAACATGGCAGCTCTACCTTGGACATGGCGTAAAAAGAAATAGATGGTGAAGTGAGAAGGAAACGGGATATGAGGAAGGTATGGTTAGGGTTGAAGCAGGTTATTAAAAACCCACCACCCTAGACAGGAGTTCAAAGGTTAGAGAACGTTGTCCCCTCCCCCCTCAGCCCCGATCCAGGATGGTTGGCTGAGAAGGCTAGAATCTACACTGTGAAATTAGAGGCTGACCAGAGAAACTTGTGGGAGAGGTTGTATGAAAAGTGAGGAAACCGGGGAAAAGACAAGTGTTTTGAAGGAAAGAGAAGAGGCTAAGCTGGGGTCGGACAGGGTACTGAATCCCGTCAGCACGGCGGCCAGGATAGCAAATTGCCGCACCCCTTATGGGGTATATATTGTAGATTCATGATCTCACACAATCCTATGGATTGTTTAAATTGTATAATGTAGATGCATGATCTGACACAATCCTATGGATGCATTTTGTGGGTGGGTTTTGACAGATACAGATGACCTTTAATAGGATCTTGTGGCTTTTGTCATCTGTGAAATTATGTTACATTATATTATGTTAAGCCCCCATATAGTAACACAGGTATGCATTGAAACCAGGTTCCAGTAACCAAATACATATATTGGCTTCCAGTAACCAAACATATATGCATAATCAAATATATAACCAAATGATGAAACACACCAATATCGTTTAATAACAAAAAACAGCTAAGTCGAGAATGTAAAAGAATACAAAATACTTTTCATACTTCGTTTCAGCAAACACAATTCCTTTTTTAATCAAAAACAAAACTATATCAAAAGACAAAATAGTGGCGGGAAAATATTATTTAGGTAAAATGGATAATAACCTTACAAAAAAATAGAAAATAAATGGTTAACATTTTTTATACTTCAGCGAACATAATTCCTTAGCAAGAGAAAAAGTTATTTTATTAAAGAAAAAAATAAAGAATACTACATCAAAAGACAAAATAGTGGAGGGCCTATATTAGGTAAATATGTAGATTAGCAACTCGAACGATGGGACATACTATTTCGTCTGTGTTCCAAAATGTTTCACATTTTTTGAGTACATTTAAGGGGACGGCTCGTGTGGGGGTAAACACAATGGGGGGACCATACTACAATGATCCTGAGTTTCATTAAATTGGGGGGGTCTGGGAGGCACAGCCCCCCAGTATATAATCCTAATTGTTTATAGAATAATGTCCTAATATTTACAGAGGTGAATGATTAACTACATCATATCAGTGTCTTTAATCGTTTTGCGAATTATAATAGGGGTGGGGGTGGGGTCTGATGTCGGAAATGACTGATATTTATTTTTATTTTGTTTTTCACTTAATATCTTTTTATTAGCCTCATTTGGAGTCATTTTGATTTGTCAATATACTTTTCCCCATTTTACTATTTTGATTACCTTTTTTTACACATTTAAATATAATTAGCTAGATCGTTTAAAGAAACTACTTTGCGCATGAATATTCGAACACGGGTGAACAAAAATATTTACCGAAAAAAAACACTTTCGGCCGAGTTGTTAATCTACATATTTACCATATATTATTTATGTGAGATCAATAATAAAATTACAAAAAAAAACAACTTTTGGTAACACTTCAGTTTAGTGACGCTGTTTATAGGCTGCAATTTGGGGCTACAATATGTCTTATGACGTCAGACAGTGGCGTCAGATGTGAACAATTACGGAGTTATATTTTTTTGTATATGAGTATATACTGGGGGGCTACACCCCCCCAGACCCCCCCCAATTAATTGAAACTCAGGATCATAGCAGGGTAGTCCCCTCGCAGTGATATCTCCCCAACAAGCAGTCCCCTTGAACTTACTGTTTTTTTCTCCCCCCAACAGCTTTTTACTGGCACAAAAAACTAACTTAATGACAAACAATACTTACTTTTATAGGTTTCTTGATTAGTTTATGCGCCTCTAAATAATCTCTAAAAGTTTTTTGCGGCCATGCAAAATAAACCCAAATTTGAATAATGAAGAAGCACAACTAGAGCACGAAAAAGCCATAACGAAACAGAAACCAATGCTAAGCGGATTTAATTTATAGCTACGATGTTGCCAGTAAGAAGCTGTTATTGTTCGCTGCAAAACAAAAAATACAAAAAAAAACAAACAATAAAAGACATCAAGAAACCTTACCTAAATTAGATAAAACTATAAACGAGCAGAGGCGCAGATATTTAGTAAATAATACAGACTAAAAGTTACAAATCCCCAAAACAACAAAAAAAATATAACGCCATGATTGGTCACATCTGAAGCTACTGTCTGACCTCATAAGATATATTGTAGCCTACTAACAGCACCACCTACCGTGCACCCCTAACCTGAAGTATGGTAAATATGTAGATTAGGGACTTGGTCAAAAAAGTGGTTTTTTTGGTAAATATTTTTGTTCACCCCTACTGGAATATTCATGCACTGACATGATTTGGTTAAATCATTTACCTCTGTAAACGTTAGCACATTAGTCTATAAACAATTAGGATTATATAACTCCCTCAATTTAATGAAACTCAGGATCATTGTAGTGTGGTCCCCCCATTGTGTTTACTCCCACATGAGCCATCCCCTTTAATGTACTCCAAAAAAGTGAAACATTTTGGAACACGTTAAAATAGTACATCCCATAGTTCAAGTCGCTAATCTACATATTTACCTGAAGTATTACCCAGCCTTTTACCCGGCTTAGAAATATAAAGAAAGTTGAAAAATAAACAATTCTGATTGGCTAATGACTGTGTATAATACAGGGCACTGACTGGCCAGTGGGATAGCTGAAAAAATTAAAACAATAGGATCATTGTAGTGTGGTCCCCCCATTGTGTTTACTCCCACATGAGCCATCCCCTTTAATGTACTCCAAAAAAGTGAAACATTTTGGAACACGTTAAAATAGTACATCCCATAGTTCAAGTCGCTAATCTACATATTTACCTGAAGTATTACCCAGCCTTTTACCCGGCTTAGAAATATAAAGAAAGTTGAAAAATAAACAATTCTGATTGGCTAATGACTGTGTATAATACAGGGCACTGACTGGCCAGTGGGATAGCTGAAAAAATTAAAACAATAGGAAAGGGTAAATATGTAGATGAGCGGCCCGGCCAATAAGATGTCCTATTTTATCCGTGTTCCAAAATGTTTCACGTTTTTGAAGTACATTTAAGGGGACGGCTCATGTGGGGGTAAACACGATGTGTGGATCACACTACGAGATGATCCCGAGTTTCATTAAATTGGGGGGGTCTGGGGGGCAGAGCCCCCCACTATATAATCCTAATTGTTATAATGTTCTGACGTTTACAGAGGTGAATGCTTTAACTACATCATGTCAGCGCCTTTAATCATTTTGCGAATTATAATAGGGGTTGGGGTGGGGTATGATGTCGGAAATGATTGATTTGAATTTTTGTTTTCCACTTAAGCTTTTTATTATCCTCTTTTGGAGTCATTTTTATTTGTGAATATATTTTTCCACATTTTACTATTTTCATTACCTTCTTTTATACATTAAAATCTATTTAGCTGGATCATTTAAAGGAACTACTTTTTTTTAGCAGTGGTGTGTCAAACAGACACAGTGTGCAAATGACTCATACAGACGTATTTTAAGCAGTGTGAAAATAGTATCGAATTGTGCACTTTGTCCATCTTCCATTTTGGAATTATTAACTCTAGTTTCTGATAAAGATAAATTGTTCACCTTTTTGGATGTTCATAATTTAGTTAAAATTAAAAGCGAATGCGACATTTGTGGCCGGGCATTAGATGTGACCCCCTCAGTTTGAATTTAAGAACATAAGAAAAGAAGGAGACTGCAAAAGACCATTCATGGCCTACACTTGGCAGCTCCTGTTAGATGCTCTAAAATAAAACGGGATTCAAGTTAGCTATATTTTGAATAGGACACAGACGCGAGAAATAAATAGGCTTTCCTCTTCGCTATTTCAGAAGTATAACCACTGCAATAAAGTACTTAAACAGCATTTTTTGTTTGGCTATTTTCGGGCATTTTGGTAAAAGAAAGGCCTACGTAAACAGCGTTTTCCGTTTGTTTACTTTCGGGCATTTTTTTTATAAAAAAAATGACAACAGCTATAATTCGAAGAAGGCTCAAACGCGCATGAATATTCAGACACGGGTGAACACAAAATAATATTTTTTAGGCCGGGCCGCTCGTCTACATATTTACCTAGGAAAGTAGCAAAAAAAATCATGTAAGATATCAGGGGCTATGCATCTTCACAATTATCAAGGTTCATCTTTGTTGCCCTCCTTTCAACAGGTTAATACTATGTCTCCTTATTGACATATTGAAACACTTTGCACTTCAGGTAGAATATATTCTAAAGTACAAAATAAATTGGTATTTTATTAGAGTAATTGGTAAGTGTGTAGAGTATGGCCGGATCCGAGTCCTAGCTTATTTTGGGCTATTTTTCTGAGCTGAAATCTATGTGGACAAAGTTTATGGCAATTACCACTTATATACTGGGGGCTGTGCCCCCCAGACCCCCCCAAATGATTGAAATCTCAGGATCATCGTAGGCCCATCCCCCTGATGAGCCAACCCTCAAAATAAGCTAGAATCGCATCCACCCATACTCGCAACATTTACTGAGTAATTACCTTGACAGTTTGGCTGATTGACTTATCCAAAGGTTCAAAATGCTGCCCTTGTCCCTGCAATCCTGCAAGTTTGGCAGGAGTGTCATATGAACTAGTATTTGATGGAGGCAGGATTGATGGATTTTCTCCCATCCCTGACTGAACAGGACTTCCTGAAACATGCTCTTCTTCTGACAATTCATTTGACAATCCCTGTTCTAGTGACACAATATTAATTCCAACCACACTTTCAACTTTTGCTTCTAGGCTGGAAATCGGTATCGCTGGTCTTTGAGGCTGCTGCCTAGACGAAGGTGGATCTTCTAGCGGCAAGTTTGGTAATTGTGGCGTCACAGACGCCATTATATTATTCGACGCTTGCAAGGCTATATGCCACTACTTCGGTGCAGTTATGCCGCCATGCCCCATTATTATCAAAATAAATAAAAAACCTTGAAAAAACAAAAATAAGACATATCGAATGATCGAGTTATACCGTCGTTTCAACAATAGTTTGTTAGCTACCAATAATGAATTAATATTAAGTCTATCAACATAATGGAATTAATTTGTTAAGGTTTGCTAGCAAATAGTTATAAAGTTTATTTTATGTTAGAGCTAATCAGATTAAGAGTCCAATATAATTATAAAAATATATTTAAGTCGTTCTCTAGTAAGTTTTAAAAGACTTTAAAGATATAAGTTGTAGAACGGAGCTATGGTAAGAAAAGGGAGTCAAATAATGAGAATGAGCCCCTTGTACCAAAGGCCAATGCATATTTAAAAAATTAAATAAAACTTAACTAAAAGTTAAACTTTGCTGGTTTTAGTCATCATATCAAGCTATTTGCTTTTTAAGCAGACGTCAGGCAGAGCAAGCCCCAACTCCCCACCAGAGTTGAGGGAATTCAGTTGAGGATGAGAAGGACTTAGGTCTAGTAGTAGATAGGTAGGTCAATGAAGTTTTCAAAGCAGTGTGTTGAGGCAAAAAATAGAGCAAATAGGGTGCTAGGATACATTAACAGGAATGTTAGCTACAAGAGTAAAGAGGTTATCCTTAAACTATACAACTGGTATGTTAGGCCACATTTAGAGTACTGTATACAAGGATGGTCACTACAGTTTAGACATGACATCAACCTGCTAAA
The DNA here is from genome assembly GCA_963969495.1 of Ceratothoa steindachneri. Classification (NCBI taxonomy): domain Eukaryota; kingdom Metazoa; phylum Arthropoda; class Malacostraca; order Isopoda; family Cymothoidae; genus Ceratothoa; species Ceratothoa steindachneri. The sequence goes on from OZ018319.1 coordinate 185,803,423, forward strand.
GTCAGTACAAAGAAGGGCAACAAAAATAATACCTTTCCTGAAGCATCTTGAATATGAAGATCGACTGAGAGTACTAAATATGTTCTCATTTTAGAGAAGATGTGTGAGGGGAGATATGATTGAGCTTTCTAAAATTTGTTCTGGGGTGTATAAGTTTGATTTTAGCAAGTTATTCGAGTTGGAAGGTAGTAATAGGACTAAGGTTCAAAACTTTAAAAAATAAAAAATAGAGGTGCAGGCTAGATGTTATAAAATATTTTTTCACTAAAAAGTGGTATATTACTGGAATAGTTTGCCATCTGAGACAGTAGACATTCCAAAGTTCATTTTTTTTAAATGCAGATTAGATGATTATATGGGAAGGGAGGGTTAACTTTGTGGGGTATTCTGGATTCATTCCTGTGGACTAGTTTTTTATTATTGTATATTATGATTGATTTGGATTTTGATGATGCTTTTTGTTTTTGAAACATTCATATGGATGATTCTAATTGCATATTGTAGATGCATGATCTGACACAATCCTATGGTTGCATTTTGTGGGTGGGTTTTTACAAATGCGGATGACCTTTGATAGGCCCTTGTGGCTTTTGTCATCTGTGAAATTATGTTATTTGATGTTATGATGCCCGGTCATGACGGTAAAATCCCTCAAAAAATAGTGTCAGCTTAAAAAGAATCCGGACGCAGATTCGAACTGCCGACCCAGCGATAGCCGGGTACGCATGCTAACCACTATATTAGCCGGGAGGCAATTCATGTAAACTATGCCTTATCATTGTTTACATAGAATGTCTGGAAATTGATTTTAAGTCGAAATCACTTTTATGATGTTTCCCGTAAATTGTCTCAATAAAAATGAGCAACTATATTGCAATATGGATATCAGCATAGGTGGGCGCGATAACGAAAAAATTATCACGATAACCGATAAATCGATAACGATTACCTTATCGGCGATAATCGATAACTGGCGATAAATTTATCGGCCGATCATGTGATAATCAATAAATCCAAAATTATAATACAATATTGATTAATTACTATATATAGCATTATTTTATAATACAATAGTAGGAATATTTGAATATTGTTTCTTAGTTTCTTACCTGGTGAGGCTCTCCTTCATCTCATCATAGGATTTGAGGATCCTCCTTCGCAGCTCGAAACCTACTTATTTTTGCCTCTAAGGTACGCGCGGCTCGCCCTTTGTGCTAAACTGGAACCAAAAACGGAAATTATCCAATATCGCTAGTTTGGAACCAAAAGTATCGGCGATACCGATGAATCGATAACGCAGAGGGAAGGGGGGAATATCGGATAACCGATAACCTGATATCGTTATCGCGATAACGCCCACCTATGGATATCATGGAAACGAATCTAACGTATATTATGAGTCTTTATCTACTGATCGAAACTTTACGTAAATAGAATCTAAAATTGTGGGATTATTTTGGTAAAATGTATATCATTAACTTCAAATTAAGGTAGTTTATGCATAAATAAAAACGTCATAATCCTTTGATCTTCGTCCATTTTCCAATTGTGAGGATTTCTCAAGAGGAGATATATTAAATATTTCCGAAGTCTGCCTAGGATTCCAAGAACAATAACAGTATTTTCTTCATGGTGTTGCTATTGAAAACGTAGAGTAAAAATTATCCCGTCAGGATAAGTAATTTTGGATAACACTGGTCTGCATAAAAAATGTTCCTAAGGGTTTCATAGGTTATTCTTAATGAAATTTGTCTCCTAAATCCAAATCAAGCATTCATATGGCTCAATCTGGTCTAGTTTTCAAGATACAGACCAAGCTCCCTAGATGGCGTTAGAGAGCTCAGTCTCTAGCTGACCGCGAGCGCGAGTGGTTGTGTGTTGCTTGCTCACTCTCCAACTAAGTGTTGGTTTTTTGATCCATGACTTTTCTCATCTATGAACAGTGTTTAAAGTGTATTTCTAAAACTTTATTTATCTTTGTGAATTTTTTTGCAAGCAAATACATTAGCAAAACTCCTTATATTTCATAAAAATGAATAGAAAGTGTAAAAACAGTCCTGATAGATTTTTTGTTTGTGGAAAGGTAACTTTTAGTGACCAGCCATGCACTATAACGCCGTTAGTAAAGTTCCTTTACAATGCATATTTTGGAATAAAGCTAGGTGATCAGGACAAAAACTTTGCTCTACATATGTGCTGCAAAGCCTGTGTCATAGCCTTAAGACGCCGGAGTGAGGGCAAAACGAACTGTTTGTCATTTGGTGTACCTATGGTGTGGAGAGAAGGCAAGGACCACATTACAGACTGCTATTTTTGCAGGACAAATATTGAAGGTGAGATAATTACTTTAACAATATAGTCCTTGACAAATCTAGAAATGTTTATACAAATCTTGTGGTAGCCTATTAAAATTGTAATTGTGTATAAAAATAGTGTATTATGCTGGTAGAAAAATTGTATTTAAAAATTGTAAATTTACCTGGTTGGAAAAATGTGTATAAAAATGTGGAAACGAGGGTCGAGTGAATTAAAAGTATGTAAATTAAGTATGCGAAACTTTTTTTCAGGTGTCAATAAGAAGAACAAACACACTGTAGTCTATCCTGTTGTTCCTTCTGCCATTAAACCACAACCACATGTTCCAGGAGTTCCAGTTCCTTCTCCATCTAAAAATACTGAGCTACAAGACAATATAGAAGATATAAAAGTGGATGACACTGACACTTCAGTGACATATCAGCCTACGTCTACAATGACTTTGCCAAGACCACTCACTCAAGGTTAATTAAATGACTTGACTAGAGATCTTGGTCTTTCTAAAGAGAACGCACAACTTCTTGCATCCCGTCTTAGTGAGAGCAACCTCCTCTCTCAAGAAACTACATACTTTTGGTTCAGAAATAGAGACGAAGAGTTTCGAAAGTTCTTTGCAGTTGATTTTTGCAGCTCTTTGGTGTATTGCAATGATGTAAAAGGTTTAATTGAGGCACTTGGCGTTCCTTACCAACCAAGTGAATGGAGGCTCTTTATTGATTCTTCTAGCAGAAGTTTGAAGGCAGTACTCTTAAATATTGGCAATAAAATGGCATCTGTACCTACTGGCCATTCAGTTCAGTTAACAGAAAGCTACGAAAACATGAAAGTATTGATTAATACAATCAAGTACTCTAACCAAAACTGGTTAATATGTGGTGATCTCAAGGTAAGATATATTTTACTTTATTGAACTTGTTAAATATTTCAAGGAATGTTTGTTTCTAAATACCAATGACAGAAGGATATTATACACATATTAGTTTCTACCTACCCCTAATAAACTTAGTGAAAATTGCCTATGCAAAAAATAGAAGTTCTTAGAAACCATGTACATCAATATGCATCAATATGTTTCTTTCAGGTTGTGTGCCTTTTCTTGGGATGCAAGGAGGCTACACAAAATATCCATGCTTCATGTGCTAATGGGATAGCCGGCGGATAGTCTTCACTATAAGCAAAAAGACTGGCCATCTCGAGAGGCATTCCAAATTGGCTGCCACAATGTGGTAGCTCAACCTCTAGTCCCTCCCAAAAATGTTTTGCTGCCTCCTCTTCATATAAAGCTTGGCCTGATGAAGAACTTTGTCAAAGCACTGAATAAAGAAGGCCAAGCTTTTAAGTATCTACTGCAAAAATTCCTACAGATCAGTGATGCCAAGCTCCATGCAGGCATATTTGATGGTCCCCAAATTAGAACTCTCTTAAAGGACAAGCATTTTTACACCAATATGGAAGCCAGTGAACAAGAAGCATGGCGAGCGTTTAGTAAAGTAATCGACGGTTTTCTGGGAAATAAAAGAAGCTCAAATGAGCTTATGAAAAGCTTCGAAAAAATGGGAGCTCGCATGTCGATAAAAATGCATTTTATCCAGTCACATCTTGACTATTTTCCGGCAAACTGTGGAGATTATAGCGAGGAACAAGGAGAAAGATTTCACCAAGACATCAAGACGATGGAGACAAGATATCGAGGACGCTGGGACATCAACATGTTAGCTGACTATTGCTGGTGTCTTAAACGCGACGAACCAACATCGCTTCACAAGCGGAAGTCATCAAGGACTTCTTTTCTTGGAAAATAGTGTTTTTGCACTCCTGGGTAAGCTCATAAGTAGTCTGTAAGTTTAAAATTAATTAAAAGAAAGTCGAATTAAGTCGGTATTTTTTTTATTACAAGTAATTGTAATTTATTAAAGAACTTTTATATAAATAAGGGATTTTTTAAAAAAATGGCCCTTTTCTAAAAACAGTAGTGCGCTGTATCTCAAAAACCAGACCTGATTGAGCAAAACGAATGTCATATTTCAATTAAGGAGAACAATTTCGTTAGGAATCACTAAAGAAAACCACAGGAATAGAAAAAAAATTCAAACGCAGGCCTGTGAAATTGAATAAGTAAGAGGTATGCGTAAGACAGGGAAAGGGGGCCGAAGAGGCCTGAAGCACCATCATTTTTTATCATTTTATTAGCCCATTGTGAAAATTGAAGCTACTTAATTAAGCGTCCCCTACAATGACACGATTCTGTCATTGTGTTCATCGAATTCCTGCCGGTTATTGCCATCTCCCTCGAGGTGGGACTTCCTCTGATCGCAATCCGAGAACCGTGGTTTCTGATTAGCCTCGTCGTCACTAAGTCGGTTCTAGCTCACACCGTGGAGGCGAGCCGAGCCATGCAGTATCTTACGGTCGATCTCGTCTCAGCATACACTACCTTCGGTGAAGTGGAGACGTATCTCAACCTAACCCGGAAAGGTGCACAGACCAGCTTCCACGAGGTCTTTAAGAATGCAGAGGAGCTCCTCCGGGAGTTCGGCTCGTCACATGGCACCATTTTTATGCCTCTAGTTTGTAGGAGGCAAATGCAGCGAGATAACGTACACTACCAGACAGCTGGGTAATATTACCACCGATCTGTCTATGCCCAATTCATTGACGAGGTGTTCAATGACCTACAGATCTACGATGCTGACGTCGAGTCCTTGAGCATCGTCAAAGCAGAAACAGAGCACTGATTTTCGTCAACAATCATGTTTGACTCTGTTGGAGATGCTCTTATCCACACTAGACCAAAATATATCCTAACCTAGCCAGGCTGCTCCAAGTAATGATAATTCTTCCAGTCTCAAACAGGGAGGCCGAGCGTTCCTTTTGTGGGCCTGAAGAGACTGAAAACGTACTTAAGGAATACCATGGGTCAAGAACGCTTCAACGGCCTGGCTCTGATCTATATTCATAATTAAATTAATATTAGAATAGCCAATGTAATCATGGTATTTGCCCGAAGGAACAGGCGGTTGATCTTCATATGAAACACCGTGACCGATGTTGTGTGTGGACGCTGTTATTAACCCATTTAGACCCTTTAAGCCATACTTGTATTAGGCTATTCAGAAAGAATTGCAATCGAATGTCTTTTATATGATAAGTCTAAAATGTCTCTAAAAAATAATTATTAATCTCAGTATTATACATTAGCTGACGTTCCGAAACTAAAATAAATTACATTTCATAATTTTCTGATGTGTGGAGAAAATCGGATCTGAGAGAGTTAGTGCTCACAACAGTATGATATACTGTTATTTATTATAAATATTGTGTAAGATAAACATTATTAAGAACAATCAACATTTCTCAGACTACTCAAAATGAGAAATTCAGGTTAACTCCCCCCACCCATTTTTATTTTGGATCTGCCACTGGTGTGAGGCAAGGTCTGATATTTGTGTATAGTGGGATAGGTTTTATGGAAAGAAAGAAATCGATGGATTGCATTCGAGTAGGCATGGAGTTGGAGTGTTGTGGAAGGAATATGATCGTGTAATTAGGTCTTTAACATAGCATAATTCAACGGTTAATTAAAGACACAAGGGCCTATCAAAGGTCATCTGCGACAACACCCCCCCCCTATAAACTACTACAATAAGATTGCTTCCAAAACACAACTTAAAAGGCATCACCATCATGGTTTGCCCAAAACTAAATCAAGTAGTTACAATATACAACATCAATAATATAATATATACAATTTATATAAACAAAATATCTCCGCCTCCAAAATATGCATCCATAAGAATACGTTCGGAATATCACCTCCAAAACATTATCGATATTGCAATATGTAATTTTCGCCATGATAACCTACCTTCCTATATATTCATCTAACCTGCGCTTGCAAATGTTAAAATTTGGACTCCTTGTTGTTTCCTGTAATAAACTATTCAAGTAAACTATAATATATACACACATTTATATTAAAATATGTAATTTGACCCAATACAACATAAAAACCATGATAACTTACCTTCCCCATATATTCATCTAACCTGAGGCTTGAAAACAATTATAATTTGACTGCTTATTGTCTCTTGTGGTAAACTATTCCAGTAATCTATTACTCTGTTGTTGAAAAATATTTTCTCACATTCAACCTACACTTCTGGGTTTTTTAAGTTGTGGCTCCTAGTCCTATTACTATATAAGTCACCAGTTTATAGGTGTGATGATTTTGGTGTGAGAGCGGTGTGATGGTGAGTGAAGTGGTGGAGTCTGGCGTGGCAGGAATCGAGGGCTTGTAGGTAGTAGACCTACTTTTGTCTTTCAGTTGAATTTTGTTCTGATTCCAAGGTTTCTCACGGGGAATACGCTTTTAGGCTGGGTTCCAGAAGGTGTTTCGGTAATCCCGGGTTAAAGGGAAAGGACTCTAAAGGAAAGAGGCGATAAGTAGGTATTATTCTTAGCTCGGACCTACCAAAATGGGAGCAAGTGGAACAATTTGAGTCCTACATGGTTGTGTGTAAGTTTTCCGTTAACGTTAAATATCTAAGTCTAAGGAGGCATGAATTAAGGGCGAGGGATGGATTCGTGACGCTAATAATAACAAAATAGCAAGTAAGCTATACTGAAAGATGACTTAACTGATTCTTTCTCTGTCCTAATCTCCCTTCTCTCTGTGTTTAATATATATATATATATATATATATATATATATATATATATATATATATATATATATATATATATATATATATATATATATATAGGCCTCTCGTTTTAAAGGAGCGTGACCTCTTTTCACTTGACCTGGGCGCGGGGCAGAGCTAAAGATCAGAAATCTGTTCGTCAGTTCTTTTGTTGATCGTTCGGCGGAGTTACAAGAGGGTATATGCGTCTAATGAAACTAAATATTTTTCCAAGTTAGGCCTACATCCTGTATCAGAAAAAAGCGTTTTGCATTTCACAGATCCTCGCAAATTTTAACCGGTCAAAGCACATACCACCTTGTATTTGTTCAGCTTGTCCCTGTTATCTATTATTGAGATCGCTTCGTCTGGTAACTGGTTCCTCGCGTGCATATGTTTGTGAACGCGTGGGAACTCTGGCTGTCCGCTTAGCTCGACTCATACTTTTCTAAATAAATATACAATTGTGATAGATTATTTCTCTCTATTTTAAATTGGTTCACTACTTATTACATGGCCTATTATTTCATTAATTAATGCGTGCACCCAATTTCAGGATTTCATAGCTGCTCCACGGAGCACACATCGGTCTGGTTCCTCGCTGGGCCTACCTATCCTTCAATTTTGGGTCCCACTGTAGATATAGGGCCATCGTGGTATTAACCTAGATATAAACTTCACAACAAACCTTTATCTATAAGTTTTTGAGAAGAATTATTGAATCGTAAAAGATGGCTCGAGCGGCAGCTTATGGCGAAGTTAGGCTTAATGGTTGGACACGAAATCGTTAAGGAATGGATGAAATACAACGAGGATCCAAGAAAATATATATTATTATAGATTAACAAGAATGGAATATATTTTAAATTATATTAGTTGAATTTGAATTTAATTATACAAAACGAACATGAGTTTAACACTGAATTTTTTGTCGTGACTAAACTTGGCGTAAGGTAGATAGGTAATTAATTAAAATGTAATTGTAACTATTAAAATTGAATTAAATAATTGAAATCACGAATTGTGGGTAAATGTAATTGGAATAATTGAAATGAAATTAAAATGTAATTGTAACTAATAAAGTCACCATGGTTAAAAGGAGAAATGCATGGACAAAAATCTGTATATTAAGATAAAAAATAAATAAATTCAAACGAAATTAATAAAGTTACAATTAGAAGAAAAGGAAAACCCCAATAAATACACTAAAATTTGTTAGCTGATTCGGAGAAAGCTGTGGAGTTGAATGAACGAATTTAAAAATTATACTAACAGGAAAGATGTGATTTAGTATTAGTTGGTTCTCTGATCTATGTAGTTGGTTGGTCGAAAAACAACAACAAAAAGGTTAGCTAGTTGGTGTTTTAAGTGGTAATTAATTCATGGTGAATAGTTAAAAAAAATTCAAACGAAATTAATCAGGCAATATATAACGGTGTGGAAGTAGAGTCCATATTTAACTGAGGCTGCTTATATTTAATTAAAAGGGACTCAATAATGAGAGCAAAAAATCCTTCTACCTCACTCAAATACGGATGTTTGCACTCGTTTTTTTCTCTACACGTGTTGTTAAACTCTGGAATTCTCTCCCGGAAGATGTTGTCAGTGCAAGTTCGGTTGTTGTTTTTAAGCGGAAAGTTGAACTGTTTCTTGACCCCCTACTTTATAGTTTTGTTTAGTTAATTTTTCCTTTGTGGTTTTGTTCTGCATCTGTAATTATCTAACCTTTTTGCTTGCCTTAAGTCTTAAGACTTAAGATCTACCCAACCAATAATCAGCTTATAAGCAGTTATACTCGACTGATACGGCTTTGTGCTCTGTGATTAATGATTTGATTGTATTATTGGATAAAGGAAAATGTGGTATACTGTTGTTATTGGATCTTAGCGCTGCATTCAACACAGTTATACACAGTATTTTACTTGAAACTGTAGGCATTGAAGAGGATGCTTGAGGTATTTAAAGAGCTACCTTCAACATAGAATATACCGTATTCAAATAAGAGAATCTTTTTCGGCCACAAAAAGACTAGAACGCGGTGTTCCACAAGGCAGTGTCCCGGGTCCGATTTTATTATGTATATATACAATCAAGCTGTCAACTATACTGAAAAAACATGTAGTAATGTTCAAGTTGTATGCTGATGACACGCAACTATATCTATCACTCAATAATGTAGAGAGAGCAGAGGAGAAACTCAGTCACTTAATGACAGACAGGAAAATGGATGCGATCTAAACAGTTGAAGAAGCTAAATGAAGGAAAAACTGAGTCCCTGATTGTCAGGATAAATAGTGTCATACAGAGGTTGGGCATTTCTGAATTAATTGTTAATGGTAATGTGATGAAACCCAAGAAAGTTGTTAAGGATTTAGGAGTATACATTGACAAACATCTATTACTTAAAGATCAAATCATTCATGTGGTAAAGGTGGCGAATTATCATCTTCGTAATATTGTCTTTGTTAAAAGATATTTGGATGAAAAAGCTGTGAATATGTTAATTCACAACCATGTGATTAGTAGAGTATATTATTGTAATTCAATCTACTATGGTTTACCTAATTATATCCTGAAGAAGATGCAGTATGCCATGAATAGAGCAGCAAGATTGATAAAGGGTCTACCTCCACTTGAGAGAATCACATCGGTACTCATAGAACTACCTTGGTTGCCAGGCAAAGCAAGGATTATATGCAAAATTTGTACCCTAGCTTATCAAGCTTTGAGGTATAAGAAACCAAAATATCTGAAGGACAACTTACAAGATTTTAATGTTGATATCTCAATGGTACTACCGCATAGTGATGATCAATACAGACTGAGGGAACCACGTCGTAACTTAAGTGTGGGTTTTAGAACCTTTGCAATATGTGCTCATAGGCTCTACAATAGATTACCTGTGTGTGTCGAGGACAGTGAGAACCTCATAATTTCACGGATGACAGGGGCCACGGGGGCCTGTCAAACGTCATCCGCATCTGTCAGAGACCACCTACAATGTGCATCCATAGGATTGTATCAGATCATGCATCTACAATATACAATTTAAACAATCCATAGGATTGTGTCAGATCGTGCATCTGCAATATACAATTGGAACCATCCACGGAAGTGTGTCAAGAACAAGAAGCATCATCGTCGGGACTCGTCAAAGTCCAAATCAATCGTGGTATATAATAATAAAAATGAGTCCCGAATAGCCCTCCAAGGTTGACCCTCCCTCCCTATATAATCATCGGATCTGCGTTTGGTTTGGGGGCATTCAAGTTTAAACTGTCTACCGTCTCGGATGGCGAGCTATTCCAGTGGTCTGCCGCTCTATTGGTGAAAAGATGTTTTCTGTCATCCAACCCGCACCTCTGTTTTTTTTTTTTTTTAATTTTGGGTGGTGTCCCTTAGTCTTGTTACTGCCTTCCAACTAAAATAACTTGCTAGAATCCAATTTATGCCTCCCAGAGCAGATTTTGGAAAGCTCAATCGTATCTCCCTTTACATATCTTCTATCGGGTGAGAACATATTTGGTGCCCTCAGTCTATTTTAATATTCAGGGTGCTTCAGGAAAGGTGTTATTTTTGTTGCCCTTCTCTGTGCTGACTTTAGCAGGTTGATGCAATGTCTGAAATGTTGTGACCAGGGCTTATATTGGCCCAGACAACATTCATTCTAGGTTACTCAAAGAAGGTATAGATAGTATTGCAGTAGCTCTTGAGAAGATATATACTAGATCACTAGAGTTTGGAGAAATACCTAATGATTGGAAATTAGTGAATGTAGTGCCAATTTTTAAAAAAAGGAAGTAAAGAGGACCCGAATAACTTCAGGCTGGTAAGCTTAACTTCTATTATTTGTAAAATTCTTGCGAAGATAGTTAAGAAAGGGATTTCTCACCATCTAGAGTGTAGTAGGTTAATAAATGATGCTCAGCATGGGTTTAGAAGATGTAGATCGTGTTTAACCAATTTACTGTATTTTATGGATTATGTTGTAGATAGAGGAGAGTAGGAAAAGGGGACAAAGAAAAAATAATAGCGCGGGCATAGAGGAGAGTAGGAAAAGGGGGCAAAGAAAAAAGAATATCATAGGTGAGTTGCGAACAGCTTCCCGCGGATGGACCACTGTTAGTCAGCGGCGAATCCACTCGGCCATCCTGAGTCCCCAAAAAGACTCATTCAAACGAAGCTTTTCTAAAGCCACTCGCCTGCACTTCTCGTACGCTAGACAACCCCCCCCCCTATCCTAGAAGCGGAGCGTATTTTGAAGAAATGAAGAGAGCCCGTTTGGAAATGTTATCCAAGGGCTAATTCTCCCCCTCCCGGGTCTGGGTACCATTGTAGATAGAGGAGAGTAGAAAAAGGGGCAAAGGAAAAAAATAATACCGTAGGAGAGTTGCGAACAGCTTCTCGCGTCACTGGACCACAGTTAGCAAGCGGCGAATCCACTCAGCCATCCTGAGTCTCAAAAAAGACTCATTCAAACAAAGCTTTTAAGCCACTCGCCTGCACTTCTTGTACGCTATACAACCCCCCTCATAGAAGCGGAGCGTATTTTAAAGAAATGAAGAGAGCCCGTTTGGAAATGTTATCCAAGGGCTAACGCTCCCCCCCCCCGGGTATGGGCACCATTGTAGATAGAGGAGATTAGGAAAAGGGGGAAAAATAAAAATAATAGCGTAGGCGAGTTGCGAACAGCTTCCTGCGTCGCTGGACCACTGTTAGCCAACGGCGAATCCACTCAGGCATCCTAAGACCCCCAAAAGACTCATTCAAACTATAGCAAAGCCTCTGGGCATCATTTATTATGTATAAAATTTAATTCTTTTGTCATTCAAATAATTCATGCAATCCTTTAACTATGTTAATTTAATCATTCATTTATTTTACTCTAACTTTGTCAATTTTAACTTTCATTTTATTTACTTCAACTTTTGTAAATCAAATCCTTTATGTTAAACTTAATAATTAATTAATTCATTTATTTTACTTGCCAATTCATTTAACGTATACTATTCCAAACAACATCTCTTAAAATTCACACAAAAACAAACAAACACACGTTCCCAGCTCGATCAAAAGAGCACGCTATCTGCCCACTTGACTCGCTGCTCTCTTCGTATAAAGGTCGGTAACCATTCCTTCTACAATTATTCATTTACCTCCAAACAAATCATACTGAGTTAATTCCATTCTCACATTCTTTGCAAGTGACAATACGATATTAAGTTCTAACTATATTTGCTTCTCATTGCAGCCCCCAATTCACAGTCCATTATAGATACTTTAAATTAATACATTATTTACTATATATATTCAACATATTATTCCACCATATTAACTTCACATACTTCAATTCTCTTCGCATCTTTCCACTATAAATCATATGTTAAAATATCTCACATTATATACCTAACCTACTTATCTCTGTACATTCGTTGATTTTATGAATATATTTATATTTGTGTAATTGTCTTTCTTAAAGCCCAAGTCCTTATTCCAAAATTTACTTCGCTGTCGCATTAGGCCTAAAGTTAACGGCAGACATCTTCGATCAAACAAAATTTATGGTTATGGTTTTCGAAACGCTATCTAGGCTGATTTATTAACCGAAGATAAATCACATTGATAACCATACACTATAAAACGAAGCTTTGTTAAGCTGCTCGCCTGCACTTCTCGTACGCTAAAATGTTACTAAACAATTAGATAAGAGAGAAAATGTTGATGTGATTTACTTAGATTTTAGCAAAGCTTTTGATATGGTTCCACATAGGAGACTAGTTCACAAATTAAAAATGAATGGGATATGTGGTAAAGTTTTGAATTGGATAACTGAATGGCTGAAAGACAGGAAACAGAGAGTTGTGCTGAATGGGGTGAGGTCACAGTGGAGGGACATTATCACTGGCGTACCTCAAGGATCCGTTCTAGGCCCTTTATTCATAGTTTATATAAATGATCTTGGGGAGGCTGTAAATAGCAAAGTGTCAATTTTTGCTGATGACACTAAATTGGCAGTTGTAGTCAAAGAAGTTGAGGGTAGCTTTAAAGTGCACAGTGACTTAAATAAGTTATTAGCTTGGGCTCAAAAGTGGCAGATGACTTTTAACCTTAAAAAATGCAAAGTTCTTAACATAAGAAGGGATAATAGGGAATTTAGCTATGAAATGGATGAGCATTGGCTGAATTCAGTCGAGGATGAGAAGGATTTAGGTGTAGTATTAGATAGGTCACTGAAGTTTTCAAAGAAGTGTATTGAGGCAAAAAATAGAGCAAATAGGGTGTTAGGATACATTGAGATAAATGTTAGCTACAAGAGTAAAGAGTTTATCCTTAAACTCTACAACTCGTATGTTAGGCCACATTTAGAGTACTGTATACAAGCATGGTCACCACATTCTAGACAGGTACCTTCCCTGAAGCGCCTTGAATGTGGGGATGGACTGATGGTGCTTAATGTGTTTTCATTTGAGAGAAGATGTGTAAGGGGAGATGTGCTTGGGCTTTTTAGAATCTGTTCTGCGATAGATGAGTTGGATTTTAGCAAGTTATTTGAGTTGGAAGGTAGTAATAATAGAGGTACGGGTTGAATGTTAGAAAATATTTTTTCACCAATAGAGTGGTGGATTGCTGGAATAGTTTGTCATCTGAGACGGTGGACGGTCCAAACCTGAATGTTTTCAAGTGCAGATTTAATGATTATATAGGGAGGGAGGTTAACTTTGGAGGGGGTATTCTGGACTCATTCCTGTGGATGCAGTTTTTTAATATTTTATGTTGTGATTGATTTTGATTTTGACGAGTATTGATGATGATGCTTTTTGTTTTTGACACATTCCTGTCTATGGTTCTAATTGTATATTGTAGATGCGTGATCTGGCACAGTCATATGGATGCATTTTGTGTTGGGTTTTGACAGATTCGGATGACCTTTGATAGGCCCCTGTGGCTTTTGTCATTCGCGAAATTATGTCATGATCAGATTTAGATTTTGATGCGGATAATATTTCAAATTGATTATAATCTACATATATTTTACATGAATAGGAATGAGATCGGACAAACAGAGTTTTCTTTTACGGAGAGATCCATTCGTGTTATGTAACTGACCCCACGGTGAGCATCAATGCGAACTTTGAGAAGACGCTCCGTACATCCAATGTACGTTCCCAAACAACATTTAGGACAAGTATATTTATATACTATTCTGGAACGCAAAATGTCAAGAATGGGGTCCTTTACAGTGAACAAAGAACTAATTTTTAAGAGGTTTACAAAAATTAGCGTTAAATTTAAAGGCGGATAGAATTTTAAAAAAATATTAGACATTTCCTTCCTAAAAGTATTAGTTTGGTATCCCATTAAGGGAAAGAAAATGTATAATTTTTTGCGGGGAACATTATAATTATTTATAGAATTAATGATATTATTTAAAAAGTTCCTAATTCAATTTATAAAAATATGGGGTGGGTAGTTGTTTAATTTTTAAAAAAAGTTTTAAGTTTGATCATTTCCAAATGGAATAGGGTCCAGTTAGTAGAAAAGATTTGAAAACACGGTGAATTAAAGTTCTACAAGCATTAACTTTAAATTGATAGGTGCAGAAGCTGTAAAAGTTTAAATCAAGTTCACTCTTTCGAAAAACTGAATCTACTCTTCGTAAAAAGAACAAGCTCAACTGGACTTGGACTACATATCTTACCGAAGCTAAATGGGATTACTCCTAACTTTGTTAAATTCAACCTATATAGAAAATCCCTTTATCAATCTGATTTTTATCACTCAGCTACTCAGGAACTTCTGCACATATAAACTAGGTTTAAGTTTAAATGCCTTAAAAGATACAGCTCTCAATTCTCGGTTAGCGTGAATAACTTTCGAGATAAGATTACTTTTCTTGACCATATCTTTTATATGTCCACTATTTACAAAAATATCAAACAATACTCTGAATCTGTTCAACGCATTCATGAACGCAAACTTCTCAAATTGGGAGCCTATTTGCCTTCTTTTTTTTCTCCCTCTCAAGTAATTTATAACTTTTCGGATTACACTCTGAGTTGCAAGGAAAAATTCTTGTTGTGACTTGGCCTCGACTTCAACATACCACTGTATAGACCGAATTTTTCCAAAAGTTTTCTCCCATTTGAAAAACTTTCTACTTCTTTAAAAAATGAACCATGTTATGGACACGCACACGTGTCTCTTCAAAGATCGTTTGCACAAACTGGCTCATAACACTTGTGCTAATCTATCCACGGAGTCTTTTCCTTTTTTCAGGAAATTGGACTTGAATATTCTAAAGAAGCTTGGTCTACAGCAGTATCTTCTTGTAACTAGACCCGATAAATCTAAAGGTGTTGTCCTCATGAACCGCTCTGTCTATCTTTCCAAAATGGAAACAATTAGTTCTGAGACAGCGAGCAACCGCTTTGATCGACCTTGCGAAGCGTACCTTAAAGGCTTGTTTATTCGGAAGATTTTTTGTCTTCCGCGTCACCGAGTGGTCTAAGGGACGGTTTAATTGAGATCAAAGAGGTTGCTCGTTGCCTCAGTGTGCACGGTTCGAATCCCACCCCTGTACGGAATTTGTGCGAATTATGAAATAACATTTCCGAAGAAAAGTTATCCTGTTTTTCTGTTTCTTGCGGTTTGCTTGATTCATTTCATCATTCTTTCGCGTTCATGAAAGATTTATACATTGTATATTCGCCGCGTGTTTATCTCAACTCCCCTTTATCCTTTGAATTCCCAATTAATTTCTCTCTCTTTCATAGTCCCGATCGACCTTGCGAAGCGTACCTTAAAAAGTTGTTTATTCGGAAGACTTTTTGTCTTCCGCGGAGCCGAGTGGTCTAAGGGACGGTTTAATTGAGATTAAAGCGGTTGTTCGTTGCCTCAGTGTGCACGGTTCGAATCCCACCCCTGTACGGAATTTTGGCGAATTAGGAAATTACATTTCCGAAGAAAAATTATCCTATATTTCTGTTTCTTGCGGTTTGCTGGATTTATATATATATATATATATATATATATATATATATATATATATATATATATATATATATATATATATATATATATATATATATATTGTGTAACAGAAGCATGCATGTTTTAATGAAATTAAATTTAATGACAATGTGGGTGAATTTCATATAGCGGGTTAAGATATGTATATACTCAAAGGACAGGGTAAAGTTGAGCTACTGTGGATATATACATATTCCGGTCGGTAAAAACTTGATTCTATCCTTGAGAGCTTTTCACTTTCCATTAAGACAGACTGATGATATTAATGAACTAATGATAAGGGAAATGGCTAAAAGATGTAAAGCAGATGCAGTTATTCTTTCAGATTTTAATTTACGCTCTGTGGGTTGGGAAAATATGATAGGGAGGAATAGATAGATTGTAAGTTTATTGAATATTTCAAAAATATTTTTGAAGCAACTGTTAAATGAGCAAATATATTTTATCTGGTACTTACAAACAATGATCATTTGGTTCATGAACTGACTGTCTGAGAAGCATTTTGAAGTAGTGATTTTCAGATGATTCGTTTCAACTTAGGAATAAGGATTGGTACGACATCGATAAACACTAATAAGGATCCAAAGTTTGATAGAGTGGATTACGAAAAACTCTCAAAATATGCTGAATCAGGTTAGATGGGATGTAGAATTCAGTAATAAGACTAATTACAAGATGTGGAATACTTTTAGGAATATATTAAAAGGTCCAGGAGAACTGGCATTATGGCACTCTAACACAATTGGTAAGGTATGGCATACAAATCTTTATACTACGACTCACTCCACTCCTCACTTTAGTTTTCATATTAAACCTAGTCTAGGAGCAGTGCCAATGAGTGAACTCGAGCAAAAGGAGTCAGGCTCGGCATGCTATCTCTATCCTAATTCTCAATCCACTCATCACCCTAGTTGTCAGTCTTACTCCTCTGATACATGCTGGTATTACTGGAAATTTGGCATTACACCGTACGATGTGCATAGCCATGCCAATTTCCATATGCAAACAAAACGTAATAAGCGGTGTCCCCCAAGAAACAAGTACTGAAGCCCTTACTATTCCTCATACTAATCGCGGACATAGATAAGGACATCGCTTACTCAAAGGTTGCTTCATTCGCCGATGACACTAAAGTCTGCAGAGCCATTAAAACGAAAGAAGATGTAGACCGTCTACAAGAGGATCTAGAAAAAAATATACAACTGGCCAAAAGGGAACAACATGGCATTTAACGATGAGAAATTTCAATTGCTCAGCAGCGGAGTAAACATGAACATCCACAACCACACCTCCATTCTCCTCACATGGAAAGAAACAATTAATGACAGCCCCCGCATCGAAAAATCTAGGCATCCACTTAAACAATAATTGCACATTCCAACATCACATCACATAAACAGTAAAGAAGGCTAGCAGAATTACAGGATGGATACTAAGAACCTTCTACTCCCGTGAAGAGGACTGCATGGTGACCCTATAGAGGGCTCTTGTTCAACCTGCACTGGACTATTGCAGTCAACTTTGGTCCCCCGAAGGGGCTAAAGATATCCAGGTACTCGAGTCGCTCCGACGATCATACACCCGACAAATCCGGGGACTATGGGACTATCCCTAATGGGACAGACTAAAGAAGCTGAATATGTACTCCCAGTAAAGACGACGAGAGAGATATATTGCCAGCATCACCTGGAAAATCCTAGAAGGACTAGTCCTAAATCCCTCTAAAACAAACAAACTAGAGAATCCCTCCGACACAAGCACCGACCAGAATAAGAACACTCCTGTCATCCAGCCTAAGTTATAGTGGCCCCCAAATCTTCAACGGCCTACCACAAAAAAACAAGAGGGAACGTCACTGGCTGTCCTGTAGAGAAATTCAAGTTCCAACTCGATGACTTCCTGAAGAGAATCCCGGATGAACCTCCAGTCTCAAGGTACACATCACTCTGCAGAGCCAAATCTATCTCACTACCGGACCAGATGGACCTGACATTAAGGGATGCCGAGGTCGGATGCAGCGGTGGAGCACCACGGATGTGAGGATCACCTCTTAACAATTACAAGTATCAAGTAAGTATAAACCTTACTTAATCTTCGTACTCTTCACCTCACTAAATATCGTCGATCGTAGTTAGTTACTTAGAAGACGTCAATCCTTCCCTGATCCAGGAGAGGATTCCGACCGGATAATGAAATTTACATAAAGGTCAGTATGACAATCGGTGGTCGGGCAGAGGGCACCAGGAGCAGGTCCTCTTTGGAGAGAGGTGCTAGGAAGTATTATTTTTTTGACACCTAACAACCCCCAGGTGGAAGCCTTCGTTACCTCGGGGGAGAGGGACCTGCTCCGCGTCCGAGGTACGGCAGGATTCCTTGGAACAGAGTGTGTGTGTGTGTCGTGCTGTGAAGGCGCGAGAGTAATGAAAGCAGTGTTATAATTGAGTATGTGTGTGAGGAGAAATGTAAGATCTACCCACCCCAATACAGGGGTGAGCACAGCGCGACCACCAATCGGTAGCCAGATCTCTATGTGCGCTGACGTTTGTGTCCGCTCATGCCTGGATTCGGAATCGAACCCGATACCACGACGTTGAGAGACCAGCGCCGTATCTACTCGGCTAGCATGAGATCTTCGTCGTTCGTATCTTGATACCATTGCAACTACGGGCAAAAAAGCTATACTCTGTATAAAAGTATGTTTGTATAATAATCGAAGGAACTCGCCATCCTTTTCTTCCTCCACTTGACCATATCACCGTTAATCTTAACCATCCTCTTCCACCACTTTAGCACATCACTCTTCACCTTCTCAATCCACTTAAGCTAGTTTAAACTAAAAGAGTAAGTGGTGAATTGGTACAACGTCTCTGCCTTGCCTTCAACTCTGCAAGTTGGTCCACCTTTCCTCATTTATGACCCATTTGCTAACCTTTCATTCCTGGTCTTTCCAGTCTCTCGTGTGATAAAGCTTTCCCTCCCTCTTGCTTAGTTATTCGAGCTGCAAACAATTACAATAAAGATATTGGAAGGCGCAAATTTCAAGTTTCCCTCGGCCTCCTTCGAACTTTTCGACAGACTTTCGATATGGCTGAGGTACTCTATCATATTTTGAGTCTCGATTTCATTTTTGGCCATGACATTTTGGTCGATTATCGTCGCTGTAAGCTTGTCGATCGCACAACACCGCTCACTGTTTCTGGTTCCTTTTTTCATTCTCAAAGTTATTTTCTCTCTTCTTATCCCTTCGGCTGAGCCTTACTTCCAGCGCTTTCATATATTAGGTTCTGAGAGGTCCTGTCATCGTCGTTTTCGAAATAGACGACCTTCTGATAGCATCTTTATCTTCAGATGAACAGTTATCCCACCTTCGGCAGGGTTTTGCTTGTTTAGAAGAGTATGGTATCGTAATTAACTCTTCTAAGTATACTTGTAGTGCCCCATTGCAAGGTGGATTGGGATCAACAATGAAGCCTCATAAATGAATGCCATGTGAGTCCTATGAAGTCTTGAAATGGGCACGCACTTAATTATGCACACGCAATTAATCTGCTGAAATTCTATAACATTTTGTCATGGGGTCATGTAAATAATATATAACTACTGTATTTTTGTAAAGGCAGATAGACAAAAGTCAATTCAAGATGGATTAGCATCAACAATGAAGCATCACAAATGCATGTCATGTGAGTCCTATGAAGTCTTGAAATGGACACGCATATTATTATGCACCTGCAATTAATCTACTGAAATTGTATAACATTTTGTCATGGAACCATGTAAATTATATATACTGTACTCTTGTAATGGCTAAATAGGCAAAAATAAATATAGGACGCTTTCACTGGGTGATACGCATACACGACCAAAAGACACTTATCTCGCTATTTTTGCTGATCATTTCGGGCCGCGCCAAAATTCTGAAAGACCCCGAATTAGCTGTGCAGATATACTCGTAGTTATCAAGCACACCAAGTTGAGAAACAGGGAAGACGCTGGGCCTTTCTATATTGTCACAGAACCTTGAAACACGAAATCTTATATCCCAAAATTATCTCTAACCCAAAGATAAAATTATCTAGCAGAGTCCTAAATCAAATCTCACTGCGCATTTATCTATATCCCCTTGTACACACGAATAAACTTTCCATTCAAGTAACCTCCGCCTAAACCGCATGAGTGGCCAACAGTGGGTCACGCTAACAATAGCGTCCAAAGTAGACCCCAGATAAGACAGTAAGGCAATTGGGCAGTATGAAGTAAGCAGTTTCGCTATCAGTAACAAGGTCAACTGTCAGCTCGAGATGAGGAAGCGTAGGCCAAAAATTGCCCCCGATATTAGTAGGCCAGCCTCTAATACCTGACATACAGTAAACAAATTCATTGCGCCTAGGCCTAATGAGTCTCTGTCCAATAAACAGTCCTAGAATCCGCCTTCTGGGATTTCCTTCTCTATGGATAATCGACCGGTCCTCTGACCCAGGCTACAACCCCAAAATCAAACGAGAGGATAATCATCCCCAAATGGAGTCAGCCCAAGGTTAGCGTTCAGTAAACAATTACCACAAAACACGCTACATTCCATTGAAAAATCTCATACCCTATAACTGGGCCTTCAATCACCTATAAGGGGTAACCCCAAACAAATCCTATAACTGGTAATTCTAATCACCTACAATGGGTAACATGTACCCTTATATACTTTCTGTGTCTCTTAACTCTCTTTTCTCGGATATCATGTTTCTCGTGACGGGATTTGTACTTTGAGGACAAAGGTGCTCTGATTCGTGATTTTTTTCGACCTTCTTTGCTCAAGAAATTTGGTCGATTTTGTGGTATGATTAATTTATACGAAAGATACATTCTCGACGGTGTTCAATTCACGCAACCACTTAACATTGTTGTATAAGGCTAAAATGAACTCTTCTCTAATTTGGTCTTCATAAGCTTGCGAATCTTTTTCTCGCACCAAATAGGCAATTGCCGTAGGCGCGTCATCCACCCATGTCAGTGCAACGCTGCGCCCTAAAGTGCATGACTCTTGGAATCCTCTTGTTTTCTTATCTTCTCTCTTTCTGATTCTCAAAAGACTTATAGCACGTTCTCACGCTTACTGCTCGGTGTTTAACTCGTTGTTCGCCACTTTTGCCAGTATTTGGAAGGGTGTGATTTTACTATCCCCACTGACCACAAGCAATCATTTGGTGCACTATCTGTACGTTGAAATTCCTCAGTTTATTCCCCACTTGATTTTGGTCACTTTTATTTAATCCTGCAACTTAAGAGTGATATTTGCTATATTCCTAGCACTTCAAACGTCGTACTATACGCGCTTTCTCGCATTTCATCAATCTTAGGCGCGAAACTTTCTCGCCCCTTTCCAGTGATTTTTCTGAACTAGTGCTAGATCAAGACCAAGACATACCGATTCAATCCTTATGTGGCTCTCCTCAACTTTTCGTTCGAGAAATCAAACATGCAGTAGTCCGTCTAGGCAAATCTTGGGCATTTTTCATCAGCTAACTGCCCTCGAAGCCTCCTTCTTCTTTCTTACAGTCAACATTATTTCCACTAGATTCACCGCCTTTCTGATTCTGGTATTTGATCGACTCGAAAGCTCACGGCAAATCGTTTAGTGTGGCCATGTATGAACGCAAACGTGGCCGAATGGGCCCTCTTGTACTTGTCTTGTGAGCGTGCAAAGGTACAACGCAACAAAAAACTTCTGATTCCCCTTCCTGTTCCATCGTCGCGCTTTGAATTCATTCACCTTGATCTGGGTGAACCTTTACCTAATTCTCAAGGCTGGAACTATCCTCTGACCATAATAGATCGTTTTACACGTTAGCCAGAGCCTCTGCCTACTCCAGCCATTTGAGCTTCCATTGTTACTCGAATCTCCTTCGGTCCTCCACTTCAAGGCGTGCGAGTGCCTCGTCTTTTTTTCAAATAGCACTGCCAACAATTTACCCCCCCAAGATGGATGCCAAACACAAAGCATTATTACTAGCTGCGGCCGGAGTGTTCGAACGCTCGTTCATTTCGGAGACAGAGCATTTTGTATAAATTTTCCTATGTTAATGTTTGTATGTAAATAACACTGTGCTACAAAAAAATCTTTTAAAGTTTTTCAACTGATTTATGACAATTTTGTACCGCTGAATGCGAAAATTGCATTCGTTTCCTCCCATCAGGTCAAATCTGTGTGCTAACTGGATTTTTATACAATCAGATCATGTAACTAAATCGATTACATTCTTGTGACATATTTGGTTGTTTTTTGTTAGTATTTTTCATCCGAAATAAGTTTTTAAGATAAAAAAAAACATCGTTTCCTAACACAATTTATCTATTAGATGTTACAAAAATTCATTATTGTACATTGAGTAGTCGCGATTGATATTGGTACATGTAGAGTGGATATTAGGTCATCATTGTTCAGAATTCAGGGCATGAACTCCCGTTTCTCCCAACTCCTAGACAGCTCGAGGGTAGGGATTTCTCTATTCACTGTCCAATAGGAATCAGCCATCATGACTGCATCCCAGCGTCTTTGATACCTAGTCTCCATCTCTCTCATGTCCCAATGGAATGAATCCTATCCCTCTGCGTATCGTTCATTAATATCTAGTTCTCACGATACCGATCCATATGTATGTGAATAGAAATATGCATTTCGATTTTCATATGACATCCAAGGTTTTGGAAAGCAGTCAGCATATTGGTGATAAGTTTTGCGTAGTTCCTGGTCTTCTTGTTGCCAAAAAATTTTTAACAACCAGAACAAAAGTCTTACACTCTTTCCAATTCCACTTCCTTCATTGAGTTTTCAAACTCAGTATCTCTGATGAGCTGACGGAGTTGAGGACCGTCAAAGATGCCAACTTTCAACTTCTTCTTGGTCAATCCTGGTAAAGCCTCGCACAACTAAGTGAAGCAGCCACCATCCTTATCCAGATCTTCGGTAAATTATTTGTATAGCTGAAGCTTTGGGAAAAGTATCCTGTCCTTGTCCACCTGAGAGGTGTTTATGACGTTCCTTGCTCTGCAGGCACGGGTACTTGGTGAACCTTGATTGTTGTCTCAACAAAAAGCTCACCATCTTCAGTCAATACAAATCAACTACTCATACTGATTATAACGAATATTTTTCAGCACGAACTTCATTGTTTTATACTTCTCATTCAGTATAGTCGAGTGAGCGAGGGGTAGAGGGAAACTGGTGGCCGTTGTGCAGCAGAACACATTTCAGCGATCGCTTGTTGCTGTCAATGAAGAGTCTTCAATTCTGGGGCTGGTACTCTAGAACTCCAAGCTTGGGCAAAAGCTGCGCAATATTTATACAGTATACCAAGTCCTTCTCTTCAGAGAGAAAAAACCCCGAGAGGTACTCTTGTTATCTGTTGCGGTAGAAGGTGATGCAAGCACTCTTAGAGATGAGATTTTTTTCTTCAATCAGGATCCCAATATTTCGGCAGAGGACTTTCATGAGCTGAGATCGCGAACTAGACCATTTAGTTCCTTTGGGGAAAAAGGATGTGGAGCATTATCGTCAAAAGACACTTCTTCATTTCCTTCGACAGTGGATGAATCTTCGTTAATAATATCAAGAAGTTCCCCTAAGAAAGATACTGGAATTTCATCATAATTAAGATACTTGAGGCTGCTCCGGTTCTTTCTGTTTATCCAGTCAAGTCAGTAGCGCAGAAGTTGCAGCTCATTTCATGGTTTGCGGCTCCCTCCAAACTATGGAAATTCCAAACTTCAGACAACTCTTCTGCCCTTAAGTCAACGACGCAGATGCTTGGTGCATGTCTTGCATACCATGTGTGGCACCCAAGTCTAATCCTCTTTATCAAGTTTCATACCAAAATAAGTATGGTAAGCACGCTTTATGAAACTTTTGACTGGATTCCTGTTAGGAGCAACGTTGTATTCGCCGCGGATGTAGAAGAATACATCGGGATTATTTTTGCAAGATCTTCTGGCCGAACCTATTTCATTCACCTGCAAAAGAAAAATCATAGTTAGTCAAAAATTGCCGCATGTAAACTCTTCCAAATTCGTTTATTTAAAGGAATTAAAAATATTTTTGCATCATATAAATAGAATATACCCGAGAATGCAAATGAAAAAGTCAAAAACACCATATGGCGATAAATCAAAGTTGACTTGATCGAGCTTTATCAATATGATTTTTGGATTCAGTACATCAAAATTGTTGTAAATCAGCTAAAACCAAGGTATGCTGACGAAAGTCACGTGCTCTTACTTATTCTGATTTATGACCTTACGACCTGCAAAACTTTCCCTAATCCTCGGACTAACATTAGGAGGTTTGTCAATTACATCATCCGAAAGAGAATGTAAAACTACATAAGGTTTTCAAATTTCGTTAGATTCGGCCGAATAGTTATGTTATTGCCACTAATTCCCCGGCGACCATTTGAATAACTTAGGCCATTGTATCATTCGAAAGAGACTGTAAAACAACATAGGGGGTTAAAATTTTTTAGAATCGGTCGAATAGTTAGGATCTTATACCCAAAACAAAATAATTCCCGGGCTAACCCTGGGAGGACCTTGACAATTATATCATTCGAAAGAGAATGTAAAACAACATAAGGTTTCCCAAATTCGTTAGAATTGGCCGAATAGTTATGATGTTATTGGCAAATTATTCCCCGGCTAAACTTGGGAGGACTTTGGCAATTATATCATTTTAAAGAAAATGTGAAACAACATAAGGGTTTCAAATTTTATAGAATCGGCCTTATAGTTATGTTATTCCCAAAACAAAATAATTCCCGGGCTAACCTTGGGATAATCGATTTTGGCAATTATATCATTCGAAAGAGAATGTTAAACACCATAATAATTTGAAATTTCGTTAGAATCTGCTGAATAGTTATGATGTTATTGTCAAAACAAAATAATTCCATGGCTAACATTGGGATGATTTTGACAACTATATCATTCGAAAGAGAATATAAAACAATATAAGGGTTTCAAATTTAGCTAGAATCAGCCGAATAGTTATGATGTTATTGCCCCTCCCCCCAAAAAACACCCCAACAAAAATCCCCGGCTAACCTTGGGAGGACTTTGACAAGTATATCCTTCGAAAGAGAATGTAAAATAACATAAGGGTTTCAAATTTTGCTCAGAATTAGCCGGATAGTTATGATGTTAATGCCAAAATAAAATAATTCCCGGACTAACCTTGATAGGCCCTTGGCAATTATATCAGTGAAAGAGAATGAAAATAGCATAAGGGTTTCAAATTTAGTTAGAATCGGCCGAATAATTACAATTTTATTACCTGCCCCAAAAAGAAGCAAAACGGGAACCAACCGACTGACCGACTAAAAATTATAAATTGTTTCTAAAAACGGGACACTGGTGTAAAGGGAGTATACCTCGAAACGATCCTTATATAAGTTGGAATTTAGTTTGGAAAGTTCTTCTTTAAGAAGTAGGGAATCTTTTACAGTGTATTGGTTTGTGGTAAGGGGGCAATGTGTTTAGCTGTTTTATATTTAGGGAGGTTATAGGTTGTTTTAAGAAAGTTACGAGGAGGCGTAGTTTTAATGAACAAAGATGAATATACACGAAAAATCTACATGATTTTAGATGACCGCTCCAAGTTTGCTCCCGTCCAGGAAGACACGCTGGAGCTCTCCCTCCGACTTGAAGACCAAGCCAATAGGCTTCTTCTTTCCCCCCCAAAAATCGCACGCTCTAGACGAAGGCATCCACAAACAGCTCCAACTACAGACGAATCTACGGTCTCCCTAAAATCCTTCGAACTATTCTAGCAACATATAACATCAAGATGTCTGCTCTTCTGCGTTCGGGTTACAAGTCTGACATCGCCAAGCCTGTTGACCGTCCACAGCGTCGCAGAGAGGCTCAAGAACCGGAAATATCTCAAAGATTGACCTCGGCCAGGCAGACCTCAAGTTGTCACCCGTTTGAGTGTACGAAATATCTTCGAAAGTGCTCTGAAGTTCAAAACGAGAGCGCTCGCAAAGAAGAACATATCAATGGCCACACTGTCCAGGTTTTTCAAGGGAAAGGATGGCAAGAGCTTGAGGTGTGTGGAAAAGCCTCTGCTCACCGACCCTATGCGAAGAAAACGTCGGGAGCGCTTTCGTCGCCTTCCCAATGACTTGAAAATATAATTAACATTTTATCTGATGAAAAAAACATCCACGGTCGATCCGGTCATCAATAAGCAGAACTACCTCGTGCTAAGCTTCAACCAGGACATCTCCGAGATGCGTTACGTATCCATGACTAAGCACCAGGACCTGGCTTCCGTGATAATGCTTGGCGTCGTGGATTCGAACGGCGAGAAGATGAGACGGCGTAGTTCGTGGCCAGTTAAAGGCTCACCACGGCAGATTATAGTGACATCTTTGCCACGAAATTCCTGGCCTGGGTGAGAAAGATCACGAACTAGGCAGCCTACTTCTTTCATCAAGACAATGCCTCGGCTCACACGGCCAAAACCGTGTAAGAGTGGTTGGGGTCTAACATAAACTGCTGGTCGAAGGATTTTGGCCGTCACGGTCGCTCGACCTTAGCCCAATCAACTACATCGTGTGGGCACATGTCGAGGGCAAGGCCGGCAAGGTCCGCCACAGCAACGTCTACAAGTTGAGGGCCTCCGTCAAACGTGTGTGGGTCAGCAAGAGGAAGTACTTTGTCCGAAATGTGTGCGCGTTCATCAGTCTTCGCATGGATCGCGTACTCGCCGCTGATGGCGGCCACATTGCTTTATATTATAATTATTTAAACAATGGAAACGTGTCTAACTGCATCAAGACTATCACTGTGTCCTTTGTGAGAGCATCGTAACCAGTGTAACAGGCTTCTTGCAAAACTCGGTATAATATAAAGGTAGACATTTTCAGTTTCTTTTTGTTCAGTCAGGAAGACCTTCCGTGAAATTATAGCAGACTGTGGATCCTACTTCTTACGTTCGCCACGAAGGAAAACGTCAAAATATGCCTTATAGGCACAGCGCACCAACCTTTTTACACTAAACCTCCAAAGAGCAAGTGTGTAGCAGCTACATATGTAACAAAATGCATTAGGATCATTTATGTATTAATGTCTACATACGAGGGGTTGTCAATAAGTTTTGCGAATCGGTACGGCAAAACAGAGGAAGGGGGATGGCTGTTTGTGGGGGTGTTAGGACAAGTTATGACAAGCCAGGACCTGCAGCCGCACGCTCCTGCCTCATCTATTTAAGAAGCAGTAGCTGATCGCAGATCGTCAGTCACAAATTTTCAACAATGGAGAAGGTTGAGCACCGCGCAATGATCAAATTTTTGGACCAAGGTAGGCAAGAATGCAAAAGAGATCCATGAACGCATGGTTGCCGTGTACACTGACACCGCCCCTTCCTATGCAACCATTGCTCGCTGGAATAGGGAGTTCCGCTATGGTCGTGAGTCCCTTGAAGATGACCCTCGTCCAGGACGCCCGTCAGACGTGACCAACGAGGACAATGTGGCCCGTGTGGAGAGGATGATCCTCGAAAATCGACGGGTATGGGTCGAAGAAATAGAGCGAGAACTTGGAATATCACATGGAAGTGTTATGAACATCATCCACGACAATTTGTCCATGACCAAGGTCTCTGCCCGTTGGGTCCCTAGAAAACCCACGCCCCAAGACCGACTTCAACGTCGTCAAAGATCGGAAGAGCTGCTGCTCCTGTATAACCAAGATCCGGCGGGATTCGAGTCACGCATAATGACAGGTGATGAAACGTGGGTCCATCACTGGGATCCCGAGACCAATCTCGAAAGCATGGCCTGGAAGCACAGGGGCTTTCCGACCCCCATCAAGTTCCGGACCCAACCCTCAGCCGGGAAGATCATGGCCACCATCTTCTGGGATTCTGAAGGAGTGTTGATGGTGGATTATGCGCCTCGTGGAAAGATCATCACAGGTCAATATTATGCTGAAGAACTGGCTGAGTTGAATAAGTGCATCCGTCAGAAGCGGCGTGGCAAGTTGGCACACGGTGTCCTGCTCCTCCACGACAATGCCTCTGTCCACAAGTCCAGAGAAGCACAAACTACCCTGCGTGAGTGCGGATTCGAGGAGCTCAACCATCCTCCCTACAGTCCAGATCTAGCCCCTAGCGACTACTTTTTATTCCGCCAACTCAAGGCTATGCTACGTCGACGCCTGTTTAGGGACGAGGAAGATGTCCAGCTCACCGTCCAGGAGTGGATTGAACAGCAGTCGGGAGATTTCTGGTTGTCGGGAATTCGAAGCCTCAGGGACAAGTGGCGCAAGTGCATTGAAGTCGAGGGTAGTTATATTGAAAAATAATAAAACACTTTTCCTCATATCTTGTTTCCTTATATCCGAATTGCAAAACTTATTGACCGCCCCTCGTACGTCATAGCAATGATAGACCGTCGTATGTTGGACCGTGATTTTATTTCTGCTCATGACCTATTGGTCGATTCTAGTAAATGCAACCTTATCAAATGCACTAAATCTATCCATATATCTATGACATTTTTCCCCTTGTCAAAGATCTCTCCTATCAATCCTCATCAGTTCAGGGAAACCTCAATAACAACGGCTGTTGCAGAAATTTCCTATTCTTAAAACCTCACATTTAGATAGGAAAGATCGATTAAGTCCAATGGAGTTCACCAGATGGAGACGTCAGGATGGCGTATTTTAGATCGTCCTTTAAATCTAGCCCAAGATAAACTTTTTATAATTCATAAGCAATTGAAATATATGTCATATGATTATCCACTTAATATGGTGCAGAGGTCTACACATGGTGACTTGTAACCTGTGGCGAATATATGACATCTAAGGCTAGTACTGAGCCGGGGGTGTTTTTATAAATTTTAGGAGCCCATCTGGCGACTGTCTACTTGGGCATAAGTCGCCGTGCTCACGACAGCTTAGTAGGAGGCTAAATTAAATTAACAATATGCAAAAAAAAACAAAAACAACACCAACAACAACAATAAAAAAGGAAAAACGAAAAGGGTATCAGGCTAGAAGAAACGCTCAGGCGTCAAGGGGAGGCCCCGGTGCAGAACCGTGCGACCTACAAAAAAAACAACAACAGACACAAAACAGATAATGTGGAGGAAACAGCCTCATCCAAAGAGTCAAAGGGTCCACTGGTCAGTCTGCACGAACCCGTCTCGAGAAAAGGGACAAGGGGTAGCTACCTCACTCATCCCGGTACCGGGACAGGTAACGTGAGCAAAGATCACTCAGACTGGGACATTAAACAAGAATGTGCCGAACAGTCTAGGGCACAAGGCAATCGTCACAATATGGCGCATGCGAGCGCTCCATCAAATGGTGGTGCGTCTCGCCAGTGTATGCAATGCGGAGACGACAGAAAGCAACCTGAAACTGTTGCGGCAATGGCACGCAACTTCAGGTTCACTTCGACCGTCTCCCATCTTCTTTGCAATGCAGCCGAGAGAGCTGCACGCATTCCTGCCGTGTAATCGGTGAGAGGAGTAGCGAAACGCTGGTCTGGTCGCCCAGACTCGCGGAATATTTGGCGCCCTCATTCCCCGCAATTCCTGCATGTCCAGGAACTCAGTAGAAGATAATTTCGATATCCGCCCAGCTTGCCAAAACCGTGACGCCACGGATACCCCGAGAGCACCCAGGGTGCTTTGTGAGTCGCTATAAATTACAATCCGGTCTCCAAACAGGGCACGCCGCATAATCTCACGTACCAAGCGGTCTATTGCAACCAGCTGGGCCGTAAAAACCGATGCAGCGACTGACAGAGCCCCGCTGATTTCAAACAAAGGAGATACGGAGTGAAAACCGACCCCCTCTTGGGACTCGGAGCTATCTGTATACATTGGCACGGTTCCAGCGGGACAGCAGGTGTGCTCCAAAAAGGCAGAGCGCAATACTCCCGGCGCTATACAAGTTTGGGAGAGGATGCGTGGCGAAAAATGGTCAAAGGTGGTACCCCTCTGGGTGGCTTCTTGGGCAGAACCAGGGGCGCCACCGGATCGAGAGCTATACCTAGCTCTCAAAGGAGTTTCCTAGCCCTAAAGACGAAGGGCTTAGGGTATGACTGGCGTCTCTCGGCGGCATAGTCACCGTCGATATCAGCTGCGAATGCAGTGAGAGCTGTTGGCGACTGAGGGAGGCGCCGGGGAGAAATGCACAGTGCACGGCGCAGAGCGAGTGACATTTCCAGAACTTCGATAAGTAGGCCCTCAATGGGGGAGTGCAGAAGGCACCGATCGCCAGGCAAAGGCCAGTGTGGTGGATCGAGTCCACCTTCCGAAGCACACATTCAGCTGCTAACGAATAGAACTCGCATCCGTAGTCGAGCTTCGAAGGAACAAAGGATCGATGCAAAAGTACGGCAGTAGCTCTATCAGCACCCCAGGGGTTGAACGTCACTGAACGAAAAATATCCATGGCGCGGGAGCAAGAGACTCTAAGGTTGCGAATATGAGCTTTCGAGGTAAAGAGTCGGTAAAATACAAGACCAAGGAAACGGTGCAAGTACACCACTTTCAGGCGCACCCCATTTAGAAACAAGTCTGGTTCAGGGTGGAGCCGTGGATGGCGACAGAAGTGCACCACCTTAGTCTTGGCCAAAGAAAACCGAAGGCTGTGCACTTCGGCGTAACAAGAAACGCGGTTCAATTCCTGTTGGAGTCGACGCTCTAGGGTTGGCATCTGGGCCGTGCCAAAAGAGATCGAAAGGTCTTCTACATAGAGTGTAGGGAGAACATCTTCCGGCAGCACTGAGGTGATGCCGTTGATGCTATGGGCAGAGTGTGCCACTGATGACACTTCCCTGCGGGACACCCTCTTCCTGCTCATTGGGCCAGGGAGGGCTCGCCCACCCGTTCGCAGAATCGACGATCTAGCAAATATTCAGATATTAAGATTGGGAGACATCCCCTCGCCCCCATCCTGTGGAGAGTCTCCATGATACAGTATCGCCATGAGATAACATAGGCCTTCTCCAGATTGAAAAACACCGTGGCGTAGTGCTGTTTATGAAGGAAGGCCTCGCACACGGCATTTTTCAGTCGGAGCAGAGCATCCGACATGGAGTGAAACTTGTGGAAGCCACACTGTTCAGAAGACAGATGGCCCCCGTTGCACACGCAGGAGGTTAGAGAGATTGGGTGGAAACCTGTCGGGGTAGAATGATCTCTTCCCGGTTTGAGAAAAGTGAGCACAGTAGCGATTCGCCAGGAATCTGGGAGGATACCTTCTACCCAGATCCCGTTGAACTCATCTTAAAGGAAAGCCATGCTTCGAGAGGTGTCTAAGAATCTCGTGTGGGACATCGTTCGGGCCAGTGGCGGTGTTCGCGCACGAAGCGAGAGCAGAGCGCAAATCACTCAGAGTAACTTCCTGTCGTTGGAGGGTTCTCTGCATCTGGAGGTTAAGTCCAATCGGCGGCCTTTTACGACATCATGGCGTGCATTTAATCCTGGCGAAGCAGCATCCCGGCTAGAGAATGCGAAGAAACTGGTCGCGAAGAAACCGTCCACGGACGCGAGGTCCGAGTTTGCGGTCTCATTCTCCTGGAGAACGAGAGGCGGGTCCTGCGAGAACTTGCCCCAAATCCTTTTGACTCGCTTCCACACCTCTTCTAGAGGGTTCTTTTCCGTTAAGTGAAGACACGTATGCCCGCCAAGAAGAGCGGCGAGTGTGCTTCAAAATATACCGGAACCTAGACCTAGCCTGACAAAATTCACCGACAGTGAAATCGTTTGGGCATGTAGGCATGAAGGAATAACGTTTCTGTTTGAGGGCCGTATCACGCTCGGCTGACCACCACGGGAGTGGTCTGCGTGCTAAACGGCCAGGCGTTCTAGAAATAGTAGTTATGCCGACAGCAATGAAGTTGGCCTCATCAACCGACCTAAACTCCTCTACTGAGATAAAGAAATCAGTCATTTCCTGAAATACGGTTTACCTTGCCCGCGCAAAGCACCATTGGGGTTCTCTCTCGCGCGTTATCGGCCCAGAAAATGATATTTAAAGGGTAAAGTGATCACTACCATGGAGGTCATCGATTACCCCCCCCCCTCCCCACGCACACACTTAAAATCAGGCTGGGCATCCGGAGAGCACAAAGATACATGGACACAAGAAAATGAAGCGGTTCTCGAGCAGTGAAGCGTAAACTCATCCGCATTTAGGACACCTATCTCCAGCTCGTCGATCAGGTTGGCATGGACTTAACCCTAGGGATTAATCGAGTAGTCTCCCCAGAGGTGGTGTGTACCATTCAAAATCTCCGAGCAAAAGAAAGGTCCTCGACAACCATGCCACGGCACTGCGGAAGTCCCCCGCGTCGAAGTCGGCTGACGGTGGAATATACGGGGAAATAACAGTATACCTCTTATCCAGGAGCAGCTGCACAGCTACTAACTCAAAAGAGGTATCTAAAGCAAAGAAAAGAACGGAGACATCATGCATGGTGTAAATGACGCATCCCCCTTCCCGGGCCACATCCCTTTTGTGGTGGGGTGGAAAAACCCTTATACCACGGAGAGTGGGTAGGGGGCACGAGCCCAGCATGGTATCCTGGAAAAAGATAGATAACGGGGAACGTGACGAGACGAGCCTCCGCAGCTCTTCCCAGTTGGCCTGGAGTCCGCGGCAATTCCATTGAAGGAATATACCCTCTAGGCATAGCTCTGATGAGATGCGGGGGCCCTTTCTGAAGAGAAGACCCTCACGGGATGACCGTAAGCTTCCCGGATACAGAACTCTAAGCTCTGTTGGCCGGACAATGCGCTGAAGGAGCTGTTGCCTTCGAGGACTTACCGGGAGAGGTTTGAGCCGCCATGCGAGCCTTTTCCTCCCTCAGCCTCGAATCCTTGGGCGAGGGGGGGTGTGGCTTCAGAAGCAAGGTCCTTCGTTTGGAGGCTCCACCGTCTCTGAGCCACCCAGCCCTCCACTGGGTGTGGGCAAAGGAGCCGAAGCTCCTTTAGTGCTATCCTCCTTTCGGGGGGCAGCTTTTGGAACTCCGGAAGAAACCTCACGACACATTTCAGGGGTGTTGTTTCCTGCGAGTCTAGCGACTTGATGGAGGCGCGCGGCCGTTTCGCCTTACGGGAAATGGTCACGCTAGGGAAAAGGAGGGGATCCCTGATTTTAACCCAGGCTGGATGTGAACCCTTTGTGCGGTCAGCTTTACCAGGGAGGCGTCCGGGGGGGGGGGTAGAGACCGCAGAAGGGTTCAGAATGGGCGCGGAAACGATAAAAAAGCGTAGGCCTGGAGGAGCAAGGAGCAGAGGGTGTCTTTCTTATCATAGGTATAAGACGTCCTAGGTAGAGACGGGTGCGCCAGAACCAAGTCCTTAGCCTAGTGAATTGAGAGACGATCCTGGGCTTGAACGGCCAGGATTTCCTTCTCGTTGAGATACGCACCACATTGCTTCAAGGAAGCGGGATGTGGCTCTACGCAATTGGCACACTTGCTCACACTCGAATTGGACTTATCGTGTGCGGCCTTGGAGCAACTTACACAGATTTCGGGTAAACCAGACTTTGTGTGCCTACAATACCGAGTAGTGCGGCTGAAACGGTGACAGTAATAGCACCGCCGCGGCATTGGCACAAATGCCTTCACACGGTTGCGAAACCAACCGGCACGCACCGACTCAGGAAGATTATCACAGTCGAACGTGATAAAGATTGTAGGGGTGGGTCTCGAGGCCCCTCCCTGTTTTCTCATCACACGTTCGACCTTGACCGTTCCATGGTCGGCCAGCTTTAAGGTGATGTCCTCTATGGAGTAGTCAACGAGTTCCCTCGCATAAACTACTCCTTTCACAAAGTTCATGGTAGAGTGTGGCGTCATACTCACCAGGGTGACATGAAGTGTCCGAAGATAACTTATCTTGGCCGCCTCGGCTGGATTCGCCGCATTCGCCAGAAGGCTTCCGTCCGAGAAACGGGTCCCCTTCGGCTCTCTACCAATCGAGCTATCTAGGGCTCTTCTCTGATGGATCATGTTGCCCTTAACCCTTTAGGCCCTGAGTTTAGCATATGGGTTAATAAATCTTTTTATATGATTTTTCTAAGGAAAAGCATACTGAGATTGTTGGTCCAATAAGCTGCCATCAGTGGAGTGTATGACGAGGAAGTGTTTGAAGTCAGCGGGCTCGAAAACGGCAGGTAGACTCTAAATGAGGCGCCCCGACGTAATCGAGGCACCGCCCTGCACAGTTCTGACCTTCTTCTGGGACTCCCCACCCGGAGAAGCAACGGGGCCAGACTGGTCAATCTTGGCCTGATCGCTTACCTAAACGGGAGCAGACCTATCCGTCCCTGCAGCCCCTGCGTCCCCCTGCGGATGGAGAGGAGCCCTGAGTCTTTTTGTCTCTTTTTCCATTTTTTTTCTTTTTAGGGAAGGAGAGCGGGAAATGAACCCGGTTATCTCCTTCGCCGGCAGTAGCACCCATGTCAGATGGACCGACCTCAGCAAGATCCTTCGCCGAGATGGAGAAGGTCCTGGTTGCCACAGGGGCACCACCCGGAGGAGGAGATCTCTCCTCTTCTTGTAAAGTCTTGGAGACCCGAGCCGTCTGAGGAGGACCTGGCATAGGGCTGGACCGAGCCCAGGGCTGCCCCAATGAAAGGTGCTACCGTCTGTGGCTGGGTTGCCTCAGGGACCATGTCCATCTCAGATTGGTGGGGGGCTCCATATGACCATCTTCACACAGGACATCATAGGTCCCATTACTTATGCTGTCTTTAGTCGATGAAGAAAGGGGGGCAAGTTTTCTGACACCCTCTAAGCTCAATATGCGAGCATGCAGGTCTTATAGGGAAGAGGCCGACGGGCCATATCTTCCTTCCTCCTCTTAGGGGGTTGGCCCTATCGTGTTTCTCTCACCGGGAGCGGTCAATTATGGGCCGCCTGCCATTCTTGGCAGTCTTCTTAGAAATTAAAGCGGGGACTGCCGCTGTTGAAAGAAAGTCACCAAACGGCGTAGGCGAAGGAGTAAGCCTCCTTTTCAGTTTAAGAGTTTTGGAGGGTCCCCTGCTAAAGCACATGGGGGGGGGGAGAGACCTCCATTTATTCGGTGGAGTTCCCCGATGGCGGCTGTGTCGATTATACAGTGGAAAGTAGAGGAAGATTTTTTTTTCGGTCGTGATCATTGGGTATCGTCCCTATTTAATTTTACTTACACACACACACACACACACACACACACTCTCTCTCTCAATATATATATATATATTTATATATATATATATATATATATATATATATATATATATATATATATATATATACATACTACGCGATGGGGCGATTTGCTGGCGAGGCGCAACTTAATTTTCAATATAAAGCCAATGACGAAAAATATTCCAATCATTTTTCTAAATCCATTTATTCAAAACAACGTTTCGCGCTGGTGCGCTCATCTTCTGGTTCCTAGGAATATATGACAATTCATTAACAATTTAACAATAAAGAGAAATATAGCTTCAGATTACTTACATGAAATGATTGTAATAACAGTGGAAATTAGGATGAAGGCTTAATTCACTCTACGCAATTTAAATAAATAATACTGCAAAGTTATAATATACAAAAGGATTTTGGTAACTATAGTGAAGAACACACTTTAACACTAAGCGGTGAAATATTTCAGACTCACGAATATTTGAACAATATTATTGATTATGTATGGTTTAGTATGTTGTGGTTTTTATAGAACATGAAGAGGAACTGACGAATTATCTGAATTAAGAGTAGGTTTTAAAGATTTAATATATATTGATTCACGATCCTGAGTGTGGTCGGACATTTATTGCTGGCTATGATTTTAAAGTTATTTATTGTTATTGACGTTTTACAATTTATTATGTAGTCTCTTACAGGTGACTGTTCTTTTGTCGAAAGAACAGACCCTGTTCGATGGCTAATTCCCATATGCGAAGAATAACGAGCCCCCAATGATCGCACAGTGCTGCCGATATATGAAGCCGAAGAACAACCTGGACAAATAAATTTGTAGACAACACCACTGCGCAAACAATCAGGTGTTCGATCCTTGACAGGGAAAAAAATTGTTTTGATTTAGCATTTACAAATACGAATCCTCATTCAATTTGAGGGAAATATTGTTTAACAAGTAATGAGAATTTTCGTCTGCACAATTTATTTATATAGTTCCCATATATATATATATATATATAAATAAATATATATATATATATATATATATATATATATATATATATATATATATATATATATATATATATATATATATATATATATAATATTAGGTAAAAGGCCATGTTTTATGCATGTACTATTGAAGTCCACAGTTGTGGCAGCGCTATTAATTTTAGCTTGTATTTTCTTAATATTTCTTACAAGATTTTTAACGGGATTTTGGAGGCAAGAAAATACATCCGCCAATAACAATCTTTATTCCTAGAACGTCTTTCGATCGTGTTAGGTCATCTTCAAGGAATGAACAGAAATGGAATTATGATGATGGTGTATAGTCAATTTGAAGATGGTGGGATAGTGGTAGATAAAAGTGAGTGAAAATTAAAGCGGGGAGGGATATTTTGCCCTATTAGGAGGGCGTCACTTTATGTTTTTCTTTATATTTTACTTTTTGTCTCATTTTTGCTAAGTCGTGTTTTATATGTTTGTTTTTTATATGTTGTTAGCTTTTTCTTCTTATTGTTTGTTTCAATTTTTGTGTACTTATTTTTGGAGTTAATTTCTTTAAGCATTCAAGCCTTCAATAGCTTTTAGTTCGACAATTTACCCTATGTTGTTTTAGTGTATTGTTATTATTTTCTTTGCATTGGATTCGGTTGTACTTCGTTAGTTTCTAGTGTTCCTGTTATGTGTATAGTAATCTAATGCTTTCCTGAGAGCAAATTTTAGTACTTTGGAACTGGCTACGGCAGGAGACTTATTATCATAGTCGTGTAGGTATATTAAGTCTGCCACCAGTTCTCTGTAGTTCCTGAATGACAACATTCGTAAAGGTTGACCAGATCTTTCTTCTCAGTTTAGGGGTAAAGATGTTAATAAAGTCCAATCTTTTCTTCCTATGAAGATCCCTTTGCCGATGTTGGTCACGCCTTCTAGCTTTGTCAATTATTAGGGATGCGGAGTTTTGGACACGTTGAAGTTTTCTCATATAGGTCTTGCTGGCCGCTTAAGTCAATACTGCGTAGTATATGAGCTTAGCCCGGACGTAAATCGGGTATATTTTCCTAATGTTGGCCGAGTTAAGATCTCTAAACCCGAATCGCTTGGAGATTTCTCTCTTTCTCTGAGAGGTCGATGGTCGATGGTTAACCACCTGGTCTGGTGGCTTGTTTCCCCTCGGGATAAAGATGATTTTAGCCATCTTGTACCCGTCAGGAAAGTAGCTTGTATTCAGGGCGGCATTCATGGTATTGACCAGTCCCTATATGATTTGCCTCGGTGCATTCACGAGGTTGTTTCTCGGGATCCCAGACTAGCCTGGTGCCCTTTGCTTGAAGGACCTTATGGTGTTCATGGTCTCTTCGAAGGTGATTGGGCACCCGTGGTCAACCATCTCTCTTTTCTGAGATACTTTCGGGTGGGGGTGGGTTCTATGTATGTATCACTGTGCTGAGGTCATCGAGCAGTTGGTCTTCGAAGTCCTGGTCGAAGTCGTCGTTCTCCTCAGGGGTTATAGCGAAAATCTTATTCCAATGTGTCCTGAATCTTATTTCGAGAGACTCTGGGTCCTCAATAATCTCATCTCCGTCCTTTATTTGTGTTCTGGTTTTGGTGGGAAGTCCCCTTAGTCTTCGGATGCTGTTCCAAAAACTTACTGAACTGTCCTCTCTGTCTAGCCTACCAATGATGTCATTACAGATTTTCTTCTGTTTCTCTGTGATTATGTGTTTTACTTCTTTGCTTAGTTGTCTCATTCTGGCTGTCCTTTCCCGATTTGGGCCTGTCCTGCCTATTTCCTCGTAGATTCCTCTATGTTTCCGAGCGATTTCCCTCATCTCGTTCGTCCACCTAGGTTGTGTGAGCATTTTATAGGAGATCCTGGGGACGCATCTCTCATCGGCTTGAAGGAGGAGATTAGTGATGATGGAGTTTATCTCCTCGTCTATCTCTCCGAGATTGGCGTCTCCCGGGTCAGCTGGTTGATATTCGCTGAGAATCTCTCTATATAGCTCCCAGTTAGCTTTCGCATAACTTTTCCTAACTGGGACTGGCTTGAGAATTGGAGCAAACGAGATTGTTGTAATTATCGAGATGTGGTCGCTCGGTACCACAGGTCCGGTCTCATTGCTGATGTTAAAGGGAAAGTCACCGCTGGCTAACACTATGTCCGGTTTGGTTGCCGAACGATGTGTTAGGAAGGTCGGGAAATCCCGTCCTACTCTCTGAAGTCTGTCTCTTTCGAAAAGGAGTTTCAGATTCCTTTCCCTTTGGTCGGTACGACCGTAACCAGATGCTCTGCATCTGGTGTTTAGGTCTTCACCCAGCAATGCCATTTTTTGTTAGTTTGGTGTGCTTGTAGTTTATGTGAGTGTGTGTATTCCCCTTTACTTTTTATCACGTCTCCTTTTACCTTTTTTTTATTTTCTCGTACTTTGCTTCACTTATAGTGAGGTAGGAGTCCCTATGCAGTTTTATTTTCGCTGCCATGAGCGCTTCGTCTACTATTGCTTCTTGCGCCTGCACATCGTAAGTCCACTTTAGTTGACCTGTCTTTTCCGCGCCCGAAGATGTTAAAGAAGTTGGAAATCGGCAGTTAGTTTCGGTGGGGTAGCTGATAGACCGCTGCCGCAGTTAAGCCTCCCACCAGGGTTGAAATTTCGACAGCCACGAATGATTCTTCTAAGTCTGGTAGTGTTTTTGTATGTGATGTTTTTCGGATCGAGATGGGTGCGCCGCCGTATCGACCTTGTGTATGTTTTTTGGTGATCACAGTGTAGTTTGGTATTTTTATTGTTAGTATCTGTGTTTACACCGTGTTCGCAAATGAGGATCAGGTCGGGATCCACTGTACGGAATATGTTTCCGTAGGAAATGGATTTTCCTTCTTATCCGTTTACATTTAGTTAGAGTATTTTTAGTGTGCTGCTTGTGTTTTCCATGTTTTGTTTGTTTGGTGTGCTTGTAGTTTATGTGAGTGTATGTATTCCCCTTTACTTTTTATCACGTCTCCTTTTACCGTTTTTTTATTTTCTCGTACTCTGCTTCACTTATAGTGAGGTAGGAGTCCCTATGCAGTTTTATTTTCGCTACCATGAGCGCCTCGTCTACTATTGCTTCTTGAGCCTGCGCATCGTAAGTCCACTTTAGTTGACCTGTCTTTACCCCTTCAACAATGCTGTAGTTTGCTGGGAATGGGGTAAGATCAGTTCTGTAGAACTGCATTTCCAGTTCTTTTCCATCATATTTGATAGTTTGTTGGAGTACCTTTTCCCTGCTTTTACTCCTCGATTTTCTTTTGGGGGTTGGACTTGTTCTTCGTCTTCAAAGGAGGATGCAGAGCTTGGGGGGGGGGGTACCCTCAGCCTGCTTTATTCTCCTGGCAGCCTTTTTCTCCTATAACTCCCGTTTTCTCCTGGCCTCTATTCTTGGCTCCCTAATTGTGGATTTCTGAGGGGCTTGTGATGTTTCCTGGTGTTCGTTTTCTCCCACTCTTTCTTAATCTGCTGGAAACGGTCAAATGGAATTATTCACAAATTGCTACACTTTATATAGTCTTTCTACGTGAACATAAGTATTACAAATATTGGCCAATCAAGGCGCGGGAAATTTTTAAGGGCAAACTAAGCGCTACAAGAAACATATAAAATTGGAAGGCTAGATTGATTTATATTTAATGCATCTAGGCTGGACCACATCCCCTCGATCAGACTTCACGCTCTCGAAGAGATGGACCCCTTAAACGTAACCCTACACAAAAGGGCAAAATCGATATGAAGGAAGATTCACGAACACCTACCAGAGAGAACGATCCAAGAATTATGATATCCTGATCTTGACAACCGATTCAGACACTACTGATGTAGATTCAGCAGCAGCCGCCTGCGTACGCAGGTTGATGTGATACCCCTATTTCGATAAAAAAAACCCCCAAAACTCCAAAAACATCACGAATAGGACAATGAAATCAACTTTTCATACATGTTTTATGTAAAAAAACAAAGATTCGTAGTGGACAATTAATCAAAGTAAAATAAAATAAAATAGCAGATTATAAACAAAGTTAACTAAAAGATCCGAAGTGGACACAAGCAAAACATTTTTTTTGTTGAAAATAAATCTCAAAGGAAACTAAACTAACATGTAAGACGACTTGAAACTATGAGTAAGCTCTCCTCCTGAAAATCAAGCACTCTAAAATACAAAGGCTTGAATGCTTAATTTTTCCATCTGATACGCTAGGGAATAAAGAAGACCACGTGAAGGCATT
The DNA here is from genome assembly GCA_963969495.1 of Ceratothoa steindachneri. Taxonomy (NCBI): domain Eukaryota; kingdom Metazoa; phylum Arthropoda; class Malacostraca; order Isopoda; family Cymothoidae; genus Ceratothoa; species Ceratothoa steindachneri. The sequence continues at coordinate 185,843,927 of OZ018319.1, forward strand.
GCCAGTCAAGCTGGCACACATTCTATTTTATTTTAACACTTTTTCTCACTATAACCTCTCCTACTATCTTACACCCATTTTTCCCATCTTTAAGGAACAATCGATCTGACTATTTGGATTTACTCAGTCTGTACTCTTGCTCCCTCGCTGCGAACTGGGAAAGGCTATCTCAGGTAAAGGAGGAAGAGTTTTTGGAAGGACCTAAAAACGCCTTTCTCAAGAAAACTTCTAAGAAAAAATATATGCGCTCCTGGGGCTGATTGGAGATTCATCCTGTTCCTCTTGAGCGAAGTTCCCCTCCCCCCAAGGGGTTGCTCTTCCTTATTATTCTAAATTCTTGGCTCTATATTCATACTTTTTAACTCAAACTTACTTCTCACTAGCACTACATAACTTGGTCACCGACAAGGTCTAAGTTGTAGTTTGTAGTAACGTATAGTGAACTCCTGTAGGAGACCCTCTTAGGGGGCCAGAAAAGTGAGGCCGATTCTCGGTCCCTAGCAAGAACTCAACTATGGACCTCTGTTAGGGCTAGGCCCAGATAGGTAGGGTTGACCGAGGAGAGAGCGAAAATTGGAAGGTAGGCGAGATAGAACTAGAACAGATAGAGGGGCTCCTCCCACTAGTAGAGACTAAATAAAGTCTCCACAGCTGAAGATCGACAGAAGAACCTCTCTCTTCGGAGAGGGGACGACTCCCAGGAAAGATGGACCCACCAGATTTCAAAAGGCTTTCCCTTAAACTCATACCCAACGGAAGAAAAAGATCACCACAAGAAGTAGTGCAATGCATATTTACTGATCTGGAAATACCACTAGTTAAATGTATTGAGACACCATCAGGATTCACAGTTATTTGCCCAGAAAATAAAAACGTAGAGCAGCTACTATCATCTACTGGGAGCATTAAGCTAAGGAAGTTGGATTTGGATGCAAGAGTACCCCCACAAATCACGGCTAACAGAAGTGCCATCTGCTGAAAAATCGAGTCCTGGGTAGGAGAGCACTCATGCCAAGAAATAAAAGAAGAACTACAGGAAAGGCAGAAATGGCTCAAGATAGCAGAGGCGATCAAATTTAAGGATCACACTCACGTTTTCAAGGTCATTTGCGAATCTACCGAAATGGCTTCAAGGATCATCGAACAAGGACTTCTCGCTTTCAATATGAGAATCCCATCCGCCCACATACAAAGAGAGGTCTTCACAAGCATACATATCTGCTTCAGATGTTATGCGTTGGAGGAACATACTACTCAAAATTGCCCCCCAAAAGACCTAATTAGCTGTTCTGAATTTGGAACTGAAGGCCATTCTTGGTGTTACTGCAACAAGACAGATAAAAGATGCATTAACTGCCAAGGGGGAAACAGAACTATGGCCATGATCTGTCCCAGAAGAAGAGAAATTATAAAGAGAAAAAAACAGTCAAACAGAAATAATGCTAACGTAAATAGAAACTCATACGCATCAATGGTAAAAAGTGACCAACAAGGACCGGCAACACAGATAAATTTGGATGGTATTCTCAACGTGAAAATACTTACTTGTATATTTCAGGCCCACGTGATGAACATAGCTAAGCCTAGAAGTTATGCAACAACAGTCAACAGCATGTTACAGGAAAACGGGATCGAGCCGATGAAATTCTCCAAAGAAGAAGACTTATCGGCCATTTTCAAAATCAAAGTCACAGAAAAGACAAAACATGAGTTAATCGAAGAGGTGAAAGGAAACCAACAGGCAGCAGAAACAGAAGAGGACACAAACAGCGATGACTCAGAGACTGAAAATACCTCCGACGACACAGAGCAAAAGTGCGCACGGGTTACTCGCAGGAAAACCCAAAGATATAACAGATCTAAATCCGCAAGTAAAAGGGATCCATCACCCAAAGATGAATTACTAGAAGGACCCTCGAACGCAGTCAGCAGAGAGGGAACCCAGGAGAAACGAAAAAAGAACCAGAAAAAGAAGAAGATACACCGATAATTTCGCAAATAGGACACACAAAACGAAAAATGAATAAACGAACGGAAATAGACAATTGGATTATGGATATTAAAAAATTAAGAATACTATAAATTAACACATGCGGATGGAAAAACAAGGAAATTATGTACGGAAACTTATTCAGAAAGATTGACTCAGATGTTATACTAATATCAGAACATGGAAGAAACACCAAAAACGATAAATTAAAGATATGGAACTACAATGTTATTAACACAAATCATTCAGGAGAAACACGACGGAGGGCCAATTGCTATCAAACAAGGATTGTAGTACAAAACAATACAAGGATTAAAGGATGCATATTTAGCTATATAAATTAAAATGAAATTAAGCAACATCATTGTCGCAACTGGATTTCAGCCACCCAGGCGCCCCCAAATTACCGGTACAAAACTTTAATAAACTGTACAACTATAGGATACCAGTCATTTTGATGGGCGATTTAAACGCTCATTGCGAGAGTTCTGGGTATATAAAAACAAACAGAGTCGGAAGACAACTTAACACACTTATCAATAGACTTATACTGCAAAGATTGGGACCCAATTTCCCTACTTACTTACGAAGAGAACACGCAACAAAACCGGACATCTGCTGGGCTAACTTCAATCTGCCCTTTAACTATTTTATTGAACCAGTGGATGTTCCTTGCAGTGACCACATGCGACTCTAATGCACATAAACAAGAATCCTGTACAAATCCCTTTAAAGAAAAGGAAGGCATGGCATAGAGCAGATTGGGATAAGTACAAAGAATTACTTCAGACGTACGTGCCCAGCCCGCTCGGGGAAGCCACTCTAGAGGGAATCGACGGGGAGTTGGATAGGATCAGAGAAGAAATTAAAAGGGAAGAGAAGGGGGCCGTCCCCATTAACTCGTTCCAAACCATTAAATAATTGAGGTGGACACCAGAAATGGCGGCTTTGAGCGAGGAGATCGGCCTGGAGGCAAAACATATAAGAAAATCGGAACATCAAGGGAAGCATACAACGCACAAAGGAGACAGAAAAGAGAACTAATAGCACTAATTTATGAAAAACAGAAAGAGAAATGGAATCAACACATCGAGAAAATAGATGTGGAAACATCACCAAGGGAATTTTGGAAACATATCAACAGATTAAAGACTCGGACAACAAGAAATAAAATGAAATTTAAGGATGCAGGGAACAACATTTTAGAAGATGAGGAAGAAATAGAGGCATTATTTAGAGAACACTGGAGAAATGTATTCAAAATTAGCGAAGAAGAGAACGAGGACCATGACATTGAATTCGAACATCAGATCGTGAACGAACTCAATGGACATGCCCCTTCCACTTTGTCGAGGAAAGGATAAACTACAACGACGGAATAGACGCAATCATTACATCTGAGGAATTAAAGGAAACGATAAAGAACTTCCGAGAGAGAGCCCCAGGCAGATCGGAACTCACCAGATTAAATTACCTTGAAGCACCCCCGAACATACTGGAGGGAGTGAGAAACGTCTTCAAGGCGTGCTTGAACACGGGATACTTTCCTGATGAACTGAAAGTGGCGAGGAGGATATTAATACCCAAGGCGGCAAAACCCCCCAGATCAAGTTAGTAACTTCCGCCCCACCTCGCCTCTAGATTTCATCGGTAAGGTTTGGAAAAAATAATTAATAACAGACTGTCCAAATTCCTTAATGATAATGGCCGGAGAAACAACTGCCAATTTGGCTTCAGGAAAAACAGAAGCACGGAGATGGCCCTTGGAGTCATCCTTGAAAAGATAGCGAAAGCAAAGAGAGAAAAAATAAGCGTAGACATCGTATGCCAGGACGTGTCCAAGGCATTCAACAAAGTATAGCATAAGGGTATGCAACTCAAGATACTCAGATTAGGAATGAACAAGATCCAAAGGATTTTATGTGATTATGTAATGGAGAGACGTGCTTATGTAGAAATAGGACGACACCAGGGAGAAATATTCGAGCTCACTGCGGGTTTGCCCCAAGGCGGATGTCTGAGTCCGTCTCTTTATTTAATCTACACAGCAGATATACCACCACCAAGAAATCAGGGCTGCCTGAACATCCAATTTGCCGAACGGACCAATGCAAGCTAAGATGACTGCAGAAGAGATAAGAAGCTTAATAGATACGAAGAAAAATGGAAAATTAAAACAACAGGGATAAATTTAAAATGATACCCGTGTACAGGAAGAGCAGCTCAGATGTATATGTAGAAGGAGTGCGCTACAGATACGACAAAGAATGTAAGGTGCTTGGAATAACTATTATGAAATCAGGTTATAAAAAGCACGTAACTGAGAGGGTAAATCGAGGGTAAAGCGGTCTGGCATTACTGTACAAGTTAGTTAACCTGAGCATGAAAAACAAGAGGAAAATTTTTTAAGCCATAGTACAGTCCGCGATTATTTATCCAACCATAGCGATGTACACGATCTCGAGAAGTAACCCATTAAGACTCCAAAAAGTCCAAAACAAAACCATATACTTAATAACAAACACTAGAAGAGGAGAAATAAGAAGACTACGAGACAGGCACAGGGAAGCAAAGATAAAGCCACTTAACAGAATAATGGCAAAAAGAGCAAGGAGAGTCATAGAAAAGACACAGAATGAAGTAGGAATTGAATTAACCAACCAAATTGCCCAAAGAGAAAGATGGAGATCACACAGATTATTCCCAAGTTTCCCAAGGATAGTAGAAGGAGGAGAAGAGGACGAAGAAGAAATCTACACCTAGAGAAAGAGAATAATATTTGACGATGACTAAGAGTAATTAAATAACTGAAGCATCACCAGATAATGGCATATAGTCAATTATAACTAGGATAAGAATACGAAAGAATAGATAGAGAGATAGACACCTACATAAGTTTTTAGTAAGAATAATTACTAACAACGGTTTGAACGCCTCATAAATACAAACGCTACTTAGACATATTAAAAATAAATACATATACAAAAAACAAAAAACAACAATGTGGGAGACTCGCGCAAATACAATTTTTTAATTTTATCATGCTAGCTATAACTACCTATAAAGGACAGAGATAAGCCGGACCTCCATGCAACTAGCATCTCTTTGCAAACCTCTTACTTCCTTCAGCCTTCAACGTTATTCTTTTTACTATCACATTCGCACATGGGACTCATAGTAGATACGTGGGACAGGGTCAATGATTAACTTCAAAGTTATAGTTAGAGACAAGCGACACATCGTGGTTTTGATTCAACGTTAAGCTGTAGGTCCAAAAATTAACTAAGTCCACTTTTGTCTCCTACTATTTTCTTCACTGTCCTATCCTCTAACTTTCTTCTTCCTCTCCCTCTCACTCCTATCCGCCGTATTCACAGTGCTTGGAGACCACTTTGGCTCTAGATAGTGTGACTATGGGGGTCTACAAATGAATACCGCCCCCCGCACCTCCATCCTTGGCTGCTCCATGAGGGCCAAGCGGGGGACGGGGGAGGGTCCCAAGAGCTGTTCTTTGTCTCCCACTTCTCTCTTTTCATTTCATTTGTCGCTCCGATCTAGCTCTGTAGAAAAGGAGGCAAATGAAAATGTAGGTTTGAAAACGTGCTTCTTTTAATGGCGGTCAACTCGGAGACGCCGAGATTTCGAAAGTAGGGTTTCTGGCTGAAGTTGCACGTTAATTGCCGGTTTCTTCATTTGAATAATGAGGGCTTCAGCCATCCGCAATTTTCTGCGGTTCTGGAGTCTCAGGATGATGGAGGGTATATTGGACATTAGACATATAAAGTGAGGAATTTAGTAGTAGAGGGTTTTAGTAGGAGAAATAGTAGGGGAAAATGGAGGAATTTATAGAAAAGCGAAAATGAAAAGTAGAATGAAAGACAGGTCCCTGGTGTTAGGGCACCTCTGACTTTCTTTGCGTTTTGGTATGTATTTTTTGTTATATATATATATATATATATATATATATATATATATATATATATATATATATATATATATATATAAGGCATTCAAGTCTTTATAGCAGAGGGCTTTTTATCCCTAAAGCTTTTGGTGAAGACTCTTTTGGTTATATCTGGGTTGTTTACACCTTGATTTTGAGTTGGTTTTTATTATTTTGTTTATTTTTTATTTTATTTTTATGTTGTTTTTGATACTTTTGGTGAATTAGTCGAGCTAAATTTTGGGGGAAAATTAGAAAATTATCACTTAACTAATTTAGTGAAAAGGGATTTTGTTTGGCTTTGTGTTGGTTGGGTATTGTGAAAATCTAAGTGAACATTGGTTCTACGTCGTCGTCAATGAGTAGTCTGCTGCTTTTAAAAGGTTTTGCGTGTGCTATGTCCTTAAAGTCCATGTGCTCGAGTACAAACACTGGAGGAATGTGCCGGTGTACTTTGTCCCAGATCTTGCTTGCTCTCAGGTGAAGCTCCACATTTATAGGGGTTATCCCTAGTTCTCCATGGAGCTCACTCTGCCTTCTCCGCACTCTCCTTCGGGGTTTCGTTATAATATAGACAGCCTTATTTTGGACCCTTTGCAGTTTAAGGACTTGGGTCTTGGGAATCGTGTTTTTAGGGACTGGCGGATACAAGAGTCTTGATCGAATGCATGCCTTATAGATCTTTAGTTTGTTGGAGATTCTCAGGTTTAGGAACTTGAAAGGTTGCCCCAAGTCCCTCCGTGCATTCGATATAGTTTTAGCTACGTGACTCGCATATCCACGAGTCGTAATCTGGAATCCCAGACCCATGCCCTCTGTGCGCTATGGGATGCGTGCACCCCCCACACGGATGTCTGCGAGGGTCTGTTGGAATAGTGGAATTACACGCAACTTCAGGGCATTGGTGGATATCTTCCATCTTCTCTCGAAAGAGTTGATGTTTTTGATTTCTACCGCCGTACTCTGTGCCATGTAATTGACATTCCGAAAGTTGTCGTACAGATCATCGTTATATCGTCCGCAAATTGGACGTATAACGAGCCTCAGTCAGAGGTTGGGGAAAGTCGATGGTGTATATGTTGTATAGCAAGGGGCTTATACACCTGCCTTGTAGCACCCCCACCTCGAGCTCGAACTCGGGAACATTGAAATCTTTAATGTTTATAAACGCCCTCCTCTCCATTACGTAGTCGCATAGAACCCTTTCAAGTATGGGATTGAGGCCCAGTTGTAAGATTTTTATTGCAGGCCTTTACTCCATACTTTGTCAAAGTCCTTTTGACTTCACGGAGTACCAGATTTGTGTGGCGTCTTTCAGCTTTTACATTTGCCAACTTCTCGGTGATCACGGCTAGCGCCGTGTCTGTTCCTCGCTTCCTTCGGAAACCATGTTGTTGGTTGTTATGAGAATTATTTTCCTCGAGGAACGTATTCACCCTGTTCGCCAATATTTTCTCCAAGACTTTCCCTGCAAATTCTAAGAGAGATATAGGCCTGAAGTTAGCTGGACTGTCTGGTGTCTTACCGGCTTTAGGAATGAATATCATTTTTACTACCCTACAGAGGTCAGGGAAGTAACCCAAATTCAGGCACACATTCATGATATTCATGAGCCCCAAAAGAATGTTAAGCGGGGCTCGAATAAAATTTTCCCTTGTCAGTCCCGTACGCCCTGGTGCTCGTTGACGAAAGGATTCTAAAGTTTCCGATAGTTCTTCGGCGAGTTATTCGACCGCCGAATCCCTCGATGTCCCTTTCCTGCGATACATAATGGTGAGGATGGGTTCTGTGTATTTGGTTGTTCAAATCATATATTATTTTTTCTTCGAAGTCTAAATCAAAGTTATCATTCTCTTCAGGGGATATCTTAAATATAGATGCCGAGAATAGTCAGAATTCCTCTTCGATTTCTTCCGCGTCCGGAATTTCGGTATTGTCACGTGTAAGTTTTATGGTCTTTTGTGTCTGTTCGCCTCTTAGTCTTTTTACTGTCTGGCAGAATGTACGTGAGTAGTTTCCTATATGCAGTCCGTCTATCAAATTGTCCTAAAGTACATTCTGTTGGTCCCTAATAAGAGTCATTAATTCGGCGCGATCTGTCGTGTTCGTCTGTGCGTAGGGATGTTGGGGACAGTGAGGTTTACTTCATTTATCTGTTCTCTGTATTCCTTCGCGAAGGATTTCATTCTAGGGGTCCAAGAAGGGGCAGAAAGAGTTTTAAATTTAACTCGGGCAATGGCTTCCTTATCGGCTTTTAATAAATTATCATTAATTTTATCCAACTCCTTGTTAATCTCTTCTAGAGTGGCATTAATTAAGGGATCATGGTTGTAATTTTCGAGGATTCGTTTATAAGTATCCCAGTTGGCTCGAGTGTAGCTCTTGCGTTCTGGGTTAGGGACTTAAATGGGGAAGGTTGAAATTTTAATAAGGATAGCCTGGTGGTCGCTGGGGATAGGAGTGCCCGGTTCAATGAAGTAATTGTAGGGGAACACAGTGCTAGTGAGCACTATGTCTGGTTTTGTAGCTGCTATATGTGTAATGTATGTGGGGAAGTTTGGTCAAATTCTTGTCATAATTTGCCTTTGAATAAGTGTCTCAAGATTCCTGCCTGCTAGCTTGGTTGACGTGTAATCTTAGGCAGCACTCCTCGCATTGAGGTCACCAGCAAAAAGAACGGTTCTGCCGTGACCACAAAGTTGCAGGAAGTTGTGAAGATACGACTACCCTCTCCTTGGGGGCTGGGACCATGTTGCTAGGACCAGGGGACACACTGCCGTATGTACCTAAACAGCGAGGTATGACTCATTGAGTCCACTTATTGATCTGAAGTCAAGACCTCCTTTTAAAGCTATCGCGCATCCGTCGTACCGTTTTCCGCTGTGATTTTTGGTTAAGACATCGTAGGGGAAAATTTTTTATTCTGTCTGTATCATTCATCACATATTCTGAGTTAAATATAACGTCTAGGTCACACTGTCGTATTACGTTACCGTATAGTATTTTTATGTTCATCCAACCGTCTGAGTTAGAATGTAATATTTTTAATGTCTCCATTGTCTTGTTCACTTAAGATTCGTCTGCGTGGCCGTGTTGTTTTTTTAACTTATTCTCTTACGAGCTTGAGACCTTGTAGAGTATTTGGTGGCGTGATTAGTTTTCCTGTAGGTTTTTTTCTGTATTCGCCGTCCGTTAGAATAATAAAGGTTTCGGGTGCCAGTTTGATTAAACCTTGGAGTAAAGCCTCCTCAACTTGTTTTTCGATGCAGTCGTCCGAAGTGAATTCCCATTTGTATCTTCTGGATATTACTCCTTCTAATACATCAAGGACATCCATCTCCATAGGGAAAGGAAACCTTTCGGCAGCGAATACCTTCAAGTTAATTTTTCTCGAATGGTAAGTGTGCCTAGAATACCTCTTACAAGAAGAGGACGATCTCGGACGTCTCTGAGGATGTTAAGTTTACTGTGAGCGGAGCGAGCGTGCAAAGCCCCCTCCCTTCGCTGTCTCAGTCATTGTAACCTCATTATCGTTATGTATGTGGGGTTGAATTTGTTTGTTGGGTAGTTTGTGTGTCATTCTGCTTCCCAGTGCGTTTTTGCCTCCCTTGCTGCCTGGGCCTAGATCCTAGAATACCTTGAGAGAACTGAGACGCTGCTGGGGATGGGGAGCTTCTGGCAAATAGTCTCGCACTGGGTTTTGACAGTAACCTTAAGAATCTCCTTTGACCGTGAGTTTGGGGGAAACCACATCTTCTCCATTCCGTTATGCGTCCGCATTCTATTTAGTTCATCCGCAAAGCACCCCAAGGAGGAGAGATTTGCGATGTGAGCATAATATATGCAACACATAATTTTTGTCGAGTTTTCGTTCTCGACGTGGAGATATGTTGGATTTTCCCTGAGACTCAGCAACAGCAGCCTTAGCAACCTTGGCATAGGTACTGTTCACCTTGTTTTGCTCTTCCTGTTTTTTTTTACTAGCTTTTCTCTTCAAAATTTCTTTTTTGACCAGGCAAGCCATGGAGAGCGTCTTATATTCTCCTGCACAGTTCAGGCACTTCATAAAGGTGCTATTACAGCTTTTCCAAGAATGTGCATCTGACGAGCAAATAGAGCACAAAAGAACGTTCCCCCTGGAGCAGGTGACCGTGGTGTGCTCTTCATACCTATAGCACTTGAAACACATCTGGAGGTTGATAAACTCCTCACGTTCGATCTGCTCAGGGTAGACACGGACTTAAAGAGGAGCATATCTCCCTCCATAGCATTAACCGCCATTGCCGTATCACAAAATACTATTTTGAATACGTGTGTGTACTCTTTAAATTTGATAATTTCAGCTATCTTCGCCCAGGTGTGGATTTTTTTTCATCTCCGCATGAATCTCTTCAATGGTGTGCCCCCCAACCCATGGATAAGGACGGCGATGGATAATGCTTCTGTGTGTCGTAATTTGCGGTGGTGTGTGAGGTTTTAGGTTAAGTGTCTTTAGGAGTGGTGAGTGCTTCGCAATCACTCTCTGTTGAGCAAATAGCCGCGTATCCATTATGAGCATCGATTAGTCTCACGAGCGCAATTCCTAGATATCCATAAATTTTAGCGAAGACCCTTCCCCGATCAGGCTTAGGGCCATTGGAGAGGGTCTTCAGCGGTATCCACCGGGTCTCCCTCATTTATCCTTCTATATCCGCATATGTGAGGATTGTAAAAAATAAGCTTCAACGGAAATTCCCCACGGAGAAATTGTGCGTGCTTGTATGTTTGCGTGTGTGTAGTTTGAGAGAGACTTTATCACCAGGTTTTAGAGAAAAGTGAGTTTCCAAGAAAGGTTTCCCAGTCCCCACAAAATATTGCTTTTCAAATGGCACTTTACCTTCCGTTTAGGGCGCTTTTCGAATACCTACAGGTTGTTGTCCGACAAAGGAGATTCGATAAAGAGCTGGGAGGGGAGGGGGGAAACTAACTAAAGATAGAAAAACTACTAACGAAATTTGTCCGGTTGGCTAGTTAATGTATTGAAGTGTTGGTTGGTTATATAGTAAATAGTTAAATTAGTTTAATTAGTTTACCATCTTATTTCAGCCTTAATTTCTCTCGATTTGAAAAATCTTAGTCACTGTACATCAATCAAATAAATCCAAACCTAAATAATTACTCCTCCTCAATTAAACTATTCACTCTATAACCAACCAACACTTCAATACATTAACTAAACAACCGACCAACCGAACAAATCTCGTTAGTAGTTTTTCTATCTTTAGTTAGTTGATTTCACAACTCCTACGATAAAGGTTAGTTCCCCTATTTAATTCGTTCTTATTTGTTTTCGTATTTTTTTATAATTTAATATAATAGGTTATTTTAATGTATATTCCAGATACCTTTATTTTTTGACATTCAAATCAGTTTATGTTAAAACTTCACTTCTTCCTATTATTTTACAAAATTACACTGGATTGTATCAATTAATTCTCTATATTGTTAATTGTGTTTTACTTTAATCTCAATAATTGTCAATTTTATTTATTTAACTTGCCTTACCCCGTTTTTTTTAGCTATTATATAATGCAAGCCTCGAACTATTTAACTGTTATCGTTAATATTCCTTTCCCTTCTCATTAGTCGATACAGTCGCTGAAGATTGTCCTAGTGAAGGTCCGAAATGTCCGGCCAATAAATGATTAGTGTAAATCTCCTGGGTTTTCATATTCGTACTACGTATCAGATTCCTAAGGAACAATATATATATATATATATATATATATATATATATATATATATATATATACACTATTCAAGTCCATAGCTGTGGCAGCATTATTAATTTTAACTTGTATTTTCTTAATATTTCTTACAAGTTTTTTCACTGGGTCTTCGAAGCGAGAAAAAACATCCGCGAATAACACCCTTTATTCCTAGACGTCTTTCGACCGTGTTATGTCATCTTCAGGGAATGAACAGAAATGGAATTATTCACAAATTGCTACACAATATATAGTCTTTCTACGTCAACATAATTATTACAAAAGTTGGCCAATCATAGACTGGTCAATTTTTAAGGGGAAACTAAGTGCTAGAAGAAACTTATAAAATTGGAAGGCTCAGATTGTCTGACTATTTGTCAAATTATACAAATGGGAGTACGACGCATCGATCGAGGTTGAAGTGGTTGATGAGGCCTCACTACGCCATAATGTTACTCTATATCAGGATTCATGTGAGCATGTCTACAACACAGATTAAAAAAAATAGGAACGGAAGAAAAAGAAACTTCACTCAGAAACACCAGTAGAGAAAGACCAGCATGGAGAACGTAAACAATAGATTAAGGATTCTGACACTCAATTATAATGGATGTGAGAGGAAAGCAACGGCATATTGAAACATATTTCGTGTGTTTGACCCCGACATAATACTGATAACGGAGCACGGTATTGACACCACAAGGGGTCAACTAAAAAAACCGGGATACAGAGTGCTCATGAAGAATCACTCAGAGGAAAGAGTCGATGGCGCTGGAATAGCTGTTAGAGGTAATCTCACGTTCAAACGTCTCCAGAATTGGACGAATCCTTTGTGGCGCTACAACTTCTCACATTGGTGGGGAACCTCACGATAGCTGCAGCCTATCAACTCCCTCGCCGAGCCTATAGACCCGTCACAAACTTCTTTACACTTTTCGGGCACCGGAGAATGGCATTCCTAGGGGAAGACCTCAATGCCAGATACGGAATGTCGGACTACTATGGTAGAACTAACGAAAGAGGTTGAAACTTGGAAATTATAATGGACAGGAAAAATATCCAGAGGATAAGGCTGGATATCCCGACATACGACACTTGCAGATCAGCCACCAAACCTAATATTTTCATGACAAGCGGTGGCTTTCCCTTTAACTACCATAGCAAGCCGGGCCCAACAACTCCCAGCGACCATATTGCGATATTAACAACAATTTCACTCGTGCCAATCCAGCTGCCAGTCAGGCCACGTAAGAACTACGCCGCCACCGACTGGGACCGAAACAAGACACTACTTCGACAATTCACCCCAGCCGACCTGAGCGAGGCTACATTGGAGGAGATCGACGATGAACTTGAAAGAGTAACGACTTCTCTCATCAAAGCTGACCGCAAGTGTGTTCCCAGAAATGGATACAAAACACTACATCCGCCCAGATGGGCAGAAGATGGCACATGTGCATAAAGAAGTGTACAAGGAGATTAGACGGGATGGTTCAAACTGGGAAAGAAGCGCGCTACTACGCCGGCTAAGCTCTGAACTAAAGGATGCAATAAACATCCAACAGGGTGAGATCTGTGACAGCCTTATAGCCGGAATAGACAGTGAGCTGAACCCGGCTAAATTCTGAAACCAGATCAGGAACCTGAAAAGCTTACAAAAAAAGGAAAAGGCTCGGATCAAAGACGACGGGAAATATATAGAGGACCCGGCGGTTCTGGAGGGAAGATTCAGAACATACTAGGATAAAGTCTTCTCTATCACCGAAGAAAACAACGAAGAGTTCGACCAGAAATTCGAAGGCCGTCTGATTGACGATCTGAATCAGATAATATACTGCACGCACCCCACACTACCACGCGAACATGGGAAGGGAGGTGGTTGACCATAGTTGTCCAATAACAACAGAGGAAGTCATGGCCACTGTGAAATCCTTCAAACAAAAGGCACCAGGCTGGACAGGCATCACCAAAAGTAATTTGGAAAATTTCCCACAGAGGATCATTTAGGGAATCACCAACATCTTTAACGCTTCTCTGAACACTGGTTACTTCCCTGGTGGTCTAAAGGTGGCCAAAATCATCTCTACCCAAGGATGGTAGGCGCCCAGATCAACTGGTGAATTACAGGCCATCTCCCTTCTCGAGTTCGTGGGTAAAATCTACGAAAAAATCCTAGCAAACCGGCTGCAAGAACAACTAGCCGAACTGGAAGCCCACAATCCCTCGTAGCACGGGTTCCGAAAGGATTGAGGAACGCAAACTGCCATCACCCTCCTAGCGGAGAAAATAGCCCACTGCAAAGCATAGGGGAAATACGTAGACCTGGTGCTGCGCGATGTAAAAAAGGCCTTCGATGATGTTTAGCTAAGGGGTCTCCAATTCAAGATTCAGAACCTTCAGCTGAACCCATTCCTGGAAAGAAGGGTCCTCTGTGACTATGTTATGGAGAGAAAAGCCCAAATTTCCATTAAGGGCTTTTCAGGGCCTAAATTCGAACTCATTACGGCAGTTCCACAAGGCAGCTATCTGAGTCCGTTGCTGTACCTCGTGTACACAATAGACCTTTCTGCTCCGATGCGGGACGACACGATGTATCTGCAATTTGAAGATGACATCAAACAAATCGTCCCCAGCTCCTATAGGAACGCTGGAGTTCAACCCAAGGATACAGCTGCCGAAATAACCAACATTAATAGACATGAAAGGAAGTGGAAAATTAAAACCAACCTCCAAAAATTCAAAATAATCCCAATGAACCGCCGGAAAATAGATGACGTCATCGTGAACGACGACCTATACCCGTACTCGGAAGAGGGTAACGTCCTGGGTTTACGGTTCACCAAGTTTAGGTACAAAACCCACATCAACACCAGAGTCTCCCTAGCCAAAAGGCAACTTCGGAAACTATACAGGTTCCGGAACCTTAACGCTCCAAATAAGAAGTTATACACTGCCTTGGTACGCTCCGTCCTGGTGTACCCGGCAGTCATAACTCAGATGGCAAGTGGTATTTCTCTCAGAACGATGCAGAGAGTACAAAATAAAGCCACCCTGCTAATAGCAGGAGCTAGAAAAAGCGACCGTATTAGGTAAGCAGACATGCACGCAAGAGCAGGGCTTAAGCCAATTATGTAATACGGAAGCTCAAGGGCTAAGGAGAAAGACTTGTGATAAGATAGAACAAACTACGAGTATTATACCCACACTCGACAACCTCAACATAACAATCACACAGCAGAAGCGACACAAAGTTGCAAGAACAACATTATTCCCAAGCGGAAGAAATTGCGCGGGAGAGGAAATAAACCCAATATATAAATAACCAAGATCGAGAAATACGAACATAAAGACAGAAGAACAACCAAAACGAAAACCGAACAAAGAAGAGATAACGAATAAGACTATATAAAAGAAATAAATAATAGGACAAACAATAAAAAGAGGCGAAATACTTCTTTTTAAAATAAAACTAAACAAAAGAGGCGAAGGGCCCATCAATGTGAAAAAACAACAACAAAAAAGGAAAACAAAAACAAACTAATATAAAATAAAATAAAAATGAATAAAAGAGGCGAAGAACCCATCAGAAGAAAACGAAATAAAAATGTACAAACTAATTTAAGAATAAAATAAAAATGAACAAAAGAGGCGAAGTGACCACAAAAAGGAAAACAAAATAAAAATAATAATATACGAAAATAAAAACAAAAGAGGCAAAATGACCACGAAAAGAATAATGGGCTAATTAAATTTAACAAAAGACAAACTTGAAAGGCTAGAAAGCTACGGCGGAGGAAAAAGTAAATTAAATAAATATATATATTTAAAAAGAAAATTCAGACAGTGGGAACACTAGAGGCCCCCAAAAAATAAAATAGACAACAAAAGAGGAAAAATATGGCAGTAAAACGAAGGCGATGCCCTCGCAACCAGGGTAACAAAAACTAATAAACTTCTTCACTCCTATCACGCCTACTACACATTTCACCACCTAGCTCATCAAATCAAATCAAAATCTGAGTATTTGTCGTTCCGATCTAGATCTCTGGCAAAGGAGGATAAAGGAGAGTTGGCGTGTTTTTAAATCGCGCTATCTTGAAGGTGAGCTGTCAGTCGCCTTGACCGGGGTGTGGAGGTTACGCCGATGTACTTTAAATTGCGGTGTTCACAGTCACCGACTTTGCACGAATATTCGTACACGACGTTAGTCCTCTGGAGTTCGCTCGTCGGAGGGAGACAGCTGTTCCTCATGATGCAACTACTTGTTTTCATGGTCTTGTAGTATATAATCAGATTTATATCCGCATTAGGGTCGTATTAGTCTCGTCGTGGTAAAGGCGGTTTACTTTAGCAAGACATTTTAACAAGAAAATCTTTTTCTTCGCTAGTGGGATCGAAATTTCTCTATTCGCGAGTAGAAGCAGGGTACCCCGAGGATGGAGAGCCCACTACCCAGTGGGCCCCCCAGGACTGTAAGAGAGTTCCCATCCGCACTTTAACGAGGGGGGGAGCTAAGCCGTCAAGAACAACCGTGATTGAAGCTATCTACAAACATATAAATGTAGTCCTCACCAGGCTAATTGACACCCCAACTAGCTTCGCGTCAATCTACCACACCATGGAGGATGTAGAACGGCTGGTCTCGAACGAAGTCAAGGTCCACCTCCAAAAAATCGGACTAGAGGCAAACACCCCACGAGAAATATTAGTGCAACGTACTGTTATTCTTCGGCGGCTGAACCCACTCTTCACTGACAACACCTGTGAAGAAATCAAGGCAGAGCTGTCAGCGAAGCAGACATGGGCCAATATTTTAAAGGTGGAAAAATTCGGCAAAGGAAACAGTATAGTGAGATCATCTTCTCGAGCATCGAGATAGCAAGAAGAGCCAAGAAAAATGGGCTGCTTGGGTTTTACCTAAGGGTATCACCTGAGCAAATCGAAACAGAAGACAACATACCGATCGACTGCTGCTACAAATGTTATGCAGTCAAAGAGCATTTAACAAAGGACTTCACGACGACGATAGTTGCATGCTCCAACTGCGTCAAATCCGGGCACGGTTGGAAAGATTGCACGGAAGGGAAGCAAAAGTGTGTCAACTGTGGAAGGGACCATAGGGCCTTGGTCATGAGGTGCTCCATCCGCAAAGAAGCCATCTATACAAAACGGGAGAAAATAAAAAAGGAAAAAGAGGCAAGAACCAAGACCAACTACGCCCAAGCGGCAGCTCCGAAGAACTTCGTCACAACAAGTGCCCCGAAGCTGGTAATGCCAGAGGCGGGTAAAGATATCATGACAATGATCATCTTTGTTCACATAGCTAACTTGGCTAACTCCGGCTCCTTTAACAAAGAATTTAACCATCTTCTGGAGAAGAACGGAGTTACCAAAAAACTCTGGTTCTCCGAAAATTCAGACTCGGCAGGAATACTTAATATCCAGTTTACCGACGAATCCCCACGGGAACATCAACCAAATGAGGAGCCGATGCAGTCCCCTACCGTAAAAAAACACAAATAGCGGAAGAAACTTCGGAAGGAGAGGGAGAAACGAAGAAAGGCGCAAAAAAGAAAAGGAAAAAATGGAACAAGAAGAAAAAAACAGATGAAAAGACAAAGGAACAAAATTCGTTGGACGAAGAAAAAGCACACGAAGAGGAATACACGGAGGTCCCCCTAACCGACAAGAAGGAAATCCTCGAGAACGGTTACTGCTTCGATGACAAGGACGTGGGCTTCAAGGTATTTGTCTCTCCCCTGTGCCCGCCCCAAAGAGACGACCCAGATTTTCTCCTACTTGGCATTGCCAAAGGACAATTAAAGTGAACCTTCGACGGACCTTTTTCGCCGGACGAAATTGCAGCACTGATGTTGAAGGGCACGGTGTTCATCCCACCATCAGACGTGCACGCCGTGAACATGTAAACATTCAAAGCCATCAAAAGATGGACAAAAACGTCCGAAATAAAGTGAAAGTGCAAAATACAAATGTATAAAATATAACGATAAGCCCAAAAGTGAATTAAATAAATAATGATCAAATAATTGATAATATTAGTGATTAAGTACATAGAAAGTGTGTGAAAATTAAATTACGAAATATATCTAGTATCAAATTATCTATTGTAAATTAATCAAATGAGTACTTAGAATTAGATTAAAATCATCAGATGGACTGAAATAGAATTCTAAAAAAGTTTTACAACAAATGCGTAGAAATAATATAAAGTAATTAAAATAATATGTAGTTAACGTTAGAAATATATGTAATTTTTTAGGAATACATTTTTTTTATAACTATAAACTATTAACTCTTATGAGTAAATGTGAAATTTGTATTATATAGAGCTAAAAAATTTGATTTCCACGTCTCCGTGAACCTGTATCTTCCTACTTATACTTATAACTATCTCTTCTCTACTAAATTCTATTTTCTACACTGTTCGCTATATATTTATATTTATGTAATCTCTCTTTTTAATTCATTCTTAGTTAAACCGTGAATAATTCCATTTGCAGTTCAATTGACAAAAGGAGAGTTAGCAATCATTGAGTATCTGTCTGAACATTCATCATGTCTGTTCGCGGCAAAGGAGGAAAAGGAAGGTGAAGTTCTGAGAACGTCTCCCGCCAGACAAATTAGTTTTCGCTCACGAGAGCAAGGAACTATTCTTAATAGATGAAAGGTCGAGCTCAAGAAGAAGAAAAGGAGAACTAATTAAGGGGCCCCGTGGGGCCGGCCCCTCAAGAAACTAGACTAGCCTCCCTCCGCCCCCTACGGGGGGGAACTAAACCGGATCGGCCGACGGTCATGAATACCATATTTGGGAAGCTCAACGTCTCTCTTATTCGTCTCATCGAAACGCGAGCATTTGCGATAACATGCAGGACGTGGAGAAGCTAGTATCAGAATAGGCCAAGAAACATCTGCACAAAATTGGACTGGAGGCGATCATCCCCTACGAGAGCATCGTTCAATGAACCATCATCCTTCGACAGCTTGACCCCTTCTCCACGGATAACTCTTGTGAGGAAATTAAGTCTGAGCTCTCCGATACACAAAAATGGGCCAATATAACTAAAGTAGAAAAATTCGGCAAGGCCAACAATATAGTAAAAGTGGTAATCTCAACATTGAGATGGTGCGTCGGGCAAAAAATGACGGACTGTTAGGGTTCTACCTCAGGGTAGCCTCCGAACAAATTAAAACCGAAGAATATATCCCCATCGAGAGCTGCTTTAAATGATACGCGATTGAGCAGCACTAAACCAGAGAATGCCTCGCGAAGGAGATGGCGTGTTCCAACTGCGCCGGATTCGGTCACGGGTGGAAAGAATCCAGAGCCGAAAAAACAAAATGTATCAACTGCAGTGGTGAACACAAAGCCATGGCAATGAGATGTCCCATCTGAAAAAATAGCGATTCAGGAAAAGAAAGAGAAGCAAAAAAAGGAAAAGGCGGCAAGGGCAAAGTCCTACCTCGATGCAGCCACACCAAGGAACACCGAAACCGCGACAAAACTGATCATGCCAAAGGAAGGAACCGAAATAATGGTCATGGTAATGTTTGCCCACTTAGCAAACCTGGCTCGCCCCGACACGTTTGCAGACGAGTTAAATCAGCTTCTGCAAATGACTGGTACAAAAAAGAAACTATGGTTCCCGCCGAACCCTGCCTCCAACGAAATACTCAAAATACAATTCGCCGACGAGCAACAAAAAGAATAGAAAAAGAAAACGACAGAAAAAGAGGAATCGACAAAAGAAGAAGGAAGTGCAAAAAATGGAAACCCAAAGAAGTCCCAAAAGAAGAAAAAGTAAACCGAAGAAGGCGAAGAAAAAGAAACCACTACAGCAGAAGAAGAGGACAAGGGCAAAGAAATCCTAAATACCCAGGAGTTCCCCTTACATAAAAGAAGGAAATACTGGAGTTGGGATACTTCTTTAACGCAGAGGAAGTGTCCCTCAAGGTCTTTAGATCACCAGTAAGCAGACCGCCGAAAGGAAACATCGAACAACTCACGGAAGGAATAAGAATGGGAAAGTTCAAATGGACCCACGAGGGGCCCTAGTCACCAAAGGAAATAACAGGACTGCGGGAGGAAGGCACATTTTACATACCGGACTCGTGAATCCATACAGTAAACCTGAATGTGTTCAAGATAATTAAGAATGGACAAAAGACCTCTCAGATAGCCAAATAAGTGACCGATAAAAGTGAATAATAAACGAAAAGTGAAAATATGATAAGTGAATCAAACTATGGGAATAAATTAAAGTGAAAGGGAAAATATGATCAGTGAATAATTTAAAGTGAAAATGAATTACCAATGAGAAATAATATAAATGGAATAAGGCAAAAGATAGAATTGGTAAATATAGAATAAGGTAGAAATAAATAAAATAATCGAAAAACATGAATAGATTAATAAGAACGTAAACTATATAAAAATAATTGTAGGGGAATCGTCACTCCACCGTTCTCTCTCAGTGGAGACCCGGAACGGTAACCGCAAAGACATCCGGGCCCGGCACCGTGCGTCAAACTCATAAACACAGCCCATCGCCACTCGTCTCTATGAAAAGCCGAACGGTTTTAAACTGCAAGATCTCCCCTACGAGAGTATATTCAATTTCACCTCAAGTAAGAAATTGGAGACGCGTTTCTCTCAAGCTCGAAGGCCAGCGGGAGCCGAGGTAAGACTTGCTGAGAAAAACCGTTGGAATAAGAACCCTCCTGCGGCCCGTCCATAAGCCCCCCTTCCTCCTCCCCCTCCCCTAGTGGGGTGACGAGGTATAAATAACAAACACTTTGGAAAAACGGGGTAGAATACGTGAGTCTCCAGGCTACGAAGTCCCCGGATCGAGGCCGGGTTACCAAGACTGGACAGGTAGTATACGTGAGTCTACAGGCTACGAAGTCCCCGGATTGAGGCCGGGCTACTAAGACTGGACAGGTAGAATACGTGAGTTCCCAGACTACGAAGTTGCCTGCAAGAGAGGAAGGGCTACCAAGGGGGCTAAGAAGCAGCTCATCCTCAGCTAGTCCCTGGTTATCAAACCGAACGTTAAGTTAACTTGTTTAAGTTTAACTTACTCTGGTCAGAGAGACTCCTTCTATCCTGGTGCATCGTAAAGCCCAGGAATAGTCTTCGCCCTTGAGAAATTACGAAAAGAAGAGGAAAGAGGCTTCCCCTTGAGCCCGTTACCCAGTGGCCACACCAAACTCTAAGTTAACTTGGTTGAGGAACCAAGTTCAACTTATCTTCGTAAGAGAACCCCCCCCCCTTCT
The DNA here is from genome assembly GCA_963969495.1 of Ceratothoa steindachneri. Classification (NCBI taxonomy): domain Eukaryota; kingdom Metazoa; phylum Arthropoda; class Malacostraca; order Isopoda; family Cymothoidae; genus Ceratothoa; species Ceratothoa steindachneri. Next base: position 185,864,901 of record OZ018319.1, read on the forward strand.
ATCCTGGTGTATCCCAAAACACCGAGATAGGCCTCGCCCTTGAGGAAGACTGAGACTAAGAAGAAGCTCATCCTGGAGCTAGTTCCTGGTTACCAAACCGACCTTTAAGTTAACTTGTTCAAGTTCAACTTATTCTCGTCAGAGAAACCCCCCTCCTCTATCCTCGCCCATGAGGAATTACGTAACGAAAGAGAAAAAGCTCCTCCTCGAACAACGTTACCCAGTGGTCACACCGAACTCTAAGTTAACTTGGTTTAAGAACCAAGTTCAACTTACTTTCGCCAGAGAGACCCCGCCTACCCTGGTGCCTCTTAAAGCACCGTGATTATTCTCGCTCTTGAAGCCCCCCGCCCCCTCCATTGAATAGTGTGGACCCCAGCTGCTACACTCGCCAAAGTCAGTGATGGCTTTCAAGTTATTCGTACGCAACCTCCATCTGGCCGGTCGGCACGCGTCTTGGAGACAATAACATTCCCGAGGTAAAGTGGTCATTGAGTTCAAGGTCAGACGCAAACCCGTTCAAAGGGGTATCCACAAAGGTAGTTGCAGCCAGTAAAGGCCGTTAGTATTTTGTTTTTTTTTAAATCGAAGTTAGTCGTGGGTCAACCATCACTATAATGTCAAGTTGGTCAAGTTAGAAAGCCATACGGAGAAATTATTGAAGTCTTGTTTGTGTATTTTAAAATTCGTAGTATTTCTGTGGTTCATGTTTTGTTTTTGTGTAGTAAATTGTTAAATTTAAAATATAAGTTTATTTTGGGAATTCGTGTGCGTTTCTATATATCCTTACGTGTTGAAGCGGCTCTTCCTTAAAACAACAAAATGAGCACTCTTAGAACAAAGCCTACTTCATCAAAGAAGTACATCACGTTCCACAAGGTACACCACGACAAAAGTGGTGTCCGGTGTGAGGTGATCAAAAGGGGCATTATACGACAAAAGTGGTGTCAGGTCTGTAGGTTTTTTATTTGAAAAAAAAAAAACAGCAGCGTCTAATTAAGGGAGAGCCAACACGTAAAGGAATACCAGGAATAAAAGAATAATTGACGAGAGGAAAATTGGCAATGTCAGGGGTGGAAACAATTTGAAGGTAATAGTTAGGCCAAGTGGTAAATTTGTTGTCAGAGTGGTATTACAATCAGCATAGTAGTGGGATTAACGGTAAGTTAGGATGCGCGCTACCTGGTGAGTGGCGGCATAAGTATCCGAGAGTGCAGCAAGAAAAAATCGACGGACAAACACAAAATGGATCCGGTCGAAAGATTCAACCAACAAGGCCAAGTTCTGTGACTTGAAGGCGAGGATATGGATGTCTACGTCATGGCAGAACTGAGAATAGAGTGCAAAGAAGAAAGAAGAAATTTGGATAGAGAAGAAGAACAAGAAATAATAAAGTTTGATAGAGCAATGGAAGATATAAGAAGAGAGGGGGAAAGAGAATACGAAGCAATGGAAATACGGATGGACAGAAAAAGAGAAGAAGACCAAATACAGTGGAAAATAGAAATAGAGGAAAGAAGATTACCGAGCGGAAGTAAAACAAACGAAAGAATAAGACAGTTGAAAAGAGAAGCAAAAGAATTCAGAATAAGGATAGAAAGGGAAGATGAAGAAAGAAGAATAAAGATAAAGCTGGAAGATAAAGAAAGAAGAACCCGACGGGAAAGCGAAATAGCGAAAGGGGAAGGGGAAGCTGAAGAAAGAAGAATGAAAGGGAAAAAGAGTCAAAAGAGAGAAGGATAAAGATAAAAAAGGAAGTAGATGAAAGAAGAATACATAGGGAAAAAGAACTTGCTCAATCTGAAAGAGAAGAGAAAGAAGAAAAAGAAAGATTGCTCGCACTCGAAATTTTATCTATCGAGAACCAGATGGAGGTCGAGGAAGTTTTAGCTCAGCCTGGACCTAAGAAAGGACCATCGATGGAAACCCAGCCAAATGAGGTAATGATGGAAGAAGTAGTAAGTAGGGATGAGGTACCAGCAGGAGTACCTAATGAAGAACCTACGATGGAAACCCAGCCAAATGGGCGTAACGATGGAAGAAGTAGTAAGTAGGGATGAGGTACCAGCAGGAGTACCTAAGGAAGAACCTACGATGCAAACCCAGCCAAATGGGGTAACGATGGAAGAAGTAGTAACTAGGGAAGAGGTACAAGCTAGGAGGGGTACCTGAGGAATTACCTACGAAGAGAATCGAGTCAGATGGGTTGACAAGGAAGGAGGAAAGAAGTGTTAATCCGATACACCCAGCTAAAACTAGTCAGATGGTAGACGCGGATGAGTATCCCCTACCCCTTGTAGTCTCCTCCCCGAACGGAACGTCCACGGAGTTACCATTAAAACTCCAAGTCGTAGTGAGTTCCACGCCCATTAACGACCCGCAAGGAAAATTGTTTTCGAAACCCGGAGATCGAACCCAGACAAGATCTCCCCGTGTACCTGTTTAAAGGAGAACTATGGGACCCACGCTCTCATCAATTATGCCCAACTGCAACAGGCCCCAGTAAGGAAAATGGTTTACGAACAAATTAGATCGAACACAAATTCGATCTCCAAAGGTACCTTGTTAAAGGAGGACTATGGGACCCCCGCTCCCAGCATTTATGCCCCACTGCAACAGGCCGCTCTAGCCATTAGGGTTAGTTTAAAAGTATCCAAGTACCATAATACGGGTAGTTCGCATAAGTTGGAGTACCACTGCCATTTTGTGACTAACTTGGGTAGACCCCATAAATCGAACGGCCGACTCAGGCGAAGGAAGGTAATGGTCACAAAGCACCATTATAATATTAGCTACATCAAATGAGCCGATAAAGTACAGCCGCTCTATAAGCTGAGACGAAATACCATTGAGGGTTATGTCAGTACCTAATAAGCGTGAAACCATGTTATCATTTATTTTTCATGTTAGTAGTTATCGGTAGGATTTAAGTTCTTAAAAGCTTAGAAATGTAAGGAAGTAGCTTGTTTTTTTGTTTTTGTTTTGTTGCGTGTAATCGATGAATTGGTTTTTTGTTATTTGAAAGTTAAATCGTATTGCAAGTATGTTAAGTTGGCTGTGTAAAATAACCCCTCAGTAGGCTTGCGAGGTCTAGTTCGACCCAATGCCTGTATACGCGCGTGCGTATGCGCTCAAGTTTAAAGAAACTTAAAGTAAGAGAAGGCTCAAAGATATACAACTTTGCTGTACTTGACTAGGTTGACTAAGTTGTTTTGAGTTTCCTGGAGTCCCCTCCTTCCCCATTAAGTTCTTCGAAGGGAAGTGTGTAGGGGAATCGTCGCTCCCCCATTCTCTCTCATTAGATACACGAGGCGGTAACTGTAAAGACGTCCAACTCTTAACCACAGCCCCTCGCCACTCGTCTCTATGAAAAGCCGAACGGTTTTAAACTGCAAGATCTCCCCAACGAGAGTATATTCAATTTCACCTCAAGTAAGAAATTGGAGACGCGTTTCTCTTAAGCTCGAAGGCCAGCTAGAATAAGAACCCTCCTGCGGCCCGTCCATAAGCCCCCCTACTCCTACCCCTACCCCAGTGGGGTGACGAGGTATAAATAAAAAACACTGGAAAAACGAGGTAGAATACGTGAGTCTCCAGGCTACGAAGTCCCCGGATCGAGGCCGGGTTACCAAGACTGGACAGGTAGTATACGTGAGTCTGCAGGCTACGAAGTCCCCGGATTGAGGCCGGGCTACTAAGACTGGACAGGTAGAATACGTGAGTTGCCAGACTACGAAGTTGCCTGCAAGAGAGGCAGGGCTACCAAGGGGGCTAAGAAGCAGCTCATCCTCAGCTAGTCCCTGGTTATCAAACCGAACGTTAAGTTAACTCGTTCAAGTTTAACTTACTCTGGTCAGAGAGACTCCTTCTATCCTGGTGCATCGTAAGGCCCAGGGATAGTCTTCGTCCTTGAGAAATTACGAAAAGAAGAGGAAATAGGCTCCCCCTCGAGTCCGTTACCCGGTGGTCACACCAAACTCTAAGTTAACTTGGTTGAGGAACCAAGTTCAACTTATTCTCGTAAGAGAACCCCCCCCCCCCTTCTATCCTGGTGTATCCCAAAACACCGAGATAGGCCTCGCCCTTGAGGAAGACTGAGACTAAGAAGAGGCTCATCCTGGATCTAGTTCCTGGTTACCAAACCGACCTTTAGGCTAACTTGTTCAAGTTCAACTTATTCTCGTCAGAGAAACCCCCCTCCTCTATCCTCGCCTATGAGGAATTACGTAACGAAAGAGAAAAAGCTCCTCCTCGAACAACGTTACCCAGTGGTCACACCGAACTCTAAGTTAACTTGGTTTAAGAACTAAGTTCAACTTACTCTCGCCATAGAGACCCCGCCTACCCTGGTGCATCCTAAAGCACCGTGATTGTTCTCGCTCTTGAAGACCCCCCCCCCCCGATTGAATACAGTGTGGACTCCAGATGTCACACTCGCCAAAGTTAGTGGTGGCTTTCAAGTTATTCGTCCGCAACCTCCATCTGGCCGGTCGGCACGTGTCTTGGAAACAATAACATTCCCGAGGTAAAGTGGTCATTGAGTTCAAGGTCAGACGCAAACCCGTTCAAAGGGGTATCCACAAAGGTAGCATATTATTTTTTTAAATTGAAGTTAGTCGTGGGTCAACCATCACTATAATGTCAAGTTGGTCAAGTTAGAAAGCCATACGGAGAAATTATTGAAGTCTTGTTTGTGTATTTTAAAATTCGTAGTATTTCTGTGGTTCATGTTTTGTTTTTGTGTAGTAAATTGTTAAATTTAAAATATAAGTTTATTTTGGGAATTCGTGTGCGTTTCTATATATCATTACGTGTTGAAGCGGCTCTTCCTTAAAACAACAAAATAAGCACTCTTAGAACAAAGCCTACTTCATCAAAGAAGTACATCACGTTCCACAAGGTACACCACGACAAAAGTGGTGTCCGGTGTGAGGTGATCAAAAGGGGCATTATACGACAATAATAAAGTGTATAAAATATCGGTACTAATGTGAAATAATATACGAGTAGCGTTTAATAAGTTTTGCAATTCGGATATAAGGAAACGAGATATGAGGAAAAGTGTTTTATTATTTTTCAATCAAACTACCCTCGAGTTCAATGCACTTGCGCCACTTATCCCTGAGCTTCGAATTCCCGACAACCAGAAATCTCCCGACTGCTGTTCAATCCACTCCTGGACGGCGAGCTGGACATCTTCATCGTCCCCAAACTGGCATCCACGCAGTGCAGCCTTTAGTGGCGGAATAAAAAGTAGTCGCTAGGGTACAGATCTGGACTGTGGGGGGAGGGGGGGCATGGTTGAGCTCCTCGAATCCGCACTCACGCAGGGCAGCTTATGCAACTCTGGCCTTGTGGACATTGACGACGTTGAAGTCAATCATGGGGCGTGAGTTTTCTAGGGACCCAACGGGCACAGACCTTGGTCATGGCCAAATTGTCGTGAGTGATGTTGATAACACTTCCATGTGATTCACCCGTCGATTTTCGAGGACTATCCTCTCCACACGGGCCACATTTACTCGTTGGTCACATCTGACGGGCATCCTGGACGGGGGTCATCTTCAAGGGACTCACGATCATGGCGGAACTCCTTATTCCAGCGAGCAATGATTGCATAGGAAGGGGTGGTGTCGGTGTACACTGAACCATGCGTTCATGGATCTCTTTTGCATTCTTGCCTTCCTTGGTGAAAAGTTTGATTACTCCTCGGTGCTCAACCTTCTTCATTGTTAAAAAAATTGTGACTGACGATCTGCAATCAGCTACTGCTTCCTAAATAGACGAGGCAGGAGCGTGCGGCTGCAGGTCCTGACTTGTCATAACTTGTCCTAATACCCCCACAAACAGCCATGCCCCTTCATCTGTTTTGCCCTCCTGATTCGCAAAACTTATTGACCTCCCTTCGTAAATAGAATATCTTAAACGTTAAAATTGTGAAATATTGGAAAAGGTAGAAATAAATAAAATAATCGAAAATATGAATAGACTAATAAATAAACGTAAATTATGTAAAAATAATAGTCTATGAAATATAGGTATTAAAATATAGTAGCAATAAATATTATAAATTTAATGTTAAAGAAATGTAACAAAGAGGATAAAATTAACGGTATTAATCGAAAGCGAAAGTAATTGAGTGTCGTGGTATAGGAAGGACCGAAAGGATGGTGTTCGTACGGTTGGTTTGGTTACGTAATACCAAACTCCGTGATTACATTTTCTCTCTCTCTCTCTAAGAGTGCTATATTTGATTATGATTATTATTATTACGTTAATCTTTGAGGGTTGCTAGTGCCATGCTCAGCGTTTCGAAGATTGAATAAAAAAATTGTTTCTAAGAAAACTAGAACTTTAATTAAAAACATAAACCAATGAAATTTAACAAACTAAGTACACAGAAATGAATTAAACACATTTTTAAGTGAGGCTTTCCAAATTACATACTTGAATTTATAGTATTGGTTGACCCACTGCTCATTTTAATGTTAAACGCAACTGACTTCAACGAAACAGATACCAGGGGTTTAAATACCTTACGAGATTCCACGAGAATCCGATTTGAGTCTGACCTTGAACTCAATTGTCGTCACCCCAAGAATGTTGTTTCCAGGCCAACGCGTGGATCAGCGTCCAGATGGGCGGCAGAAGGAAGTATGCTTCACAGCCACAAAGGACCTTGGAGCGTGTGGCAGATGGAGAGACTTACGCCTTCTGGAAGAAATAATCTCACCACGAGACAGGAAAGAATGTTTTTTCTACTCTTTGGGTTACTCTGGGACTAATTCGAACTGGCGAGCGATGAGCCAATGCGTGAATCCTTTGACTCAGGGGAGTGCTTGAGGGAGTTCACTTAGGGGTATTCCTCAAGGGCGAGGATTATCTCTGTGTTTTAGGATACACGAGGATAGTGGGTTTCTCTGACGAGAGTTAGTTAAACTTGTTTCTTAAATCAAGTTAACTTAAAGTTCGGTGTGACCACCAGGAACTGGTTCGAGGAGGAGCTTCTTCTTAGTTCCCCTCGTTGGTTTGCCGGGCTCTTTGCCGGTCTTCACTGTCTAGATCTTTCTAACGATCTACCTCTGACAGGCTTCTAAATTCGGTGTGACCACCAGGAACTAGCTCCGGATGAGCTTCTTCAACGTCCCTTTTGTTGGTAGCCGGCCTCTTGCCGGTCTTCATCGCCTTGATGACTAACGTAATCTACCACGTACCTCCAAAGTTATTTGATTTTATACTTCGCCACCCCACTGGGGGTAGGGGAAGGAGGGGGGCGTGTGGACAGGCTGCATTAAGTCTCCTCCTCCAACGGTTTTTCTCAGGGCGTCATTCAGCTAGCCCTAAGGGACCTTCTCGCCTTAGGACGACGGTCCTCTAATTTCGCATATGAGGTGAAATTAAATATCAACTCTTAGGGAAAATCTTGCTGTTTTAACCCATATTAGGCTCACGGGTCCGACCTGAGCTGATTAGTGCATTAGGTGGTCTTGAGCGGCCGTTTATCTTCTCTTTGAGGCGAGGGGAGGAGGTTTAGTGGTCGGTCTACGCCGTCTCCAATGACAGGACGTTGTGGTTAAAGACCAGTGGCTCAATTATGAGGGCGGGGTATCGATTCCCTTACAATAAGTAATAAGAGATAATGCAATGTAAAATAAAGAAATAATAATTCAATCGCTCAAAAATTATAATTTTAAATGTCGAAATAAGAAATAAAATATAAGATATAAAAAAATAAATAATAGGTAACAATTCGATATGATAATTTGTTTATAACTGGAATTTATATTTATAATAAGTATGTACATAGAATAAAAAGGATCAATGACCTCCACAGTTCCTGGAGTTTCGTTCTTCTTACTTCTCGATGACAACTTTCCCTTCTCTACTCTCCTTTTTTGTATGTATATTCACCACTATTGATCTAAATTGTTTTTCTTAATATGTATTTTTTTTACTTATATGTAAAATACTCAATTATGTAAACTCTGTTCTTATAATAAATAAATATAATAATTCCATTTCTGTTCATTCCCTGAAGATGACCTAACACGGTCGAAAGCAGTCAGGAATGAAGAATGTCATTCGCGGATGTGTTTTCTCGCCTCGAAGACCCCGTTAAAAACTTGTAAAAATTATTAAGAAAATTCAAGTTAAAATTAATAATGCTGCCACAGCTGTGGACTAGGGTGATGACTTTTTTACTTTTTTTATCAAAAATTATTTCCTGTAGCACGAATGAATGAACTTTTGCCTATTAATGACAAAAATTACTTTTATTCCATTGAAATATTGAAAAAGGTCACGGACAAACCACTTTGAAATGTAATATAGGCCATTTTAGCATTTTATATGTGTTAAAAATATTTATATTAAATATATAAGTCATCAAACAGACTTATGCAATAATTTAAGTACCAGAGAATTGTATAGAATTTTCTAGAAAATCATCACGTCATCGCTTGGGCGATTTCTGTAGAGTTCCAGAATTTTCTTCAGCCATTTCGCGTGCGGTATATAAGCGAGATGTTTAAAGCGGGTAGTTACTAGTTCAGTTTTAACAGCGTTGATATTATTATTGCCTTATTATAATTGTTGTGTATTCTCCAGCGTTTATTGTAAGGAGATCATGGTATTATTTGGTAAGCTACACTTAACTCTCTCACTAATTATATAATATAATAGCATATAATATTTTATTAGTGTCTGCCTTCTCTCCTATTTTTTTATAATTGTAATTTACTTGTTTTTTAATAAAATATATAAAAGCTAAATAACAGTTTCTTTAATATGTTACCTATTTAATATTTAGGTTTATTTTCTATCTCAGTTGCTGAGTACAAAACAGGTCGTTCAAGAAGAGCTTTTTTTTTAACACGGAGAAGAACAAGAAAACCTGGACAAATAACTTAGTCCAGTTTCAAGCACCATCAAGAAGAGGCGACCAGGCAGTTTATGAAGCACCCTTAAGTGAACGGTGTCGCATGCCCCTGAAAATCCATGTCGTTGGGCGCTTCGAATTTCTTGAATCCACTGCCATAGAACGGAGGGAGAGGATCAGCCTAATTGTTGTGGAGCGACTGTGTCCCCACTTTTCCAGTTCAGCACCACCTGATTGTTCCGAAACTAGCACGGACTCATCCAATAAGAGCGAAGACAGTTATGGGGAGGAAAAGAGTGCAGCATCAACGAGAAAAAGGAAGCATAACCCAACAGGCTTAGCAAGACTCCTTGCTACAAGCTCAAAGCTGTCTTCCCACTGAGCAGCAAAGGTGTGTCACCAGCTTTCTCGTGAGGGCATTGAAATCCCAACCCTATGTCAGTCAGCAATTCACAAGGCTATCTACACGAGAGTTGCTCAGGTGAAGAAGCACTTGGTGAGCACGCTTCATCTGGAAAAGTGGAGCTTGCACTTTGACGGCAAACGCATTGAGAACTTTGAATATCAGGTCGTGGTCCTCAAGAATAAAGCGACAGAAATAAAGTTGGCTGCGCTCAAATTGAAGGATGGGAAAGCTGTAACAATTGCAAAAGGGCTCCAGGGTGTGTAAGAGGAGTTCAACCTGTAAGGATCAATTGTTATGCTTGTCGCCGACACAACAAGCGTGAATACCGGCAAAAAGACAGGCGTTGTTGTTCCACTGCAGCATATGTACGAAGATAAAGGTCACTTCAAACCCGAGTTCATCAGTTGCCAGCACCATATCCTGAATCGGATTCTCCGCGTTGTCATGGACGATGAGCTCCATGGGTCGACTAAATCACCAAACATAGAGTACTTCTTTGTGCAGGATTCGATGAGCAATTATGATAAATTGAAAGCAGCCTTCAGCAACGGTAAAACTGAGATTTCCTCTTCTTGCAGTTGGAAGGATTTCATGGGAGTTAAATTCTATATTTAGACTTGGTTGCTTTTCTTGAATACATATTGCTTCAAGGAGTAATTTGTGTCTGTTGTGGGCATAGTCTAAAATTTTGGTGTCTTCTTCCATGTATTTCTTGTATATGTTTTTCGGTGCACCATTGTTGAGGTGGTATGATATTCTTCTTGAGAGTATGGTTTCGGTCATTCCCATATACCAGTTAGCTACAAGGAGCTATAAGGAAAATAAGTACCCTAGAAGACCTTACGGTCCATACAAGGAGGGTACTTTGGCGCAAACTTCGAAGGTGTCCGTTGGCTACCTCAAAGATCACTCGCGAGGATATTAACGGTGATTTCGCAAGACTTTATCTAGTCTTAACTTGAACTGGTCAACAAATTCACTGTTGACAACTTCCGTCGGAAGTGCGTTCCAACTACCGCAGATACTGTAAGTGAAGAATTTCCCAAACAGATCACGGTGGTATCGCTTCAGTTCAAGTTTAAAGCAGTGATTTCTTGTTCTCCCATCACTGAGCTGGAAAATATCCCCGTAGTCCATTCTGTCGAAGCCTCGAAGTATTTTAAATACTTCGATAAGCTGATCACGTAGTCTCCGGGTCTCCAGCGAGAACATATCTAATTCCCTTAATCTATCTTCATAACTTTTATGTCTGATAGAGGGAATCAGTTTGGTTGCCCTGGCTTGCACGCGTCCCAATCTCGCGAAGTCTTTTCGGAATGAAGGACTCTAAAATTGTATGGCATACTCCAGATGCGGTCGGACGAGGGAGTTGTACAGACATAACACTATCTCCTTGTTCCGATATCCAAACTGGCGCTTTATATACCCTAACATCCTTTGGGCTTTCTTCTCCACCTCAATACACTGTTTCGAGAACTTAAGGTCACTCGTGATAGTTACACCCAAGTCCTTCTCAGTACCACTCGATTCAAGAGCAGTGCCTTTAAGGATATAGGGTGATTAAGGATTTCGGTGGCCGATATGCATCACTTTGCATTTGTTTACGTTAAAAGGCATTTGCCACGTATCAGACCATTCCCCAATCTTCCCAAGATCTTCGTGCAGGCTTGCAGTATTTCCATTCTTTGCAACGTTCATACCAAGCTTGGTATCGTCGGCAAATTTGGAAATCTTGGCAACCATATCACCGTCCATGTCGTTGACGTAGATGATGAATAGTAGTGGTCCCAGGATGGAACCTTGAGGCACCCCGCTAGCAACGGGCGCCCACTCAAAAGCCTGTCCATTCACCACCACCCATTGCCGTCTGCAACTTAGCCAGTTCTCGATCCAGCTGGCTACTTTTCCGTCTATGCCCAGCACTCGCACTTTCAGGAGAAGGCAGCGGTGTGGTACCTTATCAAAGGCAATCTGATAGTCTAAGTACACCACATCCACCGCCTTGTCCCGATCGTGCTCACTGAACACGAAGTGGAAGAATTCCACAAGGTTCGTCAGGCATGACCGTTGCATTCGGAAGCCGTGCTGGGAACTCCTCAGTAGCAGGTTTGACTCTAAATGCGAAGTCATTTTGTCCACCATCATGCTTTCCATGAGTTTACCGACTATCAAAGTCAGACTGATAGGTCGGTAGTTCGATGGTTGGCTAAGGTCTCCTTTCTTGAAGATAGGAGTCACCTCCACCTCACGCCAGTCTCTAGGAACGCATTTGGTCCGGATTGACATGTTGAAGATTGCGCTCAGGTGTCGTGACACTTGATCGCGCACTTCTTTCAACACTTTAGGTAAAAACCCATCCGGGCCAGGCGACCCTTTTCGTCATTAGGTCAGTGAACTTCTTTTTTATTTCTCCTTCAGTGAAGTCCATATCCTCCAGCTTTTCCCCCAGGTAGAAATCCGTCGGTTGGGGGATGGGACCACACTCTTCAGTAAACACTGAAGAGAAGTAGTCGTTGAGGAGGTAAGCATTTTCTGCATCTGAATGCTTTAATGTCCCCTCCTCATTCCTCAAAGGGCCAATCGTTCGACGGATTGGTTTACGGCTGCTTACATATCCAAATAACTCCTTGGGATTCTCTTTACAGAGTCTCGCCACTCGGAGTTCCTCAGACCGCTTAGCCGCCCTTATGCTGGACTTCACTCTCCTGGCTAGCCTCCGGTATTCGTCAAAGTTAGCCGAGATCTTCGATTGCCCGTACACATTTCTCTTCTCCCTAAGCAGTTAGCCGATTTCTCGATTAAACCACTTTGGTTGAACAGAAGACCGACGGGGGCAATTCAGAGGGATGAAACGCGATTGAAGACTTATGAATGTTGTTTTGAAACTGTTCCACGAATCTTCAACAGCCTCACACTCTTCTAGCCTCGCGTCAGTCAGTCCAGCGCGTAGACCTGCAAAGTCTGCTTTTCTCAAATCAAGTTTCCTCGATTAACTAGTTGCAGGCTCTGCCTTGGGGACTTTGACTACAAATCTAATTAGTCGGTGGTCACTGCCACCGAGCTCTTCGCCAACAGAGAGGTCCTCAACGATGTCATCCTCAGAGGTGAAAGCCAAGTCGAGTATATTGTCTCCTCTCGTTGGCTCTCTCACCCATTGAGTCAGTAACTCGTTGTTCGTGAACTCCAGGAGTAGTGCGTTCTCGCCACAGGGTTCTCTGGTTTCCCAGTCAACTTGTGTGTTGAAATCTCCCATGACGATACACACTCTGTCTTCGACAAGTTCTCCTAGTAGTTGGTACAGATCTCCGTCCTTTTCAACGAGTTGGGCAGGAGGTCTATAAAGCACCAGGGTCCTGTATTTGGCAGGACCTATCTCTAAGTCAACACCTAGTAGTTCATGGTTGGATACGATGTTGCAATCCGTCGAGTTGAGAGTATCCTTGACATACAACATCACACCGCCACCCTCTCTGTCTGGCCTATCTCTCAGGAAGAGCTGGTAACCGGGAATCGTGAATTCACCTTCAAAATCTCGGCTTGAGGTTTTTATCTACGACTCCGTTATGGCTACCATCTCAGGTTCTTCTGTTACTACGAGGCCACGAAGTTCAAGAAACTTGTTTCTGATAGACCTCTCATTAAACAGAAGAATCTTGAGGGAGTCCCCGACTGTAAGACTCCCTACGCTCTTCCGTTTCCCGCTTTGTTTCTCTGTGGCCGGGTCACTCCTCTCTTTGTGACCTCAGAAAAGGTAGTACATGGAGTAACACGAGTGTAATGGCGTACGTCCTCCTTTACTCGGGGCCTGACACTTCTTTGGGTCCGCTCCACAACCACTTGGATCATGTTGGCGAGTACAGCTTTCCCTTTAAAGGAAAGATGCACTCCGTCCCTGTTATACAGGTCGTTTCCCCCGTAAAAGGTGCGGTAGGGGTCTACAAAGAAGACTCCTTCTGCTGTGCAGAGATCCACCAACCGTTGGTTTATTGCGACGTTTCTCTCGTGAGCGGTTCGGAATGGACCTCTTCTCGGAAGCATTCCAACCACGACACGTTTTCGGGTTTTAAGCCCAATGTCATCCACGGCTCCCATCACCGTTTGGATGGTCTTGCCACTAAGGCCAACCTTAACCCTCTGAGGTAGAGGTCGCTGCCACTTACCATTAGAGGGACAACTGAATTCTCAGAAATCTGAGCTTTCTCTGCATCTACCCCGATGGTGTGATTACCCTGTCCTAGGCAGGCAACTTACCTTCACGCTAGTGCAAAGGCGGGCCGCTAGCACCCAGTCTCCCTAGGTACATGTGTACTCATATATCAGATGGGTCCTTTGTTTGTGTTGAGGAGGAGGTTTGGGGTTATTTTTCATAAAAATAGTTGATGTCCGTCTATTTTGATAGTAGATGGTTAGTGCGATTTTTTTTTTTTTTCAGCATTCGTGGGTTTTATTCCTCGATCAATAATCTCCCTCATTGCTCTCTCGTCTGTCTGGTATTCTGTGCTCATGGTGTTCTTGTAAAAGAGTTCTATAATGTTTTCCTTGTCTGTATTTCGGTTCTTCTTGGGTTCTGGGAGATACCATTGGTCCATTTTAATTCTTATAGCTGTCGGTATTTCTTTATTGGAGAATCCGTTGTTAACGAGTACCTGGGTGGCTCTTTCAAGTTCATTGTGTGTATTATTCCATGTAGCGCAGTGGGTGAAGGCACGGTAAATATACGATGTGATCACGCTTGTTCGGTAGCATTTAGGGTTCACTGTCTGCATTCATGCAAAGTCACGGGTTGGTGGCTTTAAGATGTACTTCTGTCGTTATTGTTTTATAAATATTGGTCGTAAGGATGTTTAAAAATGGTAATTGATTGTTTTGGCTTTCTTCGATGGTAGGTGAGGGAAGAACATCCTTTAAAGGCTCTTTCCAGGTTATGCATTTCCTCTTCTGTTTGTACATTAATTAAATGTCGTCTATGTACCTGCAGCTTATCCACCCTCCCCTTTCTCCGACTAGTCCCTACCTGCACCTCCTTAGCCCGCAGGTTGGCCTAGTTTCCATTTGTCAGTTTGTTAACACATTTTTTATAATATATAAACTGGAATACATATATTGATTTCCCATTCTGTGAAGATGATACTTGTCGTAACGAAACGCGTCAGTATAGTAAAAGAAAGTGCTAAGGTGCATTAATTTCCTTGCACCTTTTTGCAATTAATAAATATCAGTCCATAATGAACTTCGGTATATTTTTTCACGGATTGAACAATGAAGAAAAGGCGGACATAAGACAAATCGAGAAGATTGAAAAGAACATTATTACCGAGACTAGCAGTCGATTTCAATAAAACCTGCCATAATGAATATATATATATATATATATATATATATATATATATATATATATATATATATATATATATATATATATATATATATATATATATATATATATATATATATATATATATATATATATATATGTGTGTGTGTGTGTGTGTGTGTATTTTTAAAGGCCCAAGAAAATGAAAATTGGTGACACAACCAGGAAAAACACTTAGGAGAATATCACGTGAACCAATCAAAGCTTAAGAAATCAAATGGGAGACGTAGAGAACGGAAAGATAGGACAATCTATTTTAACCATTGTATGAAAATAAATAAAGAAGTTGGATTTGAACCTCTGTCATTAAGCGCTCATCGCTTATATGAACAAGACGCTGATCGCCAGAGCTACCATCCTCAACCCCCCAAAAGGTTGATTCAAATGTAAAAAAAAAAGAAAAAATAAAGATTAAGGACAGAAACGGGAAATTAATCGAAGATGAACACGAGATTGAAAAATGTTCAGGGAACACTGGAAAGGAGTGTTTAACATCGGCGAAGAGGAAAACGAAAACTACGATATAGACTTCGAAAATTAAATAATTGACGAACTAAATGAACGGATTGAGAGGACTTTCCCATATCACAACGTAGAAGAGGAACGGTATGCGAACGAAGGATTTAACGCTAAAATCACAATCGAGGAATAAAGGAATACCATTTCAAATTTCAAACAAAAGGCCCCTGGGAAATCGAACCTCACCAGAAAAAAAACTATATAGAAGCACCGGATAATATACTCAAAGGGATAAGGAACGTGTTTAACGCCTGTATAAACACGGAATACTTCCACGATGAGTTAAAGATAGCCAAATTGATATTCATACCGAAGCCGGGAAAACCACCTTCGGAGGTCGAAAACTTCCGACCTATATCCCTTCTTGACTTCATCGGGAAGGTGTTTGAAAAAAAAATCCTGAACACAAGATTAAATGAATATCTCACAGAAAACAATCTCAGGAACAATCAACATTTCGGCTTCAGAAAGAACAGGAATACGGAGATGGCCCTCAGCGTTATTACAGAAAAAATAAGCAAAGTGAAAAGAGAGAAATGCATATGGACATTGTATGCCGGGACGTATCGAAAGCATTCAAATAAAGTCTGGCAAAGAGGCCTACAACATAAAATTCTAACTCTGGAAATGAACAACTATTTGTAAAGAATTTTATGCGACTACGTCATGGAAAGATATGCATACATAGACACGGGGAATTGCCAAGGTGAAAGATTCAAGCTTAATGCGGGCCTCGCTCAGGGAGGGTGTTTAAGTCCTTCGCTATACTCAGTGTATACCTCGGAGATTCACTCACCCAGGAGGGAGAGTTGTGTGAACATACAATACGCAAATGATTTCACTCAATTAATTCCCTATGTTTATCGGAACCCTCAGATGCAGGCCAGAGTAACGGCAACAGAAATAGAAAATTTAAACGAGTATGAACGCAAATGGAAAATTAAAACGAATAAAGATAAATTTAAAATTATACCTATGTATCGCAAAAAACTATCTGACGTTTATGTAGATGGAGAGTGATACAGGTATAATAGTGAAGCAGGATTTTAGGCCTAACTATTACCAAAAATGGCTACAAGAAACACGTGACCGAAAGAATAAACAAAGCACGAGGCATGCTAATTTTACTCTACAGATTAAGAAATCTAAACATGAAAATTTTGAAAAAGATCTACCAGGCCATGATACAGCCTACCTTGATATATCCAACAATTGCCATGTATACGGTTTCAAGAAGCAATCTAATAAGAATGCAACCTATACAGAATAAGGCAGTATACATAATTACGAACACGCGGCGATTAGAGAGTAAAAAACAAAGAGACTTATACATCGAAGCGAAAATAAAACCATTACACAAAATAATTGAAAAAAGAGCCAAAAAAACAGAAAAAAAACACAAGAAGAAATAGGAGAGGAACTAAATAATCAAATAGCACGAGGGGCAGGATGGAGACAACATATAATATTTTCTAGTGCTAAAAACAAAGCAGACCAAAGGGGAGAGGAGGAGATTTACGTGTAAACCAAATAAGGAAACTCGATTGAGACAAAAATTTCCCGAATAATGACAAACTCACCAGATTGTACTTGATACCCACAATGAATGACAAAACTAACCAAAAAGTGCAAATGAACGAAAAAGGCAAAACAACATGAATAAGAAGAGAAGTAAACAAATGAATAACCAAGGGACATGAGCCCACACAACAGATACAGATACGAGAATTATTCTACAAAAATCACAGAAACTCGAGTTATTAACATAGCAGGAAAACAAATAACGCTAACAACGGCTTGAATGCCATCTCATACACACATAACATAATAACAAAACAACCACATAAATAAACAAACGGACACACTTTCACTCTAACTTATTTCGAACTTAACTCTAACATTAGTTTATAGTACAGAGATTAGCGTGACCTCTACGCAACTTAAACCTAGTTACAAACCTCCAACTTCCTTCCACTTCAATCATTTTCCTCCTTTACCTCTATCCAAAGATGGGCCAAACACTAACACTAGGGACAGGTACAGCAAATCGTAACAATTAAAAGCTAGGAAAACATAAAAACACCGTGGTCCGGGTCCCACGTTAAGCAGGTCCACAGGCCAACTTGGTCAAATTTCAAGCCTTTGACTTTATTTCAGTCTGCCCTATCCTTACTTGTTTATTCTTTCCCTCCCTCTCACCCCCTCTCCAGAGCTCTTTTCCCCCTGTGCCTTCAGGCCCAGAGGGGGGAGGGCGCCGGGGAAACTCGGGGAAACCGGTCCTCCCCCCCCCGACCAGGTCCATCCTCCGAGAGGGACTGGTTGGGGGTAGGGGATGGGTACGGGGATCTTAAACTTTTTCTCTCACTTTCCCTTTCATTTCATTTCATTTCTCTTTATTAACCTCTTCTTTTAATAATGGTGTTATTAACGAGCATATCTCTCGTTAGGTTAATATTATGGATACTCTCCATATGGTTCTTAGGCCCTCCGCTTTGTAGCTGCATAGTTAACCGTCTCGAAAGTGTGGTAGTTGTCATGCCTATATATTTTGAGTTTTTATAAAGCTTACAGTCTTTATCAGGGCAGATGAACTCATAAAGTATGTTGGTAAACTTGAGATTCGAGGAGTTTAGGCAGATGTTATTTTTCATCAGAAGATTGCTGGCTTTTGTTGTTTTATAATAGATGATAAGTTGGATTTTAGCCTTTTGATTTTTAACCTTGATGTTACGGTTAATAATCTCCTTGATGTTTTTTTCATCTATTTTATATGCCGTGGACATCTGGTTTGTGTAATACACTTTGATTTTGCTGACTTCTCCATGATTACTTTCAGTTTTATCCGCATGTTTGTAATGGTTATTTAAAAATGATTGGAGTTGTTTGTCAATCATGTTGTTTGAGAAACCATTATTCACACTTATTTGTTTTACTCGTGCAATCTCTTGGCGGAAAAGTTCCCACGTAGAGCAGCATTTATAAGCTTGGCGGATGTATGGGCCGATTACGCTTATTTTGTACCTTTCAGGGCATTCACTCTCTGCATTCAAGCATCTTCCCATGTCCGTACTTTTCCTATGTACTTTAGTGATGTAGTGATGTAGCTCGGAGTTCTCCTCAAAATGTTGCTTGATGTTAACAAGATGTTCTTCGTTTTGGACGTTGATGTAGATGTTATCTACGTATCGGCAATATGTGTTTGGCTTATTTTCCATGATGTCCATTAGTCTCTCCTCGAGTTGACCCATGTAATAGTTGGCGAAGGTCGGCTCTAAGGGTGACCCCATAGCCATTCCATCCACTTACGTGTATAGATTACCGTCCGGTGTCTGATGTGCATGAACGTAACATGCTCCTTAAGATGTTTTGGTCAAGATTTGGAGGAGACATTGTAGGATGGTGATAATGTTTTTTTTTATAATGATGTCGATGGTCTGAGCGATAGGCACGTTCGTAAACAGGCTTTCTACGTCAAGTCATGATATTAGTCCTATCGGTCTTGTAGCGTGGAGTATGTCGATGAATTCCTCCGTGGACTTTATGCTATATTTCGAAGGCATGCAGGGTTTTATTAATGCATTTATGGTTTTAGCTAAACAGTGCGTAGGAGTCGTGACTTGAGAGATGATGGGCCTCAATGGGTTGGCGGCTTATGAATTTTTACATTGCCATACAGCTTACCTGGTGTGTAATCACCGATGATCTTTTAGAAGTGAAGTCCCCCGATGAGTGCATTAGCTTTAGTTATTTGTCCATTTATTTTCTTTTTTTAAGTCTTCAGTTGGGTCCTTTTTCAAACGTTTAAATTTAGTGGTATCAATTAAGATGATATTTAATTTGTTGTTATATTCTTCTTTGTTTAGAATGACGTATATGTTGGATTTGTCAGTTTTTCTTAAGACTATTTCTTTGTTGTTTTTTAGAGAGCTGATGGCCTTACGTATTTCTGGCGGTTGAATTCCACACATTGGTAGGAGACCTCGTGATAGCTGCAGCCTATTAACCCCCTCGTCGAGCCTATCCTCCGTTAAATTACTTATACACACTGTTTGGGCAGTGCAGAATGGCAATCTTAGGGGGCAACCTCAATGCCAGATGCCGTGCGGCGGGCTATGATAGTACCAACGAAAGAGGCCGAAACTTGGAACTGATTATTGGAAGAAAAACATCCAGAGAATAGGGCCGGATTTTCCGATCTATATCAAATCCATATCAACAACCAAACCTGACATAATCTTAACAAGTGAAAGCTTCCCATTCAACTACTATAGTGAGCCAGGCCCAACACAAGTGATCACATAGTGATCCTCACCACAGTATCTCTTGCTCTGATCCAGCTTCCAGTCTCTCTCCGAAAAAACTACGCCTTGGCCAATTGGGAACGTAAAAGAGACGACTCAGTTAATACACCCAGCTGACCTCAGTGACGCGACCTTAGAGGAGATAGACGGGGAACTGGAGAGGATAACTACATCCATAATAGACGCGGACCGCGAGTACATACCGAAGCCTGGGTATAAAACTCCTCCTCGGCCCAGATGGACAGAGGAGATGAGAGGGATCGATCGTGTTCACAGGGAAGTGTACGAAGAGATAAGACGGGAAGGTCCTAACCGGGAAAGAAGTTCGCTCCTTCAGTGTCTAAGCACCGAGTTAAAAGAGGCTCTCAACCTCCAACAAGGGGAAATATGGAACAGCCTGATAGCCAAAGTAGATAGCCAAAGTCAAGAACCTAAAGGGACTAACCGCAAGAACTAAGGCTCGAATAAAAGAATATAGAGGACCCGGCGTTTCTAGAAGACAGGTTCAGGAATTTCTGGAAAAACGTCTTCAGGATCACCCCAGAAAACAATGAAGAGTTCGACTAGGAATTCGAAGGCCAACTGATCGAAGAACTGAATCAGGTTATGCACCGCACGCACTCACAACATCAAGTACACGAAGGCAGGGAGATGGTGAACCATGGTCGTCCCATAACACCAGAGGAGGTCATGGCCACTGTAAGAACCTTTGAACAAAGGGCACCAGGCTGGACGGGCATCACCAGAAACAACTTGGTAAATGCTGGAATTCGTTGCGAAAGTCTACGAGAAGCTCCTAGCAGACAGGCTTCAAGAACAACTAGCTGAGCTAGGAGCTCACAATCCTCAGCTGCGCGGGTTCCGCAGGGGACGAGGAACGGAAACCGCCCTCGCCCTCCTAACGGAAAAACTCGCATGCATCAAAGCTAAGAGAAAGTACGTAGGCGTGGTGCTGCGGGATGTAAAGAAGGCATTCGATAAGGTATGGCTGAGAGGGCTACAATTCAAGATCCTCAACCTCCAGCTAAACCCAATCCTAAGAAGGGCCCTTTGTAACTATGTTACGGACAGGAGAGCCCAAATCGCGATCGAGGGCTGCAAGGGACCCGAATTCGAACTCAAGGCGGGAGTTCCACAAGACAGCTGTCTGAGTCCTTTGTTGTACCTCCTGTGCACAATTGACCTCCCTGCTCCAGCGAGGTACGATTTAATGTATCTGCAATACGCAGATGACATCACTCAAATCGTCCCAAGTCTATTCAAGAATGCTGTAAGTCAAGCAAGGGCCCAAAGCGTTACCCCATCAAACCCAGTATCTCCCTAAGCTAGGAACTTCCAAGGAATTTTTATACCACATGCTCTTACCCGCTCACAATTTAAAGGCTCACTGTCCATCTCACATACAAAGAAAGCAAATACAGGAAGTTCCTAGCTTAGAGAGATACTGGGTTTGATGGGGTAACGCTTTGGGCGAAATATAGTTACTGTGCCTGGTAGCTTAGCGGTAAGGCATCTGACCGGCAATCAGCAGACCCGGGTTCGAGTCCCGGCCAGGAATTCAAAACTTTTTCTCCCTGGCGTTATTTCTGTCTTATCGGTGAAGGATCGCCTTCATTGTGCCGCCCTCTGCTCCCTTTCATTCTGGATTCTTCTAATGTCCCTTTCTCTTGCCTCTAAAAAACTCCGGTTTCTTGTCTCATTTGCTTATTCGCGTCCAGTTCTTATTTTCTCTTGTACTATATATATATATATATATATATATATATATATATATATATATATATATATATATATATATATATATATATATATATATATATATATATATATATATATATATACAATGGTCTTCAACAAAATTTGCATATATACCTGGTGTCTCAGAAAAAAGTTAACCGTACTTTGAATTAGTATAACTCAAACACTATTGGAGATTTTAGGGTCCTGCAAAAAGCTTTTTATTTAACAACTATTTATCTGTCGATTCTGGAAATTTCATTATATTCCCTTTTCTGATATTTATACACTAATGAGTTTAGTGGAGGCTATTAAAATTATGTTTGCGCAAGGAAGTAAAATAATGAAATGAAGCCTAAGAAGGCTGGCTAACGTGCACTTTCAGGAGAAGCGTAGGGAGCCTAGGTAGCCTAGGTCACTGTGCGATTCTCAAAGCCTAGGCCATTTTACAGTGGTTTTTCAGCCACGCTGTGGTATGGTCTCATCATTATTGCTTACTAAGCAAATCAAAGCGTATCTGTGTAAAGGTTTACTTCCATAGAACCTTTTTAATCATGCAGTTAACAAAAGATCAACGCGTATTTGTAGTCCCAGACTTTATTAAGACTGGCAGTATTAAACAAGTACAAGATTCATTTGAACAACATTTGCCAGGTAGGCACCCACCAAGCAAGCCCACAATTTGGAAAAATGTTCGCAGATACCAACATGAAGGAACATGCTTAAATTTAAATAAAGGTCGTTCGGGTCGTATGAGAACCCTAAGAACAACAGAAAATAGTGAAAATGTTCAGATGACACTTCTTCAAAATCCACATGTATCAGTCAGAAAGAATGGGTTACAATTTTCAAAGTCATCATTTAACCGCATTATTAAACATGACAAAATGGCATCCCTATAAGATGCATGCAAGACACCAGCTTCTTGAAACTGATGTTCCTCGTCGTAGACAATTTGTTGAATGGCTTCTCCATAAACCTGCTCGTTTCTTGGAAAACATTGTGATTGGTGACAAGGCAGTCTTGTTCATGACTGGAAAGGTAAATAGCCATAACATTCGGAAATATGGGTCGCTGAACCACACCCCAGCATTCAACTTTGACACACGTATTTGTCAGCAGAAAATGTCTCTGTTGATTGGAATATGCTGGAATAGCTATCTTGTCGGCCTATGGTTTTACGAGAATAAATTGATTTGTGCTGCCTACCTGAGCATGATCAACGAAAGGATCTTCCCGGAACTCCGCCAGATTTACGGCAATCAATTCAATAGAATTTGCTGGATTCAGGACGGTGAACCTGCTCATAGACAGCTTGCTGTAAGAACAAAACTAAGAGAAACGTTTGACAACCGCATTGTCGCGCTAAATCATGCAATTGAAAGGCCCCCAAGATCCCTTGACTTAACACCGTGGGATTATTTCTTATGGCGATATCTAAAGAATGAAGTGTATTCTACTCCACCACAAAGCATCAACCAGTAAAGAGATAGTATCACACGTGAAGCCAATAGACTTAAGGAAAATCGCAAGTTAATCCAAAAAGTTGTTCAATCAATGCGATCAAAGGCACAACTGGGCTCGGAAATAAATGGAGGACATGTGGAAGGAAACGGTGCTTAGAAAATTGAAAAATGAATTTGTATTACCCATATGCAGAAGTGTTTTTGTTAAAAATGAATTTAAATATATTTGTTGATTTTAAACTTCGAAGTTTCATTATTTTACTTCCTTGCGCAAACAAAATTTACAAAATTGACAGATATATAGGTGTTAAATTAGTTTTGTTTTGCAGGACTCAAAAATCTCTAATAGGTTTTGAGTTATACTAATTCAAACTACGGTTAACTTTTTTCTGGGACACCTTGTATATATATATATATATATATACAATGGTCTTCAACAAAATTTGCATATAAATATATATATATATATATATATATATGTTGGGCATTTTAGGATAGATGAAACTACAAATTACGTGCAAAAGAGCATTTTTATTGGAAAAATATGGTTGTCAAAATGATTCGGACAGATAACACAACAAACGTAGATAAGAAGGTACACTGATATGTTACTCAACAAATAATTTTTGGTTATTAAAATATATTAGTACTTGGTATGTGGACCCTTACTATTACTTCCGCACTGACATCTTCTGCCACATGAGCGCACTAACTGAAGGCATTCTTCTGGTGTTATTTTTCCATTACTCTTGTAATATATCCCAAAATTCTTTGACCTTAGTTCGGTTTCTCTCCTTACTTCACTTTCCGAGTGTCTTCCCTAACTTTTCAATTGGATTGAGGCCTGGGCTCTGAGCAGGCCACTCCATGACACTTCCTCCTCATCCATGAAATTCTTCGCCAACTTTGCCGTGTGGCAAAGGGCATAATCATGCATAAAAATAGCAGTTTGACAGAAGAGGCTCTCATATTGGGCACAGCATGTGCTTTCAGAATTTCCTTATACAATTGCGCATTCAATTTGCCCTGCAAGCGGATAAGTGAGCCAGTACTTCCCTCGAAGGTATGCCCCATGCCGTCGATTTTCTTTCTGCCCATAACTTTTTGTTTGACCCGGAGTCATGATCTTGTCGATCGCAATAACTCCCTAACTGCCATTAGTTCATTTTTTCCCGTTCTCAAAGTTCTCTCCTGTCTGTTTGTCTCCCTTCGGCTGAACTACACGTCCAGCGCCTTATGCATTGGAGTTTCCCCGATATATCTGCAGGAGCTTCCTACGCCTAGCTTTCCATCAGCTTTTAACCAGATTCCTGTTGCTCTGGAGGAGGTCCGAAAGACCGCAATCAGTACTCTATTTTGTTCGTTTGAGAGGTTTCATTCTTATTGTATCATAACTCAATACTTCTAATTGCCTCTTCGGTGTTCTGCAACCCTTTTTCCTCGGACATCATTTTTCTCCTGACAGAATTCATTCTCTACAGCAGTGGTTCCCAACCTATTTTGGCTTATGGCCCCCTTAGGAACCTTATTTTTTCCTGTGGCCCATAATCATTATTTTTAGTACGTAATATGCAGTTTAACTTTACTTTAAAGGATAAAAGATATTAAAACAGCTATTTGTATTCAGGTAAAATTATACGAGTATTTGTCACATATATAGGACTATTAACATAGCAAAAATTAAACAGTAGTTGACAAAAATGTAATACTCTTTTAAAATAAATAATTAGTCTTACAAAAAAATAAAATCCTTTAGTAAAATGAAACAAATATATCATCAACTCTTTATTCATTCAATGCGATCCTTGTGCTTCATGCAGTTTCACAAGTTTTTCAATATGAGGGTCTATAGTTGTTAGAGACAGACGAAGATCACCTCTTCGTACTATTTCTAAGCGGCTGTGAGCTTTTGATAGGAGGTGTGACACTTAACTAAAACCCGACTCAACCAGACAAGAAGTAGGAAAATCAATAAAATATAATTTTACTTCGTTCCAAACCAAAAGGTATTTCATAGCAATTTCATGACTTGTCCATAAGTTCCTGACACCATGCTTAAATCTAGCCAGAGAGGTTTGATCACTCTGTAACTCAATGAGGCTTTCCTGTAATTTGATATCAACATCAGCTGCATTAATTCCAAATGGGTCTACCACCCAACCTTGAATGTCCAGTTGTAGAAGATCTCTGAACCTAACTTCCATATCACTATGCAATTTCTCCAAAAGATCAATGTATACTAAAATATCATCTTCTTTCAGCTCACTCTCACTAGTGCGGAGGGGTGGAAACTGTATCAACTCTTTTTGCCCTATATTTGTATTGAACAGCTTAATTTTCCCCATAAATGCACAAATAGACTCTTTGCAAGTTAAAATATTTGCATTTTTACCTTGTAGCTGTTTGTTCAAGATATTTAGCTTTTCAAATATATAAGTACGGTTGAATATGTCACATTTGGCAGCAATGATTCTTACTCCGAGCTGCTTACCATCCAGAAATAACACAACACTATCCCAAAGTGCAATGAAGCAATTCAGACAATTGCCCTTGGAAAGCCTTTGCACCTTTGTATGCAAAAGTAGGCCTCAAACCCTTCTCCATTGGTTCCACAGAGTTGTCGGAAGAGATGCTCTTGAAGTGGATTTGACTTGATAAGGTTGACTGTCTTGATTACACTATCAAGTGAATCTTTCAGAAGTCCTCCTAGGTTTTTTGCAATCAGATGTTGACGGTGGACAACACAGTGTATGCAAAAAACTTTAGGTACAACCTCTTTTAAATGTGCAATAAATCCCCTATATCTACCTACCATAGCAGCGGCGCAAACAGTTGCACAAGCCATAATATTCCCAAGTGGAATATAATTTTCTTTGAAATAGGTCACTACTTCTTTGAAAATTGTTTCACCTTTAGTATATGTCACAAGGCTGCGGGAAAAAAGCATTTCTTTTCTCGGTTGATTTTTATCCAAAAACCTAACATACACCATGAGAAGAGCTTCGTTATCACGTAATAACGTTTCATCAATTTGTAATGCAAAGATCTTTACTTGTAAATGTTTAACGAGCTTTTCCTCTACATCCTTTGCCATTTCGTCAATACGTCTTGATACTATATTGTTGCTCAGCGGAATGACCCCAGTGATTTTAGGGGGGGATTTTGTTGCAGGACAGTTAAAAAAAACACAGATAAAGGAAGGCAAAATCAATTCTTCGCCAATAGTATGAGGTTTTCCCGATTTCGCTATTAGCTTTGAAATCTCATAAGATGCAATTAAACCTTTGTCTGTTTTGCCGCTGTTTGGCTAAATATATCTTTAATAGTGGTCCTTGCTCGGAAATCATCCCGCAGCTTTTTAAAGTTATCTAATGTTTTGTCTTTTTTGTCCTTGTGCTTATTCTCCAAATATATTTTAAGCTTACTTGGTCGCATACTATCATTAGAAAGTGTAGCCATACATAAAAGACACAATGACCTTGTTATATTGTCTGGTGAATGTATAAAACCATAAGCTAAATACTCACTGGAGTATTAATGATATATATATATATATATATATATATATATATATATATATATATATATATATATATATATATATATATATATATATATATATATATATATATATATTACATTTTAGAGTCGAAGCTCACCGCAACAGAATGAAAGGCGCTTATCTCAACGGCGAAAAGGGAAGGGTATTTCTGAGAAAAGACCCAGAAACAACCTTCATTCCCTGTGCAGAGCACCGAGTCTGTGCCCAACACCATCTCCTATTACAGTCGGTCACCAAAGTTTCAGGCATGTCCAATAAATAGAAACGTTCATAAAAATAGCTGCATTGAAAATTTTGTTTTCCTTTTTTGTGCTAAATACTTGCCCTTGATGTTAAATATTTGACACCAAAAAAAGAACCGCAAAACAATGCAACTATTTTTATGAGCGTTTCTATTAATTGGACATGTCCGAAAATTTCGTTGTTGATTGTATATCCTGGTACTCTGTACCTGTACCTAAATGCAAAACAGCAGAAATGTACTCCCTCAGCGGGGTAAATCTGCATTAATTTTAGTAATATATTATATATACATATATATTACTCAAATTAATGCAGATACAAAACGATAAGTACAATCATCAGAATCTAAGATTAAATGCTAATCTCGCAAATAAGCCCTAAGTGAAACCGAAGTGAAAAAAAATGATTTGGTGTAGGCCTAGCAATGGCACACTTTACTTACAAACAGAAATGCTCAGTTATTTACTTATAAAAGTCTCATATTATTGTGCTTGTGGCAATCTATTATAATTTTAAAAACTAGTAAAATTACTACAACTTCGCAGTATTAGGGTAAACAAATAAAAGCTATTTACATACTATAACGCCGAACCACTTGATAAACAGACTGTAAGGATTTAAAGTTCCACCTGAAGTATTTTCATCAAGCCCACAACGGTGCCAGGCGCATAACGATCAAGCGCACAATGAAGTGCGCCGCAGAATAAGCTTGTAAGATGCAAAATATTTTTGTTTACAGATTAATGTAAATCCTATTATGCTAATAAAATATTTTAAAAAGGGAAAATATATGTATTAATATTTTTAAAATTTCAAATTAGGTACTGCCCTCACTATAATTCAGGTTTCAATAGGTTGAGTCCTGTGTCCCCCTTCATGGATCTGTGGCCCCTCTAAAGCTTAAAATTTTCCTGTGGCCTCCTTCAGATGTGCCATGGCCCCCGGTTGGGAAACCCTGCTCTACAGGATAAAGTTCTTGCGATGAGATTTTCCTCAAACGACCTCTTTAAAGTAACCCCGCCGATTATATGGGTGTAGTCAAATTTACCAGATATTCATTTCTGACTGTGCTAAGATCATGCAGCCTTGAAAACTCTGCTGTCGAGAACTGAGTGGAACACAGGTCCCAATAGCCTCAGTTTTCTCCTAAGGCTGTTGCCTCTACTGTTTGCTTGGCCTATCTTTGTTTATGGGGCCTCATCAACGTTGCCTCAGAAGCTTCATCAACTAACGAAGGAACAACAATTCGGCAGAAGATTGCAGACGAGTGGAAACCTATTCCTTTTTTCTCTCGTTCTCTTTCTGGTTTCTAAAAGAAGTGCAGTACGTTATGTCGAGAACTCCATGAAATTCACATCGTTCTTCACCATTTCCACCCTTATTTAGAAGAGCTTGGATTTACCATTTTCGCAGATCAGAAACCCTTGGTCGGTGTCCCTTTTCTCTCGTAGCTCTTTGCTTTGTTTTGTTTTTGTTTTTAGCATATGATTCTTTTTATCTCTGTTATTTGTTATTTACTTGTTATATGTTTTTAATATAGCTTAGTCGTAGGCTGTAGTGTCTGTGGAGAACATGGCCCTAGCACTAGAATTGCACCGGCAAAATGACTCGCAGTAATAGGACAAATTGTAACAAATGCCCAGGCGTATATATATATATATATATATATATATATATATATATATATATATATATATATATATATATATATATATATATATATGGTAAGCTGCATTAACATTTATACAAACATATTTATAGGAAATGAGATTTCTATAAACACAAGATATAGATGCAAATAGTTTAGACTCTATAACGGTCACAGGATTAAGATGGGGAGAGATTATTACTAGGGGCTGGCGGATGGGAGAATGGTAAGATAAATTGGGAATTGGTTCGGATATTTAATTTCGGTTGCTTTTCTTTGATGTATATAGCTTGAAATACAAGCAATTGTCGTCAGTTTGGGGCGTGTGATAAGATTTCAGTATTCTCTTCAAGGGACTTCCGGTCCTTTGTTTTCCGTGCTTTTCCAAAATATGTGTCCTGGGGGCACTGTTGCTCAAGTGGTAGGTCATTCTTTGTGTTAGCTTTGTTTTGGTCATCCCCACATATGGATGAGGTTGGAGTTCACAATCTCCCATTTTACAAGTATATTCATATATCAGGTGTCTTTTTTGCTTGGGTGTTAGATTTTGTCCTGGGTTGTTTCTCATTATGAGATGGTTGGAGGCGCGTTTGTTGTTGTAGTAAATTATGAGGGATACATTATAATCATTTGGTGTTGCTTTGACCTCTCTGTTTATGATTTTATTTATAACTCTTTCATCTGTTTTTTTTAGGCTGCGCTCATGAAGTTCTTGTAGTAGAGTTTAATGATGTTCATTTCTGCTTGTTGATTGGTACTGTCATTAGATGACATTGTAGATATAGGAGAGTAGGAAAAGGTGCAAAGAAAAAATAATAGCGTAGGCGAGTTGCGAACAGCTTCCCGCGCCTCTGGACCACTGTTAGACAGCGGCGAATCCACTCGGCCATCCTGACTCTAAAAAAACTCATTCAAACAAAGCTTTTAAGCCGCTTGCCTGCACTTCTCGTACGCTATACAACCCCCCCCCCTAGAAGTGGAGAGTATTTTGACAAAAATGAAGAGAGCCCGTTTGGAAATGTTATCCAAGGGCTAACGCTCCCCCTCCCCGGTCTGGGCACCACTTTATGGTATTTGGTTATTAATGGGATTTATTTTAGTTATTAAATCAGCCTAAATAGCTATTTGAAAACCATTACCATAAATTTTGAGTTTGGTTGGAAAATAGTCCTCTAATCGTCTACTGATATTTAGGCCTAAGACTAACGTGAAATGAATTTAGGACTTCTGAACTAGGTTTGTAAGAAAAACAGAAATAAACAAATAAATATATTTACAAAATCAACGAATGCACAATGATAGAATTGAATTAGGCATACAAGGTAATATATAGTAAAGTAAATATGATTTTAAGTAACAAGATGTAGAGTAACTAAGATATGAAATGAATATGTTGTAAAGTATGATGTGAAATGAAAGTGAAGTAAAAGTGAAATAAAAGTGACTATGATGGACTGTGAATTGGGATCTTAATTGGAAGTAGAGTCGAACCGGAGTGGATGGTGACGCGAAACAAATGAGAGAGAGTCAATTCGTGTTATTTCACAAATAGTGAAATGCGTGTGTTTGTATGTGCGTGAAATTCTAAGAGATATTGTTTGAACCAGTGCGTTAATTGAAATCAGTATTTCGTCACAGGATATTTGAATTATTAAAGGTTAGATAAAATAAATGAATTGCAAAAAGTTATGCATAAAATAATTGAATGATTGAATTGACAAAAGTTAAGTAAAATAAATGAATGACTTATTAAGTTGTATATAATTTTGCATGAATGATTTAATTGACAAAAGTTAAGTAAAATAAATGAATGATTTATTAAGTTGTACATAAATTTGCATGAATGATTTGAATTTTATACATAATATATATATTTAAGTTTCCCAGGAGGATTTTATTATAGGAATACCTCTAGGGCATTGCTATAACATATACCCTCTGTTTATGATTTCATTTATAACTCTTTCATCTGTTTTGTAGGCTGCGCTCATGATGTTCTTGTAGTATATTTTAATGATGTTCATTTCTGATTGTTGATTGATACTGTCATTAGGTGACAGATACCATTATTCCATTTTTTTTGCGGATAGTGGCGTGTATGTCACCGTTTGTGAACCCATTGTTTACTAGTACTTGTGTAGCACGCTCAAGTTCCTCGTGTGTACCTTTCCATGTTGAGCAATGGGCGAACGCGCGGTTGATGTATGCATTTATTACGCTTTCTTTGTGATGCTCGGTTTTCGCTTTTTGCATTCATGCACAGACCTGGATTTCTATTTTTTACGTAAACACTGGTAGTTATTTTGTCGTTATGTTTAGTGGTAAGAGTATCTAGAAATGGGAGTTGGTGATTTGGGCTATTTTCAATTGTATAGTTAAGAGAAGAGCAGTTTTTGAATGTTTCTAGTAGTTCTTGCATTTCTTCTTTTGCTTCTATATTTATGTATATATCATCTATATATTTGCAGTGAATATGTGGTTTTGCTAAACTTGAAAAAACTCGTTATTTTACTGTTCCCATGTAAAGGTTTGCAAACAGTACTCCAAGGGAAAAAACCATTGCAACGCCATCGGTTTGGATGTACAGTTCGCTGTTTGGTCCATAGAAGGGGGCTTCCGTAATGCAGGTTAAGAGTTCTTTCAAAGCATCTATCGGTGTACTAAGAGAGGGGTCGTTTTAAGCGTTTACTCTTTTTAGGATTAAATCTATAGTTTCGTGAACAGGTACCTGTTAGGAGAACGTAGTCGCTGATTGCCTTTCAAAGGACGTCAACTCAGTCCAGATTGACGCTTTTGACCTCCAAGCCATGGCAGCAGCGCAGAGAAATGACGAAGAAACCAAGGAAATGTGCTCGTAGTTAAAATCTTTCCCTTCTTCCGGGGAAGCTCAGCTATGGTGTGAAATTACATCGATATACTAACGACCATTCGGGCCTATGGCGTGTAAGAGCTCGATTTACAATCAACTACAGTTTGTCACACCCGGGAATCAAGGCTTCGCTTCGCCTGATCAAATCACGATACTTCTGGTTCAATATAGACTGGGATATTCGCTCCTGGACAAGGGAGTGCCTCACTTGTCAATCCTCTAAGATTAACCGTCACAGGAAATCCCCGATCCTGCCCATTTACATTCCATCTTAAAGGTTCGAAACTGTGCATATTGATATAGTCGGACCGCTCCCACCATGCACACTTCCAGGTCAATCCTTCCCCTCGCACCATCGATATTTACTTTCGTGTATCGATCGAGCCCCAAGATGGATAGAAGCAATACCGATTCCGGACATAAGTGCCATAACGAGGTTGCTTTGGCCTTCCTAGACGGGTGGATGTCCAGATTTGGTGTACCGCTCTATGATCTAACCAACAGAGGCGCCCAGTTCGAATCTGAGCTATTCAAAGAGTTGTCAGCCTTAGTCGATTTTCATCAGCTCTGCAATACATCATACAGACCATCCACGAACGGGATGGTAGAAAGGGCCAACAGGACCCTGAAGGGCTCCATAATGGCCTGTCGACAAGGCTAGCTGTTGGCACTGCCAATAATCCTCCTGGGCCTTCGTGTCTTGCCCACTGAGTAGGGATTCTTCCCCTTCACTGCTGTAACGGGCACCACACCATTGTGCCTAAAACCTTTAGTCTCACCATCCTCATCGAAATCAGATTCTAAGTTTATTAAAGAGCTGGCATCAACAATGGCACAGATCGATTTCACGAGAGCATTTTTAGGACACCTGCACTCGGTGCCTAAGTCTTTCATGCCCCGAGACCAACATAATGTAACGCATTTTTGGATCCTGATAGACCACGTTCGCAAACCACTCCAAGTGCCATATGCTGGCCCTTTTAAGAAAATGAGCAGCCTAGAATGCGCCCGCGCTCCGGGAGAAGGGTCTCGTTTGCTAGGGATAATTTATATTATTATTATTATTATTGAGCATTGCATAAACATAAATAGATCGCCCCTCTTGTATGTCATAAGCGACATAAATACATATACAAGCCTCGCTGATCCATGTTATTTGTTTTAGGTACTTTAGAATTTGTGTTATAGGAGGCATAAATATACATACATGCCTCGCTGAACCATTTTGTCTTGTAACATTAAGCAATGTAATAATTATAGCCACAACTTATCGATATTTCTTGTATTTCATTTTGAAGGGGCAGGTTGTACGGGCCCTCTCTGAGCACAGCTGTATCCATGTATAAGTGATGTAAAATTAATTGCCGGGTGCGTATGTTAAAAATGTACCTGCTTGACTAGTTAGGATGTGCAATTCGCTTCTAACTCCGTTATTAGCAGGAGAGTTCTGTGGGGATCATGGCCCTAGCACTAAAATTGTATCAGCAAAGTGCCTCACAGGAATACGAAGAATTGTAACAAATGCCCACGCGTATACACACGTGTGTGTAAACAGGTCAAGGAATTAACCGGAAAGGCGAGAATTCAGATAGAAGTAAAATTTGGCGACAGTGTAATAAAGACGAACATTCCGCGTCTGTGAATGGAATTAGGCCGAGACAGCAGTCTACGTCTCAGAAATGACAAAATTATATCGAAAAAGTTAAAAATCGTAGGCACCATAAATTGATTAGCTTCGGAGATCATGGGATGAGAAAATCCCGCCCAGAGGGCGGAGCTAAAATCATTGTGATCACAGAGGCGAAAAGAGGCCACGCATCCTATACTATTTATATAAGAAAAATGGAGAACTCAGTACTCGGGTAGACAGTTAGGTCAGCCAGACAGAGAGACACCGTAAGATCGATAGTAAGGAAATAATTACGGTTCGTTTAGCGACACGATGTCCCCGATGTACTCGCCTAAGTCTTGTTCCCGTAACACTCGTTTTCCTGACAGACAAGGGAATATTCCCTGACCGTATCGTGTTAACGCGAGCCTCTCTTTTGCTTTGCTTGTTTTGTTTGTTGGAATTAAATATTCATTTTTTGTTTACGTGATTCCTCTCAGTCCTTTCTTGATCATAAAGCCTTCGGTAAGCCCAGCCAATTCGGAATATTATTTGAGTATCTTTGGAGTCAGATACGAGATTACCGCCACCCATCACCTCACTCGCGGGACTTGAAGGACCTTTCCAAAATATCCGTGACATTAATTCCCTTCTCTCTATTATTCGGGTGACGGTCAATAATAATAAACATCAGCCAGTCTCATCCTTCCCCATAAACAGGGCACCTACAACAAACATAACCCCCATAAGTACGGCGACTTATGCCCAAGTAGGAGGTTGCCAGATAGGCTCCGAAAATAAATATCTCGTAGCACTTCTTCTATGCACTGTGAATTTAATGCTCCTTATTTAAATTTCAGCGTGCAGCTTAGTACCAGCATTCGCTGTTACTCTGTCTTTAAACGTCGTATCGAATACGTTCCCTCGCATTTCGTCGATTTGGAGCATGAGACTCTCTTGCCCATCACCCGCCGACCATGCGACTGTAGCGTTATGTCTAACCGGGACTTAGAAATGCCAAGCATTGCTTAACTCTTTTATGTTCGTAGATGGACAAGTCGAAGGCGTATCCCAATATATCTTTCTTTGCCGACCTGTCATTGTCCACTTGTTTATCTTTTAAACCGTCTGAATATATTTTTCAAAATTAGAGTCTTTCTCATCCTGAGGTTCGAGCGGCACGTAAGCTCATCGCACATCGTTTCGTGTTGTCAAGAATGAACGCCGACGTGACCAAATCGATTCGTTCATTGTTGTTTTATTAGCGTACCAGAGTTCATCGCCACATCAGGATCCATTGGCTCCTTTTCTTCTTTCTTTGTCACGTTTTAACGCGATTCACCTCGATCTATTTGGTTATTTGCCTTACCTTATGTTTGAGATTACTTTGTAACTATGATCAATCGCTTCACTCGATGACAAGAGGCTTTAGCTATACCTAAAATTTGACCCTCAACAGTTATGCTAGCCATCACATGGGGTTGGATTTATCTATTTTCTGTCCCTTCCTTGATTATGACTGAACGTTGGAGCAAATTCGAATCCTCCCAATGGCAAACACTTAAATTTCTTATAAGCTCTGTTTACATCCGTACCACGAGCTATTATGCGCAAAGCAACGGCACCATTCAACTATTCATCCGCCAAACAAAGCTAACCTACAATCCACAGACTCCCGCCTTAAATTCTATAAATTAATATTTATTTTTTACATATAAGTTCGACTCCAACAGACATAATTTCAATGTATCACGTCAAAATAACCTATGATTCAGACTCTTACTTGAAATTCGATAAATTAATATTTTATAAATATAGACTCAAGTTCAATATGCCTTCAGGCCTTAGGTCAATATATATATATATATATATATATATATATATATATATATATATATATATATATATATATATATATATATAAAGTTAATTTATTCGATGTCAATTCCTTTATTACAGAAGATCCGATGTGGCCAGAACAGAGCTCACTCATTAGAACTTATCTAAGCTTAGGAAGAAAACTACTCGAGTATCCGAGAGGTCACCGTCATTTTGTAGAGACAGCTCGTCTCTTATTCTAACATAAGGAATAAACTCTAGATCTCTTATTGTAGATTCACGTCAAGCCCAGTCACAAAACTTTAGAATTCTAGATAGAGTAATATCCTCTAGCCTTTCCTGGATATCTTGTTTGTAACAGTATAAAAATCTAGGATGTTGACTAAAAAGGTTCAGTCGGCAGTTATTTTCTGGTACAGACAGTCTAATCAATGGGTTTGCAGTACATAGTATAAGACCTGAAAGGTGGCGAGGAGGGAAGTTGCGAAGTTCAGTGTTGTATCTTATCCGAAACCTATAAGGAGTACTTTAGTTAGTTGAGAAAATGCCCAACAACGGCTTGTGGTTAGTCACTAACGTAAAATTACTTTTAGCCCACAAATAGAAGTGCAATTCATTATGTACAAACACCATAGCTAAGCTCGCCTTCTACCGTTTTCTCATAGTCGCACTTTGATGAAGTCTTACTCCGCGAAACAACAACATAAAAAAGAAGTATCTCTACACTATCAATCAGTTGGTCAATGTCATTGGCATTACTGTTTACAAATACTACACAAATGGCAGATTAGGTCAAAATGATCGAGGGCATTAGAATTCAGGAGTTTCTCCACATAGGCTAAAAACGCAATTTCCTGCCTTTTACTCCAAGTCCAAGGAGTATGTGCCTTGAACAATCTGTTCAGAGGTTCAGGCATAGATGCAACTTGAGGTAGAAATGTCCTATAGAAATTCAGGAATCCAAAATCGGCGTTCAACTTTGTTGTGTTATTAGGTACAGGAACTTCAGTGATATCCTGTATCTTTTCTTGAGTTGGGTGAATGTTTTCCATATTAATTAGCTTGACTGGACTTGAAATCTCGTGTAGATCAATGATGCACTTTCCCAACCCTTATTGTAAGCCAGTACTCTGGAGCACAGATAAAACCTGTTGTAAAATAACATAAGTTAAGCACTGACCAGACAACTTCCAAGTAGCGAAACACTCATAGGATGGCACTCATTAGGTCTTCCATAGCCCACTCGAAAATTCTACGAGCTAAAGATATAACAAAACTTTGTCGGTTGTACTTAAATAGATCAGTCTGTGTTGATAACAGTATATTTCTTTGAAGTCTATGACCAAACACAATTGGTCTCATGCTTAACTCATGTAAAGTTTAGAGATATGCTCGTACATAACAATTGGCTGAATAGATAACGTGGATTAGGAATTGTGTAGCGTTGCGAGATTGAAAGCGAGCAGCTTATAAGATCTACTTGACTGAGTTTTTTTTAGGAACTCGTGCTGGCCGAGTCGATTAGCCCGCGGGTAACTTTGTCGCAATGATGCGGAGAAGGTTTTCGAAACTCGCCAATCGATCCGATCTTTATTTTCATCGCCCTTCTTTCTATGCCCATCTACTCACAATAGTGTCCAGATTCTGGATCGGGTGGAGTATCATGATTTGTAAAACGTTTCCAAGTGGCGTTCGGCTTTCTAAAAATAAATACCTCCCCTGCGTCGCAGGGACCAGTTTACGCGAGGCCTAGTTGACTCGACCATCGTGAGTCCCCAAAAGAGACTCACTAAGGCAGAACTTTAAGCCGCTTGCTTCTAATCACGCCATACTACACAAACCTTTTCCTACAAGCTGAGCGTAAAGAAATAAAGCCGAACGCCGCTTGGAAACATTATCCATGGCGTAACACTACATCTGGTGCCGGGTCTGGGCAACATTGTAGATAGATGGATATAGGGAGAAGGGCGATGAGAAAAAAGAACGAACGGAGCGTGCGGTGAGTTGCGAATATTTTTTCCCACGTCGCTTAAACCAGTGCACGTGATTCTTAGTTGACTTGGTTATCGTGATTCCTCCAAAAGGAGTAAGTTAAATTATAGGTATGGCTATTCGGACGTTATATGCCCCCTTTATGTTAAGGGCGAAAAGGGAAGCTCTTCTCGTGTAGCAGGATGGGTTAAGTGATCAAACGAGCTTGCTTACGATAAAGGAAAATATTCAGTTGGATTCTTTATTCCGTCGTAAATTGCTGGAACAGGTCTCGAAAAGGCGAACGGTAAGGATAGCTTACTGCTTCTTGATTAATGACTGCTAATACTATCCTAAACCATAAAATACAACTATATAAATAGTCATTCCATCTAGTCATAATTATACAAAATTCAACCAATCAGGATTAAGCAGATTTTTAATGACAATCTTATGTTTAATTTATTCATTCAGCTTTGAAACAAATTTTATGTTTTACACATAAGCGCTCCCAAAATGACCAATCAGCATCAAATAAATTTTTAGGAACAATTTACGTTCAAACACAAAACAAACATAAGAGGAGCTGAAATTTGCTAAAGATTTTTGGAGGGTTTGGAATTCTTGCCGAAATAAATTTGCTATTTGCATGTTGCTACGGGTAAAGGAGGTAACGGTTAAGAAGAGTCCAAAAATGCCTTCGCTCAGTAAAGAGCTGTGAGGACCGATTTACTGTGAACCAATTATAGAAACCCATAAGACTTAAAAATGCTTGTCTTTGAGGAGGTGGCTTGGAGTCAGATGCGATTACATACTGTGGTTCCAGCATCACAAAATAATGCTTACAAGCCATTGCTTGTAATCTCACCACACTATACAGGTATATCATTTAATAAGAAAAACAAGTTAACCCAACTGCAATAAGTTTCGAAATCTTCTGTCTCATTGAATCTATCAAAAGAACTAATAAGAACCACTAATATGGAAACAAATCACCACATCAAACTATGATATTATTCGTCGCCAGTGTGAGAACGCCATTGTCTAACAAAAGTTTAAAATCAGAAAGTGGCTCGTAGACATGAAAATGAGGATCAATCTGAAAGAGAGAATAGACGAGAGATGTGGTCCACGCATGAACCACTTACCTTTCTAGTATAAATGGAACGAGATTGAACACAAAATCAAGATTAATGGGCCCAAGAGCTCGATTATGGTGGATAAGAAGCAGAAATATTGGTATGTCTGTTTACACTTTACAGCCTTATTGCCGTATTTTCGATGGTTCCAGCATATATGCGACGATTGAAATTGGGAACAGAGGGGGTGAAGATAAGCAGAAGAAACAGAATGTGAATGTTTTACCTCACTTCTCATGCTGGAATACTCTCGATGGTTGCTTCTACTTTGAGTGGGATAGCTGCTCCTCTCACAATGCCTGTTCGTGCCTTGTCAATGCGCTTGTTTGTCAACTTTCTCTAACTTTAATTCATGAAGTTTCTTTAGGATTTTATCCATTAGGGTGCTATTGCTCAACATAGGTGGGAGCGTTACTCTACTACATTTTGACCAGCTGGTGGAGAATTAGCAATAAAAAGTAAATAAAAAATTGCAAATGCTTTAAGAACACATCTATAAAAACGGGGTTTTTTGGCCAAATCTAAACTTAAATTAAGGCATTGGATTGATATTATATATTCTAATAAAAAAAGAATAAGAAAGCAAGTCGGCAAGTGAGACTTTCAAATAGGTTTAGTTATACTAGGTTATGATAGCTAACCTAACCCAAAACTTTGGGAATGATGTGTAATTGATAAAACTTTGGGGGTAGTAAGCAAATTGACAACATTAAAGGAGGAGGGGGGGATTCATGTTAAAGTGATACATCTGACCAAACCTATTCTTGCATTAATAAAATAAACATTACAAATATTTAACTTTTTCTTTCCATGATATTAACATTGGGTTTGCTTTCTGTGATGATCTGCATTTTTAATGTTTGTTTACTTTGCTTTAGTTTGCATATAATGTTTGAATTGCTCATTATAGGTATTTTGTTTTTTGTATTACATATTGTGTTTTCATGTGTTGATTGTAGAGGTTCTGACTAGTACATGCATGTTTAGTTGCCTTAGATAACGATGCAATAGTCAGTACGTGCATAAATTTGTTATTTGATCGTACGGCAATCCTAACTTGGAGTGGATCTCAAGCTACCCAAATAATGGAATGACTCGATATGAACAAAAATAGGATATATTATAATTTTAAAAGATAGTATGAATTTGAGGTTAATTTTCGTAAATTAATTTTAGTGCACAAATGATAAATGAGGAATTCGAATTTCATGGTATACAGAGAATATGAAAGATAAGTAAGTGGATGAGATTGAAATATAATACAAGTGATATAATTAGGCGAGTACAAGTTAGTACTCTGAATACACGACCATGAATATATGTATATATAATTATAATTACGCGAGTACAAGTGGTTACATGAGATTATACGACTAGGAATATAGGTGAATATAATTATGAACATACACGAGGGATATACGTCATCACACGAGAGTACATGTGAGTGTATGAATATAACTGTGGTGTAGGATAGAACATGATGGAGTGTGAATTGGGGTCTGCAATGAGAGAAGAATAGGATTTATGATCTACTCTCGTATGGACTGATTGCCGAGAATAATTGGGAGGGAAAAAGTAACTAAGCTTATTCAAAGCGACGTTCTGCAATCGTCGACTGAGTACAGAGCTTCAAGGCAGATGGGAAAAGGAAAAAGGACCAGAGGACCTTTTGTGTGCTGATGAACTTTGGCGCGCTGGCATGGCAGGCATGAGCGAGTCCATTTGGCTACATCGGCATTCATACTTGGCCACACAAAGCGTTGTAGAACGAGCTTGCGTGTTACATTGACGCCAAGATGAGAGAGACTGTGCATTTGGTCGAAAATGTGCCTACGCTAAGCCAAAGGAATAAGAGGGCGAGGACAGTCAGGTAATGAATAGTCGATCAGGATGCGCCTGATCTTCATCTTGTTCCTGGGCTAGGACAATTGTTGCATAATCGATGGGCGCAGTATGAGAGAGCTGCGTGCCTTAAATCGCGGCAATGCGGGAAAGCGTATCTGGTACGACGTTTGAAGAATCAGGAACATAGCGAATACCATTCCTCATCTTCAGGATGAAGTCAGATGACGAGCGTCAACTGCAGTGTGTACTGA
The DNA here is from genome assembly GCA_963969495.1 of Ceratothoa steindachneri. NCBI lineage: Eukaryota > Metazoa > Arthropoda > Malacostraca > Isopoda > Cymothoidae > Ceratothoa > Ceratothoa steindachneri. The sequence continues at coordinate 185,904,558 of OZ018319.1, forward strand.
CGAAGTACCACGAGACGAAGAAGCATCGACCAAAGGCTTATGGTCCGTAAAAATAATGAAGTCACGTCATTCCAATTGATGGCAGAAGTGGCGGATTGCGAAGTATATTCCGAGGAGCTTGCGAGAGAACATACTATACCTCTTTTGGGAGTCAGAAAGAGAATGAGAGAAGAAAGCAAGAGGTTGCCATTGTTCACCAATCTTTTGTTGCAAAGCTGCACCTACATGAGTCGAGGATGCGTCCGAGGAAACGCTGATGGGGGTTCCTGGAGAAGGATGAACCAATTTTACAGCGTGGACAATAGCCTCTTTGGTGCAAGAGAATGCATCGCACGCCTCAGTGGACCATTCAAGAGGAGAGTTCTTATTTGTCTTGGTGAGCATAGAACTAATAGGTTGCATCACCTGGGCACAGTTTGGGATGAATCTGTGCTAGAAGTTGATCATACCACAGAAACGACTGATCTGTTTGCGTGATGTTTCGAGTGGGCTAATCTCGGCACTCGAGATGTGGTGTCCCAAGAAGGAGAGTTACGAGACACCAAAGAAACACTTGGAGTACGATATCGTACTCTTGAAGACGAGAAAATACCTGACGAAGGTGGGAAAGTTGTTTCTTCAGCGAGGAGGATGTTATTAGAAGGTCATGGATGTAGCAAAATACAAAAGGAAGATCCCTAAGGACTTGTTCCATAAAGAGCTGGAAAGTTTGACCAGAGTTACGCAATCCATATGGCATTTTAACCATTTCAAAACATCCAAACGGACTGGTGATGTTAGTCTTTGGAACATTGTATGGGTGAATAGAGATCTGGTTGAAAGCGCGAACCAGATCCAGGCGAGAAAAGAGAGTACAGCCAGAGAGAGATGAGGTGAAATCTGCTATGAACTGCAGTTGATATCGGTCAGGGATTGTAATAACATTCAGAGCCCTGTAGTCCCCAACTCCTCTAAATTCTGCCAGCGTGGATTTGGGCACAATGTGGAGTGAGGTCGCCCACAGAGAAGTGGAAGGCCTACAAATCTCTGCTCTTATCAAGAATTTATCACCGGCTATGGCTATCTGCTCTATATTCGAGGGGTTTGAGTTTAAAATAAATAGCCTTATCTCCTCTGGGACTCCACTCATGAAAATTTCAGTGAGGAGAGGGCTAAAAAGGTTGGTTTATGCACCTTTTACCCTGATAAGGTCCTCTAGCTGCTTTAAGAAGGTCGAATGACTTCTATCTCCCATTTTCTGAGTGATCAGGAGCTCTCTCAGGTCGTCTACTTGGGACCTGCCGTACTTCATGAGAAAAGCCTCCCTCAGGCGGTCCAAAATGCAAACCTATCCCCCATTTAATTAAAATCTTCCTGAATTCAACGAATGTACTTATGGGAAAACGCTGGATAACTGCTGCTGTCTTTTCTTCTTCGGTGATGGTCTGGGGGTTGAGACTTCTAGCCATGCGATTGGACTTTCTACCTCAAATACAGGAAGCGAGAGATATGTATGGGGCTGCCTGTGCGTGGACTACGGATTAGACTCAGGTGCTTGATTGTGTTGACTAGTCGAGCCACTAGCCGATGTCCCTTGTTGCTGAGCCATCATAGTCCTTACTGTTTACTTATGTGTATACGAGATGGTTGAATTAATGTATTTCTATGCGTGAAGGAGCTGTTATTGTTATGAGTGCACGTGAGTGTGTGTGTGTGTGTATGAGCGCGTACAGAACGCAAGACTGTGGTCGTAACGAAATAAAATCTTAGAGATTGAAATTAAAGAAATTAAAGAAAATTATTCTCTGTATTTAATATTTAAGGAATGTTAGTAAATACTAATTGGATCGTTGTAATGAAGCTAAGATTATCAGGATCCATAGCGCTGTCAACATATAGAGATTTCAAATATAATTCAACATTAGTTGATATAAAATGGACAAAAGATATTCTACCATAACACATTTAGTGAGGGGAAAGATCACGTGAACCTCGGCCACAAATACAGAAGCAAAAGCTCAACAAATACATTGACCATAATATTGGGGTCTTCAGTTAAGCCGCAATTAACCATGAAAGCACCAACCCTAGACCTATCAGTTTTCCTGTTCTTAATATAGGAGTGAAACAATTTAGGTCTAGCAGGACGAAGTTGTACAAGATTCTGCTCATATTTAATTTGTGCATCAAGGACCGCTAATCTAATGTTATTATTAATGTCATTAAAGCGATATAACTTTTGGAGAGTAAGCTAGGACTGTCTACCATAGATTTGTTTAAAAGATTTGTAATCATTCCAAGTTTTTGAGCGCTGTTTAACCAAGTAGCTAGGAATGAACTTTGACCATGGATGAGACTTTTTGTTGCAAGTTTTAAATGGAATATGTTGTTTAATAAGTTGATTAAGGGTAGAATTCAAGCAATATGTAGCATCATCTATGTTGAGGTACATCAATTCATATTCCCAATCAATAAGTGTAAGGGCTCTACGGATTCTATCATAGTTGCCCTTAGCCCAATTAAATGGTGAAGCATCAGCTCTCTTACCAACGAGATCAGTTTGGAAATTATAAGAAGCTTTAACAATGGCGTGACTACAATGGGAAAATGGAGAAAATAAAGCAATATCATGAATGTGATCTGAATGAGTAGTAAGGATTAAATCTAAGATGTTGCCAGAACGAATAAAAATAGGTTCTATAACACATTGATGAATAGAACAACCCATTGATGCAATAGAACAGGTTCAGAAACAGATAACCAATGTGATGCGGGGTCACATTAATCGCTTCACAAAGTAAGGATCTAAAAAATGCAGGGACCGAGTTAAAACCGTTTCCCATTGAGACTCGGGGAGTTTCTTAGATGCAAGAGTAAGGGTAATGTGCTTCCATTTGATGCCATTTTACCTCTCACACTGTCCATTTCAACGAGGGTTATAGGGAATAGTTCGGCTGGTTGCAATAACGTAACCACGTTATTGCAACCAGCCGAACTATTCCCTATAACCCTCGTTGAAATGGACAGTGTAATATATTCTCGTAGTTCTACACTCTTGAATAAGGTTCCACGATCAGAATGCCAATACGATGGCAACCCAAATATGCCACAGATCTGATTCATACATTGGATGAGAGTTTTCGCAGTCATGTTTCTGAACGCGAATGCAAAAAAGAATCTTGAAAATTCATCTACAACCGTAAGCAAGTACGAATTTCCGAATAAAGAAGGAAGGGGGCCCTTGAAGTCCATCCTGAGCCGTTCAAAAGGTTGTGTTGTCTTGATGAGTTTGATAGAATCGGACTTAAAAAAATGAGGCTTAGAACCCTCACACAGAGGACATGCTCTACATACCATTGTTACTTCCTCAAGAGAGTAAGGAAGGTTTAGAACTCGGACGAAATGCGCAAGTCTTGCTACACCAGGGTGACACAGTCGAGCGTGATATTCAGACAGATTACCGTTCATAGCAGTGGCTCCGTAGTGAGCTTGTAAGAGCGCGTCAGCAAAAATATTATCCTTACCAGAGCAGTATACGATGTGATAGTTGTAACACGCTAGCTAGATCCTTGTTGTAGCGATGAAGAAGTCTTGATACTTTTTTCTAGTCTTTATTCAACAAAAAAAGCATCAACACAGTCTGTAAACAAAACAGAAATAATATAAGTAAACCTACCTATTTTAATCAGGTTAACATGCACAATTAGATATAAGTAGACAATATATTGTAGCGTAAACCATCAGGCAATTATACATGAATCTTAGATCACCACAACCTTCTAACGTTGAATCTTATCATTCTTTATCCTGCCAAGTTTCTCCGAGCTGAACATACAGCTAACAGTTTTCTGGTCAATGACGAGAATAAAGTGCCATCCTGTCAGATAAAGCATCCATTTCTTGACATATTCCATAATCGCATCAGCTTCCTTTTCAACAGACTAGGCGTAAGAGTGCGTGAGAAGAAGGCTACAGGGCAAACTCCTTCATTCAGAGTATCAGAGTAGCTGCAGTGGATATATCTGAAGCATCGGTTTATACAACAAAGGGAATAGACTCATTGATCGAACACACAATGGCCTTTCTGATTTCTTCATTGAGGTCATTGAAGGCTTTTGCAGTTTCCAAGCTGAGAGGAAATTAATCAGCAGTGACAAGGAGCACGATCTTTTGCGAGAAGTGACAGACCCACTGGAAGTAGTACGAGAACAAGCCGATAACACAGGGAAGAGTAGTTATGTCCTCCAGAATCAGCATTTCCTTCAGCGGCCGCATTCGCTCTGCCAACGGTCTTAGAGTTCCATACATGATGGTATATCCAAGAAAATCTAGGAAGTCATACGAGGGGCAGTCAATAAGTTTTGTGAATCGGTAGGGTAACACAGAAGAATGGGGATGGCTGTTTGTGGGGGTGTTAAGACATGTTATGACAAGTCAAGACTTGCAGCCGCACGCTCCTGCCTCGTCTATTTAAGAAGCAGTAGCTGATATTAGATTGTCAGTCACAAATTTTTTAACAGTGGAGAAGGTTGAGCACCGCGCAGTACTAATTTTTTTTACTAAGGAAGGCAAGAATGCAAAAGAGATCCATGAACGCATGGTTGCAGTGTACACCGACACCGCCTCTTCCTATGCAACCATTGCTCGCTGGAATAGGGAGTTCCGCCATGGTCGTGAGTCCCTTAAAGATGACCCCCATCCCGGACGACCGCCAGATGTGACCAACGAGGACAATGTGGCCCGTGTGGAGAGAATGATCCTCGAAAATCGACGGGTGAAGGTCGAAGAAATCGAGCGAGAACTTGGAATATCACATGGAAGTGTTATCAACATCATCCACGACAATTTGGCCATGACCAAGGTCGCTGCCCGTTGGGTCCCTAGAAACCTCACGTCCCATGATCGAGTTCAACGTCATCAAAGTCCACAAGGCCAGAGTTGCACAAGCTGCCCTGCGCATTCAAGGAGCTCAACCATCTCCCCTACAGTCCAGATCTGTCCCCTAGAGACTACTTTTTATGCCACCAGCTCCTGGCTGCACTGCGTGGACGCCGGTTTGGGGACGATGAAGATGTCCAGCTCGCTGTCCAGGAGTAGATTGAAGAGCAGTCGGGAGATTTCTGGTTGTCGGGAATTCGAAGCCTCAGGGACAAGTAGCGCAAGTGCATTGAAGTCGAGGGTAGTTATATGGAAAAATAATAAAACACTTTTCCTCATATACCGTTTCCTTATATCCGAATTGGAAAACTTATTGACCGCCCCTCATATATATGACTGACTTTTCAACGTAGAAATTAAGGCTATACTGTTTAGCAACCTTTTAAAATTTCGCAAGATTTGACAGCTACAATGATGTTGACGTATGCATGTGTTCCACGGAGATCATTTTGCTTGATAACATCGTGCATTATTCTTTGAAAACAAGCTACGCCATTATTTACTCCAAATGTCACTCACTCTGCAGAATTGGTAGAGTTTACCATTGGCCTCGAAGGCGGTGTAAAGTTTCTCTTCTAGCAGAATGGGTATCTGATGCTAGGCACTCTTTAGGTCTAAGGAGCTATAGTACTTATATTGAGATAATTCTGTTGCAAGATCGTCTATTTTGGGAAGTGGATACGCATCTAAAAATGTGTAGCAGTTTATCTTTTGAATGTAGTCGACAACCAGTCTTTTTATGTGTCATTCGTTTATGACAATGGAGACTTCAGCTCTCCAGCGGGACGTACTTTGTTTGATAACACCGTATCGAAGCATTTTGTCTACTTCGGATTAGATAAACTTCTTATTCTCTTGGCTGAACTCCAAGATTTCGTGGCGATAGGTTTGCAGTTGCCAGTTAAGTTTGTAAATGGTAGAGGGGGATCTACAGTCGCGGTAGGAACGCTGAAAAAAGTAGAGTTGTTTATTTTCAGATCCTTCTCGGGCCCTCCGAATTTTACAGTGACGCTTGAGTGCTGGTTCATGAAGTTTCGTCTTGGTATGACATCGCAATAGAGTTCTGGTTGCACGGTCACTCGGGTATTGGAGTATGGGTCTCCTTGAAGACATAATTCATCGACGTAGTACACTTAGATAGGATAGTATTCGATGACGATGACATGGAGACATTTCCCATGGCTGGGTTGATCTTCAATTTGTGTCTTTGGGCGAAGTTTTGTGAAATGAACGATTCCGAACTTCTAGTGTCGATAAGAGCTGACGCCTTTTCTTTTCACTCTTCAGAAGTCCTAAGGAGGAGGCAGATATGACCGCTAGAGTCGAAGACTGTTTATGCTGATCTAGATACCATTGTCGAACGGCACACTTTAGTAAAGTGCATTTGCGACATGAAACATTTCTAACTGGACACTGATTACGATCATGTCGATAGCCGCCTGAGAAATAGCATTTAGATTTCAGCGCGGAATCAGAAACAGTCTCGTCCCCAGAGCAAGATTATTCAGTTATAACAGCTGCTCCTACAGCAGGAACACAAAATTGTGAGTAAGATTCATAATTTCACTGAGCCACGTCCAGTGACCTGGCCTTATCAACAGCAGTGCTCAAATCCAATGTTTTGTTTTCCAATAAGCGTTGCCTGATGGTAGAAGATAGTAGGCTGTTGATGAATATAGCTCTGATGTAGTCGTCCGATCTTGTAAGACGACACAGACTAGAAATTGCAGACTTTACTGAGCAATTGGAGTGCTTGAAGATACTCATTAATCGTTTCACCGTTTTGTTCTCTGCAAGTTGCTAGCTAGTGTCTTGCAAACACTCCATTTTAAGATTTGATAAAGATACCTTCAAGATCGAGGATGGCAGATTCGTATGTAGTGGATGCAGCAACATATTCAAAGACGGCAGGAGGGATGAATTTGATCAAAGTATGAAACTCGTCTGGATTATGAGCCCCAATAGAGCGCAGAAAAGCAGTGAAATTTAGTTACTAAGTTTTTTAGATTTTTACAATTGAGTTTTTCAGATTTTACAATTGAATTTTGTGGATTTTTACAATTGAGCATTAAACACAGTGGGATGTTTTTCACAATAACTATCCAGTTAACTTTTTCATAGGATTAATGGGGCGAAAAATTTCTTACTACTGGGTCAATGTGAATACATTTTGAAGATACAGGATACTCCTCTCCTACCTTAGTATTAACCTAATACATAGTATATAATTCAAGGTGATTAGAGGTGGAGCCCGACAGGGTTTACCTAAGAATGTCTTTTGAAAAAAAATACAGTGAAACCACAGGAAATTAGTCTGCGGTATTAAAGAATTTGGATACTTAAGAGGAAGATTGCTTGTTGCTGCCATAGGGGTTAGCTGAAGCAGGATGGGGGCTAGAAAAATGGAATGCCTACTTCATATACAGCACTTTTTTGCTTCGGATGATAATGTACATTTGTGTGAATTTCTAAGATATTATTTCATGCTTATCTGATAATCCTTTAATTATTATAAAAATTATTATTACTATTATTATTATTATTGATATTATTATTATTTTTATCATCATCGTTATTATCATCGTTATTGTCATCATCATCATTATTATTATTATTATAACATAGTACAGTTTGAGTTGGATTATATGTAATTAGTACCTTTAAGCAAAAGTACACTATTTGGAAGGGCCATAAAACGGCTGAGGTTTATATATGTTGTTGGTTGTTGTTGAGCTTGGTTTGTGGGAGTGGTTGCACCAAATGCTTGGGAAACATTAGGAGTGTGAATAGTAGTAGCAACAATAGAAACTGGAGTTGTCATTGTGGTGTCAGTATTTGTGATAGCAGGGATTGAAGGTCGAGGTGAGTGGGAGATACTTGAAAACCTAAGAAATCGTTAAATTCTCTCATAGGGTGGTAACTAATCAAACAGAGAGGATCACTTCTTAACTAAATATTAATTTAAAAATAGACTGAAATATGATAAAACAAAGAATGTTAAAGTTTTGCTAAAAAAATATTTTATTTAATTAAAATTTTCACTTCTATATTTAAAGTTGATAAATTAAAAAATGCCTTTAGTTTCACTATTCACTTTTTCAATTGAAAGTTGATTTGAATTGATTTATTTTCATTTTTTTTTAATAAAATTTCATTTGTATTTACTTTATATAATTTATATTTAATATATTGATTTATTCTGCTTTTAGAAGTGGATTTTATTACTTGAATTTTAAAGAAAAGTTTGTTTAGTTTTGACAAAAGAAAAATAATTTTTAAAAATCTTTAACGTTACTTTTAAGAAGGACTGGAAGATTCTGGAGCTGTCACACATGTAGAGTGGTTTGACAGCAGTGTAGTTCTTGAAAATGTTGGAGAAGGTCCTGATGATATCAGACTTGTAGAATGGTTTGGCAGTAATGTAGTTTTTGAAGATTAATTTTGAAGAAATGGGGCTTTCCGCTGGAGGAAATTGGATCAGGCGCTTAAAAAAAATAGCGAAGTCTCTTCTTAGGCCACTGAGGAGAATGATTTGTCTCGTCCTTGTTCCAAAGATTAATATTCTTTTCCGTTCAAAGTAGCTGTAGATAGAACTACCACGGGACCAAAAAAAATGATGGAGAGAAGTTCACAGAAGATGCCGGGAACGAAGAGGAGGGTTGTAGGTCGCCCCCTAAAAATTCCAGGTCGCCAGCCAGTGTTACGACTAGTGTAAAATGTTACGCTAGTTAACGGCTGGTAACTTCGTTTGTTACGACGGGAGAAGACATGAAGCTCGGAACGTCGTCTGATACGACTGGTGACGAAGATTACGCCACCTTAAGGCTGGTAACGTCGTCTGATACGACTGGAGGAGTCACGAAGCTCGAAACGTCGTCTGATATGACTGGAGAAGGCACGATGCTCGACGGAGGAGGAGACTACCAGTCGCTTGAAAATATGAATCGGTTATGTTGAATTACACGGAACAGAGGGACGTAATGGGACAACTTCAAGGTGGTGGATTTTTTGTCTGTCTGAGAGTCTCTTCTCTCTCACAAGAAGTTTTATAATTTTTACATGCTCATTTCAGTGGGTGTAGCTACATAAAATATTAAACATATTATGAGGGGTTTATAATAATGGTCCAGTTATATCTGATTTAGTTAATAAGTTTTTAGATTTTTACAATTGAGCCAATGGTTATATAGAGCATTGAACACAGTGGGATGGTTTTTACAATAACTCTCCAGTTAATTTTATCATAAGGTTTATGGGGCGGAAATTTCTTACAACTGAGCCAATGTGAATACATTTTGAAGATACAGGATACTCCTCTCCTACCTTAGTATTAACCAATAGTATATAATTCAAGGTGATTAGAGATGGAGCCATACAGAGTTTACCTAAGAATGTCTTTTGAAAAAAAAACCTGTGAAACCACAGGAAATTAGTCGGTGGTATTTAATAATTTGGATACTTAAGAGGAAGATTGTTTGTTGTTGCCATAGGGATTAGCTGAAGCAGGGAGGCTGGGTCAGCAAGAAAGGGGTTGTGAAAATGGAATGCCTGCGTCATATACAGCACTTTTTTGCTTCGGAAGATAATGTACATTTGTGTGAATTTTTAAGATCTTATTTCATGCCTATCAGATAATCTTTTAAATATTATTATTACTTACATTATTATTATCATCATTTTTATTAATAATATTATAATTATTGTTATTATCATTATTATCATTATTATTATTAATATTATTACTATCATCATCATCATTATTATTATTATTATTATTATTAATATTATTATAACATAGTATAGTTGGAGTATGATTATATGTAAGTTTGTAATCCTAACATTAGTGTGAAGTTACATTGAATATTCTTTCGTTACAAATTAATTGATTGATTATATTATTGGAACTTTATATCAAGCCCCAAAATGAAGTGTTCGCGAGACATTTGGTGGCTACTCGTATGCAGCATGAAGTAGAGACAATAATGTGTAGCTACAAGAGCTTCAGCTGCTGAGCAAGGATTGTAACTTCAAGGCTGTAACTGCTTCGCAGAATCGGGATGGCTACATACGGGATTCTTTCATCAATTGCTCTGTCTCTCTCTCTCTCTCTCTCCTACTCGGAAGTGTGCAGTATTGCTCCCACTCCTTGATAAATAAAGTGCCTAAAATATATCTTTTCTTATAGTGAGAAGAGTTTGTTCTTTGTTTAAACTTATTAATCAAATAATTAAATAGTTAGAAAAACTCGTAGGCTGCCTGAATTTCTGGATTTGCACAATTTTTCACATTCAAGTGGTCATTTTTACATATCGTCTCGGCGCCATCTTCCCAGAGAAGAAAACTGAGTATTACCCTTACATTTCTCTTTTTCCATTTAATTTTCCCTTCTTCTATTGAGTGTCTTTATTTAAGTGTCTCAAAAACTATCAATCTGTCAATATTTATAGCGAGTTATTGAGAATTTGCGCATGATATTGTATGGTATTTGGTTATTAATTGGATTGATATTAGTTATTAAATTAGCCTAAATAGTTATTTGAAAACCATTACCATAAATTTGTTGAATTGGGGTGGAAATAGTCGTCTGCTAATATTTAGGCCTAACGACTGACGTGAAATGAATTTAGAAAACTTCTGAACTAGGTTTGTAAGAAAAACAGAAATAAACAAATATATATATTTACAAAATCAACGAATGCACAATGAGAGGATTGAATTAGAAATGCAACGTAAGATGTGGTAAAGTATTATGTGGTAAAGTAAGATGTGGTAAAGTATGATGTGGTCAAATAAATATGATAAAGTAGGATGTGGTAAAGTAACTATGATTTAAAGTAACAAGATGTAAAGTAACTAAGATATGAAGTGACTATGATGGTATGTGAATTGGGATCTGCAATGAGAGAAGTAACGAAAATTAGGACCTACTCTCGTATGGCAGTTTGCAGAGAATAAGTGTGAAAGGATTTATAACTGACATTGATTGGAAGTAAAGTCGAGCACGAATGGATGGTGAGGCGAATATAATTGAGAGAGAGTCAATTCGCGTCATTTCACAAGTGGTGAAAATGCGTGTGTTTGTATGTGCGTGCAATTCTAAGAGATATTGTTTGAACCAGTGCGTTAAATTGAAATCAGTTTCTCGCCACGGGATATTTGAATTATTAAAGGTTACATAAAATAAATAAATGATTTGAATCTTATACATAATATATATATATATATATATATATATATATATATATATATATATATATATATATATATATATATATATATATATATATATATATATATATATATATATATATATATTAAGTTTCCTAGGAAGATTTTATTATAGCAATGCCCAGAGGGCATTGCTATATATTGTTAAGATTTGTTTTTAGTCTCTGCTTTCGTTGGATTATCATTCTTTCTTTATATCTGACGTGTCGGAGCCTTAGCCAATCACCGACAAGGTCTTAATCCAGACGGCGTCAGTCTGTCGGCATTCCAACTGGTATATTTTAACCTGGTGACCTTTTTCTATTTACCTATTAAGAAATCTGAATTGTAAGAAGTTATTTCAAAACTTTTTGCTTATGGAAAAATAATAGTAATTGATTGAAACATAAAGTATTAAGTTAGTAAAACCCCATCGATCATATTTTGTTTATAATTTAAAAAGAAAGTTCTTTTAAATAAGGAAAATGCCAACCGCGCAAAAACTAAAGCACTGTTGATTCAAATGTAAAAATACGAGATGGATAATAGACTTCCCCGAGCAGTCCTTTCATAATATTACATAAAGAAGTATATGCGAATTTTGAATGATTAAAGAAAACCATGAGTTGGAGAAAGCAAAGTGGATGTCGGTTATTAACGAAATGGAAAATCGTATAAACGCCTTAGAGTTAAAGAAATGTAATTGCCTAAGAGAAGATGAAAATAGAATAGCCAGAGTTGACCAGAAAATTGTAAAATTAGATCAAGAAGTTGCATGATTACAAACATACTCGAAAATGAAAGATTTATCAAAGTTAAAAATAAGCGCCTAATAAAACCTAACATACGAGAATAACCCGTTCTATCGACATTCAACAAATTTGAAATCCTCTCTAAGGAAGAAGAAACCTACTTAGTTGGTGATACGATAATTAGAAACCAAATAGATCACTTCGAAACTTATAACAAAGAAACGCAAATTTCAATGCTATCTAAGAGTAAAAATCAATCGTGTAACAGAAGAAATAAGCAATTTTGTGACAGACAGCAAAAATGTCCATTTATAGTTAATGTTGGAGGCAACGATGTTTTTAACGGAAATAAGTACACTGGATCAGAAAGCATTTCAAAAGATTATACGAAAATCGTTAAAACGATCAAATCGAAAACAGATAATGGAATAGTTGTTGGCATACTACCTAGAATATATGAAAGATATGAAAACTTAAGCCGAGCTAATGGGATAAACAATCGCTTAAAAGATATTTGCAAAAAGGAAAATGTTAAATTTGTTGATTTCTGTCTTTTATTCATGCACAACACGGATATGTATACTCAAGATGGGATCCACCTCAACGGAAAAGGAAAGAAAACCTATGGAGAATTGCTACAAATAAACTTAAGGAACCTATTGGATAATAAATCTCCGCTAATAGAAGAACAAGTAACACAGGGAAATGGACCAAGCCAAACCACAAAAGAAATTGGATAAGTTCATTAAAAGCCGTATTATTTAATGCAAGGTCAATTAGAAACAAGTTTTCATAGTTTCGATAGTTAGTATCGATTAAAAACTACAACATTATCGGTATCTCAGAATCTTGGATTCACTGCCAATCGAAAAATTTTATTTCAGAATTTCAACAACATGAATACAAAACTTTCATAGAGATAGAGTCGAGAGAGAGGGTGGCGGTGTTCTGTTGTGTGTCCGTGAAGCTTTAAATCCTATAGATTGTGGCATTAAATCACCTTTTGAAGTAATAGGAATTAAACTGAACCCCCCAAAAAAATTATACGTAAATTTGGTTTACAGGAAGCCGCATCAACTTTTGGAGATCGACAATCAATTTTATGAATTCATGACCAACATCAGTAAAGATAAGTTATCGTTTTTCATTGGAGATTTTAATTGCGCTAAAGTAAACTGACATATGAAAACTGCCGAGACGGAAAGACAAAGATTACTCAGTTTTATAGATGAAAATTTCCTTACTAAGTGGGTGAGAGAACCAACAAGAGGTGAAAATATTCTGGATTTACTATTAACCTCAGACGATGAATTAATTTCAAATTTAAATGTTAGAGATAAGATTGTTAATAGCGATCATAACCTAATCGAATTTGAAATTAATATTCCTTTTGTTAGAAAAAACTCAACATCACTAAACTAAATTTCCAAAAAGCTATCTTTGCAGGGCTAAAAGAGAGCTTGAGAAATTATAGAACAAAAAATGAAGAAATTGATAAAGTGTGGCAAGAATTTTAAAACAATCTCCTAAATAAACAAGCACAATTCATACCATCAAATGTTAATACCGTCAAAAATATCAATGAACCCAAATGGTTATCGGCAGAAATTCAGACAAATATGATATTTTACAATTTAACGATATTGATATAGCAAACACTTTAAATGAATATTTTGCTTCTGTGTTCATAAAAGAGAATATGATTAAGAATCCCACATCAACTAATAAAATTACCGGTATTAGACCGCTTGAATCTATTAGATGTACTGATTTTACTAAGAAAAAGCTTATCGAGAAAATGAATAAATATAAATCCCCTGGACCAGATAAAATATTTCCAAAAGTTCTAAAAGAAATCAAAGATCAAGTGGCTGAACACCTAAGGCAGATTTTTAATTTATAGTTAGAGAGTGGAATTGTTTCTAAGGATTGGAAACTAGCAAATGTAACGCCGATATTTTAAAGAGGCTGTAAAGAACTAACTAGTAATTATCGCCCAATAAGTTTAACTTCAATAGTTGGAAAACTTCTAGGGTCAGTAGTTACCGAATTCTCTCTCTTGTAGTTTCCTAGGCTGTGTTAGGTAATCAACGCTTCTTTAGGATAAAGGAATATATATATATATATATATATATATATATATATATATATATATATATATATATATATATATATATATATATATATTGGCGAGAATTATTATTCTACTGTTGGCCGTTTAATATTTACTCCGATACAATACCTTTTGTCAAAGTATTTATTTACTTACTGACTTTTAGCTAGCCAGTCTGACACCACATAGGAAGGGAAATAATTCCTCTATTGGCTGAGTGGAATCCAGATTCGTCTAAAGGAGTCTAATTACTGAATTATGAGAGTACCGCAGCGTTTAATCAGTTTTAAGGAAAGAGCCGGTCAGCATGTAAGGATCCAGTAAAACACTAAGAATTAACCAAAATACATATCTTTTAATTTACCAATTAACTCAAATATTTATATTTACAAGAAATTATCTCAGTTTAACATGGTTTTAGATCACAATTATTCCTACTACTCTATCACTCGCACGATTCGAATATGGCCTACTCCTGACTCAATTACTGATCAAAACATAGTAGGCCTCACGTAAACAAACCAATTGCCAGGTAGCTAATTTTTGGAGGCCTCTAAGTTACAGAGTTAAACCACCATTTACTCTCCCTAATCTAACTAAAATATTACAGAAGTCACGGGATACTATTTCTCACTTAGTTAGCTTGGGAAAGTTTTAAAAATCCTAGTTAACCAAAAAATTATATATATAGTCATTCAGACTTACATGACCTTGATCGGAACAGGGGTTGACGGATGTCGCTATACTGGATTTTTCAGCAAGTCTTCGGAGACACCAGACTTCCCGACGAAGGAGAAATTCAGGTGTCCGGTTATAAAGATAAAGGGGGGGGTGAGGGTTGTCAAGGTGACCGTAGAAACCGATGGCGATCTCTTCTTATGATTTTATCGACCCAGTTATAAGTCTAAAAGACGACCTTAGACTTCTCAGCTTATAAGCACTTGTTGTGATTACTTTATCTCAATGAACGGCAGGGCATTCGTTGGGGAGAGGGGTTGTGCTCTCTGGCTAAAAGAGTACTCTTCTTTGTGGCTCTCGAGTTCTTCTTGTATCCTCGTCTACTTCGCAAAGTTACCAAACTGGGTTTTGGTATATAGGGAGCTTGCTTGGGAATCATTTCGTCTTCATTCAAAATTAATAAGATTTCGACTTAAGAGTCCCTCGAGGGTGAGCTGATAACTTCTTTTATCTTGCTCCCGAAATTCCTGTTTGGCACTTAGGAATTTTGATCCAGCCAGACCACTTGTTAAGTCTGCGAGGGATGAATTGGTATGGCACCGATGCGAAGAAGAGACGAACTTCTAAAACTTAGATGTTGAGTCCGGAACAGTGTGAGGGACTGATCACAAAAATCTAGTCCTCTATCGTCTCTAACAGAATCATCCGTTTCCTTCCTTACGGGGCTTATTTATAGCCCGGTGACAGCCCCAACTAAGGGGGACGGGGTAATGCCACTGAGGGGAACGTGAAGGGGAGGGGGGCGACACCGTGAAGCCCAGGTCTGCTTCTCACGGAGAGGCACCGGAAACCGTCTCACTATTTCTCCTCGGTGGTCTTTTGTTCTTACGCCGCTCTTTGTCGCTCTAACCGCGGGCATCCAGACCTCGTAGGTGATCGGATCTTTTGAGTTCGGCGATTAACTGGGTGTTTTGCCTAGTGGGGTGTTTAAACTGTCAGCTAGAGGGATTTCTTCGGCAATTTCGCTGGGGCCAGTTTCTTATTAGAGCTACTTAATGGCCTTTTGCCTTTTGCGGCTTCCTTGGGACGGGCAGATTGAATCGGCTACCCACCGGGGGTGGCGGGGGGAGATCAGAGCCATTCGGCAGTTTGACTGTTAGTAAAATGCCTACCGTTCTCACGCACCTCATTTTCTTGTTCTTTTCTCTCGCTCTCTCCGAAGAGGGATTTTAATATATATGTCCGCTTGGCCCTTGGGTGGCGTTACTTTTTTTCTCTCTCTCTCTTTCTATTATATATATATATATATATATATATATATATATATATATATATATATATATATATATATATAGCTGGATTCTTTATTCCTTGGTAAGTATCCGGAATAAGCCTTGGAATGGCGAACAGTAATGACAACTTCTCTTCTTGAATAATAATGATAACCTTTTCTGACTGTCTTTTTCACAAAAGTACACCTATATAAATAGTCTTTCATTTACTCATAATACTAAAAAAAATCAACCAATCAGGATTGAGATACATTTAATCGTCACACTTATGTTCATATTTGGAATAACAGCCTTAGCGTTAACAAAGTGACCAATCAGCTTTTAGACATAAGCACTATAATAATTGTCCAATCAGCTCCATGGTATATTTAATAGGTTAATAACGCTCAAACCGTTTGCAGATAAACACGGCTGAAATTTATTTTCTGATTTTTTTTACTGCGCTTGTCGCTTGGATTGTTCTCTTACATACTCGTTGAACGGTAAAGTCAAATTCTTTGAAATTTGGTCTGATTTCATTCAAATGAGGTTAATTGAATACCGTTTATTGTGCGTGACCGGATATTCCACCAGCAGTGATACGTTTGGAAGTGGCTGTTTTCTCCTTGAGTTGCCTTTATGGAGGCTAGTTGAGGGAAATGAAGAAGAAGTCATCTGCGCTGCCTGAAGGTAAAATTGCCTTTTGTTCATTGGACATTTTTCCACCTTCTCCACACCACTCTTCCTTATTTTTAGAACGGATCCTAAAACTAAATACACACCCAGTTGCACACACCTACAGACTCGGGTCCCCTTAGATTCCCTCTCAAATTACAGCATTGGGTATAATGGCGTAGAGATGGGGGAGACGCGGCGTATTGCCATGAGGACCTTGCCAGGCCAGCAAAAACCGCACAGGAGTAAGGACTTCGAGAGAATTTACGGCGAGCTAAATATTGCGCTCATGTGGCTAATTGATTTGCTAAATGGCTACGCGGCTATCTGTTCGAGGGAGGCTGACATCGAAGCCTTCTCCTCCCCGCGTGCCTCAAAGACCATTCGGAAAATTTATCTCGCAACCCAGACACCACCACAAATACGCACACATAGAAGTGTGATCTGCTTACGCTTCGACCCCTGGGTAGAAGGCCACTCGATAGACCAAATCACGGACGAGATTCTTCAAAATCATCAGTGGGCAAAAGTAGTGGAAATAATCAAATTTGAAGACTACACACACGTTTTTAAAGTTGTTTTTACAGAGACCACAATGGCAATTAAAGGAAAAGAAAACGGCCTTCTCCTCTTTAATGTCCGCATCTGCCCTGATCAGATTGAGCGTGAGGAGTTGATTGATCTGCAAATGCACTTCAGGTGTTACAGGTACAATGAACACACCACCGCCATTTGCCCAAATGCTACACTCACAGTTTGTTCTGTATCCGCCGACCAAGACCATTCCAGGCGCGAATGTAAAAGTTCGTTCCAGAAATGCCTCAATTGTGGTTGCCCACACAAAACCATGGCAATGACCTGTCCAATAAAGAAGGAACACATACAAAAAGCAAAGGACAACGGCAGAAAAAAAAGTGGAAAGAAAGGCTAACGCACCCTAGGCGAAAATTGCCAAGGCAAAGGTCGCAGAGAGTAGTGTTGCTTCTGCACCTACGTACCTGCAAATCGAGAAGGAAAAATCATCGAAAATAATGTGTTGCATATATTATACACACATTGCTAACCTGACCAAGCCTGGCACCTTCGCGAAGGAACTAAACACCATGCTCGTGAATAACGGCATGGAAAAAATTGTGGTTCCCAGAAAATCCTCCGTCAAACGAGGTTCTTCGAGTGAATCTCCAACCGCAGACCGAGAAGAGCGGCCAAAAAGCTCCGGAGACGAGTAATGACTTTTCACGGGATCCTCGAGTGCAAGTTATGGCTTCCCGTCAGAAGGCACAACACTTACACACTCACCAAACTACTTCAACAAATGCACAAGTCGAGCAGAAGGCAGCTGCTGCTGTGAGGCCCAAGAAGGTGGAACATTCGCCCCGCCTCTAAAAGGCCTTGCAGTCAGGTCGACCGAGTAGGTCCTCGTCTTCAAAGAATCGGGCTCACAGGTACATGCACTACTCGAGGATGATAAACCTCAGAGTATATGCTGCCGAAGTGAACCAGTTTCCTGATGATGCAGGTCCAGAAGATATTGTCGATTGCCTTAGGGCCGGACAATACAAATGAGACTACGAAGCTGACATACCTGAAGATCTAGTAAAGCAGGCTCTCTTCCACGACCTTGTCCAATTCTCAATGGACGCTTACGTTGTTCTCACGGACGCAGAGTTCCGTAAGAAGAGATCCGACAAGGGAAAGACTCATCCGTTCTCCCCCCAAGGAGCAAAAGTCAACCGAGATTAGAACACTCTGCGCTATAACATCTACGCTACATTGCGAGCGTAGTATCCAAAGCTAGCCAGAAATTCAAAAAGACCTTACCTGAACGGTCACATCAACCCAAACATGTAACACTCTTACCGATTATGAAAACTTTTCACCAAAATTTGACTTACCGTAGTAGCGAGTTTTACTAGTTACTACAAAGGCTTGAATGCCAACCAATTTCGACACCTAAAATAACTCAACAGGAGATTACCATTGCCAGAGCTACCATTTGATCAGGGATCTATACATCCCTGCTCTTGCACGCTTTATTTTTTGCTTTACTACCTACTTTTGCCGGAGATACCCTTCCACCAGGAAAAAATACACACTTCCAACTTATACTAAACTTACCTTTACTATCCTTGTCAAACCTTTTCACCACTATACTCTCTTACTTTTGCTCTACTAATCTATACTTCCTAACTTGTGATGTCCAATGTCCAATTTACGAATTTTTAAGCCCTCATTCAGAGCTCGGTTCCAGCACACGATACTGAATGTGTATATAGTATATGTTTATTCATGGGATTTATTTTCCGTTAATAGATCAGCCTAAATAGCGTTTCGAAAACTATAACCATAAATTTGTTTGATCGAAGTTGTCGCCTGATAGCTTTTAGGCCTAAGATGAAAGCTAAATAAATTTTGAAATAATGAACTGGGTTTTAAGAAAAACAATTAAAGAAATATAAATATATTCATAGAATCAACGAATATACAATGAGATAAGTTGGATTAGGTATACAATGTAAGATATGGTAAAATATGATTTGCAGTAACGAGATGTGAAGAGAAATGAAGTACGTTTAATAAATATGAATATGGGAGGAATAATATGGTGACTATGATGGACTGTGAATTAGGGGCTGCAATATGTCGCCTGATAGCTTTTAGGCCTAAGACGAAAGCGAAATAAATTTTGAAATAATGAACTGGGTTTTAAGAAAAACAATTAAAGAAATATAAATATATTCATAGAATCAACGAATATACAATGAGATAAGTTGGATTAGGTATACAATGTAAGATATGGTAAAATATGATTTGCAGTAACGAGATGTGAAGAGAAATGAAGTACGTTTAATAAATATGAATATGGGAGGAATAATATGGTGACTATGATGGACTGTGAATTAGGGGCTGCAATATGAGAAGTAAATATAATTAGGACCTACTCTCGTATGGTCGTTTGCAAAGAATTGTGAGAGAAAGTGGAATTAAACTAAGTACGACTTGTTTGGAGGTGAATGACTAATTGTAGAAGGAATGATTACCGACCTTTATACGAAGAATGGCGAGAGTCGAATGGGAAAAAATAGTGTGCTATTTGGTCGAGCTGAAAGCATGTGTTTGTTTGTTTGTGTGTGAAATTTTAAGAGATGATGTTTGAAACAGTAGTACGTTAAATGAATTGACAAGTAAGATAAATGAATTAATTAATTATTAAGTTGTACATAAAATATGATTTAATTTACAAAAGTTAAGTAAAATAATTGAACGATTAAATTGACAAAGTTGAATAAAATAATTGAACGATTAAATTGACAGTTAAAGGATTGCATGATATGAATTTTACATAATAATTGATGTATATATATATTTAAGTTTCCCAGGAGGTTTTTATTATAGGAATGCCGAGAGGCAATGTTATATGTATTCTCGAAAAGGATGTGATGTTTTGGGGAAGCGGCCTCGATGGCGTGCAATTTTTTCTACGAGCTCTTACAAGGAGAATAACAGAAGCTCCCAAGTAGCATCGACTCAACAATGTCGCTCTCTGTGACTCGCACGATTTGTGCTCCAAAAAGGTCCATCAGATTTCCCTTTACCTCGCTACCTGGCACAGGAAGCAATGGTTACGGAAGGCTACTTCACTGACCGAGTACACGGGGATTTTCGTTCCTTTATTTACAAGATATAATACTGCATACTGGGGAGTTTAACTTTCCATTTACAAAAGAGAGAATACTAAGCGGGAAGTACTTCTTCCTATTTACGAAAGAGATTAATACAAAGAGGAAAGTCTATCTTCCCATTTACGAAAGAGATATAATATAAAGCGGTAAGTTTATCTTCCTATTTACGAAAGAGATTAATGCAAAGCGGGAAATTTGCCTTCCCATTTATAAGGTTCAATGTGTGAACAGTTTAAATTTTTCAAACAAATGTTTACTTGGTTCGACCCCCACAAACTCCTCGAAACTTGTATTGCAGAAAAAATACTTGAACATTTAGGAAAGAATAAATTATTAAATCATTCACAGCACAGATTTAGAAAATATAAGTCATTCCTCACAAATTTATTAGATTTCTTCCACTTTATTAATAAAGAATATGACAGCACTAGATCAGCCGATATTCTGTATTTAGATTTTCAAAAGGCATTCGATAAAGTACCGCATAAGAAATGGATGTTTAAAGTAAGAGCCTTAGGAATAGAAGGAGAAGTAGCAAAATGGATTGAAAATTGGCTCACTGATCGTAAACAGAGAGTAATCATTACCGGACAAGAGTCAGAATGGACTCCGGTGAGTAGTGTAGTTCCACAAAGTTCAGTTCTTGGACCTTTGCCGTTCAGTATATATGTTAATGATGTAGATGATGACCTGCTGTCAAAAATGTATAAATTCGCCGATAATTGTAAGTTAGGAATAGAATAGTAACTGAGGAGGATGTTTTAGAATTTCAAAAGGATATTGATAAAATAGCACAGTGGTCTACAAAATGGGAACTGCCCCTAAATCTAGACAAGTGTAAAGTAATGCATGTAGGTTATAAAAACCCAAGAGCAGAATATAAAATTTTTGATCGAAATATTACCGTAACTGATAATGAAAAAGATCTTGGAGTCTATATATCAAATAATCTCAAGTTTTCTCAGCAGTGTATTGAAGTGGAAAAGAAAGCAATGAAGCTTCTTGGATATATCAAACGTCAATTTAGTTTCAAAAATAAAGCTACAATTTTAAATATGTACAATGAATTGGTAAGACCACAATTAGAATACTCCGCTCAGGTCTGGTCACCATAATAACGAAATGATTGACAGATTGGAGAAAGTACAAGCTAGAGCCACAAAATTGATACCAGAATTACGAAATTATAACTGTGAGAAAAGAATAGAAAGACTAAATTTATTCAAACTATAAACAAGACGTTTGAGAGGTCAATCAATAGAAGTATTCAAAATCATGAAAGGAATAAATATAATATAAATTATACGAGAAATAATAGCATGAAAATCGTTCCGAAACATTTTCAAACAAATTTATGTGGAAACTTTTTTCCTATATAATTGTAAAATATTGGAGCCAAGTTGCCCTAAGAAGTGGTGTCCAGCAGTTCAGTTGACACTTTTAAAACTAGCCTGGACAAAATACTAGTAAATTTTAGAAAAAAAGTGACAAGACATTGCATGTCGATAAAAGCGAGGAAAAAAAAAAACATGTTCTAAGTTTAGATGAGTAAGACATAAAAACTATTACGGTTTTTAATTTGATTCTGCATCTATATAAAATGTAAATACTTTTTTGTCATGTTTTAATAATACAAATAATCTTGGATATATATATATATATATATATATATATATATATATATATATATATATATATATATATATATATATATATATATATGAGTAATTATTTTTCAAAATATCTGACCCCCAAAGCTTTGCATCTGCAAGAGGTACTAACAGTGTCCAATAAGACAGTAGAAAGTTTTTTTTAAAATAAGAATGGAACGAATAGATAGATCTAATAGATAATAAGCGACAAAAAATTTGCATGTTAACAAAAAGAAAAAAGAGCATGTTCTAAAATAAGATTATTACGATAAGTCAGATTTTTGTGTTTGTATATATTAGTACTTCCTGCTTTCCTTCTTAAAATTTCCTGGATGTGTCTATTTCCCAACACTGCCAGGTATATATTTTCCCTTTTCCAAGCCCGGAAATGGGTAGGAGAGGTGGGTGGGGAGAGACTTCATCTTTACTATCCTATTCCTTATCTGTAGTAATGTATATAGTTAGAATTTAGAGTAAAATTATAGGCATTTCCAATGAAATGTACCGAATGGTCTCTTAAAGTACTTATTTTCCTTGTATCTCCTTGTAACACACAACACACAAACACTCTCTCTCTCTCTCTCTCTCTCTCTCTCTCTCTCTCTCTCTCTCTCTCTCTCTCTCTCTCTCTCTCTCTCTCTCTCTCATAGAATCAGGCAACGATTACTTGAAAACAAACCTTTGGACCTAAGTACGGCTGTTGATCAAACAGGGGCACTCCCTGCTGCTCAGAAGATTTCAGAGTCTTATTCTCGCTTTCCTGTCTCTGGTGTAAGTGCTGCTGTGACACCCGAGCCTACTCGCACCGATGATGGGACCTGTTCTGCCGCTAATTCAAACTCCAGATGCTACTTCTGCGATGGTCCGCGGCATAATCGTGGAGAGTGCCCTGCAAGAAACTTTACTTGTCATAAGTGTAATAAGCAGGGACATTTTGTTAAGGTGTGCCGGTCTACTTCACATTCTACTTCTGCATCCACTCACTCTTCTACTCCGGCTGTCATTTCTGCTTCTTACCAAAGACTACTGCCAGGACCTGCCGTGTATGTTTTGGTTGGTAATAACGAAGCAACCGCTTTTATCGACACAGGGAGCTCTGAATGTTTCATCTCACACAGCTATGCCAAGATGCACAAGTTGAAGGTAGTCCCAGCGACTGGAAGCGTATATATTGCCTCTTCATCACTCACATCTCCTGTGAAGGTATGCTGCACGGTTGACATCAATCTAAAAGGTGAGTGCTACCACATTACAAAGCTTTCTGTGCTGCCAGACTTGTGCTGTGATATTATTCTCTGTCAAGATTTCATGAGCCAGGACACTAGTGTTACCATGGACTTTGGCGAGTTCAAGGAAGATCTAAATATCTCAAACCATGCCACCTGCAATGTACTGTCTGCTTTAATGGATACACTTCATCTCTTTTCAAGTCTTGCCCCTCATTGCAAACCCATTGCAACAAAATCTCGTTGGTTTGGAGATAATGATAAGAAGTTAATAAGGTCTGAAATTAATAAGATTCTACAAGATGGTGTTATTGAGGAAAGCACATCTCCATGGAGGGCACAAGTTCTTAACTTTTTGTTGTGTCGAATGAGCACCACCGAAAGAGATTGGTGGTTGATTATAGCCAGATCATTATCAGATTCACTCGTTTAGATGCATACCCTCTTCCAAGAATAGACGAACTAGCCACGGAATTGTCTCACTACAAGTATTATTATAGATATAGGGTTAGTGGTATGAACCTAGATAGATACTTCACAACAAACCTATATCTATAAGTTTTTGAGGAGAGTTATTGAATCGTAAAAAGAACCAAACGTAATGTTGATGTGAGTCTTTGCAACATCATCTGGGTGAATAGGGATCTGATTAAAAGCACGAACCAGATCTAGGCGAGAAAAGATCATACAGCCATGAAGAGAATAGGTAAAATCGGCTAAGTATGGCAAAGAATAGCGATCAGGAATTGTTACGGCGTTAAGAGCTCTGTAATCCCCGACTGGTCTGAATTTCCCCGGCATGTATTTGGGCACAATGTGGAGTGGAGAGGCCCAAAGAGAAGAGGAAGGCCTACAAATGCCAGCATCCATCATGAACTGAAATTCATCACGCATAGCAGAGAGTCTGTATTGGTGCTAGACGGTGTGGCCGTGAGAATACAGGACCTCCTGTTATCTCG
Source organism: Ceratothoa steindachneri (assembly GCA_963969495.1). Lineage (NCBI taxonomy): Eukaryota > Metazoa > Arthropoda > Malacostraca > Isopoda > Cymothoidae > Ceratothoa > Ceratothoa steindachneri. The sequence goes on from OZ018319.1 coordinate 185,928,691, forward strand.
ATCCGATGCACCACACTATGGTTAATGGCCCTGCCCTTCGAAGGTGGAAGGGTGGGCTCAGGAAACTCCTGAAGAAGGCGCCGAAATGGTGGCTCGGAAGGTGGGAAACGAAAATAGAGGATGGAACTCTGAGAAGGAGAGTACGAACCCGGAACAGTGAGGAGAGTTTACAGGCGACAAGCTTGCGGTGACGAGAATCGACTAAGGGGTCGTGAGCCGAAAGAAAATCGAGGCCCAATATTGGACACTCTACCTCGGCCATGACGAAAGTCCATCGGAAAACACGACGGAGACCGAATGAGAAATGAAGGTTACGCCTTCCATAGGTCCTAATATTGGGCGAATTAGCTGCCTTCAGAACTAAATCTGAGGGAGCAGAAGCTTTGTCGGCCTGAAAAATTGGTATAACACTGCAATCAGCTCCAGTGTCAAGCAAGAATGAGAAGCCAGAAGGTGGGTAAAATATGCGAAAAGGAAGACCTGCCCGATGAATGAAGTGTAGGCAGTGGATGTAGACCCGTTTATCCATTGCATTGTTAGTTTAAAGTTTGGGATTGAGAGGCTGGGGTGAGAGTAATACGAGAATTTGAAGGTTGGGAAATTGAAATTTGAGGAGTTGGGCGAAGTGAGAAAACTGGAAAATTTAGGGAGTGAGGATTTGATTGAGGATTTGGAGAGTTTGGTGATGAAAAGTGAAGATTAGAGGAGTTTTGAGATGAAGATTGATGTGCGAGGAGTGGAAAGTTGAGATTAGGTGGAGGTGGAGTTACTGGTTGTAAATACGTGCAAGGATGTAAACATTTTACGGCTTGTGCACCATATTTGTTATGATACCAGCACCACTAAGTTGGTTGAGAGGGAATTGAATCGTTATGCTTCGGGAGACTATTTATCGCAGTATGTGAAGGAGCATAACGGAAGTTACAAGGCTGTGCACAGTGTACAGCGTTGTGAACGTATATTTGATGGTACCAGCATAGGCCCTGATTGTGTGGAAGATGATGAGGATAGGCGGAAGAAGATTGAAAAATTTGCTGACTCTTACCTCTCGCATTGAGATGCCCTCGTTATTTTCTCTTCCATGAACCTGAACGGGGCCTGCGCCTCTGATTCTCAACTACGTACATGTACTCACTCTGTGATCACCGTTGCAGCATTAACCTCTAGATGTCAGCCTCTACCCTCCGTATTGAGGTCTCGAGGTCTCTAGATAAAGATGATGCAATCTCTAAACGCTCGGCCCGGTCATCAGAGGAGCTCGTCGCCCCCCTAACCTGGGATATCGATGGATTAAATAAATGATTAGATGGGTTAATGTTATTAGATGAAACGCTGCTGCATTGAATACAAGGAATGGTACATAACTTGTCAGTGGCCGATGCGAGCTGCTCGATCGATGAATCCCCCTCGTTAATAATTTACGGCCTGATTCCCTCTGGGACACCGCTCATGAAGATCCCAGTGAGGAGGGGGTTAAGATGCTTGATTTGTGCACCTTTCACCCTGATACGAGCTTTCAAATGTTTTAGAAATTCTGAAGAGCTCCTATCTCCCATGTTCTGAATGGATAGGAGCTCTCTCAGGTCGTCAACCTAGTAGCTGCCAAACTTGGCATTAAATGCACCTCTGATGCCTTCTAGAATGCCCGCCTGCCCCCCATCCAGTAAAAGCTCTCTGAATTCTTTAAAAATACTCATGGAGAGGCGCTGGACGACGGCAGCTATCTTCTCTTCTTCCATCACATGCTGGGGCTTAAGGATGAGGGCTGACGCCTCTAGCCATGCGATAGGGTTTGCCGGATCGTACACAGGAAGAGAGATGTATGCGTCAGCGTGTCTCTATATGAGTTGGGGATTTGGGGTAGGAGTTCGTTAATTTGCTTGATTGGGTCGTTGCCTGAGGTCACCTGAAGTTCCATGCTACTCGCTACCGAGTTTGTGTACATGTGTAGATGGATGAATATGATTGATGTGTGCGTGTATAAAATAAAAAAATACTGGAAAAAGAAATATTATTCACTAGTTGTATATATATATATATATATATATATATATATATATATATATATATATATATATATAATAATAATAATAATAATTTAATTAAATAAGGATATTATTAATTCAATTAAGGATGTAAGTGGAAACTTGGGATTAGAAACTAACACGTGTTGAGCGTCGACGCTCGGAAAATGAATGAGTCAGTAAATGACTCGAAAAATATGAAACCATGTGACTGGGTTGAAAATTAATATTTGATTTTATAATTAAGAATGGATGAACGTACGGGAGATAATTAAACAAATTCTGGGCACCGATTTATAGATATAGGGCCATCGATGTATGAACCTAAAGAGATACTTCACAACAAACCTATATCTATAAGGTTTGGGGAGTTATTGAATCGTAAAAAGGCTCGAGCGGCTAAGCTTATGCCGAAGTTAGTCTTATTGGTTGAACACGAAATCGTTAAGGAATGGATGAAATACAACGAGGATAGAACAAAATATATATTATTATAGATTAACAAGAATGGAACATATTTGAAATTGTATTGATTGAATTTGAATTTAATTATACAAAATGAACATGAATTTAATACTAAATTTTCGTCGTGACTAAGCTTGGTGTAAGGTAGATAGGGAATGGTAAATAGGTTACAAAATAATGGTAAGTAGGTATCAAGGTAATGGTAAATAGGTAACAAGGTAATGGCAATAGGTATCAAGGTAATGGTAAATAGGTATCAACGTAATGGTAATTAGGTATCAAGGTAGCAACTAGTGTGTTTGGGGGTCTGGAATGAGAGTATAGCAATGCCCTCTGGGCATTCCTATAATAAAAACCTCCTGGGAAACTTAAATATATAGTATCATCATTTATTATGTATATAATTCAATTCTTTTGTCATTTAAATAATTCATGCAAATTTATGTACAACTTAATAATTAATTAATTCATTTATTTTACTTAACTTGTCAATTCAATTAATTTATCCATAACTTTTTGCAATTCATTTATTTTATGTAACCTTCAATAATTCAAATATCCTGTGCAGAAAACTGAATTCATTTAACGTACTATTGATTCAAACAGCATCTCTTAAAATTTCACACACATATATATACACACACACACACAAACAAACAAACACACACTTTCAGCTCAACCAAATTGAACACTACTCTTTCCCATTCGACTCTCGCCATTCTCCGCATAAAGGTCGGTAATCATTCCTTCTACAATTAGTCATTTACCTAAAAAAAAATCATACTTAGTTTAATTCCACATCCTCTCACAATTCTCTGCAAACGGCCATACGAGAGTAGGTCTTAATTCTATTTACTTCTCGTATTGCAGCCGCCAGTTCAGTCCTTCGTAGTGATCTTTTACTTCATCTTTTATTTCATATTTATTTCACTTACTTCATTTCACTTCATATCTTGTTACTTTAAATCATATTTTACCATATTTTAAATTGTATACCTAATCCAACTTATCTCATTGTGCATTCATTGATTCTATTAATATATTAATTGTTTTTATTTAAACCTAGTTCAGAAGTTCAAATTTATTTTGCTTTAGTCTTAGGCCTAAACATTTGCAGACTACTTTCACCAAACAAATTTATGTTTATGGTTTTTGAAACTCTATTTAGGCTGATTTATTAACGAAAAATAAATCTATTAATAACCATATACTATAAGAGGGCGAGGAATTCAACTAAGTATGATTTATTTGAAGTAAAATGATTATATGGAGAAGGAATATTTACTGACCTTTACGCTGAGAATGACGAGAGACGAGTGAGAAATATTTGCGTCCAATGTGGAAGAGCTGAAAGCGTGTTAGTTTGTGTGTTTGACTAAAGTAAGTGCTGCCAAACGAATGTATCTTAGCCACGATTTTTGGATAGCAATTATTTATTACAAAAGATATATTAAAATACATATACAAAATATTTGAGATTTTTGATTAATACATTAATAATAGGATTATTTAAGATGATTGATGATTTATACATAACTAAGTTGAGATTTTACATAAGATTTAATAGAAATTGTAGAAATTAAATGAGAAAATAAATAGCTATTTTTGCATTGAATTTAAAAAGGAAAGTATGTTAATATTTATGCACAAGGTACATTACGTTAAAATGATATTAGGTAATGGTAATATTTAAAGTGATGCAATGTGATATTGATACATGTAATATTTTATAGGAATGCCAGAGGGCATTGCTATACTATAGTTCCCTGGAATTGAGAAGTCCCTATCACCAAATACCTATGTGGGAAGAGGACAAGCCATATACTGCTTTGGAAGCCAATGGTAAGCTTTATCAGTTCCGCAGAGTGCCATTTGGAGTTACAAATGGCGTTGCTTGCTTCCAAAGGCCTGATGACAGCATCATTAAACAACACGGAACCTATGTTTATGTGGACAATAATGTCGTGGCAGGGAAGACCCAGCAGGAACATGATGAAAACTTTGTGAAGTTTCAAGAGGCTGCTCGGTTCCATAACCTTACCTTCAACGAGAATAAGTCTGTCGTTTCTACTAGATCAGTATATTTTTTTGGTTATACAATAACCCACGGCTCTCCCAAACCAGATTCTGAACGCTTCCGCCCATTAAAGGAATTACCAATTGCCCCAAACCGTGCTTCCTTACGCCGTGTTATTGATATGTTTTCCTATTATTCACAGTGGATTTCCCAATTCTCTGACAAGATCAGTCCCCTGTTGCCACTGAACCCTTTCCTCTGAGACCAGAAGCCCCGAAAGCTTTCGATGATCCCAAAGAAGAGATTGGGAAAGCTATTGTACACTCGAGTGATGAAACTATCTCTTTGGCAGTTGATACTGATGGCTCCAATTCAGCCATTGCTTCTACTCTGAATCAGACAGGCTGTCCAGTTGCCTTTTTCTTTCGCAACCTCACGCCTACTGAATGCAAACACTCTGCAGTAGAAAAGGAGGCATATGATATTTGGCATCTGTAAAAAAAGTGGTCTCATTACTTGACACGGCGACGTTTTATCTTAGTTAGGGACCAATAGGCTGTCAGCTCTATGTTCCATACGAATATGATTGGAAAAATCAATAATAAAATTCAACAATGGAGGATCGAGTTTGGGTGCTACAATTATAATATCATGTACCGTCCTGGTAAAAAAACAACATTCCTGCAGACCCTCTCTTTCGTGCCCATTGAGGAGCTACTATTAATAACGAGAGCCTATCTTAGTTCCACACTCGACTATGCCATCCTGGTGCAACGAGATTTACTCATTTCGTCAGAGTGAGAAATCTTTCTTATTCCGTTGAAGATGTGAGAAGGGTGTGCTCTGAATGCCCTCAGTGTGCCCGATTGAAGCCTTGATTCTACAAACCACCCCAAACTTCCCTTATCAATGCCACACAACCATTTAAACGTCTTAGTTTGGACTTCAAACGTCCTCTACCCTAGAACTCCAGAAACCGATATATGCTCACGATAATGGATGAGTATTCTCGTTTTCCATTGGCATTTGCCTGTCAGAACATGACTACTGGTACTATAATCCATTGTCTAAATCAGATTTTTGCAATATTTGGTATGCCTGTAGGTGTGCGGAATGTATAAGAGAAATTCCGTCCAAATCGATATATAAATAGCAGAAAAACTTACCCCGTCAAAAGAATGGACCAGCTAGTCGTGTGACATACGCATCGGAAAAGGAATCAAGAGGTACCTCGTTCGAATCTCAAGCGTGTCCAAATAAATTTTATAAAATCTCTCAAGGCAGAAAACAAAGACGCTTCAAAACCAACTCAATACTGAGGTCAAGCAACTCCAAAGAAAACGTTTGAAGGGCCAACTCAAAGAAAAAAAAGAAAATTCAGTCAAGAACCAGATTCGATACAACGGAAGAAAAACGTTTGAAGGGCCAACTCAAAGAACAGGGAAATTCAGTCAATTAAAATGGCCTTTTCCATAACTGGTGACCCTCTACGGCCGAACAATTTTATGATCATGTACTCTTCGTTACTCTGCAAGTGTCCTACAAAAAGAATTAAAAAGTGCTGCGGTGAACTTTGGAGATCCGGGGAAGGAGAAGCCATACTCATTGATTAACAATTAAAAAAGACTTCGTTTGCTCTCCTCAATCCCCCAAATTCGCTCCACTAACGCCGCAGACTTATAAGCCGGGGCGGGAGAGCTACTATCCTCGATTTAGTTATATCCAAGACTAATCTCCCCAATCCTCAAATTCGCTCCGCTTTCTAGAAAGGTACCTGTGTAGGTGCGCACAATGTATAAGAGGAATTCCGTCCAACTCGATAGCAGAAAAACTTACCCCGTCAAAAGAATGGACTAACTAGTCGTTTGGCATACGCATTGGAAACGGAATCAAGAGGTAGCTCGTTCGAATCTCTAGCAGTCCAAATAAATTTTATAAAATTCTCTCAAAGCAGAAAACGAAGACGTTTAAATGACCAATTATCAACAAGAAAGCGGAAGAAAACGTTTGAAGGGCCAACTCGAAGAAAAAGGAAAATTCAGTCAAGAAGCAGGCTCGACGAGTTGCTACGAAAATTAAAAACATAACAGGCCCCACCTCCACATGACTTCGTACCTGCAGTCTGATCGTGGGTCCTCATTTATGACCAAGGATTTACGTGAATACTTGAACAATCTAGGCATCGCCACTAGCCGAAAGACATCTTATAACCCTCAAGGAAATGGGCAGTGTGAAGGGTACAATGCTATAATCTGGAAGCACATAACCCTTGCTCTGGCATCCAAGAACCTTCAAGAATGTCAATGGGAAACTGTGCTGTCTGACTCTTTATTCAATTAGATCATTACTCTGCACAGCTACAAATGCCACGCCACAAGAGAGACTATTCTCGTACCAGCGTCAATGTCCCAGTGTCCATTCGCTGCCCACTTGGTTATCCGTCCCTGGATCTGTCCTGCTACCACATCAGGTTCGCACCAGCAAATACGAACCCCTCGTTGATGAGGTTCAGTGGTTAAAATCAAATGTCAATCGGAAACTGTGCTGCCTAACGCTCTTCATTCAACAAGATCCATACTATGCACATCCACAAATGCTACGCCACATGAGAGACTCTTCTCGTGCCAGCGTCAATCTCCCAGTGACCATTCGCTGCCCACTTGGTTATCCGTTCCTGGACCTGTCCTGCTACCATGTCAGGTTCGCACCAGCAAATACGAACCCCTTGTTGATGAGGTTCAGTGGTTAGAAGCCTACCCACAATACGCTCAGCTAAAGATTTGCTGATGGACGCGAATCAACGATATCAGTGCATGACTTGGCTCCGACTAGTAACATCTCATTGAATGAGAGGCAAGAGAATCTCAAGATCCATCCTTCTACAGAGAATGATTTGGTGAAGATTTCTCCAAAGCCTGCCGACGATTCATCTGAGTTGGATTCTTTCGATGCTACAGGTGATCAGAGTATATTCATCCAGGAGGGAGATTGATTATCTTCCAGCCCGGTTATTTGGTACTCCAGCTAATCTCCAACGTAGGGATGAACCACCCCTGCACATACTGGCCCGGAACATCTACGCCGATCTACAGGGGAACGCCGCAAGCCTCTTCGATATAGGAAACATTGATTCTTCAGGAGAGGCGAGAATGTGGTGATCTAAGCTTCATGTATAATTGCCTGATGGGTAACGCTACGTTATATTGAATACTTATAACTAATTGTGCTTGTTAACCTGATTAAAATGGGTAGGTTTACTTATATTATTTTGTGTTATGTTTACAGATTGTGTTGATGTTTTGTTAATTGAAAAAGCCTAGAGAAGAGTATCAAGACTTCCTCATCACTACAACAAGGATCTAGCTAGGGTGTTACAACTATAACATCGTGTACTGCTCTGGTAAGGATAATATTTTTTGCTGACGCGCTCTTACAAGCTCACTACGGAGCCGCTGCTATGAACGGTAATCTGTCTGAATTTCACGCTCGACTGTGTCACCCTGGTGTAACAAGACTTGCGCATTTCGTCCGAGTTCTAAACCTTCCTTACTCTCTTGAGGAAGTAAGAAGGGTATTTAGAGAATGTCTTTTGTGCGCAGATTTTATGCCTCATTTTTTAAGTGCGATTCTGCCAAGCTCACCAAGGCAACACAACCATTTAAACGGCTCAGGATGGACTTCAAGGGCTCTCTTCCTTCTTTATTCGGAAATTCGTACTTGTTTACGGTTGTAGATGAATTTTCAAGATTCCTATTTGCATTCGCGTTCAGAGACATGACTGCGAAAACTCTCATCCAATGTATGAATCAGAGCTTTGGCATATTCGGGTTGCCATCGTATTTGCATTCTGATCGTGGAACCTTATTCATGAGTGTAGAACTACGAGAATATCTTACAAACCACGTTATTGCGACCAACCGAACTATTCCCTATAACCCTCGTTGAAATGGACGGTGTGAGAGGTACAATGACATCAAGTGGAAGCACATTACCCTTACTCTTGCATTCGGGAAACTCCTCGAGTCTCAATGGGAGACTGTTTTAATTCAGCCCTACATTCCTTTAAATCCTTACTTTGAAAAGCGATTAATGTGATCCCGCGTAAAAGACTTTTCTCATACCAGTGTCGATCAACTACTGATCGTTCGTTGCCAAATTGGTTATCTGTTTCTGGACATGTTCTATTGCATCAATGGGTTGTTCTATTCACCAATGTGTTATGGAACCTACTTTTATTCGCTCCATCAACATTTTAATTTAATCCTTACTTTCGATCCAGACCGCATTCACTATATTGCTTTGTTTTTTCCATTTTTCCATTGTAGTCACGCCATTGTTAGAGCCTCTTATAATTTCCAAACTGATCTTGTTGGTAAGAGAGCTGATGTTTCACCATTTAATTGGGCTAGGGGCAACTATGATAGAATCTGTAAAGCCCTTAAACTTATTGATTGAGATTATAAATTGATGTACCTCGACATAGATGATGCTATTGATTACCTGACTTCTACCCTTAATCAGCTTATTAATCAACATGTTCCATCTAAAACGTGCATCAAAAGGTCTCATCCATAATAAAAGTTTATTCCAGCTTCATGTTTAAACAGTGCTCAGACACTTGGAATCACTACAAATCTTTTAAACAAATCTATGGTAGACAGTCCTATCTTACTCTCCAAAAGTTATATAGCTTTAATGAGATTAATAATAACATTAGATCAGCGGTCCTTGATGCACAAATTATATATGAGCAGAATCATAGGTGGGCGTTATCGCGATAATTTATCGCTATAACGATATCGGCTTATCGGTTATCCGATATATTTTCACCCGCGTTATCGATTCATCGGTATCGCAGGTACTTTTGGTTCCAAACTAGCGATAATCGATATTTTTAGTTTTTGGTTCCAGTTGAGCACAGGGGCGAGCCGCGAATACTTTGGAGGCAGAAATAGGTAGGTCCGATCTGGTAGGAGGATCCTTAAAACCTATTAGAAAATGAAGGAGAGCCCCACCAGGTAAGAAAGTAGGAGAACAGTATTCAAATATTTTTACTATTGTATTATAAAATAAAGCTATATACGAGACGCGGCCAATAAGTTTTGCAATTCGGATATAAGGAAACGCATTTTATTATTTTTTCAATATAACTACCCTCAACTTCAATGCACTTGCGCCACTTGTCTATGAGGCTTCGAATTCCCGACAACCAGAAATCTCCCGACTGCTGTTCAATCCTCTCCTGAACAGCGAGGTGGACATCTTTATCGTCTCCAAACCGGTGCCCACACAGTGCAGCCTTGAGCTGGCGGAATAAAAAGTAGTCGCTAGGGGCCAGATCTGGACTGTAGGGAGGGTGGTTGAGCTCCTCGAATCCGCACTCGCGAAGGGCAGCTTGTGCAACTCTGGCTTTGTGGACTTTAATCATGGGGCGTGAGGTTTCGCGAGGTTTCTAGGGACCCAACGGCCAGAGACCTTGGTAATGGCCAAATTGGCGTGGATAATGTTGCTAAAACTTCGATGTGAAATTCCAAGTTCTCGCTCGATTTCTTCGACTTTCACCCGCCGATTTTCGAGGATCATCCTCTCCAACCGGGCCACATTGTTCTCGTTGGTCACGTCTGACAGGGGTCCTGGACGGGAGTCATCTTCAAGGGACTCACGACCATGGTGAAACTCCCTATTCCAGCGAGAAATGGTTGCATAGGAAGGGGCAGTGTCGGTGTACACTGCAACCATGCGTTCATGGATCTCTTTTGCATTCTTGCCTTCCTTGGCAAAAATTGGATTACTGCGCGATGCTCAACCTTCTCCACTGTTGAAACATTTGTGACTGATGATCTGCGATCAGCTACTGCTTCTTAAATACAAGAGACAGGAGCGCGCAGCTGCAGGCCCTGATTTGTCATAACTTGTCCTAACACCCCCACAAACAGCCATCCCCCTTTCTCTGTTTTGCCCTACCGATTCGCAAAACTTATTGACCGCCCCTCGTATAGTCAATAATCAATATTGTATTATAATTTTGGATTTATCGTTTCATCGGTTATTACCTAACAGGCGATAAATTCATAGGCAGTTATCGATTATCGGTTATCGCCGATGAGGTTTATCGTTTTCAATTTATCGGTTATCGTGATAGATTTTTTTGTTATCGCACCCACCTATGAGCAGACTATTATACAACTTCGTCCTACTACACCTAAATTATTTCACTCCTATATTAAGAACAGAAAAACTGATAGGCCTAGGGTTGAGCTTATCGTGCTTAATGATAGCTTAACGGACGACCCTAATATTATGGCCAGTTTATTTGTCGAAGTTTTTGCTTCTGTATTTGTGGTTGAGGCTTCACATGATCCTTTGCCTCACCAATTGGGTTATGACAGAATATTTTCTGTGCATTTTACATCAACTGATGTTGAATTATATTTGACATCTCCTGATGTTAGCAACGCCATGGGTCATGATAATCTTCATCATCGTTTGCTGTGAGAATGTGCTTCAGAGCTTGCTTATCCCTTGTCTGTTCTTTTTAATATGTCTATGGACTCTGGGGCTCTCCCTCAGTCTCGGAAGATATCTCATGTGTCGCCTATTGATAAAAAAGATCTCGTGGAAAACCCCTTAAACTATAGACCCATTAGCCTAAGCCCGGTTCCTCGCCAAACAATGGAGCGTATCATCTGCAAAACGTTATTCGGTATTATTGACGACCATCTGGTGTTTGGTGAGTCTCAATTTGGCTTTCGACATAATCTTCCAATTACTGACCAGCTTTTATTGGCCATGTGTATGCAACCTATTGGTATGATCAGGGCCATGTGGTTGATTTAATACTATTGGATTTTGTCAAGGCCTTCAATCGAGTCCATCTTCGGGTTCTCATTGACAAGCCGGTTGCCATTGGGAGATCAGGCAATCTTTTGGGACGGATCAGTAGCGCCTTTTTCACGATTGTGCCATAAGGGTCTCAATTGACGATAATGTTAG